>SJYO01041852.1:8633831-8811444 GCA_006410555.1 Capra ibex | reverse complement strand
GAACGAAGATAGTGGTCAGTGTAGGTGTTGACCCATAACAAAAACGAAACTGAGGTAGGGAAGTAAGAAAGACCTCAATAAAGAGGTGACTAGAGGTCATCGTATAACCCGTGGGTCACTGGACCCCTCAAGGAGGAAATCATAGGATAGTAAAACGGAAAAGTATGACAAGTACCCCAAGAGTTCCGTTCTTATGACTTCACCAAACGGTAAGGGAAGAGGTCACCTGGTGTAAGACAGTCTGGAGAGGTGGTACTGGGTGGACAGAACCCAACGGGACGTCCGTACCGAACTAAAGTAACTCAATCTGTTCCGACACCAGGATCACACTAATCTAACTGATCAAAAGACACTCATACCAAAGTCACAAAGACGGGAGACTACGGGAGAACGTCGTGGATGGTAGAATGAACCCATAAATTAATATACCTTAAATCTTTCTACCATTGTTATTTCGACATACACTCTGTCGTTTTCTCTGTGTCTACATATCTTCTCAGAAAACCTAAGACACCCTCTCCCGCTCCCTTCCTACTAAACCCTCTTACCGTAACTTAGTACTTATTATAGTATATACTTTGCTCAGTGGTCACGTCCAAGTTACGTACTATGACCTACGAAACCCGACCACGTGACTCTGCTGGGTCTCCCTACCATACCCCTCCCCCCAAGTCCTACCCCTTGTGCACATATGGACACCGTCTAAGTACAACTACATACCGTTTTGGTTATGTTATAACATTTCATTAATTGGAGGTTAGTTTTATTTATTTAAATATATTTTTTTGGAAATCACTTCGTTTATATCTGTCTTGTCTCCTTTATAATTATTTTGAGATAGATGTTCTTTCCTTTTGACTACCTTCTTCACTTCAGTAGTTTCAAGTCATAATTTTAAAGTACGACCTTACAGTCTGAAAGACTCTCAGTTGGTACCACACAGATGTACAATGAAGGTAGAGAACCATCACTAAGTAATTGTGTATTATATCAAAACGACCATTATTCCAATTCACTACGTAATATACCATTAAATCCAATCTTCAGTGAAAATTTCGTAAAAAGCTTTGGGTGACCTTTTTCTTGTATAAAAATTGGTATCTTGTGGATTTTATATAGATCACTAAAATTTTAAAATCTAATGAAAAAACATGAAGTAGATAAAATTTAATAAGACCATACCGGACACAATTTTTATTAAATAGTCAACAAAAGATCTATAACTATAACACAATTTCTATCGGTTCATCCACGTGTAAATAGTGTCCAATAGATTCCTCCGTGAAATTTCACGGTACGTTATCTATAGTACAATGGTATAAAGACGTGTTTACGGTTAGGTAAAAATCGAACAGAGGATTATTCCTTCTATATGCACTCTTTGTCCTATTTTACAAGGGGTAACGAAGTCATTTTTTTATTTTCCTTCTTAAGTGTCTCTTTTTATATCCAGTACTTCCGTGTCATAAATCCAGTCGTTAGACACCTCTCTCGGTCAGGGTCCAATATTACGTTGTCCGACGTTGCGAAAACGTCTTACATAGTCTCCCTTGCTTACAAAGTCCTTCTGTTAACTTTTTCTGACCTAAATTTTACTTGAAACTGGGTGGAGTATTGTTTATTACTATAAAAAAAAGTTTCTTTTTATTCTTATAGTACGGGTTCATGGTCCCAATTTGGCCCAGTCATTATAAATCTGTTTCTAGTCGGTTTCTATTAGGACCAATTTTCTTTTCTCTCTAAAAAATCTTTTCCTTGTAAGCAATATATTCTTGATGTAATATCAAACAGTATTTATTAATGTATCTTCAATTGACATACGATAATGACGAATCAAAATGATTATCATTCCTGACTATAAAAGATTTCCTTAGTAAATGTTCTAATGAAAAAAAAAAGATAAAGAACTACACTGTGTTACTATTAGAGACAGGTATCACGACTAAAAGTAGATTGGACCAACATCCCAGAAAATGGTGTTATTAACGTAAATAGAATATCCTATAAGTAACACTTCTTTCCTCTGTTATGTTCGACAACATGTACCTCCTTACGGTATTGGATGTTAACGGGAGAGACATCTTTTTTCCTCTTTCTCGATAGAAAAGTATAGACTGGTGTCCTTAATTCTTCCACCCCACTAATTACGACAATGTAACACGTTCTAAGGTCACCCAACCTTTTCCCTAATTACTTTCTTCTTTCTCGTCCTCTCTTCCTTGAAAGTAGAGGAGAAGTACCTACTTAGAACAAGTTTTCACGGCTAGTCTTCCGAATACGAGAAAGACCATTACTAAAGAAATGAGTACAAAACCCATTCCTATTTGTCACGATATAACATTTCGTAAGCATCATGTTAAATACGAAGAGTAAAAGGAAGAAAAAGAGGAAGAGGTAAATAATTAGTCCATTAGTCTTAGAAACTTCCTTATCTGAACATAAGTCTAAATTAAGAGTGACTTACATATATTGTCTTCTAAGTTTTGTGGCCGTCATTTTCGTCTACAGGAAATAAGTGGTAGATGATTCAAAGTCTGTAACAAGACTCACCAAATTTTCACAATAAAGTAAATTGCGAATGAAGGGACCTTAGTACATAATAAAACGGTTAAAATAATTTATCTTTTCAACGAGTCTCGTAGGTTCAAATGTATCGACCCCACCTTTAACTTAATTCCAAAATAATTGACGTTTCGGGATAGACGATTGTAGTGTGTATGTGTGCGTACCCGGACATACGTGTATGGGGCGGGGAGGGTTGTGTGTGTGTCCGGTTTTTAGAGTGTTGTGTAGTCTAAACTTCGATGGAGACGGAACGACCTAAACCTCGTAATAAAAATTCTAGTTTATAAAAAGAGTTCATAGTATGTAATACTTTAAAATGTCACCTAACATGTTAAGGGGGGTTTGTATTTTTAGGGACTTAGACAAGAACGACTTAAGGAGTTAAAGTAGGTATAATCGTTTGTCTTTATGGTGGAAAAGACAGAACAACAGGATTATGATTTATTTATAAGGGTTTGAAGACTATGAGGACCTGAAAGAGGGGAACTTAGTAAAAAGGGAGTCGAGGACCCTAAGGTGACAGAAGGCCTACAAAGAGGATTAAGGACCCTAGAGGAAAAATAAGTGCAAAAACGATCATTTGAAATATAAAAAAAGATTTTCGAGATAGAAACCGAAATATGGAACTGGTGATCTATCAGTTAGGGACTAGTTGTCATAAATAAAAAGACCGGAGTAGATCACTAGAACTACAGAATGGTTCGACACTGTGTTTATATGTAATATAAGTAAGTTTTAATAAAGTAAGTTGTAAGTAGGTACGTTATTTTAAAGTCCTTCTATGATTCCACAGTCACCGCTGTCGCCATCTCTTGACAGATGGTTACGTCCTCTACATTCTCTACGTCCAAGTTAAGGACCCAGTCCTTCTAAGGGACCTCCTCCCGTACTATTGAGTGGGGTCACAAGAACGGGCCTCTTAGGGTACCTGTCTCCTCGGACCGTCCGAGGTCATCGATCTCAGTGTGTCTCTACCTGTGTTGCCTTCACTGAATCGGACATGCGTTCCGTAACATCCGTGTCAACATCTGAGACCCCTATGTCTCGGTTCGTGGAGAGAGTTCTTCAAACATATAAGGTAACTATAGCACTTAATTAATACAAGGTTTAGACTGAAACGGTGAAGGAGTCTTTTATAAAAAGAGAGTATCAGAGATTTGTTATTGCTTGAACAATAAGTAAGAATTCAAACTTAAAAACTCAATGACATAGTAAATTAACCGTGTAAGATATTACAGTCATTCAGAAGTCCGAGATAGTCAGTAATATCGTGTTTGGGGTAAAGAGGGTGTCGATGTCAAGTCTGAGAGTGCCTAAGAGTACACCTAAGTAGTCCTTTTCGGAGGACTGATGAAGGGGTTAGAGAGTCCACCGAGGATACATTAGACGAAAGGTGTGATTAAGACCTTACTGGAAAGATTTTTCGTTTAAACTAGTTCTGTAAAGGGACGGGTTCTCGGAAGGGTTTCGCGAGTCATATTTCAAGTTTGTCGAATCACATATTTCGAAACAGAAATAAAAGAGAGAGGTCTGACTCAAAGAGGAATATTCATGTTAGAATATACGTAGGAACGTACGATATATGTTAACGTATCACGTTAAAAAGTCAAGACACATAAACGAGTAATATAGCAAGATTTATCTTGTAAGAGACTCGGGTAGAACTATGTCTCTTTAGGGACCGTGCAAAGGAAAGTGTAAGTTAAGTAGACATTTTAGTGAAAACGTAACGTTAAATTTTAGACTTAGTACTCACACAACTTATGTAAATTCTAAATCCTTGACATCAAATCCTTGAAATGAACATAAAGATTTGGATAATGTGAAGGAACCCCGTACTTTAGGTGAGTTGTCCATGATTTGTTTCATTACATTCCTTATTAACATGAGGACTACGTACGAGACCTTAATCAGGTTCCGGAGTACATTCTCACCTTATCTAATTCATTCATGTGTATGACAAAATCAACCACAACTTCTCTTTTCGAAAACTTATTTCGTTACAGGATATTTTTCCCTGTCTGTGTGTATATTTTAGTTTCATATTTTATATTTCATTTATGTGATTGGATAACTCTCTAACACAGACATCGAACTACCGAACTTTACACGTTACCCCGACTGTTTACTCTAGTTTACATTACTTTTAGAAACCTCTAACGAAAAAGAAACAAAAGAAGAAGGTGGGAGGGAGAAGGAAGGAAGAAAGGAAAGAAGGAAAAGAAAGAAAGGAAATCAAGAGAGATAATTAAGGGAAAAAGGAAAAGTAAAAGAAAAGTAAAAAATTCTGTGTGCTTTTTCTTCGGGAATTTCATGTTATAAAAAACTAAGGAACTATAGTTTCGAAAAGTTATAAGTACGTCAGTAAAGAGATCACGTACAAAGGAAAAGTAATCTAGTACACGTTTTTAAATAAAAGAAAGAGTAGATTAAGTGTTTTTGTATTTAATAATGTATCTTTGACTTTACTCCCCCGTACGGAAAATAGGATAGATCGGGACAAGATGTCAATGTATAATACTTGGTTTAGAACTTAAGTCTGAAATACCAGAAGACAAAATAAAACGAAGGAGAAAAGACAATACACCTAATATGTAATTTGAACACGAAGTCTCCAAGACCCGAACTAAAAGTTTTCGGATAAAACCCCGACGAACATACGACCTGAAGATGGATCAGAGAAGGGGTTCTAATACAAAGAAGATAAAGGAGAGGAGGTATTGTGATGTAATTTCTTGTATCTTTAGATTACATTGTACTATGGATTCCCGTGTCAGACACTTTGTTCTGACAGAACTAACTTTATTGACAAAACTAGGAATGTACGAGACACTGTGACACGTTCAATGAATTGTACAGACACGTCATCGTTATTTCATCTTTATTGTTATACTGGGAGTATTCCTTCAGTGTTCCAAATTTTATAAACTATACTTATTGTGTGAATCTTACTGAAATCTTTATGTTATTCTTGATTCTTCTAAATATACAATTATAAGAAATCTTAGTAGTGGAGAACGATTACTGTTTTCTATAAATATAAAAAATTTTGTACTCCAAATAAATTCGTGAATCTTACGACAAGTACCGAACCAACAAGATACGAAAGAAGAAAGATGTATCCAACGTTCACAAAATCGTAAAAAGAATTTTCCAGAAATGTGAAATAACGAGTAATCAACTAACGGTTACGTTATCGTAAAAGAAAGGTAGTAGTACTCACTGTTCTACAGTTTACCTCCGTAAAGTTATGATTAATTTTACCAGTTAATACATGGAACTACCGATTACTTGGGGATTAGTTGTCAATCTCCAAATACACGTAAGAAAACTGTAAGTAGTCGTGAGAGACTGTAGGGTTATACTAATTCGTATATGGATATACGAATATCTATATCTCTATCTCTATCTACATAGTAATTTTGTTAATAATAACTGTCCCTTTATTTTAAGAGTATTTAAGTTTATATATAAAGAACCCCTCGTTTGTCCAAGATCGAAAGAAAAAAGAACTTATGGAGTAAACTCTATAATACGACATTCTTGAATCACTATAAAATTATAGAAGATAAACTTCGTTGAAAAAGAATTGGTTCTTCCCGGTAACTATCGTTCGTAATATTACAGTTATTAGTGTAATTTATATTTACCAAATTTACAAGGTCCAATAATATATTTAACAATATTGAACGTTTCTTATAAAATTGGACCTTTTATTTGTGAAAGTGGGGTCTGAATGTTTCGACTCGTTTTCATAATGATGATACAACACGATAAAAATTGACTGTGTAGACTTTTAATTCTAATCGTTTTTTTTTTTCGTTCTTCCTATCTCTTCTTAAGTCCCGTTTATTGAGGACCCATGTATATGTTTTTTTGGGCTTTTGTGATTAAACTTTTATATGTACGTGGAATTACAAGTGTCATAATAAACGTTAAAGGTTCTATAACTTCGTTGAAGTCACAAGTAATTGTCTGTTTACTTATTTCTTTTATAAGAGACATTCAACATTGTTAAATGTATTGTTTGACCTTGAATACATCATACCAGTCGGTATTTTTTCTTACTTTAAACCGGTAAACGTTATTGTACCTACTTGAATCTCACATAATACGATTCCCTTTATTTAGTCTGTCTCTTTCTTTCCATGACATACTATATTGAATATATACCTTAGATTTTTTATTTTGTTTGATCATTTATATTGTTTTTTCTCAGAGTGTCTATGTCTCTTACTTGATCACCAATGGTCCCCGTCTCCCCTTCCCCCTCCCCTGATTCTGTATACCTGATGGTACACATTTTATTAATTCGTGTTACTATATCACATGTTGTGTCCACAATATCGGTTGTTAAATATTATTGATATTTACTTCATATTAAAAATTTTAATACTTGGTGATATGACATGTGGTCTT
The DNA here is from genome assembly GCA_006410555.1 of Capra ibex. Lineage (NCBI taxonomy): Eukaryota > Metazoa > Chordata > Mammalia > Artiodactyla > Bovidae > Capra > Capra ibex. The sequence continues at coordinate 8,804,460 of SJYO01041852.1, read as the reverse complement.
TGAATACAGTGTGACAAGTTAATATGAAGTCATTTTAATATATTTTATTAACCTTTTTAAATCAACGGTAATTTTTTGAAAGTCACGTTTCTTTTCAATTTCCGATCGAACCTATCTAAGTTTTAAATGATCTTAACAAGTTTAATTAAACCTAAAAACAAAAAATTTTAAACTAAACTATAATATATTTTTATACTCAAATAAAAGAGAGTACTTAATAAAGAAATTCACTAAACATATTGTAATAAGAGTCGATAATAAATAACGTAAATATAAAATCTATATTTATACATCATCAGTATATTAGTATATATAGTGTATCAGTATACATAGTTTTTATAAAGAAAAAGAAACGGTAGACATATTATAAACCTGGAATCAAAATCACCAAAGTACCGATACACCAAATAAACGAGGAATGAGTGATTTAGTATAGGTTGAGAAAAGACTGGGGTACTTGACATCGGGTGGTCTGAGCAGACAATACCTTAAAGGGTCCGTTTTTATGACCTCACCTAACGGTAAAGGAAGAGGTCCCATAGAAGGGTTAGGGCCGTGACTTAGAGGTAGAGGACGTGACCGTTCACCTAAGAAATGGTGACTTTCACTTTCAGTGAGTCAGTACAGGCTGAGAAACGTTGGGGTACCTGATATGTCAGGTACCTTAAGAGGTCCGGTCTTATGGACTCACCTATCGGAAAGGGAAGAGGTTCCCTAGAAGGGTTGGGTCCCTAGTTTGAGTCCAAAGGGAGTAACGTCCACCTAAGAAATGGTCGACTCGGTAATCCCTTCGGGTTCTTATGACTTCAAACATCGGATAGCGAAGAGGTCCCCTAAAAGGGTTGGGACCTTAACTTGGTCCCAGAGGACGTGACGTTCGCCTAAGAAATGGTTGACTCGATATTCCCTTCGGGTAAATGGTGACTTGAAGGTCCCTTTAAATACTAATTTAGTATATTTAAGTAAAGATCAATATTATTTTATGTACAAGTCCAAATTGAAATAACAAAAGGTGTTCATCTTTCTAACAGTATAGTTAAAGTATATAACTTTGAATAGGAAGGGACCACTGAGTCTACCATTTCTTAGACGGACGTTACGTCCTTTGGACTCAAGTTAGGGTCCCAGTCCTTCTAGGGGACATCTTTATTTGCTGTTGGGCGAGGACATAAGAACGGACTTCTTAAGGACCTGTCTCCACGGACCACTCGATGTCAGACACCCCAGCGTTTGTCGATCTGTACTGACTCTATGACTATGTTCGATACATATATACAGACATATATTGTATATAATATTGTAGTATGATTAATAATTCATGATTATGTGTAGTCATAAATAACTGTAACACATGATGTTAGACAGAGATTTTAAAAATACAGATAATAAAGGAATACCAGTAAAGTTGTGGTTATAGCGTAAAGATAATTAAAAATTGTCAAAATAACTCCAATTAACTATATGTTTTGTAACGTACACAAATTACATATGTTAAAATACTCACATTTGTATACGTATATGAGTACTATAATAGTGGTTTTAATTACATAATGTTCGTATAAAGAGTTAAGGGTCTCAAAGGAACACAGGAAAACAAAAACACAAACATCATTCTTACAAATTGTACTCTACACGAGAAAATTGTTTAAAAATCCATTTGTTGTAGAATAACAATTGATGTCAGTGACACAACTTGTTACCTAGAGATCCTGAATAAGTAGAACATATTAACATTATGATATGGGTAACTTGTCTTTCGAGGGGTAAAGAGAGAAGGAGGTAGACATCCGCTACTGGTAAAATAAAATACGAAGAAATTCAGTCCAATATGTAGTAGAGTATGTACAACCCACCGATAATTTTTTTTATTTTTTACTGTTCACAATTACTCTTGTATGTCTTTAACTATGTGAACGTGTGATAACCATCCTTTTTTATACCTCGAAGGGGGTTTAATTTTTATCTGATGGTATACTACTAGGTTTGTAAGATGATAACCCATAAATAGGTTTTGTAACCTTTAGTCCTGAACCTTTCCTATAAACGTGAGAGTACAAATAACGTCGTATTAAGTGTTTTTTTCTATGCCTTTGTGGATTTTAGGGATAGTTGTTTGTTTACCTACTTCTTTTGTACTATAAGTAGAAGTACAAATAGAGGGATAGGGATGGAGGTAGAAATATGGTACTTGACAATTTGTATTTTTTCCTTCGGATGGTAACTTTTGTGGTACCTACCTAGACTTTCTGTAATACGATTTCTTTATATAATCAATGTTTTCCTGTTTATGTTGTATTAAGGTGTGAAGACACTAAAAATATCGTATATATTTAACTACGACATAAAGTTTAATTAATGTAGACAGTGTAAGTTAGTAAGTAAACGACACTTAATGAAGTGTCTTATAATAAGAATGGTTTTAACGAAACGTAAGAAAATGAAGAAAAAAGTAAAAAGGAACCATATAGGAACTTATATTTAAATAAATTAAAAATTGTCTTGTGAAACCGTACGACGGAAAAGGGTTCTGTTGGTATCATAGAAGAGAGTCGATTATACGGAAAGATCTTAGAGTGATTAAGAGGAGTGTTTAATGACATACTAGAAGAGGGGAACTTAGACTTACTCAAAAATTTAGTAAATTTTGGTATTCTTACACAGTCTTTAATAAGTCATGTTGAAGGTTCCTACCCCTCACTTTCTGTCACTTTGAAGACTGAAAAATTGACTTTATAGTCCTAGGAGTACAAAACTTGGAAGTTCACGGTACGTGTGTAAGGTCGACCGTATAGTAGTACGAGAATCCTTCTAGTTTACTCGTAAGGTACCTCTTTCTGGTCGACCTGATACGTGGTCGAGTAGGTCGTGGGTCTGGAGTGGTGGTGAGGTCGGAATCCGTGTCACTCTGTTCTAGATGTCTTTTGGGGTCCTGTGTCGGTAAGACCACTTGTAAAGGACTTAGGTAATAAGTGTTTTTGGTACTCTCTACTATTTTGTGAACAAAACGAAATACAGTCACTTAAAATTCCTCTAAACAATCAATAGTTGTCGATTGACCTTGTTTTATACTATTGACCTTAATCCTTAGACTATTTTGTCTTTAATTTTTGACACAGTAACTCGAACTTTGACCTACCAACTACTTTTAATCTTTTTTGACTCCTCCGATAACTTCTGATGTCTGATCTCTTCTTTTAAATACCCTGTGACCTATTCTACTCTGGATTTTTTATGAAACTCGAAGGGGGATTTAATAGTCAGTAACACGTTCTTAAACTATAGGATAGAGACTAATATTCGTTACCTACCATGGTATGTATATCGATCTCATTGAAATAAATAAATAAAAATAAATAAAAATTAAAAAAATTAAAAATAAAAATGAAATAAAATGAAATGTTATGATATAACCAAAACGGCATGTAACTGTACTTAGGTGGTGCCCACATGTACGCAAGGGTTCGTACTTGGGGGTATGGTGGAGGGAGGGGTATTGTAGAGAGACCCAGTAGTGACACGTGGTCGGGGTTCGTACGACATAGGACACAGTCTGTATCTGACCGCTAAGCTAAGAATGTACTATCATATGTACAATGTTACGGTAAGAGGGTTTAGTAGGGTGGGAGAGGGAGAGGGAGACTCAGGTTTTCAGGCAATATGAAATAAAAATTTATCGAAAAAACTCTACGTTAAATATATGATATTTTAATTGGGTTCTCGTATTACATTATGAAAATCACATACATGGTTGTTTTAGATTAAAATCTGTAAAAGTGGGGTTTGATTTGGGACACGGATGATCGTGAGTGAGGAGCAATTAGACGTAAAGTATATCCGTCCAAACTGATATGATTTGTAAAGTATATTTATCTTATTTTCTACATAAAAAAAATTTTGAATCTCGAAAAGTTACAAGTAGGTACAGTTTGATACACAGTCACGTAAGAAAAAAAAATTGTGGTTTTGTAAAGTAACATACCTAGATGGGATAAGAAGTTAACTCTCCGTAAAACTAACAAAGGTGAAACTCCGATAATGTAATTATTTGTTTCGACGTAAACAAAATGTTCACAACCCACTTGTAGATACAAATAAATATATCGCTCCTCACCGAGTCTACAATTTCTTAGGCGGTCGTTATGTCTAGACTCAAGTCAGGGACTCAAGCCTTCTAAGGGGACCTCCTCCCGTACCGTTGGGTGAGGTCATAAAAACGGACCTCTTAGGGGTACTGTCTTCTCGGACCGTACGATGTTGGGAACCTCAGTGTTTCTCAACTAGTACTGGCTCGTTTGTCCTCACCTTTACGTCCCAACCTATCATTAAGATACGAATAGTAAGACTCCTGGACTTCTTAAAAACTTCACCGATGAGGTAAAATGTCATAGTCGTCGTTACATCTTTTCAAGGTTAAAAAGGAAAAGAAGTGGTTCAGTTCTTAATACTCGTGAGGTTGAACAATAAAAAAAAGTCTGAAGGAAATTTATCAAACTCATAACACAAAGGTTTATTTACACAGTCGACAACTATAGACGGTTTGTAAATATTCTATTTTATACTTCCTTCGGTTATTTCTTCCCTTTTACCAAAATATCCCTAACTTAGACATCTAGGTGAACCCGTCACCACTTTAAAATCTTTATCCAGGAAGTTCGATACTCATACCCTATAAAAGGTGGGGAGTCTTCGTCCTACTTTTTTTATCCCTTTACCTTCACCGTCAAAGGGTAAAATTCCTATATAGGACCTTCACTGACAAGACTCAACAGTCACGAAAAGTCTCAAACCGATGAACTGGAGTGGATGATAATCCCTCTGACCCTTTACGTCCGAAGACAAACCAGACGTAATGAACGAAAAATAGTTCTATTTACGACTCGAAGACACTGATTTCATCTTCTCATGTATAAATATGAGATGAAAGTCTAAAGACGGAGGACGACACATCACGTCCTTTAATCTTAGTAAAAGGAAGTCTAATAAAAATTCTTTTCGGAGATATCACACTATAATGAGTCCACACAAACCTTCCTCATTAACAACGTTCGGTAATAATTTGATAAGAAAGGGTGGTAAATAATGTAAAAGACTTACATAGATAAGATTCCTACATAGGAATTTTATGTAATTTACTAAATGTACAACAAACCTTTATAAATTGTAACGGAAGTACGAAAAGATCGTTTTATTGAACGAAATTACTAAAAATACTTTATAATTATTAGTCAATGGACGAATCGAAATATAATGTGAGTTCTATCGATACTAAAAACAAACGTTTATATATCTTTCTTATTCATTTTATCTAGTATTAATAAGATATTAATATAATGTTTCGTAAAGTAACTTTTTCATCCTTTACACCTCAAAGGTATCGACACGTAACCTCCCTTTATACTTTTACGTTCTAAATAAAAACCAATACGACTCGAACTCTATAACTAGTATGTAAATAAACCTTTACAGGATATCTGTCTTGTTTATAAACTTTATCTTTTAACTTCGAACTTTATTTACTCTAAAAAACTTTTCGTCTATCGACGAGATTTACTAAAATTTAGAGAACTAGAGACACTTAATATAACATTCTATTATTTTCTTGACCGTCAACTTGGACTATTGGAAAATTTTATATCCGTTATACAATAATTTGACCTTCGTGGTGTTCAAGTACACTTCATTTATTCCACCACCAAGGTGTTTCCTCTTTTTATATCAATGTTTTGTTAGATAGGGTCCCTTCTCATAGTTCATGTGACGAATTTTCTAGTTAGAGAGTAGAGATTTTTACATTAATCGTAGAACTTGGAATATTTGTTTTTTTTTTTATTCACTAATAGTATCCTTGTTATTCAGTATTGTCATGTTATAAAACCCCGTCTGAGGGTTCCCTTCACTTTGTGACCGTTGGAACCGTAACTCCTATCAACTACGTCGTTTAGTGTTGTCTTTGTGGGTCCCAGAACTTACGTTGTTACTCCACTTTGTGTCGACTGACTTCGTGGAACTCTTTTCACAAACAAGTGAAGTCAAGTCAAGTGAGGTCAGCGAGTCAGCACAGGCTAAGAAACGTTGGGGTATTTAGAGTCGTGCGGTCCGGAGGAACAGGTAGTGGTTGAGGACCTTAAGTGGGTTTAAGTACAGGCAACTCAGCCACTACGGTAGGTCGGTAGAGTAGGAGACAGCAGGGGAAGAGGAGGACGGGGGTTAGGGAGGGTCGTAGTCCCAGAAAAGGTTACTCAGTTGAGAAGCGTACTCCGCCGGTTTCATAACCTCAAAGTCGGAGTCGTATCAGGAAGGTTACTTGTGGGTCCTGACCAGAGGAAATCCTACCTGACCAACCTAGAAGAACGTCAAGTTTTCGTAGTTAATAAACCGTGAGTCGAAAGAAGTGTCAGGTTGAGAGTGTAGGTATGTACTGGTGACCTTTTTGGTATCGGAACTGATCTTCCTGGAAACAACCGTTTCTTTATAGAGACGAAAAATTATACGATAGATCCAACCAGTCTTGNGTTGAGAAGCGTACTCCGCCGGTTTCATAACCTCAAAGTCGGAGTCGTGTCAGGAAGGTTACTTGTGGGTCCTGACCAGAGGAAATCCTACCTGACAAACCTAGAAGAACGTCAAGTTTTCGTAGTTAATAAACCGTGAGTCGAAAGAAGTGTCAGGTTGAGAGTGTAGGTATGTACTGGTGACCTTTTTGGTATCGGAACTGATCTTCCTGGAAACAACCGTTTCTTTATAGAGACGAAAAATTATACGATAGATCCAACCAGTCTTGAAAGGAAGGTTCCTCATTCGCAGAAAATTAAAGTACCAACGTTAGTGGTAAACGTTACTAAAACCTCGGGGGGCTTTTATTTCAAACGGTGACAAAGGTCATCAGTCACTTCGGTAGGTCGGTAGAGTGGGAGACAGCAGAGGAGGAGGACGGGGATTAGGGAGGGTCGTAGTCTCAAGAAAGGTTACTCAGTTGAGAAGTGTACTCCACCGGTTTCATAACCTCAAAGTCGAAATCGTAGTAAGGAAGGTTTCTTTAGGGTCCCAACTAGAGGAAGTCTTACCTGACCAACCTAGAGGAACGTCAGGTTCCCTGAGAGTTCTCAGAAGAGGTTGTGGTGTCAGGTTTTCGTAGTTAAGAAGTCGCGAGTCGAAAGAAGTGTCGTGTTAAGAGTGTAGGTATGTACTGGTGTCCTTTTTGGTATCGGAACTGATTTGCCTGGAAACAACCGTTTCATTACAGAGACGAAAGGTTGTGCGATAGATCCAACCAGTATTGAAAAGAAGGTTCCTCATTCGCAGAAAATTAAAGTACCGACGTCAGTGGTAGACGTCACTAAAACCTCGGGTTTCTTTATTTCAGACTGTGACAAAGGTAACAAAGGGGTAGATAAAGGGTACTTCACTACCCAGCCTACGGTACTAGAAGCAAAAGACTTACAACTCGAAATTCAGTTAAAAAAACGAGAGGAGAAAGTGAAAGTAGTTCTCCGAAAAATCAAGGAGAAGTGAAAGACGGTATTCCCACCACAGTAGACGTATAGAATCCAATAACTATAAAGAGGGTCGTTAGAAGTAAGGTCGAACACAAAGAAGGTCAGGTCGCAAAGAGTATTACACGAGACGTATCTTCAATTTATTCGTCCCACTGTTATGTGTCGGAAATGGATGAGGAAAAGGATAAACCTTGGTCAGACAACAATGTACAGGTCAAGATTGACAACGAAGGACTGGACGTATGTTTAAAGAGTTCTCCGTCCAGTCCATCAGACCATAAGGGTAGAGAAAGTCTTAAAAGGTGTCACACAACACTAGGTGTGTCAGTTTCCGAAACCGTATCAGTTATTTCGTCTTTATTTACAAAAAGACCTTGAGAGAATAAAAAAGGTACTAGGTAGCCTACAACCGATAAACTAGAGACCCAGGAGACGGAGAAGATTTTGGTCAAACTTGTAGACCTTCGAGTGCCAAGTACATAACGACTTCGGACCGAACCTCTTAAAACTCGTAATGAAATGATCGTACACTCTACTCACGTTAACACGTCATCAAACTCGTAAGAAAGGGTAACGGAAAGAAACCCTAACCTTACTTTTCACTGGAAAAGGTCAGGACACCGGTGACGACTCAAAAGGTTTAAACGACCGTATAACTCACGTCGTGAAAGTGTCGTAGTAGAAACCCCTAAACTTTGTCGAGTTGACCTTAAGGTAGTGAAGGTGATCGAAACAGGGATCACTACTAAAGATTCCGGGTGAACTGAAGTGTAAGGTCCTACAGACCGAGATCCACTCACTAGTGTGGTGACACTAATAGACCCAGTACTTCTAGAAAAAACATGTCGAGACACATAAGAACGGTGGAGAAGAATTATAGAAGACGAAGATAATCCAGGTATGGTAAAGAGAGGAAATAACTTGGATAGAAACGTACTTTACAAGGGAACCGTACAGATTAAAAGTACTTCTCTAGAGATCAGAAAGGGTAAGACAACAAAAGGAGATAAAGAAACGTAACTAGCGACTTCTTCCGAAAGAATAGTAAAGAACGATAAGAAACCTTGAGACGTAAGTCTACGAATGTAGAAAGGAAAGAGGAAACGAAAAACCAAGAGAAGAAAAGTGTCGACAAAAATTCCGGAGGGGTCTGTCGGTAAAACGAAAAAACGTAAAGAAAAGGAACCCCTACCAGAACTAGGGACAGAGGACATGTTACAGTACTTAAGTCAGGTATCAAGTAGTCCGTGAGATAGATAGTCTAGATCCGGGAATTTAGATAAAGAGTAAAGGTGACATATTAGTATTCCCTAAACTAAAGTCAGTATGGACTTACTAACTCACCAAAAGGGATGAAAGAAGTTAAACTCAGACTCAAACCGTTATTCCTCAAGTACTAGACTCGGTATCAGTCGAGGGTCAGAACAAAAACAACTGACATATCTCGAAGAGATAAAAACCGACGTTTTTTATTAGTTAGACTAAAGCCACAACTGGTAGACCACTACAGGTACACATCTCAGAAGAGAACACAACAACCTTCTCCTACAAACGATACTGGTCATGTAAAAGAACCGTTTTGAGATAATCGGAAACGGGACGAAGTAAGGCGTAAGGTTCCGGTTTAAACGGACAATGAGGTCAACAAAGAACTGAAGGACGAAAACGTAAGGTCAGGGGATATTACTTTTCCTGTAGAAAACCCCCTCAATCAAGATTTTCCAGAATATCCAGAAGCATCTTTGCAAGTTGTAGTCGAAGAAGTCGTAAGGACCAACTCCGTATCTGAACCTAATGACACTATAACTTACTAAACGGAACCTTTACTTGTCTATAGTAAGACAGTAAAAACTCTAACGTAAGTTCATGACGTGAAGTCTGAGAAAACAACTGGTACTACCGATGAGGTAAAGAAGACTCTCTAAGGACGGGTGTCGACATATATTACCAGTAGACTCAATTTAAGTGGGTAAGGTCAGGTAAAATCAAGCGACTAAGAATCTTACAGCTGCAACTGGGAACGGTAGAGAACAAACTGGTGAAGGTTAAACGGAACTAAGTACCTGGACTGTAAGGTCCAAGGATACGCTGTAACGAGAAATGTCGTAACCTGTAACGAAGATAGTGGTCAGTGTAGGTGTTGACTCATAACAAAAACAAAACCGAGGTAGGGAAGTAAGAAAGACCTCAAAAAGAGGTGACTAGAGGTCATCGTATAACCCGTGGATGGCTGGACCCCTCAAGAAGAAAGTCATAGGACAGTAAAACGGAAAAGTATGACAAGTACCCCAAGAGTTCCGTTCTTATGACTTCACCAAACGGTAAGGGAAGAGGTCACCTGGTGTAAGACAGTCTGGAGAGGTGGTACTGGGCGGACAGAACCCACCGGGGTACCAATACCGAATAAAAGTAACTCAATCTGTTCCGACACCAGGATCACACTAATCTGATTAAAAGAGACTCATACCAAAGTCACATGCACGGGAGACTACTGGAGAGAACGTTGTGAATGTCAGAATGAACCCAAAGAGAATGGAACCTCATAGAGGAGTGTCGACAAGGTCGTTTCGTGTCGGTGATTAGAAATGGAACCTACTCCCCATAGAGGAGAGGCGTCGGGGAGGACTGGAACTTACATCCTATCGAGGAGATCCGGGAGGACACGGGCGTGTCAGTGACGAGGAACCTGTACCCGAAGGAGGAGGACCGGCGGTGGGAACCGGAGTCCGTACCCCATCGAGGAGAACCGACGACGGGGACTGGAGTCTGACCCCATCGAGGAGAACCGGTAAGGACGTGGTAGCGTCGGATCGTGAAAACCGGTGATGGGCACTGGAACCTACACCCCATTAAGGAGAACCGACGGTGGGGAGTCCGTACCCCAGGAGGGCCGAAGACGGGGACTAGAACCTGTACCCCATCGAGGGGAACCGGTACGATTCACGCGGCCAGTGACGACGGGTACGATTCAATTCACTGGCGTAATTTCTTTACGTTTTTTCGTTTTACCGACAGACCCTTCCGGAATGTTTATCGACACTTTTCTTCCCTCCGTTTTTCGTTTCCTCTTTTCGTTTCAATATTCGTAGACTTACGTCTCAAGGTTTCTTGTCGTCCTTCTCTATTCTTTCGGAAGAAATCGCTAGTTACGTTTCTTTATCTCCTTTTGTTGTCTACCCTTTCTGATCTCTAGAGAAGTTCTTTTAATCTCTATGGTTCCCTTGTAAAGTACGTTTCTACCCGAACTGTATCTTGTCTTTACCATATCTAGATTGTCTTCGTCTTCTATAATTCTTCCCCACCGTTCTTATGTGTCTTCTTGACATGTTTTTTATAGAAGTTCTGGGTCTATTAGTACTACTACACTAGTGATTAGATCTCGGTCTGTAGAACCTTACACTTCAGTTCACCCGGAATCTTTCGTAGTGATGCTTGTTTCGATCACCTCCACTACCTTAAGGTCAACTCGACAAAGTTTAGGACTTTCTACTACGACACTTTCACGACGTGAGTTATACGGTCGTTTATACCTTTTGAGTCGTCACTGGTGTTCTGACCTTTTCCGGTCAAAAGTAAGGTTAGGGTTTCTTTCCGTTACGGTTTCTTACGAGTCTGATGACGTGTTAACGTGAGTAGAGTGTACGATCATTTCATTACGAGTTTTAAGAGGTTCGGTCCGAAGTCGTTATGCACTTGACACTTGAGGGACTACAAGTTCGACCAAAATCTTTTCCGTCTCCTTGGTCTCTAGTTTAACGGTTGTAGGTAACCTAGTACCTTTTTCGTACTCTCAAGGTCTTTTTATAAATAAAGACGAAATAACTGATACGGTTTCGGAAACTGACACAACTAGTGTTGTGTGACACCTTTTAAGACTTTCTCTACCCTTATGGTCTGGTGGATTGGACGGAGGATTCTTTAAACGTACGTCCAGTCCTTCGTTGTCAATCTTGACCTGTACATTGTTGTCTGACCAAGGTTTATCCTTTTCCTCATCCATTTCCGACATATAACAGTGGGACGAATAAATTGAAGATACGTCTCATGTAGTACTTTTTGTGACCTGACCTTCTTTGTGCTCGACCTTACTTCTAACGACCTTCTTTATAGTTATTGAAGTCTATACGTCTACTGTGGTGGGAATACCGTCTTTCACTTCTCCTTGATTTTTCGGAGGACTACTTTCACTTTCTCCTCTCACTTTTTCAACCGAATTTCCAGTTGTAAGTATTTTGCTTCTAGTACCGTAGGTCAGGGTAGTGAAGTACCCTTTATCTACCCCTTTGTCATCTTTGTCACAGTCTGAAATAAAGAAACCCGAGGTTTTAGTGACGTCTACCACTGACGTCGGTACTTTAATTTTCTACGAATGAGGAACCTTCTTATCAATACTGGTTGGATCTATCATATAAGTTTTCGTCTCTGTAATGAAACGACTGATTCCAGGTAGATCAGTTCCGATACCAAAAAGGACGCCAGTACATACCTACACTCTCAACCTGACACTTTTTCCGACTCGCGGCTTCTTAACTACGAAAACCTGACACCACAACCTCTTCTGAGAACTCTCAGGGAACCTGACGTTNAGAACTCTCAGGGTACCTGACGTTCCTCTAGGTTGGTCAGGTAAGACTTCCTCTAGTTGGGACCCTAAAGAAACTTTCTTTACTACGATTTCGACTTCGAGGTCATGAAACCGGTGGAGTACACTTCTCAACTGAGTAACCTTTTTGAAACTACGACCCTCTTTAACTCCCGTCCTCCTTTTCCCCTACTGCCTCCTACTCTACCGACCTACCGTAGTGACTGAACTACCTGCGCTCAGACTTACTTGAGACCCTCTACCACTACTCGTCCTTCCGGACCGCACGACGCTAAGTACCCCAGTGTTTCACAGCCTGTGCTGACCAGTTGACTTGGCTTGACTCGACTAGATGGACACGTCGAGTAAATAGAGGTATTGTGCAATGTGCCTCTATTAAACCCTCTATCGTAAGAAAGACCCTTATTTCCATTTTCACTTAAACTGCAAAGAATCAGAACAGACTGAGAAACCCCGGAGCACATGACATCGGATGGTCCGAGGAGGCAGGTACCGTAAAAGGTCCGTTCTTATGACCTCACCTAACAGTAAAGGAAGAGGTCCCCTAGAAGGGTTGGGTCCCTAGCTTGGGCCCAGAGGGCGTAACATCCGTCTGCGAAATGGAAGACTCGGTGGTCCCTTCAGAGGAAGTGAAAATCCCATTAATAACTATTATGAGGCACATTTTTTAACGGTTAACATCCATTACAAAACAATCAATATGACTAGGTTCGATTGAAAGAAGATAAACTCGATAGTAATCCGTTAAACCAAATCAAAGAGGTAAATCTACTATTAAAAGGACTAAAAGATGAATCAATCCGTAAAGTATAGTGGGAAGACTTTAGTCTTCCCCCAAAGGGACCACCGAGTCTCCAATTTCGCAGACGGACGTTGCTTCCTCTGGACCCAAGTTAGGGACCTAGCCCTTCTAGGGGACCTCTTCCTTTACCGTTGGGTGAGACCATAAGAATGGACCTCTTAGGGTACCTGCCTCCTCGGAACACCCGATCTCAGGTGTCCCAGTGTTTCTCAGCCTGTGCTGACTCACTGAAGTGAAGTAAAAGTGAGAAGACTTTATACTGTAAATATAGGCAAAAGGAGACTCACTAGACAGTATGTTACACAACAATACCAACTATAAACACTAAGAGAAAATAAAAGGTTAAAGGACCGTATGTAATATACACTTTTCAAAAAAATCAATACTTCGATAAGTAAGGGATATAACTTAGATGGACAAAGAAAATTTCTACATCGTCCGTTATACTGTAGAGTTACGGGGAAGTTTCATCGAATACACATAAAGGTTTGTCCATCTAAAGGACTAGAACACCTGTAGACCAAGATACCGGAAATTGGATTAGAGTCCTTCGCTTCTCTGAAACTGGTATTCAGTATAAAAAACATTTTGTCATTAAGTTCCTTAAATCTAAAATGAATGACAAACCGAGGTTTTATTTATATTTAGGTCTAATCAAGTACTCCTTGGTCTAACAATGGTCTCATCTTTCCATACTTTCCATTTTATTGAAGTCTATAGTAGCGAAAGGGTTTGACTTCACCAGATTTGAGTAGATGAGAACACAGAAACTGGTGAACGACGACTCCAGACTTTATTCAGACCGAAGTTTCGGGTCGGAGAATTTATGAACCAATATAGGAAGAGATTACTCTAGAATGTCTGGAAACCCTTTTGGGTTATTTCATACGTAATTATTTACTGAAGATTACGAGACACCATTTGATTTACCCTTCCTTTAGAATTTTTTCTCCCCTGTGTACATGTCTTTATTGCCTAAGTGAAACGACGTGTCGTCTTTGATCGTGTAACATTTCGTTGATTTGAGGTTATTTGTAAAATTTTAAATTATTTACTGAGGGGGTTTAGTAACTGAGTCTTCAATTATCAATTGTTTTACTTCTAATATTGTTTCTACTGTAATTTTGATTATAGGTTTAATGTAGAAACCAATATTTGAAATCAGTGACTTAAAAAGGTCTTTTTAGTAGTTATAGGAAATTGTAACGTGAGTAAAACGATACATTAACTTAAATACAAATTGTTTTAGTATAAACAAAAAGGAAAGAAAAAATTTTTTTAAGAAAAAAAAAAAAAAAAAATGAAATGTATGACATAACCAAAATGGTATGTAACTGTACTTAGACGGTACCCACATGTACTCAAGGGTTAGGACTTGGGGGGAGGGTGGAAGGAGGGGTATAGTAAAGAGACCCAGTAAGGTCACGTGGTCGGGGTTCGTAGGACATAGGACATAACTTGGATCTGACCGTTAAACAAAGAATGTACTATCATATGTACAAAGTTACGGTAAGAGGGTTTAGTAGGGTAGGAGAGGGAAAGGGTGTCTCAGGTTTTCTGACAAGATATGTAGACACAGAGAAAACGACAGAACGTACGTCCCAATAGTAATGGTAGAAAGATTTAAGGTATATATACACAATCATATGACATAACCACAAAAAGAAAAACCGAATGAAGTCAGACATATTAGCCGAGGTTAAAGTAGGTGGAATAATCTTGACTAAGTTTACATAAGAAATGTTACCGACTCATTATGAGGTAACACATATACATGGTGTCGAAAGAATAGGTAAGTAGACGACTACCTGTAGATCCAACGAAGGTACAGGACCGATAATATTTGTCACGACACTACTTGTAACCCCATGTACACAGAGAAAGTTAAGACCAAAGGAGTCACACATACGGGTCGTCACCCTAACGACCAGTATTCCGTCAAGATAAAAGTCAAAAAATTCCTTAGAGGTGTGACAAGGGGTATCACCGACATGATCAAACGTAAGGGTGATTGTCACATTCTCCCAAGGGAAAAGAAGTGTGGGAGAGGTCGTAAATAACGAACATCTGAAAACCTAGTGTCAGTAAGACTGACCGTGCTTTACCATAGAGTAACACCAGAACTAAACGTAAAGAGACTATTACTCACTACAACTCGTAGAAAAGTACACAAACAATCGNCCTAACGACCAGTATTCCGTCAAGATAAAAGTCAAAAAATTCCTTAGAGGTGTGACAAGGGGTATCACCGACATGATCAAACGTAAGGGTGATTGTCACATTCTCCCAAGGGAAAAGAAGTGTGGGAGAGGTCGTAAATAACGAACATCTGAAAACCTAGTGTCAGTAAGACTGACCGTACTTTACCATAGAGTAACACCAGAACTAAACGTAAAGAGACTATTACTCACTACAACTCGTAGAAAAGTACACAAACAATCGGTAGGCATACAGAAGAAACCTCTTTACAGATAAATCAAGAAACCGGGTAAAAAACTAACCCAGCAAATAAAAAGACCTCAACTCGACGTCCTCAACGAACACATAAAAACTCTAATCAACAAACAGTCAACGAAGTTAACGATAATAAAAGAGGGTAAGGTTTCCAACAGAAAAGTGGAACGAATATCAAAGGAAACAACATGTCTTCGAAAATTAAAATTAATCTAGGGTAAGCAAATAAAAACGAAAATAAATGTCATAAGACCCTCCACCTAGTATCTCCTAGGACGACACTAAATGTAGTCTCTCACAAAACGGAGACAAGAGGAGATCCTCAAAATATCAAAGACCAGAATACAAATCTAGAAATTAGGTCAAACTCAAATAAAAACACATACCACAATCTTTCATAAGATCAAAGTAAAAATGTTCACCAACTGGTCAAAAGGGTCGTGGGGAACAATTTCTTTAACGGAAATTAGGTAACATATAAGAACGGAGGAACAACTTCTATTCCGTAGGTATCCACACACCTAAATAGAGACCCGAAAAATAAAACAAGGAAACTAGAGATAAAGACAGAAACACGGTCATGATATGAGAGAACCACTGACACCGAAACATCATCTCGGACTTCAGTCCGTCCAACTAAGGAGGTCAAGGTAAGAAGAAAGAGTTCTAACGAAACCGATAAGCTCCAAAAAACATAAAGGTATGTTTAACACTTTAATAAACAAGATCGAGACACTTTTTATGGCGACCATCGAACTATCCCTAACGTAACTTAGACATCTAACGAAACCCATCACATGAGTAAAAGTGATATAACTAAGAAGACTAGGTGGGTACTAATATAGAAAAATGAGTAAAGATTCAATTGGATTAAAACAATCGAAGAAAATGGAAAATAGAAACTGGAGACGTTAGATAGATATAAAATAAATACCAAATGAATTTGTTTATATGTTATTCAATAAATAAATGAAAATTTGTTTGATCAAACCCTAAGAGAATAGTAAAGATACGTAATCCAAAAAATTGTAAAACGGTCAAAAATCCAAATCATTAAATGTAAAGATCTTTCAAAGTTCAAATTGAACAATAAAAAGATTGTAAATTTTAATATCAAAGAAAAGAAAAAAGAATTCATTATTTCAGTGACTTTCCGTTTAAAAAGGACATTTGTTTTAAAGGGTATCCGAAAGTAACTTTACAAAGAAAAAGTAACCAAACACCTCTCTTATATTAAAGTGAAACTTAAAGAAGAAACTGTTTTCTTAATAGATTTGGACATAAAGAATTAAGGATTCATATATTGTACATTATTAAACATAATTATGGATTTAAGTAACCGAATATCTTACGCTTTAAAATTCACATATTGAAATTTATGAAATTTCTAAAAGGAAATACAGTTGATGTTCGTAAAAAAGACTTTTATAGAGACGACGACGACGACGACGACGACGACGATTCAGAGAAGTCAGCACAGACTGAGACACGCTGGTAGATTCTGTAAGGTTAATGTGTAAAGTGAAATACAAATTTAAATTCTCTTCATAATGACAAAACGAAACGATAAAAATTAAAAGAGGACCTAAGGGAAAATAAAAATTGTAAGAGAGTTATCTTGTATTATTCAAATAAGTGAAGTTACCGTTCTAACACGTCTCTTTTAACTTACCGAAGATAAAGGTACGATATATAATTAAAGAATGATTATAGAAAAAAGATAAAATTCTTACAAATTATTGGTACCTATTAATTAATAGTATGTTGTGTTAATAAAATTTATATACATTTGTGAATGTAATTTTCTAACCAAAAAAGTAACATTTAGTGGATTTTAATGTATTAGACTAAAATTGTAGAGATATCCAAGGAAAGGAAAGAACTGAATAAAGAACTATAAAGATATTAACTATAATAAAGATAAAGAACTATAAAGTTTAACGGTACGTACCCATAATGGTGTCAATATCCATCCAAGGAAAAACAAACGAGAAATCGAAAAAAAAGAAAGATGATAAGGAAGTGAAGAGTCAGAAGTAAGGATGACTGAATGTAAATCCGAAGTTTTAGATGTGAGACTAAATGAAATCGTTCCAAAAAAAAAAAAAAGAGAGTAAAATTAGAACTGGATTATACATATTGTTTATAAATTCTAAATAGTGTAAACATAACTAAATAAAAGAATAAGTTGGTTACAAATAACTCTCAGATGACAGTACTGAACTCACTTCGTCATTTTCTCTAACAAACCCTTCATCTTTACAATAAGTTTCGAAGAACAAGAATAACTTCTAGTTTAATGAATAGTTGTTCGTATCATCCCGTCTCTTTTTAATGTCACGTATTGTTCTTTTCAGATTAAGAAAATACTACGGTTAGATTCATTATTGGGAAAGAATAAAGTCCTCGAAGTACATCGTCTTCATAAAAGGAACTTTATACAAAAATAATAATAGTGTAAAACATAATTGTTTTAACATAGTTGTAAAATTTTGAACTGATAAATATTATTTTGGTATAAGTACCTTGATTTGTTAATAGAATTAGTCAAACTTAAATTAAATGTAATTTAACTTTTAACAACGAGTCAAGTCAGTGAATCAGTACAGGCTGAGAAACACTGGAGTACCTAACGTCGTACGGTCTGGAGGGGCAGGTAATGGTTTATGGCCTCAAATGAGTTTGAGTAGAGGTAAGTCAGTCACTAATTTAACAACAATCTTATAAACTTTTACAAAGGACTTCCCCGAGGTACTTTAGTCGGAAAGACTTCGTCAATATTATTAATAAATATGGGTAAACTCTATCGACCTCCGATTTAATCTCTTAATCTCTTACCACTAGTATTTTAGGAACACGAATAGATCTTATACCGATAAAGGTATTCTTTCCCTAAATTTTTGTGTAGAAATCACATTTATTTTATAAATGACGAAATAATTTAGTAAAACCGGAATATATTCGGTGTACAGTGTCTTTTGATCCTTTTGTTTTTCTCCTCTTTTTGTAGTTCAAACGTGACCGTTATACTTAAAAATTGTTCAGAAAATTTCAACTGTGTTAAAATTCGTATTTAAGTTTTAGTTCATAATTTGAATTTAGGGATTTATACGGTGGAAATGTTTACGTTTTCGTCCTTGTTGAGAAAGGACAAATAAAAGAAGGTTAACTAAGGGTATAACTGGTAGACGGTAAACAACCTTCCACCACAAAAAAGACAACCATTGTCGAAACAACTCCATATGTATGTTGGATGGGTTAAATCTCACGTGTTCAGTTACCAAAAGTTGTTAAGTAGGTAAATTCACATATTAAGTTGTAAACATATCTATAAGTTCTCAACCCATTGTTAATGGTGTCATATAAAATCCTATAAAAATAGTGGAGTTTTTCCTTTATACATGGTAATTGATAGTGACCTTTCAATGGGATTCGGAACTTCAGAATTCGTTTATAATTAGAGGAAAGACAAAGATATCTTCAAATAAAGTCTGTAAGTTATATTTAACTTAGTATATTTTATAGAAAACATTGAAGAGTGAATTGTCCTACAAAAGTTCAAAGGAGGTACAGCATGACATCATATATGGTCTTCCAATAGTAAAAAGTACTGGTTTATTATAATGACATATAGATGTATAGTGTAAAACAAATTTACAAGTAGTCGACTACCTATACACCCAACAACGATGGAAATTCCAAAAGTCTTTTTAAGAGTATATTTGCAAGACGTAGATTTTGTTTTAACGTTAAGAAGGTAAAATTTAATACAAACGTACTATATATATAAAAAAGGGTGAAACAATAAGGTAGATAAGCATAGAAACTTAGATTTAAAACAAAGTTCCTCTACGATATACGTCTCTTGAAGTTTTTTTAGAAAACTAGAGAGACAAAACTATCTTAACAAATCAGTTAAATGTAAATCTCAATAATTACGTTAAATTAAACAGATGGTAAAATGACGAATAAAAGACAGAGAAACACACAAATATCGAGAGGGAAAATGACGAAATGAACGTTATTCTCCAATAAAAGATTGAACTATAAAATTTAAGAATATAGTAAAAGGTAATAAATCAAAACTCAATTACTAAAGAGATCCCAATGGTGTACTTAGTATTGTCTTAGACAAAGTCTAAATAAGGTCACACTATCCTTCACCCTCATATTGTATGTATAAAGTAGATATATATATTGTGAGTCACATAAAAATACTAATGAATATTTTACACACGTTAAAATATATAAAGTTTCTTATATTATTTTATTACCTTTCATTCATGTATAAATATCGAAAACATTATAATTGACAGACGATTAAAAGAACGGGAAGTAAAAAAGGTCACCCAAAGTCAATGTTAGACCCCATTAAATGAATCAGGTTATGACGGAACGAAAGTAAATGGAGAAAACACGATCATAACTTTTTATACAAAAATATACGATATACGAGTCGTTATAATACTTGTATAACAAATTACATTAACCAAAAATTTAGTCGATTCTCTTCTTTCCTCTGCTCTATATGTAAATGTGACAAAAAGTATTAACGTATCAACAGAAATGACCACGAAAAACGAAAAAGTATACTCAAACTTAATGACAGACCTTAGTAAATGTCTTTCGGACTTTTTGAAGGAGACCGTATGAATTATTTTCACACAAATAATTAATGACGTTTAAGTGTCAAAAACGAAAAGAATATTACAGAAACAAAGTAGAAACGATTCCACCGGAAAACCCCCTATAACTTAATAAACACTCGTACAAAAAAAGGGGGGAAAAAAGTATCAAAATTCATACAACAGGATGACGGTAGACCGGAACTAACAAAGAAGTAACGAAGGGTCCACCACGATCACCATTTCTTGGACGGACAGTTACAACCTCCGTATTTTCTACACGTAAGTCAAGGACCCACCCCTTCTAGCGAACCTCATCCTTTTCCGTTGGGTGAGGTGATAAGTATGGACTTCTTAGGATACCTGTCTCCTCTGTCCGTCCGATGTCCGGTACCACAACGTTTCTCAGTCTGTGTTGACTTCGCTGAATCGTGTGTCGTGTCTTCGTCATAAAAAGAGAACGGTAGAAGGTTTAAAGAGGAACAGAAACCGAAACCGTAAAAATGACATTATGCAGACACCTACCAAAACACAAATAGGATGAATCTATAACCATTCGAAGAATTTACACAGATGTTGTAAAAGTACTTCAAAATTCTATGAGTAGTGTATAAAAAGTGAGAAGAGGAAGACCATAAGGGTAATGTATATGTGACAACAGAAATTCCATGAGTCGTAAAGAGACTCTGAGACAAATAAGAAAAAATTACATTAAAATAAATAAATAAATAACCGACGTGACTCAGAAGGAACGACGTACCCGAGAAGAAATCAACGCCACTCCGCCTCGATGAGAGATCAACACCACGTGTCCGAAGAGTAACGTCACCGAAGAAAATAACGACTCTTGTCTCAGATCCCAAGTCCGGAGTCATCGACACCAAGGACTCGAGGTCTCGTGTCCGAATTCTCAACAATACGTGTTCAAATCAACGAGGGACCGTATACCCTATAAGGGTCGGGGACCTAGCTTGAACACAGAAAACGTAGCCGTCCACCTAACTTAACGGTCCCTTCGGGGACAAGTAAGAAGTATTAAGAAAACGAAACAAGAAGTTTGACGTATTAGAGATGATTTCCTAGAAATACAATCCACTATAAAAGGGACGACAAATTTTTGATAACAACTCACATGTGCACGAGAGTACACATGTGAGCACCGTCTAAGTACAACTACATACCGTTTTGGTTATGTTATTACATTTCATTAATCGGAGGTTAATTTTATTTATTTAAATTTAATTTTTTATTTTTGATGACAACTTAGCTAGATCACTTAAAGATTAAAGTAAATAATTTAAAAGTAAGTAAGGTAAAAATATTAAAGATAGAGGAATAGACATAAGAGACAACCTATTCTATAATAGTATAGAAAGAAATGACGAATATAAATAATAAATAAATTCATATCAACTAAATGTTACAACCCAATCAAAGACAACATGTCTTTCACTAAGTCAAAATGTATATATAAGAAACAGGTATAAAAAAGGTAATACCAAATAACTTGTTATAAGTCATGTCAAGAGCGATTAGGGTTTGAGGATTAAATAGGGAAGAGGTAAGGTGAAACCATTGATTCAAACAAAAGATACTGACAATCAGACGAAGAGAAGACATCTATTTAAATAAACATATAAAATCAAAGGTGTATATTCACTAGATCATACTATAAACAGTTAAATACTGAATGAAGTGAATCATACCGTACGAGATCTAGGTAGGTACAACGACGTTTATCGTCATAAAATAAGATAAAGTACCAATTCATCATAAGGTAACAGATACACCTGGTGTAGAAGAAATAGGTAAGTAGACGGTTTCTGTGAATCCGAAAATGGTACAGAACCGATAACAATTATCACGACTATACTTGTGACCCCACGTACATAGGAAAATTTAATCTAAAAGAGGTCTATATACAGGTCCTCATCCTAAGGATCTAGTATACCGTTGGGATAAAAATCGACAAAAATTCCTTGGGAGTACGAAAATAAAATAAAAAATAAAAAACGTCATCGACGTGGTTAAATGTAAGGGTGGTTGTTAAATCCTCCCATTTAAAGAGGTGTGGGAGATGTCATAAATAATAAACATCTATAAACTACCACCAGTGAAACAGATCGTATTTCGTTGTCAAGTAACATCAAAACTAAACGTAAAAAGATTATTAATCACTTCCACTTTTAGAAAATTATACAGATAACCGGTAGACATATAGAAGAAACCTCTTTACAGATAAGACCAGAAGACGTGTCAAAAAAAAAATTTAAAAAAATTTTTTCAAAAATAACCCCGTATGTTAACTAAATGTTACAACGTAATCAAAGTCCACATGTCGTTTCTGTTAGACAATGTATTTGTGTATATAGGTGAGAAAAGTTATAAGAAAAGGGTGTGTCCGATAATGTCTCATAACTCATCTACCTCAAGAGAAATAAAAATAAAAATTTTAATTGAATAAAAAATAACTTCCTATTAACGAAATGTCTTAAACGACAAAAGACAGTTTGGAGTTGTACTTAGTCGGTATCCGTATGTATATAGGGGAGGGTAACATGGAGAGAGGGTAGAGGGAGGGGTAGGGTTGGGAGATCCAACTATGTCTCGGGGACAAACTCAAAGGACTCGGTATGTCGTTTAAGAGCAACCGATAGATAAAATGTATACCATTACATTCGAAGGTACAACAGAAAGACATATAGAGTGGGAGAGGAAGGGAGAGGGGTACAGGTATACAGATAAGAGATACAGACAAAGAGGTGACGACGGGACAGTCATTTAAGAAGTCATGGTAAAAAGATCTAGGACATATATATGCAACACTTCACTTCACTTCAGTGAGTGAGTACAGGCTGACAAACGCTGGGACACCTGACATCGGATGGTCCGACGAGACGGATACCCTAAGAGGTCCGTTCTTATGACCTCACCCAACGGTAAAGGATGAGGTCCCCTAGCAGGGTTTGGTCCCTAGCTTGGGTCCAGAGGGTGTAGCGTCCGTCTACGAAATGGGAGACTCGGTGGTTCCTTCGGGTTATATATGCAGTCTTATACCATAAATAGAAGGAGAAAGACTGAGTGAAGTAAGACATATTATCCAAGATCCAAGTAGGTAGGTTAATCTTGACTGAGTTTACGTAAAGAAAAATACCGACTCACTATGTGTTGACTCGCTGACTTGACTTGACTTGACTTATAAGGTAACACATATACATGGTGATGAAGAAATAGGTAAGTAGACAGTTACGTGTAGATCCAACGAAGGTACAAGATCGATAACATTTATCGCAACGTTACTTGTTACCCCATGTACACAGAAAAATTTAAAACCAAAGTAGTGCCATATACCGATCTTCACCCTAACGACCCAGTACACCACGAAAATAAGGATCAAAAAATTTCTTAGAGGTATGACAGAAGGTATCAACAATATAGTTTAATATAAGGGTGGTTATCACGTTGGAAAAGAGGTGTGGAAAAGGTCGTAAATAACAAACATCTGTAAAAACTAATCCAAGTGAGACCGGTCACACTCCACTATAGAACATCAAAACTAAACGCAAAGAGATTATTACTCGTTACAACTCGTAGAGAAGTACACAAATATTCGGGACCCATACAGAAGAAACCTCTTTACTGACAAATCCAGAAAAATGCTGAAAAACTAATCCAACAAGTAGAAAGACCATAACTCAACATACTCGACGAACATATAAAACCTTTAATTAGGAAGCAGGTACCAAAGTAAACGATAATAAAAGAGGGTAAGACTCCCGACAGAAAATTGGAACAAATATCAAAGGGAACGATACGTTTTGAAAATTCAAATTAGTCCAGGGAGGGTGAGCAAAGGAAACCAAAAATAAAGACAATGAGATCCTCCACCCAGTATCTCCTAGAACGAAACTAGATGCAGTAGCTCACAAGACGGTCACAAAAGGAGATTCTCAAAATATCAAAGACCAGAATATATATCCAGAAATTAGGTTAAACTCGAATAGAAACATATACCACAATCCTTCACAAGATTAAAGTAAGAAAATGTACCTCGACAGGTCAAAAGGGTCCTGGTAAATAACTTCTCCCATAGAAATGAGGTAACATTTATAAGAACGGAGGAAACAGTTTTTATTCCATGGGTATCCACGTACCCAAATAAATACCCGAAAGACAGAACAAGGTAACCAGATATAAAGACAAAAACACGGTCATACTATGACAGTACTACTGATATCGAAACATCATATTAGACTTCAGTCCTTCCAACTAAGGAGGTCGAGGTAAGAAGAAAGAGTTCTGACGAAACCGATAAACCCTAGAAACACAAGGGTACATTTCACACTTTTTCAAACAAGATCAAGACGCTTTTTACGGTAACCATTAAACTATCTCTAACGTGATTTAAACATCTAACGTGAACCATCATATCAGTTAAAGTGTTATACCTAAGAAGGATGGGTCCCTGTACCTTATAGAGAGGTAGACAAATACAGTAGAAACTAAAGAAAGTAGTCACAGAAGATTAAAAGACACAGGTCGAGAAAACAGAGGAATCCATCCAAATAAGGACCTATAAATTAATAAAAACAACGTTACCACTTACCCTAACTAAGAGATGTCTTACGGTTAATAAAAACACATAAGTAAAACATAGGACTTTGAAACGATTTAAGTGACTAATTGAGATCATTAAAAGACCATGTTATAAATCACAAAAGATACATATCATGGTACAGTAGACATATGTCACTCTCGAAACAAAGAAGAGGCTAGACCTAAGGAACATAAAGAAAAAGAAGAAACTAACGAGATCGATCCTGAAGATATTGATACAACTTATTATCACCCCTTTAACCCGGTGGAACAGAACAAGGAATAGAATCCCTCTTATGAAAGTCAAAAAATGGTAAATCTTATTACAAACGACATCCGAATAACATTTACCAGAAATGATACAACTCCATCCAAGGAAGATACGGGTAAAAACTTCTCAAAATTAGTATGTACCCACGACTTAAAACAATTTCCGAAAAGGATGTAGATAATTAATAGTATATCGAAAATAGAAAGTCAAACAATTATACTACATAGTGTAACTGACTAAACGTATATAACTTCTTAAGGACGTAAGGACCTTATTTGGTCTGAACTAGTACCACATACTCGAAGAACTACACGACGACTTAAAACAATCCATTTTAACACAACTTCTGAAAACGTAGATATAAGTAGTTACTATAACCGGACATCAAAAGACAGACGTACAACAGAAACAGACCAAAACCATAGTCGTACTACCACCGGAACATCTTACTCAAAACTTCATAAGGAAAGAGACGTTTAAAAACTTTCTCAAAATCTTCCTATCCGTAATAGAGAAGAGATCTACAAAAGTGTCCTAAGAGGACACTACGGTAGACCACGACCCGAAAACAACAAACCCTCTAAAAACTAGTGTCGAAGTTAGAGTCACGAACGTTAACGTAACAACTATTAAAGATAAAGAAGGACCAAGTGAGAACCTTCTAACTTGAAAAGATTCTTAGACAGCTAAAGAAGGTCCAATAGATAAAGTAACGGTATCTCAACAAGTATTATCAGAGATATTAGGGAACATATAGACGTAACAGACAACATTGGAGAAAAAGTAAAGAGTAAAACAACTAAACTAAGAGAAAGAAAAGAACTACTCAGATCGATTTCCAAACAATTAAAACAAATAGAAGAGTTTCTTAGTCGAAAATCAAAATAATTAGTAATGATAATAAAGAAAAAGTAAATAGAGACGAACCTAGAAATACTAAAGAAAGACAGATGATTAAAACTCCCCAAAACGAGAAGAAAAAGGTCAACAAAATCCACATTTCAATCCGACAGATAAGTTACAAAAAGAACAAAGAACTCCATCCCAACATAACGATATTTGAAGGGAGAATCTTGAAGAAAACGACGTAGGGTATCCAAAACTTAACAGTACAAAAGTAATAGTAAAAAACATCTTTAAAAAACTAAAGGGAAGACTAAAGAAGTCATTGTACAACCAATAAATCTTAACACTTCAGATTAGAGGTACACAAACACAAAGAATGTCAAAAAAAAAGAACATTGACTATGGATCAGAGTACCGTAACACAAGTCTCTTCTACCAACTATGTTAAAGTTAAAAGAATTTAAATGACTCCACACTAAACACTAAGACATAGGACCTCTTACAGGGTATACGTGAACTCTTTGTCCACATAAGAAAACGTAAACCTACCTTACAGTAACTCTTAGTAGAGTAGATTACATAGTAAATTCTGAGCACAAAGGAATAATTAAAATATAAAACTACTAGACAGGTAGAGACACTCACCCCACAATTTCAGAGGATGATAATAACACAATGACAGTTAAAGAGAAAAATACAGACAATCACAAACAAAATACATAACTCCACAAGAGATACAGTCTACGTATCTATAAATATTAACAATATAGAAGGAGAACCTAACTAGGGAACTAGTAATACATCACAGGAAGGAATAGAGAACATTAGAAGAAATAAAATTCCAGATAAACAGACTATACTCCTAACGATGAGGTGTTAAGAAAACGAAGGGTAAACGTACCTTATATAAAAAGGTAGGAGAGTGAAAGTCAGATATACACAGAAATCCAAACTTCACCCAAAGAACATCTATCGTATATATACCCAGAATAAAAACATAGGTAAGTCGGTCAGACACAGAAAACCAACCTCGTAAATTAGGTAAATGTAAATTTAATTAATAACTATATATATATATACAAGGATAACGGTAACAAACCCCGACTAAAACATTTAGAAAAAGAAGACAACGTAAAGAAGACAACGTAAAGAACTATTCAGGGAAATTGTAGACAACATTTCGAACAAACGACCATGACTTAAGAGAATTGAAAACGAACAGACTTTTCGAAAAGTAAAGAGGTAGTTAAAACTTACTCCAGGAACGGTCCATGTCATTAGAACTAATATCTAAAAAGGGAAATTCATGAAATTTATATAGGACGGTAAGGGAAGACCGGACGTCTCAAAGACGACCTTCCAGTCGACAATGTGCATACACCAAAGGGAACACACAATGAACAACAAAGAGAGAACGACGAAAATTATAAGAAAGAAACACAAATCAGAAACAATCAAACTAATCATACACAGAACCGTACAAAGAGGAACCCAAATAGGACATACCCTGAGAAACGTGGAGAACCTGACGTAACTGATAAAGGAAAAGGTACAATCCCTCTAATAGTTGACACTAGAGAAGTTTCTAAAAGAACATGGGAAAGAAAAAGAGAAGAAGACCCTAGGGATCCTGGGGATATTAAGTTTGTAACCACGTAAAATATAACAGGGTCTCCAGAGACTCTGAGGAGTCGAGAAAAGTAAGAAAAATGAAATAAGACGAGAAGTCTTCAATAAAGGTGGTAAAATAGAAGGTCGAGTGACTAAAGAAGAAGACGAAGTCTGTAAAACGATAAATAAGGAAGATCTCATAAAAATTATAGTCGTTAACACAACAAACAGAGACATACAAATAAGAAATTAAGAAGAAGAAGACGACGACGACTATTCAACGAAATCAGTACAGGTTGAGACACGCTGGGGTCTCCACCGTCGGGTGGTCCGAGGCGACAGGGACCCTAAGAGGTCCGTTCTTGTGACCTCACCCAACGGTAAAGGAAGAGGTTACGTATTTTCACTTTTTACTTTCACTTCAGCGAGTCAGCACGGTCTGAGAAGCGGAAGATCCAGAAATAATTAACTAAGAACGTATAAGAGGTAAAACAAAAAAGTTCCAAAAACTAGCAGAAATGATAGTAATAAGACTTAAGAAAAAGTCCGTCAAACGGATAAAGGAGAAGTGAATAAACCTGAAGAGACAAGGATCAAACAAGGAAGTAAAAACGTCACAAAGAGACGGAAAAGAATTAAAAAAAATTTCAATAATACAAACTCCACTCCAGAGGAAAGGGTGCGAAGTTCCTCTCAACTTAAGAAACGAACTTCTTCAAACTTAAGACAGAAGGAAAGTCAAATACGGGAGGATTCTAACCAGGTCACCAAACACACTCGAAGGATATCCCACTCTAAAAACGACTTAAAAATAAACAAACAAAAAGGAGACTAACCGTTCCGACTCACTCCACCATTAGGACAGACGACTAATGACTCAAACATAAAAACGAAACAAACAACAAATCTACTCCGAAGGACGTGTCCCACCATGACCACCAACACACTACGACCCAGAACACAAGTTCACCAAAAGAGACACACACAAGAGTGATAAACTATGAGGGATCCCAATCAAGAGACCATCAGATCCCAGGACTTCAGTCACGACGGTGAGGTTTCCGAGTCCCAAACTAGAGATAAGTCCTTATTTCTAGGATGTTCACCAAACAATTCACTCTAAACAATATTTCACTCTAATTTTGTTTTAGGGTTCTACTAATTAACTTCTACATGGGATCTGTTTACCGTCGATGTTTTAGTCCGTTTATAATTAATTTTATTACCTTATAGATGTTTATGTATATGTGGGTATTCGTTTCACCTTTGTTAAGTTGTTTTTATTTCATCTAATTGGACTACTTGTTTCCTTTATTTTTTTATATAAATGGACAATTCTTGTTTTGATTGAATTCGTGTTTGACCTTTTGTTTTGATTTCGTTCCACGGTGGACCCGTTATTTCTTTACTTTTATTTTGATTGTTTATAAAACTCTCCTTTCCTTTCTTCTTTTATTTCTTTCTCATCGATACATTTCAATTTATCTCCATCTACTTCTACTAAATATATGTGATTTATAATTGACGTTCCCCCTTTCTTATCATCCTTTCCGTTTGTTTACTTATTTACATCTTTTTTATATTATCCAAATTTTTAATTTTAATATTTTTATAAAATTTTTTTCTTTCTTTCTTTCCTTTTGAGGTGTTTTGACGATTCGGGTTTTATATCCATCTCTAAATATTGTTCTCTTTAACAAAGACTTATATGTGTATATGTATATGTGGGTATTAGTTTTAGTTTTGTCAGGTTGTTTTTATTTCATGTTATTTAACTGGGTCGTTTGTTTCTTTTGGTTTTCAATATAGATGGTCTTGTTTTGATTAATTTCGTGTTTGACCTTTTGTTTTGATTACGTTCCACGGTTAATTCCTTATTTCATTACTTTAATTTGATTCTTTATACAACTCTCCTTTCCATTTTTTCTTTTCTTTCTTATCTATACGTTTCAATTTATCTGCATCTATTTTTTCTAAATATATACAATTTCTAATTGACGTTCCTCTTTTTCTTGTCATCCTTTTCGTTTGTTTCATTATTTACCCTTATTTATTATTATCCAAATTTTAATTTTAATTTTTTTTCTTTTCTTTTTATTTTTCTCCTTTTTAGGTGTCTGGACGTTTTCAGGTTGGATCTCCGTTTCCAAATATTGTTGTTGTTGTTTTTTTTCACTGACTCCCTTTTTTTTTTTTCGAGTTTTCGAATTAACCTAAGGAATCACGGATATTTTAACTGTTGACGTTGTCTTCTCCCTTCGCCCCCCACCCCCCCCTCTTTTTTAAGTTTTCTTAGATGTCTCGTTCAGTTTTTTATTATTTACAAAAATAACATAGTGACGACAGTCAGGAAAGGGAGGGACCCTCAGTGTCAGGTGGAGTGGAGGGATCCTACGGGAGGTTGTAACACGACTAGAGACCTGGACGACACCCCCGTCGAGTCTAAGATTAGACCAGGATGAGAACACACAAGAACGGAGATTACAGGTGTCGATTATCTTGATCACGTAAAAGAAAACACTCTCGAGAGTTACCGGAAAATATATAAGGTATCTGTGTGTCAGACGGATCACCTAGTACGCCTAAATTAGACGTCGAACATGTCGACTATCTTTCAAAACCCCAGAAGGAGGAATCGGTGTGACGGGGAGCCAAAGTTAACACCAAAATAAAGGTGGAGATGTACACCCAACAGGTGACTCTAAACCGAAGATTCAGAAGGGACCTCCCGAACCCAAACGGGGACACTCCCGGTCCACACCTCCACCACGTCGACGATCCCAGTGTCCCCAAGACCGTCGTGGTCCAAAAGTCCCCCTAACGACCGATCCCGTCGTCCTTTATATTACGACATCTTCCCATACCGTCGGTCACAACCGGTTATACCAGGTCATAAGAACGGACCTCTTAGGGTAGAGACTGTCTCTTCGAACCGTTCGGTGTCAGATGTCCCAACGTTTCTCAGTCTGTGTTACTTCGCTGGGGCGTGTATATCTGCGTTCTGTATAAAAAAGGGGGACACCGTCGAGACGGGGTCAGGCTCAACTCGCACTTCCACCACGTCGATGAACCGAACACGTCTAGAACCACCGTGGTTCACGCGTCCCTGTACCTGTCGGAGGTTGTGTCGTCAATACCGGAATAGTCTCAGAAAAAAGTTCGGAGAACATCGACCACTTGTCTTCCGAAGAAACCGGTCAGAAAGAGACATCGAGGTGGGTAAGTCCGTGAACGGACCCCAGGAAGAGATAACAAGTCGTGCAGTCCGTGTATCTCCGCGGGGGGCTGACCCCAGGATGAGACGTCTAACCACGTAGTCCGTGAATTTCCCCGTGGGACCCACCCCAGGATTGATCAAGTCACACAGTCAGAAACTACCCGATGTGAGAGATAACGAGTCAACGGTTACGACCACTCAAAATGTACCAAGATATATCGGAAAAGGTGACCAGTCCATGAGGACAGGTGAGAGTCGACCACAAGACGTACGGGAAGACACAGACTTCCACATAAGGACTACATAGGTACCTCTTTCTATATGAGGTGCAGGTTGACGAGGAGGCGGTAGAACAAGAGGACCTACAGACGACCAAAACTGACCTAAAAAACAAACAAAAAACAATAACTCAACATACACGATAAACATATAAAATCTTTGATTCGGGAGTAACCAGTATAGTAAACGTTTATAAAAGAGGGACAAACATACAAAAGTAGAAAGAAAAGTACAAAGGAAAGTAGGATATGACACGTCTTCGAATATTTAAACTAAACCAGGGTAAACAAATGAAAATAAAGAAAACGGAACCCTCTAACTGGATTCTCTTGTAACGATACCAAGTACAGTCTCGTACAAAAACGGATTCAAAAGAAGGTCCTCAAAGTACCACAGTAAAGAAATTCAGAAATTCAGTAAAAATCAAATGAAGACACACACACACACACACACACACATACCACACTTCCTCATAAGATTAAAATAACTATATGTAAGACGAAAGGTTAAGAGAATTGTTGTGACCATTTCTTTGACAAAAAAGAGGTAGTACATAAGTATGGAGGAAACAACTTCTAATTAACTGGTGCCCACACATCCAATAAAGATCCGAGGGATAAGACAATGTAACTAGGTATTCAGACAAAGTCTCTGTTTAAGTACTATAAAACAAATGACATCGATACACCATAACAGACTTCAGACCCTCTCAATACGGAGGTCTAAACAAGAAAAGGTCGTCCTATCGAAACCGTTAAGACACAGAGAATGTAAGGTATATTTAAAATCCTAATAAACACGATGAAGACACCTTTTACAGTACTTATTAAACTATCTCTAGTGTTATTTAGACATCTAACGAAATCCATAATACTTTTAAAATTATTATAATTAAGAGGGTTAGGTTCTCGTACTTCATAGAAGGGTAATGAAACTTAATAGGAGTTAAAGGAAATAGTTCTACAATGTCAAGAGTTCCCCGAAGAGACCATAGAGTCTACCATTTTTCGGACGAACGTTAAACCCTCTGGACCCAAACTAGATCTATCTCTTCTAGGGGACCTCTTCCTTTAACATTGGGTGAGGTCATAAGTACGGACGTTTTAGGGTACCTGTCTTATCGGACCGTCCGATATCAGGTACCCAAACGTCTGTAAACCTGTTTTGACTCTTTGACTCGTGTCGTGTTGTGTGTAGTAATATATATTACCGATGAGGTTTGAGGACAAAATTTAGATTATATACCAATGAGAGTGACCGTCAAAGACAACAAACGATAAAGACAGGTCGATACGAGTCTAATAAAACGAAGACGAACATAAAGTATTAAAAACAACATTAGATCTATAATACATTATGTTACATCATTAAAAGTAAAGACGGGGTTGAGGGTACCAAACGATAACAATAAACGACCAAATAAACAATGAATTGAAGAGACTACCGAAGGGAGCACCGAGTCTACCATTTCTTGGACGGATTATACGACCTCTGGACCCAAACTATAGACCCAACCCTTCTAGGGACCCTTTAAGACCGGACCCCTTAAGGTACCTGTCTCTTCGGACCGTCCAATGTGTCAGTGACTCAGTGACTCAACCTGTACTGAAAGTGAAGTCAAGTCAGCGAGTCAACACAGCCTGAGAAACGCTGGGTTACTTAACGACGTGCGGTCCAGAGGGACAGGTAGTGGTCGAGGGACTCAAGTGAGTTTGAGTGCAGGTAGCTCAGCCACTACGGTAGGTCGGTAGAGTTGGAGACAGCAGGGGAAAAGAAAACGGGGGTTAGGGAGGGTCGTAGTCTCAGAAAAGTTACTCATTGAGATGCGTACTTCACCGGTTTCATGACCTCAAAGTCGAAATCGTAGTAAGGAAGGTTTCTTGTGGGTCCTGACTAGAAGAAATCTTACCTGACCAACCTAGAGGAACGTCAGGTTCCCTGAGAGTTCTCAGAAGAGGTTGTGGTGTCAAGTTTTCGTAGTTAAGAAGTCACGAGTCGAAAGAAGTGTCAGGTTGAGAACGTAGGTAAAGATGATAAATCTTTGTAAATAGATGAAGAGGGATCCAGGTTTCATTCCCCACTTCAACGAATATAAGAGTCACACGTCTCAGGTTTCATCTCAGAGAAAGGATACTCTCGTTTGACCCGTCTTTCTAGGTGAAGGTTTAGGTTTTATGTGTGTATTTGAGAGAGAGAGAGAGAGAGAGAGTGTGTGTGTGTGTGTGTGTGTGTGTCCGATAAAGAGAGAGAGAGAGAGAGAGCGAGTGTAGATAACCGGAGTAAGTCAGTCCAGTACTGACGATACTGTCCATCGACCTCCTCATTATTTTTTATACCTATCAGAAGGGACCATTCTCGTATAGTGGTGGTAAGTTAATCCTCGACCCCTTTCTCTCTGATAACATAAACACCGACGTGGATAAATAAACAAATAGACAAACTGGAACGGAACTTACCTTAGATACTTCCGTCGTGTGAAAAAAAAAAAAAAAATTCGTAGTCTCAATTTGAGTTCTCTTAATCTAAAACAAGAGTTCAGGTATCAATTGAGACACTCAATTAAACCGAATTAGTGAATTATCGAGAATCGAACTCAAAAGATTATAAATTTAAAATACCAACTCGATCAATAAAAGATTCTACTGAAAGAAGAGATTCAACACTCACTATTGAAGACGACATTAACAGTGTTTATAGAAAAATTTATAGAATAACGAACGACGAATCCAAATGGATGAGTACTCGGTGAAGGGTAATAGGTATTCTGTCTTCTAAATAAGATTGAAGATAATGAGTGTCTTTCATTTGATCTGGTAAATCGAATTAAAATTTATCAGAACTTGAATTGGAAGTCACAAAAGACACAAACTTATCGACTATTAATGTCTCTTAGACTCTTTTTTACTATTACCTACTTTAAATAAGTGTCTTCTGGTTTACATAGGGTATAAATTCATAGTAGGATGGGTGTCCGATCTTATATAACGAATAGAGAAAAGTTTGAATACAATCATATACGAAAGTATTGTGTACCCATCATTGTAAAAGTTGAACGTATGGATCTTATGATGTACATTTCGTATCACAAGTCCCTATATTATTTTTAAATAGTATATCTTTATAACGAAAGTTAGTCAAATGTCATTTTACGTTAGATTTATCTTATATTGTGTATTCACTGATCATTCGAATTCCTTATAATTCACCTTTTTATTTACACGAACTCATTGACCTTTTTTTAAATGAACGTTCTGTATATATATTTAAGGAAAATATACTATAAACCTAACTATATGTTTATGAACATGAGTTAAGACATATAAGTTTCTGTCTACATTCCTTCACATAATACGTATGTATATACATATATTACAGATAATTTTAAAATCATAGTTAATTATTGTACACTTACACGTTATATATGTATTATATAGTTATTTTTTAGTGAAAAAGTACGAAAACAAAATGGAAACCTATAAATTGAATGAGACCAAGAATACTTAAAAAGTCCCATTTCAAATATAATGACACAACGGGTTACGAAAAGTTTAAAATCTTTAAACTTGAACCTGTAGGGACCCCCATGTACTCTCACATATCTTTTAGTAGAACTCTTTATGACCAAGTCACCCAGACATCGTTCCTTGTCTTAAGACATTAAAATTGATCATTGATAACTCTTTACGACTGGATCAAAAAGTCTAAGGAAGTTTACCTTTACTCAAAGTTACTTTCCTTTGTTATCTTTGTCGAAAGGGACTAAACTTGACTTTTTTGTTTGGATAATAAAAAAACTCTTAGTTTCTTTTATATTGTTACTTATTTAATAAAGAAATAAGACACGAATTCTATATTACGGTAGTACATAATAAAGAAAAACATTTTAAAAGTGACACTCCAATAAAAAAAGTCACTGTCCACTCCGTCTCTGTCACATAGATGAGAATTTGAGTCAATGACTTTTAAAGAATCCACTGTTACTTTATTATAAAGACTACTTTCCTTATCTCTATTTTTAAGTAAGTATATTAAAGTATGAATTTCATTTTGAGAAATTTAAGGTGTTACAAAAACAAGACAAAACCAGATTACAAAATTTTCTATGAAAACGGGAACATAGAAAGGTTCAAAAGACAATTCCAATTATTTTTACTAAAACCACTAAAGCAAACTATAAACGACAAGAGAATAAAGGTGGGGATAATGAAAGTAAATAAGGAAGAACGTGGTACCATTTCATAGGGAAAGACGGAAATTACAAATGTATACGGTTTACGTCTACGTAATAAGATTTAACTTTACCCATGACACCGTCGTTTTTTGTCGTCTCACTACTTTGTTCCGTTATGTATCCGGGATTGATTCGTATGTGCTCCTAAATGTTTACGTTGTCGTTTCTAATTTTCAGTGAGTCTATTCTCGTGATATTTCAGAAACCAACAGGAAAGGAATTAACAATCTGTACGAAGTCACGTTTTTGAAACAACGTTACTTATAGATCGTTTAGTAATATGAATACAGGGTCTAATAAAATTTATATTAGTCAATAAACGTAATAAAGTATAAATCTTTATATAACATAATGTTGATTCTCTTTGTAGAGGTAGGAAAAAAAAAATGCATTAAGAATGGAATCGGATAGATTTAAATTCCTAAATATATATCTCACGATATCGATCTCTTGACAGGGTGTGGGTGAAAAAAGGGAACTTTGTAAAGTTTTACACACTTAACTATATCTTTGTGTATGTTGTATAATTAAAATGTATAGATATTAACAAGTTTTAATTTTGGTTACACTTTGGGATACATATAAATAAAAGAGTAAGTTTATATACATTAGACCGTTGATGTTCTATTTATACGGACCAATCTTAGTAAAACAAAGTTACAATACATCCTATGACCCGAAGAGACTCTCGAGTCAAGCATTTCTTAGAGGGACGTTACGTCCTCTGGGACCAAGTTAAGGACCCAACCCTTCTAGGTGACCGTTTCTCTATCCGATGCGTGAGGTCATAAGAACCGGAAGTGAACACCGATTCGAACATTTCTTGGGTGGACGTTACGTCCTCTGGACCCAAGTTAGGGACCCAATCCTACTAGGGGACCTCTTTCCTTTCGATGGGTGAAGTCATAAGACCGGACCTCTTTATGTACCTGACATATCAGGTACCCCAGCGTTTCTTAGTCTGTACTGACTCTCTGAAAGTGAAAGTACAATAAAGTTCATTGTAATGTTAAGTAACCCGAGAATGTATGTTTAACCTTTGAGGTATATGAAAATCAAAGTCTTAAACTATAAAGAAAATCTCTTTTGAATTTTAAGTAAAAGAATAGTTAATTTTTATTTGTGACGAACGTTATGAAAAACGTCTTTACATTATAACGGAAAAGACATAGGTACATATAGGTACAAAAGAAAAGGTCAGACATTGTCTTAAGGTTAATATAGAATCTCCGTTACAGCAATGTTATTAAAAGAGTAGGAAAGAACGTTAATTCGAACTGATTTCTGTGACGTTATCACTTTCTCTAAGATCTTTCCGAGGAATTTTTATCGTGTCACTAAATTTTCTTTTTTTAGGAGTCTTTATACACGAATAACAAGGGAAGGAGGTAGTAGTCAAAAGTCAATTATAGGAGGACGGTCACCGTGAGAAAAGGGTAAGTAAAACGTGAAGTAGAGAAGACACGAGAGTACTAATATTTTGTCTATCATCGTTAGAGTGGGTTGGAGAGTAAAAGTCAAAAAATAAAAGAATATAAAGATTGTTAGAACTTGAGATGTCAGATTAATTTAACGAAAGTAAAAGGTAACAAGACAATCTTTATGAATAATGGAGACGTAACGGTATGTATATGGAATAAGAGATTCTGAGT
Source organism: Capra ibex (assembly GCA_006410555.1). Lineage (NCBI taxonomy): Eukaryota > Metazoa > Chordata > Mammalia > Artiodactyla > Bovidae > Capra > Capra ibex. The sequence continues at coordinate 8,767,777 of SJYO01041852.1, read as the reverse complement.
GAAGATAGACCGACATGGTATTGAAAAGTCAAGAAAGTAGATGAAATGTTATATTTATTCAACGAGGACACTCTCGTCAGATAAGTTCTAGTAGACAAAGGGTACAAAACACGTACCTTTACCCGGAATAGAGTAAGACATAAGTCTAGGTTAATAACAGGTAACTAATAAAGGATGAGATTGAGGAAAAGAAGATACACCGACCTGTGTGAACATATGGTACTTAAAAGAAGGAAATTTATAAATACGTTTTATATTATTAGTAGTATTATATTATATAGACAACTACCTGTGTAAGTAAATTTTAGTCAGTCTATTTGAAACATCACGATCTCTTGACTTGTAAAAGGAATAAAGGGGTTTACGGAGATTCTGTCCTTTGTAGAGAATATGACAAAACATGTGAAATATCGGGTATAAGTGTTGTGGGTTGTATAGACAAAGACTCGTGACGTTTTCCAGTAAAGTACAGAAATTTATAGGAAGAGGTATCAAAAGTAAACAAGTTATGTCGATGTCTACAAATTATGTCGTTGAGTGGTGAAAGGAGAAGTAGGATTGAAGAGTGACAATCAATAGTGTCTTATAAGATAAGGATAATCGGAATCTCAAGATGAACTGCCAACACTTGGATGTGATTGACAACAAAGTTGACAAAATTTCTCAAAGTTCCAATGACCCTTTGTGTATACGTATATTTATTATTACGTAATATTAAATTTTTATTTATAAGTTTGTTTCTCGGAGTTAAGGAAAAACATTAGATGAGTATCAATACTTTACGTATGAGTTTCTTTCGGTCTGACTAGTCTAATGAAAGGATCCAAAAAGATTAACCTCTATTAATCCTTAACAAGGGTAAGTAAAGAACCAGTCTTCAATCCTTACACTGGAGCTTCTGTCGTCAGTGTTATCTGTTACCGTTCTCTTTGTTATCTCTTACAGTTAAGATTTATTACATTTGTTCGTCTTAGGATACCCCGAAAGGGTCCTGTCTAAGGAGGAGTACAGGAGGTAGACGAAAAACAAACATCTTTTTGGTCCAAGGACCCGGAGGGGACTCAAATTTTTTTTTTTTTTTTTACGACCGAGTCCTCAATTACTGACTTTCTTACAATTGTACAATCTTTGTTTTATGTACCGTCGACCCTATCCTCCTGACCATTGTTAAAGTTGTCCTTTAGACGGTATATCGTCAGTACCTTAGAAATCAAGGAGTGATTCCTTGTATCTATCGTCACAGACTATATGTTGGGACTCTACAAAAGTCAACAAAATGTTTATTTTGACCTTGATCTATCTTTAATTGACGTACTATTAGGATTTGTGTATCAAAGGTCTGACGGACCGTGTATTATTACAATTGGACACTGAGGTAGGTCACTACAGTGGTAGTTGGTTAGTCTCTTAACACGTATTCGACTAGTGTGTGGGTCTGAGGGGAGGAAATGGAACGTAAATTTCTGAGAAGAGACTTTGTGTGACCCCTCAAACCAGAAAACTCGTGACCGACGGGTGTAAGGGACGAACTGGGAATTTTATTTACGACATGAAAGGAAGTGGTGTTAGTCGACTAAACGAACAAGTCATTGTCATACTAGGATGTCCAAAAGGGTATGGTACATTTTCACCCTATATTTCTTTGTATCGTTTTTATTAAGTTAAGGACAAGATCTCTGATTTAATGGATCTTGAGAGGACTAAGAATTTTCAAAAGAAAGGGTATCATAGAATTATTTAAGGAAGAATGTCGTTCAACTTGACTTACAGACGGTTTGTGTCGAATCTATCAAGATTAATTAAATTAAAGTTACAGTAAATTCAAAACTTTGAATTTATAACAATGTGAGTTACACTTCATGAACGATACGTAGGAAAGGTCACCACCTGGTTGTCACTCAGTCCATTTCACCAAACAGGTTCCACACCTTTTCTTTTAATAGATACCCTTTAGGTATTCGTCACTATTTTAGTTAAGTTGTAACCTGAATTTTTTTTTTTTTTTCTTTTGAGTAAAACACAACGATTAGAATATCACCAAGTCTACCATTTCTTAGACGGACGTTACTTCCTCTGGACCCAAATTAGAGACCCAACCCTTCTAGGGAACCTTTACCCTTACCGATGAGTAAGATCATAAGACGGATGTCTTAAAGTACCTGTTTCTTCGGATCGATGTCAGGTACCCCAGTGTCTCAGTCTGTACTAATTCACTGAAAGTTATAATAATTGTAGTAACTAATTTGTAAGAAGAATATTTTTATAGTAAACAATAATCTTTTAACGACGTCAATTATAACTACTTTTATATATTGACTTGAAGATTAATCACTTAAATACAATGAAAATGAAATCATTTTTGACATCAGATACACCTACAATTAAACCTCTTGAGGGTTGTTATCTCACTCAGGATCTGTGTTGTCTCGAAACAGTATACTTAGGGGTAAGTCTCAATCAAGTATTGTAAGTCTTAATGAATGCCAACGAACCCCGTGTCAAGTTTAGAAGTTCAGAACACTACGAGGTATAAGGTAAAGTGACAAACCTATATTTTTATTTATTGTTATTGTGTCGTTGACATTTATGTTTCTTTGTCTTGAGTAATTATTTTAGTAACACTTATCGTAAGAAACATGTGACATCTCACATGAAAAACTGTCACAAAAAGTAAAGTATAAATGTATATAGAAAGTTTTTTATGTAATTACATTATTTTAGGAAGGAGAAAGGGTTAAATATGATATGCTAATGAAGCAATACATATAAATTAAAGAGTTAAATACAAAAGTAAAATAAAATGAGTATACTAATTATATTTTATTTTACAGGAGACGGAAGGAAATGTCTGTAACAATAATAAACCGAAAAACTACTAATAAACACTTCTTCGACCAATTTTTACTAGAAAATTGTTTTCACAATTTATGCGGAGGATGAGGAAAGGATTCTTTTAGTTCGATACCTCATCTCTATTATCCTTATGTATGTGTATATGTGTGTGTATAAAAATGTACACACACACACATACACACATATATACGTGGACAATCTATTTGTACACACCCAGTGGACACTTTTTATAGAGTGATTAAAAAAGGAATTATAATAGAGACTCAGTCATTTCAATATTATATAGTTATAAAATATAGATTGATGATAAAGGTTTTACCGTACATGTAAACAAAAGTAAAAATAGAAGAAATAAAGATAAAAGATATTCAACAAAAGATGTATACGAAAAATATTCCTTTTTAGAGGTGGTCGTGGACGGAACAAAACTCTCCGTTCTAGAATAGTGACTGTCGATTAGTTATTGTTGTTTACTTTTCATTATTGCAGTCTGAACTCTTCATTCCAAAAATAAGGATCGGACTTCGCTCCCAAGTGGTTATGCGATTTTAGTTAGGTAGAAAGGGAGTCTGACTTGGATTTCGGATTGGCAATTTAGAAATTTTCCTGGTATACGTCTCGCGGGACGACGACCGAGACCCTCGTGGCGTGTCTTGAGTGGGACGACGACCGGGAACTCGTGCCGTGTCTTGTCCGACAGACGGCAAGAGGGGCAGTCCAGGAGTACAGGTTCTGTCTAGCGACGCGTCTTTCTGTAGACTGGGACTCCCATCTTCCTCGTTCCGTAGACGTGTTGAGAAGAACGATTTGTCTAATATTCGTTGGAGGCACGTGGGGGACACTACTTTCAGTAAGACTCGAAAGACTCTTAGTCCGTCTTTCGACTGATTTGCGTTTCAACCTGTCACTAGTTTACGTTACCTTCATTACCGGTTTCCCGACATCCACCTGAACGTATGCGTAGTATTAGATAATAGTCGTTCTGTACTTCGTCTCGTTGCTAAAACGACCTTTAGCGAATGAAGTAGTTTACTCTCTTTGTTTTAGTGTTTTCGAAGTTCGATTACAAACCTTTACAAGAACATACACGTTGAACGTATATAAAATAAAAAGTTTTTTTTTATAAGAGACGTACATGGGATTAAGACGAATCAGGAATCAGACGGGAAATCGTGAGTGCGTCTTAACAGGATTAGTAGGTTGTCTCGATTAATCTTATAGTTACGTGAACTTTCTTCAGTCCCATACATCACATTCTATCCTATAAACCGTTTTAATTATTCTATGTATAAGAATATTCTCGAGTCTTTGTCAAAATAAATAAAATAGGTGATCAAGAGAGAATATGTATTACCTTTTTTATAAATGAACGTAAGTGTACTAGTCTAAAGTTTGTGATTTTGTTAATGTAAAAATGTGTTAAAGAGTATCCTTTTCACTTTATTTATTAAATCGTTTATCCTATAAAAGGTTACTGTCAACACCGTTTTTAATAAATAGACGTCTTACCCGAGTCTGTCATTTCTTAGACAGGTACCTGTCTTCTCGGACCCTCCGATGTCAGGTACCCAGCGTTCCTCAGTCTGTGTTGACTAACTGATAAATTGAAGGTAAAAAGTAAAAATAGAAGAGGACCGTAAAAGGGGAAGGTGGAAACCCTTTTTTTCACTTTTAAAACAAAGATAAGACCTCTCATTGTTGTTGTTGTTGTTGTTGTTGTTGTTGTTGTTGTTACTGTTGTGGAATAGAGTCTTGTTTCACTAACATGGACGTCGTTACAAGGACTGTTGTTCGTCTTACTTCCCAGGTGGAGATAGAAGAAAGATTACGGAGATGTAGACGAAAGGACTAAAATCGACAGAATTAAGACACTGTCAGAAGTACTAAATCAGTATCCCACCTATTGATACTGACTTTCTTTTTTTATATAATAAATTGTCTAAATAAAAGTAAACCATCTCATCGATGTTACTCATCGATCTTAGTTCTGGTAGACTAGAATACTGAGTAATATGGTGATTTCATGGACTCTGGATCTTTCCCATTCTTCAATCCCAGTATTTTTAAATGAAAAGTATCAATGGACTTTAGTTCGTCTGGATACAAATGACAGGTCTACGACAGAAAATAAAAAGATAGAAAATTTAAATAGTAGATAGAAATGTGTCACGTATACATTTTTGGTTCAAGAACGAAAATAGACGATAACTGGGTCACTCAACTGAACTGAGTTGACCTCAGTCCGAGAAGAGGGGAATATCCGAGTGAGAAGTCGAATTCGTTGGTGTCTCTTCGTGTCGTAAGATACGAATTTTGGAATTTAGGAATTTTGTAAGATTATTGACTGACTGAAGTCTTCTCTTATATAAGGACAATTTGTGGGGATAGTACGGTAGACGAGTGAAGGTAGACGAACGAGATGAGGTAGTGTTTCACGAACGATCGGAACGAATGTGAAGGGATGTTTCCTTTTTGGAAAAAAAAAAAGATAAATTAAAACTTTGTAAAGATCTAGATTACAAGGTTCGTAAGAGGGATAACGTTATCAGAAAAACGTGACAAAGTTTTCTCTGAGAAGAGTTTTCTCCTCAAGAAAAGTGATCGATGGTTTAACATTGAAGTAGGGAAAGGTACAAGGACATCTTACTCAAACCGTGAAAGTCAAATGTTTTAGACGAAAGAAGTTTGAGTGTTCAGGTAAGATTATCGGATAATAGTTAAGAGTTGGACAGACATGAGAATGTTACGTAAATGTGACATTGACAGGGAAAGTATATTATGTATAGAACCGAGAGTACTCTTATTGTAAAGGTAAAAAGGAACACTGATATAGATTGTTATATACCCCTGGAAGTCAGAAAGTAAAGGAACAGAGAAGACAACTCTGTAAAGGATAAACCAGCGTTAACTAGTTTCAAAGAAAGTATCTAAGAATCTCTTTAGTATCCAGAAAACAAAAAAACCACTAGTCTTTTATTATAAAATTCTTAAAATATGAAATTCCATTGTCAAACGATGAATATGTATTCGTGATCAAAGAACACAAAATCGACATAAAATACAACTAACCTCCGAACTCAACTACAAATTTACATAATATAAAAAGGGATGTATTTTATTTCCCTTTGTCCGAAAGACAATCTCAGAGTTACGTCTTATAGACTAAAGATTCTTATCTATAAAGAGTTCTAGATCTTTATAGATAATACATGTATATCTCTAATAATGATTCAGTACGTAATGAAATTAAAGATAGTTTACTTATAAATAATTTCTAAAATTTCAAATAAAGTTACGTTTAAATTCAGTAAAACAATAAAAAAAGAGAAAAAGTGAACTCAAAGGAAAGGTTTTTCCAAACGAAAAGTACCAGAAGACTCTATAAGCTTGATATCGAAAGATAGAAACATCCACCCGAAGAGACCACCGAGTCTACCGTTTGTTAGGTGGACGCTACGTCCTCTGGACCCAAGTTACGGACCCAATTAGGTGTGTAACTGTAAGTACGTTTCAAAACTGGTACATTCAGTTTTACTATAAAAGTATCTTTATTTACTTGCATACGTAAACGACTTCTACTCGATTTCATCAGATGTCATATTTTTGAAGACTTTCGAATACTATAAAAACTCCACACGAAAATAACAACAACAAATCAACGACACAGGTTGAACAAACACTGGGGCCCACACCATAGAGAGGTGTTTTAAAAGAAATAATTTGATACATAAAATAATAAAGAAACTTTATAGTCTCTCCATAATCACTGACACCGTTGAAGTGATTAAATATATAACTTAAAAAGGGTTATACCGAATATTTATTATATGGGTAACATCGATAAGATGGTCTACTTTTATTTAGAAGTTTTATATATATATATATATATAAAAAAAGGAAATCATTACATCTAAGTGTGTTGTGTGTGAACTAACAACGGGACGATTTTACACAGAACCAAGTCTTCATCCAGTGTTCGACGACTATAAATTTAAAATTTTAGATGTTACAATGATTTCCTTTATATATATATATATATAAAACGTCTAAATAAAAGTAGACCATCTTATCGATGTTACTCATATAATAAATATTCGGTATAACCCTTTTTAGGTTATATATTTAATCACTTCAACGGTGTCAGTGATGATGGAGAGACTATAAAGTTTCTTTATTATTTTATGTATCAAGTTATTTCTTTTAAAACACCTCTCTATGGTGTGGGCCCCAGCGTTTGCTCAACCTGTGTCGTTGATTTGTTGTTGTTATTTTCGTGTGGAGTTTTTATAGCAGATTCGAAAGTCTTCAAAAATATGACATCTGATTAGGACTTTCTACTATGACACTTTTACGACGTGAGTTATACGGTCGTTTAAACCTTTTAAGTCGTCCCCGGTACCCTGACCTTTTACAGTGAAAAGTAAGGTTAGGGTTTCTTTCCGTTACGGTTTCTTACGAGTTTGATGGCTTGTTAACGTGAGTAGAGTGTGCGATCATTTCATTACGAGTTTTAAGAGGTTCGGTCCGAAGTCGTTATACACTTGGCATTTGAAGGACTACAAGTTCGACCAAAATCTAAACCCTCTTCCCCTTAAGATTGTACATATGACAGTACATTCTTAACTTAGCGGTCAGGTACAGACTGCATCCCACGTCGAACGAACCCCGACCACGTACCCCTACTGGGTCTCTCTACAACACCCCTCCCTCCACCCTCCCCCCAAGTACAAACCCTTGCGTACATTCTTCATTTCTAAAATTTTAATTTTTTTTTTTTTTATTTCTCTCATCCTTCCTTTTTTTTTTTTTTCTTTTCCGTCTCCTTAGTCTCGAGTTTAACGGTTATAGACGACCTAGTACCTTTTTCGTTCTCTCAAGGTCTTTTTGTAGATAAAGACGAAATAACTGATACGGTTTCGGAAACTGACACACCTAGTGTTAGTTGACACCTTTTAAGACTTTCTCTACCCTTATGGTCTGGTGGATTGGACGGAAAACTCTTTGGACATACGTCCAGTCCTTCGTTGTCAATCTTAACTTGTACCTTGTTGTCTGACCAAGGTTTGTCCTTTTCCTCATGCAGTTCCGACATATAACAGTGGGACGAATAAATTGAAGATACGTCTCATGTAGTACTCTTACTCTTTAGAGTAGTACTCTTTACGACCTGACCTTCTTTGTGTTCGACCTTTCTTCTAACGTCCTTCTTTATAGTTATTGGAGTCTATACATCTACTGTGATGGGAATACCGTCTTTCACTTCTCCTTGATGTTTCGGAGAACTACTTTCATTTTCTTCTCTCACTTTTTCAACCGAATTTCGAGTTGTAAGTCTTTTACTTCTAGTACCGTAGGTCAGGGTAGTGAGGGGCCCTTTATCTACCCCTTTGTCACCTTTGTCACAGTCTGAAATAAAAACCCCCCGAGGTTTTAGGTACGTCTACCACTAACGAATGAGGAACCTTCTTTTCAATACTCGTTGGATCTATCGTATAAGTTTTCGGTTCTGTAATGAAACGGCTGATTCCAGACAGATCAGTTCCGATACCAAAAAGGTCCTCAGTACATACCTACACTCTCAACCTGACACTTCTTCCGACTCGTGGTTTCTTAACTACGAAAACTTGACACCACAACCTCTTCTGAGAACTCTCAGGGAACCGGACGTTCCTCTAGGTTGGTCAGGTAAGACTTCCTCTAGTTGGGACCCTAAAGAAACCCTCCTTACGATTTCGACTTTGAGGTCATGAAACCGGTGGAGTACGTTTCTCAACTGAGTAACCTCTTCTGAAACTACGACCCTCCCTAACCCCGTCCTCCTCTTCCCCTGTTGTCTCCTATCCACCGACCTACCGTAGTGACTGAGCTACCTGGGCTGAGTCCCACTTGAGGCCCTCAACCACTACCTGTCCTCCGGACCCCATGACGTTAAGTACCCCAACGTTTCTCAGCCTGTGTTGACTCACTGACTTGACTAGACTTGACTAGAGAACGTAACCAGAGTTGTGTTTGGGAGTCCGAAGTGTGGTTTGTCGAGTTAATATTAAAGGACCCACCTCCGAACTAAAAAAAAAAAAATTATCTAATAGGACCACTAAGAAGAATGTATGAAATTTAATACTACTAGTGACTGTGACTGTTTAATTAATTAAATGGAGGATAGACGGGGGATAGATCTCCACAATTTTCTCTTGTGTTAGTCACTTTTTCGTATGAGTCGAGAGGTAGATCGGGTTATTCCGTGTAGTCTACATTTAGAAGGATCGAAATTTTAAGAGATGAGAGTAGACAGAGTTTGGACGATCGTGGCTAATTGTCCTTCCTACAGTCTTCTGTGACGGTACCAACGGTGAGGATTCCCCACACCGACTCTGAGTTAGTCCGGTGTCCCGGGGTGAGTAACCGACCCCTCACCTGAACGAAGTCCAAAGTTGTGAACGTTGTCCTTCGTTACGAAGATGAGGACGTCGACAAAGTGAGAATTGGACTTCAGGATCGGTTTTAGAGCAGACTTCTATTTACCTAAGGGATAAGTTTTCTGGATTTTATACTGTAGAAATCTAGGTGTACCATTCTAAGTCACCGGATATGTAGGAAACTTTAACAGACATGGTATAACAGTCGAGGATACTTTAATACATTGTTTCACCATATGATTATAACGGATTAAACATAACCTAATGAGTTCACCTTCTGTTTCGTGTACGAGATCCGTCGTCATCTTGTCCGAGGTTTTACTAATACCTTACTTAATCCATGATTTAAATAAAAAATTTCTTCAGTAATATCTTTTATTTGAAAATCCCGTAAAGTAAAAAGAATGTTTTATTTGAAAATCCCGTAAAGTAAAAAGAATGTTTTATTTGGAAAAATCAGTGACTTAATGTTTACCGACGTTTGTAAAGGTGTCAAGAAAATATAAACCTCGTGGATTTAAAGATTAGTATATATACGACTAAAGATTACTCATTTCAAATGGATCAGTATATAAGAAACTAATATCGTCATCTATACTGATATATTTGGGTTATTAATAATAACCGTAAATTAAATGTTGGTCACAAGATTGGTGTTGGATTCGATTATATGACAGTGAGACGTATCTTTGGTAAGTATATGTTAGTAAAAAGTATACAATCGTGTGTACGATAAGATAAACACTGATATACCAGTAATAGTAAATTATGACGTAGACATGTCTCGACCGGTTTACAATAGTCAATTTTACTATGTCCAAGAGATGAATACTTAACCCGTATTGACTAACGATTTTATAATGTATATGTTTTATATATATCTTTAATATTTATTGGAAGTATTCCAAAGTTAAATTAACTATTACTAATTTAGTATTAAATTTTAGTTCATTTTTTCATAAACTTTATTATGGTAATGTTAGTGTCTTTAGTATCTATTTTGAGGACACCATTCGATTCTAATTTGTTTCCTTTCGTTTTATAATTTCGATCCCTCTTATATACTTTCTACCTTTACGATATTATAAGTCTCCTTATAAAATATACGTGTTTAGTAAAATTAGATCATACAATGTTGACCAAACTTCATCCTGAAAGTTCCATTGTCGTTCTTCTTAAAATAATTATAGTATTATTATATTCTTATATCTGATAACATGATAAAAGATAAAGTATCATGTTTTATCAGAGAAAAAGGTTAAAATAACTGATCTATAAAGTTAAGCAAACTGTACCAAGTGAAATTCAGTAACCGTTTACTGCTATATAGATTATAGGTTACACACTTTGTAGGTTTTATTCTACAATCTAGTACGGTGAAGAAGGTTTCATCTGTACATTGTACTAAGTATATACTTCTCACGATCTCACGAGAACTGATCTGAAGTTACATATAAATAAAACAATGTAAATATTATATTAGAAAACGTTCCTTCAGTACTTAAACAATAGTCAATATATATGTATGGAGTGGAAAAGGAACATCATCGTGGTTGTATTTAAATACTCTAATAGTATTAATTCTCATTTTGAATGTCATTATTAATAATGTTATTATTAAACATGTTTCAATTGACTTTGTATGTACCCTACTGAAAAGATTTACTCAAACTAATAATAGGTTTTCTTATTCTTTCTATTAAAATCGATTCAAAAGAGTACTGGAATTGGTACTACCGACTTATTACCGACGTTCGTCTATAGATTTCGTTGCTACTGTGTCAACTGTATATATGATAACAACAACAAGTCAGTGATTCAACATAGACTATGAGACATTGGGGTACCTGACATCGGGTGGTCCGAGGAGACAGGTATCCTAAAGGGTCCGGTCTTATGACCTCACCCAATGGTAAGGGAAGAAGTTCCCTAGAAGGATTATATCCCTAACTTTCACGAAGGACGTAACGTCCACCTAAGAAATCATAACGAAGTGGTCCCTTCGTGATTGTACACATATGTGCCAGGATTACTTTACTTCGTTATTACTTTTACTTTCTATTACTTTTATTATCAAATTACGATTATAGACTGTATCACGTGAGAATCATTTGTAAAAGTCCATTATTTTTCTCCCAAGATAATAAAAACCTTAACTGTTTTTTATTCTATAACATCAGACACTACTTGTAAACCCGTGACTCTATGTATCGTATTTCCACTTTTATATTTTTCTCATTAACTAATTAATCCGTTAATCATAACTTTATGTATATAAAAGTGTGTTTTATTTTACATACTTTGTAGATCCCTTATTTTATATATTGGACATCTCAATTATATGGACAAGTAAGTGACATGGGAGAGGGTGTGCCACATATAAAGATGAAAGTAGATGAAGGAAAGGAAGACAGTAGTTTGTAGAATTTTCAGACAAATATAAATTCTAGAAATAATAAAAAAAAATACAAGTGAAAGTTAACGACGTTGTAAAGAGTACCAGGAAGGACGAAAGAAAAGTATAGGAAGTAAGTTTTAAGGTGTAGATATAAAGGGTAAAGTTGGGACTACGAAGGTTTAGATATTGAAGTCGACGACGACGACTTAGCGAAGTCAGTACAGGCTGAGACACTCTGGGGTATCTGCCGTCGGGTGGTCCGAGGGGGCAGGGACCCTAAGAGGTCCGTTCTTGTGACCTCACCCAACGGTAAAGGAAGGGGTTACGTTCTTTCACTTCAGTGAGTCAGCACAGACTGAGAATGGTTGGGGTACCTGCCGTCGGATGATCCGAGGAGCCAGGTACCCGAAAAGGTCCGTTCTCTTGGTGGTGTTATAACATTTCATTAATCGGAGACTAATTTTAAATTTTTCTTTATTTTGTTTGTTGTTTTTTTCAATAATTAAACACACCTTCACAGTCACCGGATCCAATATCGAAGTCGATTCTGAGTGTTAACTCACACACTGGATGTAAAAGTCATGATAATTATATTTTTAAATTGGATTAGGTTTATATTCACTTTATGGATTGGTGATAAAGGGGAAATAGATATAAAATATCGAATGGTAAAGAGTTCAGTAAGAATCTCCAGTCATTACGATGAGAGAGAAGAGGAGAAGGGTATAAAGTAATACAAAAATTTCTGTATTAATGGTATGAGGAGGTAATGTCAAGAAGTAATTAGAGGTCACATAGTAGTCGGAAGTCATATTTTGACAAGTAATAGTCGGAGAAAAAACGTGTTACTCATTTCATATTATAAACTAACCATTAAGAAAAGGAAAAAAGTCACAATAACATTAAAGTAACTATGAGTGTCAAGTCAATTTAAACCCTTTTGAATCTTGGATATGTGTTTTCGAGTCCAACATTATCCTATCCGTAACGGTCATTTGTGGTTCTTAAAACGTTACCATCCTTATGAACTGACACCTCTGACATGACGTTTTTGCGTGTTTCCCTCTTTTTATAGCCATCCCTACACAAAACGGTTTACACCTTTCCAGTTATATTTGATCCTATCTGGTTTACCATTAGATAGAACAATAGAACTATCAATACACGTAATAATCAAATGAGGGTGGGGGTAGGGGTCATTGAGTCAAAAAGTAAACAAGTTGTGAAAATACTGAAATATAGTATAAACCCGAGATTTGTATCCTTAGGTACTTCTGTACACTCAGTTCTCATCTTCTAAATTACCTCACCTGAGTATCTCTATGTCCTGATCATATTCCACCTCTTCTAGTAAGATCGATAATTCTCTCCCTTTCCGAAAACCATCGTCACAGACGATACGTGTTACCCGTCTTTCCGGTTTACACCGACCCCAATTTCTCTTCATTCTTATTTAACGACTCATAAAGTAAACGACCTAACTTCGGAATCTTCTGACCGGGAGTTCAACTTACTGGGTCCCTTGACTTCTTTATTTACGAAGAAGAAAGTACAGGACACAGAAGTCTATATTAGCTTCTACTGAATTTATTAGTTGGCAATACTAAAATTTTCTTCTCACTGTCCTTGGGACTTTGTGTTTTGGGACCTACACTCTTAGTATTACCTCCCCAAATAGAACCCCTCCTCCTCTTAAAGTAACAAACTTACGAGGTTGTATGTTTAGAAGGTTTAAAGACACTCAGTAAATGTTAAATCACAAATTTAAAAAAAGAAGGATCTTAACTTGAAGAAGTAAGAAATAGAAACTCTTAAGACGGTCATTGAGTTCAATCCTATAAGAGTCAATATAAAATGAAGAGTGTACATATTGACAATTTTGTAGTATAGAATGACTAAAGTTGTCATTACATGTCAATTGTCTCGTTATTGTGACTGAGGTATAACCTAGATAAGGAAATCGAGAATGGAAACATGAACTGATGGATACGACCGTGACGTGGAAACATTTCTGACAACGGATGTCGGACTTTCTATACACTATCGGGTAAGAGTTCCGGGACGGAGGGTCTGAACTGACAAATTCCACCTTGTGAAAAGGTAAGTATGTCTCTAAAAATTTTCAACGTCTTGTCTTTTATAAACAGGACAACCTCCAAATGTCCTTGTAGAATTGGTCTGAATGTTACCTGTGAAAGTTACTTGTCTACGTTCTTGTTTCTTAATCGTGTAGGGGTGGTCCTAGACCGGACTTGGTTCTTGAGACGTTGTTAGTATACAGGGGATGTAAAAATTCTATTTTCTTAGGATTGAATCCCTTTTACTAAGAAACCATGTGATAAGGTGGTAGAGGTAGACGATCGAAAGGTTTATTTCAGTAATAAGGACCAGGGTTGTTGAGTACAGAACTAAATAACCAGACAGTACACCACTCCTGTTGTTATGAGTAAGGTCATGTATGTAAAATTTATATTGAGAATTAAAATCCTTGTCCATCCCCATGTGTATTAGTTCGAAGTACTAGTGTATAATTTATTACTAAAATCATTGGTTTTATATTTATCGTACGGTAAGTGACAAAAGATTCATGACAAAGGACGAGATACGTGTCCTTTTACGACGTTCCTTGAAATCATTCGTATAGAGACAAAGTGTTTCCTACTGGAAAATACATTAACCTCATTCAAAAGGTGTTATACGACACTTTCGAGAATTGTCAGTTTTACACAGTCTATAACGGAGAATATTGACAAACTATCAGTTGGTATTGATAAACCGGATTTACTCCATGAATACACTTGTCTACAGTTACGACTGTTTAACTGAATAGTCTAAAAAGAGGAATATTGGTCGTAACTCGTACCCTACCCTTAAATTAATTTTTCTACTGACTTATTAGTATAAAACTCCCGTAACAGAGTCCGCCCCTCTGGAGTCTCTCCTCGACCCACAATTATACTTCGTCGGTCACGTAATCTCTTTCTGAGTCTTGACACCCCGGATTCACAGTCCTCTCCTACCACTGAAATATTCATTCAACGTAAATTTTAATAAAAACATCTTGTACATAATTTCGTTGACAAGAAACGTCCAAAAAGAGGTAAATAATTTCACTAAAGGTAGTCATTCTGTTATACTGAAACTTGTTATTCGACCAAAATATTCTAAAGTTCCTTTACTATAACCGAACCTCCCCGTACTTCTCTACAGACTCAATAGTTCAAATAGTAGAGCGTACTTGTTCCAACGAGTACCTTACCCCTGTGTTCCCGTCGATACTCCCTTAACTCACCTTGAGAGACTTCTATTCCTAATTGGAGATGGAGGTCACTCCGTCTCTTCTCCTACGACTTCTCTGTCCAAAAATATACGTATAAAGTCGTACGTTGTATTTCATTATAATACCTACTACAAGGATGTTAAACAGAAAGAAACGGAGCAAATGATATTCGAAACACTGGATGTGAAATTTAATAAACGGGAGGAACCTCTAAATACGAACTCTATTTTAAAACGAATCAATATACCATACCGTAACTATATTTTTAGGAACATAAAGGTTAAAAGAGGAAACTCGTGTAGAATAAAGTCATATAAAATTTTTAATGATACGACCGAAACGTGTCAAAACAAAACAATATTGTCCCAAAGACATGTACTAAAGTTTAACTTCAGTAAAATTTTGACTAAAATAAAGGGTCACTGTCAAACACATTAATTTATATTTCAAAGGTATCATGTATATCCTGACTGTAACATTTTACTGTGAACTCAGTAGTCCAAAATAAATAATTATGGACAAAAAGTAAATTATTGGTCGACACTGTTGTTGAAGTCACGGTTTTTGTATATTAACACATAATGAGATGACTGTAACGTCACACACACACACACACAAATAGAATGTTTTCGTATATAAACACTTCCAGTAAAACATCTTTAAAATAAACCCTTCTAAGAATCATACTCATCCGTCAAAGTTTAAAAGGTGAGAATTATTTAGTAAGTATATGAGTGTAGAATAGGTAAAGACAAAACAAATAAATCGTGACACTACACTACTACTTGTAATGACTTTCCTGTTCTCCAAGAAACAGTGTTCCCTCTGTTCAAGATCTTATTTTCTAACATTAGTATTAAAACTCAAAGAGGTTTTCATCTCTATTTAGTTTTACTGAAGTAACAGTTCTTTCACTAATAACCCTCGTGATTCAATGTAAATACTGACCTGAATTGTAATGTCTTTCCAATACCAGTATACTCGTACAAAAAGTAAAAATAAGGATTAGTTAGAACATGACCACCAGAAACTCGATTATTAACAGTTTTATTCGGTGTCATTACTTTTTTTTTTTTTTCTTAACCCACTGTATAAGATTAACAAATTGTGATTTATATAACTAGAGGAAGACTTTCTGTGTAAACTAAAAAGTCCACTTGTTATTGAGGATCTTACAATTTGTTATAGAGTTACTTACTGATACTAAATCTCATTCTGTTTTTATTACCAGACATAAATCGTTCTTTCGTGATAGTTTTTTAAAAAATTTTTTGTGATTCTTCGTGACAACGGTAATCTTCCTCTTTGTTAAAAAAAAGGAAATTTCTTATATCTACTTTGATGTTATGCAATCCTATATCTTACTTTCATTCGTGATAGTTAATTACGTAAATATGTAAAATATGGAATACTCTTCCTGTTTCGGTCACTTCTCCTTCTTATCACATTATTTCGAATTACTGTATACGTCAATAATTTACCCAGAAACTAAAATTTCTTGGGTCTCACTGTCACTTGGTACATTGTGTTCTAAGTCGAATATTTGACGGAGTGGTAGGAAATCTCGGCCATGGTTAACTTTTGACGGAGTTCGGTAAAAAACATTATTAAAAGTACCATAAAATTATTATTTTTGTCGGATCCTAATAATCTTTAACTACCCTTGACGATACCAGACTTAATAATGTGGGTTTAGGTATACAACGTCTGTAGTACGAGTTGTACACCATGAACTCCACCCTGGGAACGTTCCATGAATTAGATACTGAATTTCTCCCGGGAACGTGTTAGTATGACCATGGGTCTAGAACCTGAATGTTAGAAATCTTGACACTTTTTTTTAAAAAAAAAAAAAAATATTGGATTGGGTCAGACGCCATAAAACAATATCACCATATTTACCCGATTCTGCGAAACAAAAAAAGAAGTCATACAGAGATTGTCAAATGTACCATATTATGTTATTTTATTTCGAAGGTTACCTTAGGACGAGAATTATTTTTATTAATCTTCCGTCGTATTTACATCTGTATGTGGACCACTCCATAGGTGAATAATTATTAAATAAAACTCCGAGAGACTATTCTTTAGGAGGTATTTTCATAGTTGAACTCCTCTTATCCCGTTACAAGACTATCATTCTACGTGATTGATATAGGGTGCGAAGAATTGATATTACTTACGTCAAAGGAGAAAACGGTTTTTTATTAGAATTACATTGAAAATGATAAGAATTATATTATTCCCGAAGGGTGCACCACGTCACCATTTCTTAGACGGACGGTTACGTCCTCTGTGTCCAAGCTAGGGACCCAACCCTTCTAGGGGACCTCAGTGTTTATCGTTGGGTGAGATCATGAGAACGGATCTTTTAAGGTACCTCTCCCCTCGGACTACCTGATGTCAGGTACTCCAGCGTTTCTCATTCTGTTCCGTATCGTGTAACCTGTACTCGTAATAATAATATTATATTTTTAATTGACTATTATCCTTTCTTGTAGACTGAGGTATTACCTAAAAATTTCAAAGAATATTCAAAGAAAATGAAATATGAAAGAAGTTAACGAAAACGACATTCAGTCAGTGATTTCGTGACAACGGGTAGTCAAGTCAAGTCAGCGTGTGAACACAGACTGAGAAACGCTGGGAGACCTGACGCCGTCCGGTCCGGAGGGACAGATAGTGGTTGAGGACCTCGAATGAGTTTAAGTACAGGTAACTCAACCTCTACGGTAGGTTGGTAGAGTAGGAGACAGTTGGGGAAGAGGAGGACGGAAGTTAGAAAAGGTCGTAGTCCTAGAAAAGTTTACTCAGTCAAGGAACAACGGATATCGGATTTCATATGTCCCTCGGAGTAGGGGACCTTGGGACACAGGGTCCGTACACACACACGAGTCAGTACAGACTGAAACGTTGGGGTACCTCACATTGTTCAGTCCGAGGAGACAGGTACCTTAAAAGGTCCGTTCTTATCACCTGACCTAACGGTAAAGGAGGAGGGTCCCTAAAAGGACTGGGTCCCTGGCTTACACGTACAGGACGACGACCGTCCGTCCAAGAAATGGTGATTTGGTGGCCCCTTCGGGGGACTCAGTGTGCGGACTCACAATTCGATTTTATGGAAGGAAATCGAGTGTCCTTTGTTGAACTGGACCAAGTTGACACTTACTGACGTCTTTTCTTCTTTAATTGTATGAAGAGGTCTTAGACCGGTCTTGGTCCTTATAAACTTTGTTGAAAATATCGGAAAAAAGAAATGGAGGAATAGAGGGGGAGAAATTAGATAACTTCTTTGATCCTCGGTTTGCGTCCGTTCTACCAAGAAACCCCGTGCTCATGTGGTAGAAGATCCGGACGATCGAAAGCTTATTTCAGTGATAAGGAACCGTATTGTTGATAAGAGAACTAAATGACCGGACGATACACCATTCGTCATATTCTGACTAAAGACATTGTGACTATTTGTAAAGGATATATGAAATAATTTTTTTATTTTAAATCTAAAACAATACTACATTCCCTCTCTATTTTATTTTTTTTTAATATCAACTGTAAGATCCTTAGTCGCTTGATTCTACCTGACCTTACCCACTTAAATTGAGTCTACTGGTAATATAGATGATGATACCCGTCATTAGGGAATCTTCTTTACCTCATCGGTAGTATTAGTTGTTTTCTCAGATCTTACGTCAATAACCTACGTTAGAGTTTTTACTGTCTTACTAGAGACAAGCAAAGGTTCCGTGTGGTAAGTTACAGTACCATTAGGTTCATATACGGGACTGGTTATTACGACTTCTTCGACTTTAACTTATCAAGGCCCTCTAGATGTTCTGGAAAATCTGGATGGTGGGGTTTTTTCTACAGGAAAAGTAATATCCCCTTACCTTCCGTTTTCATCCTTCAGTTCTTTGTGGTCCTCATTTCTGTATAAACTGAAACCTCATGTCTTACTTCGTCCCGTTTCCGATTATCAAAACGGTTCTCTTGCACACCGAGTATCGTTTGTGTGCGAAGGTTGTTGGGTTCTCTTCTGAGATATGTACCTATAGTGGTCTACCAGTTGTGGTTTTAGTCTGACTAATTTACGAAATGTCGGTTTCTAACTCTTCGAGATATGTCAGTCGTTTTTGTTCTGGTCCTCGATTGACACCGAGTCAAGTACTTTAGGAATAACGGTTTAAGTCTGAATTTAACTTCTTTCATCCCTTTTGGTGATCTGGTAAGTCCATACTGGATTTAGTTTAGGGAATACTAATATGTCTTCACTCTTTATCTAAATTCCCTGATCTAGACTATCTATCACGGACTACTTGATACCTGTCTCCAAGTACTGTAACATGTTCTCTTTCCCTAGTTCTGGTAGGGGTTATTTTTATTTACGTTTTTTTCGTTTTACCGACAGACTCCTCCGGAATGTTTATCGACACTTTTCTTCTTTCCACTTTTCGTTTCCTCTTTTCCTTTCTATACTCGTAGACTTACGTCTCAAGGTTTCTTATCGTTCCTCTCTATTCTTGTGGAAGGAGTCACCGGTCCGTTCTTATGTGTCATCTTGACATGTTTTTTCTAGAAGTATTGGGTCTATTAGTGTCACCACACTAGTGAGTGGATCTCGGTCTGTAGGACCTTACACTTCAGTTCACCCGGAATCCTTCGTAGTGATACTTGTTTCGATCACCTCCACTACCTTAAGGTCAACTCGATAAAATTTAGGACTTTCTACTACGACACTTGCACGATGTTAGTCATACCGTCGTTTAAACCTTTTGAGTCGTCACCGGTGTCCTGACCTTTTCTAGTCAAAAGTAAGGTCAGGGTTTCTTTCCGTTACGGTTTCTTACGAGTTTGATGGTGTGTTAACGTGAGCAGAGTGTGTGATCATTTCATTACGAGTTTTAAGAGGTTCGGTCCGAAGTCATTATACACTTGGCACTTGAAGGTCTACAAGTTCGACCAAAATCTTTTCCGTCTCCTTGGTCTCTAGTTTAACTGTTGTAGACGACCTAGTACCTTTTTCGTTCTCTCAAGGTCTTTTTGTAGGTAAAGACGAAATAACTGATCCGGTTTCGGAAACTGACACACCTAGTGTTATTTGACACCTTTTAAGACTTTCTCTACCCTTATGGTCTGGTGGACTGGACNGTGTGTGATCATTTCATTACGAGTTTTAAGAGGTTCGGTCCGAAGTCATTATACACTTGGCACTTGAAGGTCTACAAGTTCGACCAAAATCTTTTCCGTCTCCTTGGTCTCTAGTTTAACTGTTGTAGACGACCTAGTACCTTTTTCGTTCTCTCAAGGTCTTTTTGTAGGTAAAGACGAAATAACTGATCCGGTTTCGGAAACTGACACACCTAGTGTTATTTGACACCTTTTAAGACTTTCTCTACCCTTATGGTCTGGTGGACTGGACGGAGAACTCTTTGGATATACGTCCAGTCCTTCTTTGTCAATCTTGACTTGTACTTTGTTGTCTGACCAAAGTTTATCCTTTTCCTTATGCAGTTCCGACATATAACAGGGGGACGAATAAATTGAAGATACGTCTCATGTAGTACTCTTTACGACCTGACCTTCTTCGTGTTCGACCTTACTTCTAACGGTCCTCTTTATAGTTATTGGAGTCTATACGTCTGCTGTGGTGCGAATACCGTCTTTCACTTCTCCTTGGTTTTTCGGAGTATTACTTTCACTTTCTCCTCTCACTTTTTCAACCGAATTTCGAGTTGTAAGTCTCTTGTTTCTAGTACCGTAGGTCAGGGTAGTAAAGTACCCTTTATCTACCCCTTTGTCACGTCTGAAATAAAAAACCCCAAGGTTTTAGGTACGTCTACCACTGACGTCGGTACTTTAATTTTCTGCGAATGAGGAACCTTCTTTTCAATACTGGTAGGATCTGTCGAATAATTTTTAGTTTCTGTATTGAAACAGTTATTTCCAGGCAGATTAATTCCGATACCAAAAAGGTCAGTAACACTTACATTCACTCTCAACCTCATATTTCTTTGGACTCGTGGTTTCTTAATATGAAAACTTGACACCACAACCTCTTGTGAGGACTTTCAGGGAACATGACGTTCCTCTAGGTTGGTCAGGTAGGATTTACTCTAGTGAGGACCCACAAGGCACTTTTCTGACTACAACTTCGATTTTGAGGTTATGAAACCGGAGGACTACTCTTCTCAAATGAGTAAACTTTTCTAGGACTACGACCCTTTCTAACTCCCGTCCTCCTCTTCCCCTGCTGGCTCCTACTCTACCAACCTACCGTAGTGGCTGGGTTACCTGTACTCAAACCCATTCGAGTCCCTCAACCACTACCTGTACCTCCGGACATCACGACGTAAGGTACCCAAGTGTTTCTTAGTCTGTGTTGATTCGCCGACTTGACTCTGACTCTGACTCTGACTACGTACGCTACAACGAGTCAACATAGACTGAGACGTTGTGATAGCTGATAGCGGATGGTTCGAGAAGACAGGTTGTCTAAGAGGTACTTCTTATAACCTCACCCAACTGTAAGGGAGGAGGTCGCCTAGAAAGGTCTATACTGATATGACTATGTGTATTATCTGTCTTACGGAATAAATATTCTATATGTGGTTAAATATTCGGTTTATTAAGTAAAATTTTTAATAAAACATATTCTTATAAATTTTCGTCTTCATACTCACCTGTAATCTCATTTTCAACGACAACCCTTTTCATTATTTTGTGTACTAAATAGACATATACCATTCCTTCTTTCTCGTATTGGAATTTGATTCGGTACAATTGTACAAATTTTTTTTTTCATACGATAAGGAGAACTACTGAGTCTTGAATGATTTTCACTTCACTATTTTATTAAGAACTACAATACTACATGTTACCGTTTTATTACTTAATCGTGTCTATGGGACTTTAGGGTATCATATGGTTATTTATATGGGTCGAAGGTCTCCAATTTTTTTCTGGAACTCTGGTATAACAAACTTTTCGCTGTTTCTTGTATCCTAATTGACCCTTTTATTCGTCACCCACTTTACGATACCAACAATATACCTGTTAAGACCCCTCTTGTTGTTTCATTCTAATCCTTTTTTTTATCTGTTATGGTTTTAAGTATTTTTCAGTTATACTTTAACGATTTTAAAATTATAAAATACGATGTTTATAAATTTATACTTCTTTATGGTCTTTACCTTTATAAAACTTTCAATACAAATGATTACTCTATCTTATTATAGTGACGTGACGTGTATAGAAAGGTTTAAATTTTGAAGGACAAGTTTCCTTATAGTTCATAGAAGAAACAGAACAAACTCATATTTGGGAAAACGTTAATCTAATTTAACGTAAGTGGAGTTTTAATGAAAATAAGGTTAAAAAAGATGTCGCACGGTTTTATGAGGTCCAACCAAACAACAAATCAGAGATGCAACACAACGTTTAGAAAACACTGGAGTGTCTGACATCGGGTTCAGATATTGACATGGTTTAAGGAGACAGGCACCCTAAAGGGTCCGTTCTTAACCTCGTCCAACGGTAATGGAAGGAATCACCTAGAAGGACTGTGTCCCTAACTTGGGTACAGAGAACGTAACCATCGACCTAAGAAATGGTGACTCGGTGGTCCCTTCGGGTTATATAAGATATGGTACCACAATATAGTATTTCCATGTCTTTCGAATTTTTGTTGTTTCGTATTAAAAGTATCGTAGGTTTATTCTTGTCATATCAAGATTTATATTGATCACATTCATGTAGGAAAATATTGACGTTAATTCGACCTTTGACCTTTATAGAACTTCTAATTATAACAAAAATTTATGACACAGATACTTTTGGGACCAGTAAGACAAGTGGAATTATACTGACTTCGAAGTAAAAGGAACTTCGAAGTCTTGTGTACTAATTTGTGAAACGTATATAGACTTTTTAAAATGTAATTAAATTTATAAATTTAGTATAAATTGATAAAAACAAACTTATTTTAACAATATTGTAAATTATCACTTATTCTGAAAAAAAATTAAATGAATAGTCAAACTAAGGAAACACATCTTTTTGTGTAATTTTCAGAAGATGTGACTAATGTCTTAAGAGTTTAATAAGTTTCGTTACCAGGATTACAATATAGATTAAGACAATTACAGTATAGATTGTGATATCCATTGTAAGAAACTAAACACTTCAGGAAGTGACTCTAAAGAAACAATGACACACAGTATACACTTCTCCAGTTATCTTACGGTTTGGTAGAGAACGATGTGAAAATTCAACCGACTTTAGATGTAAAGACTGGTTAGGTTTACTACTCAGAAAGAGACATGTGTTTACGTTGACTTTTTTGTAAAAAAATACTAAGACTTTATTTAAAAGGACAAAGTTTATGATTTTTGTTACAAACGAGACCCTGAAAAATGAAAGAATACCTGTAATATGTAAGACCGTCATTTCGAAGTAAAAAGTTCGTTCTACGAAAGTAGTTGACCGTTACTTTTAGACGAACTGATCTGTAATAATATGTCAGCTGTACATAAACTGTCTCTCAACTGTGTGTCGACTGTGATAAATTATGGGTAAATTCTAGAAAGTGAGAGAATATGTAAGAAGATATTTGTAACAGTTACGAATTAACTTATTTTAATAAAACAATCTAAAAGGAGATATTAATAGGAACGAGTCCACTTTTTCGTAAAAAAAGTTGTAACACCCTAACAACGAAGATAAAAAGTGTAAAATATAATAAGACTTCTTTTGATTGGAAGTACGACTTCTACCATCTTCATATAATAAAGAAAGGTTTAAAGAAGTCGTATCAAGGAACTTTTCACAAATCAGAATTAAAACGGAGATTAATTTTTTTTTTTTTTTCTTTACGTTCGTACAACCCACTGACATAAACGATCATTTTAATATTTCAGATAAATCTTCATAGTCAACTTTATAATGAGTATGTAAAAAAAGTCAACCGTCAACATTTTACTTTTGTAAAAGGGACAAATATACAAAGCTTAGGGTACTTACGACGTTGATATTTATTTCTGACTATACACAAAACATAACTGTTATTTTTATGTATCCGTAAAGACGGTGACCTCTTTACTAAAAGGATGATCACTTGTTTAGGACCATACATTGTTTTAATGTCAGAACGAAACTAAATATATGTACCACCGAGTCTCCAATTTCACAGACGGACCTTACACCCTCTGGGCCCAAACTAGGGACCCAACCCTTCTAGGGGACCTCTTCCTTTACCGTTGGGTGAGGTCATGAGAACAGACCTCTTAGGGTACCTCCCTCCTTGGACCATCCGATGTCAGGTACCCCAACGTTTCTCAGCCTGTGTTGACTCACTGAAGTGCAAGTGAAAGGAAAATTTTTTCAGTAACAAAAATTTGAAGATATTTTTAATGATCCAATTATACATTCTTTTAACGAAGATCCGTGTCTATTTGTCTTCCGTAAAGAAAGTCTAATTACACACTTACAATTGGATTTACAACAGGTCCTTTATTTCAAGAGTAAAAAGTCCTTATAGAAATTTTTTTATTCTGTACAAACGACAACCAGTTCTGTCTTATTGTATGTGTTAGAAGTTGAAAGACTTTATTATAGATATTACTGTTTTTGTATAAAATTTTACCATAAGTCTATAACGTATAGTTTACTGGGTACGATACGAAAGACTCTCTCCCTTTACTTACTTTGACTGTGACTTTTGAGGTACTTTCAAAACTACAAAGTCTTTCCCTCCCCCCTTTACACCACTAAAGGGACTCAACTTCTCTACCTCAACTCTCAGAATTCTCCTATACTCAAAATCTCAAGTGTTCAGTCATGAACAAGTAGTGTTGATTACTTCTTGTCTCTCAGTCTCCCTCCCTTCCTACCTGCCCCTCCTACTCTCTCTCTCCTCTCTCTGGTCGATACCCTTAGACATTTCGCAGGGACTTCGTAAGTCAGTGATTCTTAGTCACGTGAATATATTGTTTTAACTCGAACCCTTTACTTGGTGTACTTTATTCGTCTACCTAAAAACCTCGAGTACGTTTCGGTCCTTATCAAAGATGAAGTTGGTTGGCATCACCTTTTGTAGTGTTAAGTTCTCTTAGGTCCCACCAAAAAGGAGTCATCACAATGTTTTACTCGGGATGTGTTTGTCAACGAAACTAAGGTGTATAGTTTTGTATTTTGTTCTAGGTCTACCCAGTTTACAAAAAGTTCTTATTACATTTGGAACGGGTTTCTTGTTTCATTTTGAGTGTTTCAGACCAGGGTTTATTTTCGATCATATATGTATATCTTTTTGTTTGTACTTTGTCTTTTTGTACTCGATATTAATTCTTTTATAGTTAGTTGTCTTCGTTTTTTTTACTATCTTATTCCTTTATTCCCGAATTCACTGATACTTTACATAAACCATGAAAGTTCTACGGTCTCCTTTTTAACTTGTATAATCGATCTGTGTATCTTTTATGTATGTATTTCCATGTTCAGTTTAAGATATCTACTCTTTATATTATAGACTCTACTTTTTGAGTGACTCACCATTATTGTTACCTAATCTTTGGCGTCTTCTTTTTTTATCAAATAAATTATATATCATATAATATATATAATCTATAGCATATAAGTCAGAACAGGTGGAGAAACACTGGGGTACCTGACATCGGGCACTCCAAGGAGATAGGTAACCTAAAGGGTCTGGTCTGTTCTTATGACCTCATTCAACGGTAAAGGGAGAGGTTGCCTAGAAGGGCTGGGTCCCTAGTTTCGAACCAGAGGACGTAACGTCCGTCTAAGAAATGACAGACTCGGTATTATTACTATAAAAGACTTTATTTTTTACCTCTGTTTGTCACTTTAGTTTTTACTTTTATCGCCACTTGACACCCTGTTGAGATTTGTTAGACTATACTTAGTTCAGGACCTTTCCCCACCATATCCTTTTATAAACTTTTTTATTGACAACTTACAAAGGACTTTCATTACTTCATATATTTAAGTGTCTAGGTTCTATGAACTGGTAAAGGTTTAGAATCTGTTACTTATTTTAATGTTCGTTTGTAATTAGTTCAAGAAATTATAGTTTCTATTTCTCTTATGGACATTTCGTCATTGACCTTTATTTGTGTAATGTACGTCTCCTTGTTTTATTCTTAACATCGTACCAAATACAATACTTATTACGTTCGGTCTTGTCTCATCTCATCGTAAAATTTAATAAATTTTTATTTTATCGATAACCGGAACTTAATAATATCGTTATTGTTTTTTTATAGTGAAAAGTTTTGATTCCACTTTATTTATACAATCTGTATTTTTCGACTTTTTAAATTACTGGTCGTTTAGACATGTCAAAAGTGACAATTTCCTACAGTAAGTTCGTTTTCCTTTTACCATGGTCCATACTTACTCACGTTCGTGCGCACGTACGAGTCAGTGATTGAGACCGGACGAGAAACACCTGGAATACTTGTCATCGGCAGGTCCGAGGAGACAGGCACCCTAAGAGGCCCCTTCTTATAACCTGACCCAACGACACGGGAGGACATCCCCAAGAAAGACTGGGTCTCTAGTTGGGTACAGAGAATACTGGTGGACGTAACCGTCCACCCAAGAAATGGTGATCGCAGTGGACCCTTCGGATTCTTAGACATGTAAATGTGTGTTTTATTTCTCAAGACCTCTACCGTTTTTAATATCAGAAATTTTGATTAACTAACAAATTTTGGTTTTGTACCTTGTTGTCAGACTATGATTTGTCCCTTCCCTTATGTAGTTCCGACATATAACAGTGGGACGAATAAAATTAATAAAAGTCTCATGTAACACTCTTTACGACCTGACCTACTTCGTGTTCGACCTTAGTTGTAACGACCCTCTTTATAGTTATTGGAGTCTATGCGTCTACTGTTGTCGGAATACCGTCTTTCGCTTCTTCTTGATTTCTCGGAGAACTACTTTCACTTTCTCCTCTCACATTTTCGACGGGATTTTGAGTTGTAAGTCTTTTGATTCTAACACCGTAGACCAGAGTAGTGAAGTACCCTTTATCTACCCCTTTGTCACCTTTGTCCCTGTCTGAAATAAAAGAACCGGAGGTTTTAGTGACGTCTACCACTGATGTCGGTACTTTAATTTTCTACGAACGAGGAACCTTATAATACTGGTGGATCTGTCGTATAATTTTTCGTCTCTGTAATGAAACAGTTGTTTCCAGGTAGGTCAGTTCTGATACCAAAAAGGTCATCAGTGTGTACCTACACTCTCAACCTAATATTTCTTTCGACTCGTGACATCTTAACTACGAAAACTTAACACCATAACCTCTGCTGAGAAATCTCAGGGAACCTGACGTTCCTCTAGGTTAGTCAGGTAAGATTTCCTCTAGTCAGGACCCACAAGAAACCTTCTTTACTACGACTTCGACTTCGAGGTCATGAAACCGGTGAAGTACGCTTCTCAACTAAGTAACCTTTTCTGAGACTACGACCCTCCCTAACCCCCGTCCTCCTCTTCCCCTGCTGTCTCTTGCTCTACCGACCTACCGTAGTGGCTGAGCTACCTGTACTCAAACTAATCCGGGACCCTCAACCACTACCTCTCTCTCCGGACCGGACGACATCAGGTACGCCAGTATCTCAGTCTGTACTGATTCACTGACTTGACTTGACTTTTGGTTTTGTAATTGTCACATAATAAATCAAATATTATGTACATCTTCATTTTACTTATTGTTTTAAACGTGTCTTTGGTCCTCGTTATATTACTTTACTATTATAACATTTCAAGAATTTTATGTGTACTTTACCGTGTTATAGGGAACTTCTATATACCATAATTGACATTTTATTAATGTCTTTGTGTTTTGTTTTATACATCAATTGTAAGATCGTACGACAATTATTATGACTTTTTTCGTCTTTTCCTTCTACTACATTTTACTTATATTATTACTATCTAAATTACGATCTATAATCATTGTTAATAGTGTCATTTACGTTTATAAGATCTGTTAAATTAATTCTCCGTCCACAACAATTGACTTAATTTAGTTTGACATACTACGGATTTTCTTTTGATTAAAAATTTACATTCCTTTATTCATGTGATTTTATTTTATTACCCTTTTGTAAAAGTTATCATTATTAGTTTTCTTTTGAATTTTTCGATATAATTGTAGTTTTTTAAAATGTCGTTGTTTATAATAATTAGTACCTCTTCAAATGAAGTACCACTATCCTTAGTTAAACATAAACATGATAGAATTCCCGTATATAGACCGGAGAGATGGGTACAAAATTTGACTAGGTGGGTTAAAGGAGGACTAGGACTGGAAAAGATTCCGGGATTACTCCAAATTCTTTGTTTCTAATATAGTTACTTTTTGTTCATGTACTAGTCTAACATTAAAAACGTAATAATACGGAAATGAGATCCAAATTTACCAACTAATAACAGACGGGAATACAAAGGTAATCGTATCTGAACTGCACGTCATTACTTGTTTTTTAAATTTTGGAGTCAGTGGAACGATTACGAGACTTTTACACGTTCGTCAAAAATTTTATATTCCTTACACTTCAGTCGAAAGGACCTTACCGTTATAGGAAACGTAGGAAAATAAAAATTAGAATAAGTGTGTGAGTTCCAATACCGGGTAACATGGTCCAATCATTTCCCTTACTACTACCTATACTTCTTTAAATAGGACTGTAAGACTTATTATGACAATCTTCAACAAAGTGTCTCTACAAATTAATACACTCTCACACACAAACATACACACAGAATACAGATATTTTTAACGGTTATACAGAAGTGATTAGGACGGACAGGGAATAATTTTATTTGGTAAACGAGTGTCTTTACATTTGTTATAAGGTTATGTCACAAGATTACGAAGACATTAAATAAATTCGTGTCCTCTTATTTGGGATGAAACGTATCTCATTGTGACAACCTGACTATATAAATTGTATAAACTTAAGATTATAACCGAAGTGATACTAAACTCCTACAGGAACTAGAAGAGATTCAGTAGTCTTGAAAGGACTAAGACGGTGATTTCGTCAAAGAGAACCCTAGTCTCAGGTGTGAAACGTTGTTTATATCTCTAAAGGATAGTTCGAGAGGTTCCTACACCGTTCCAGAGACGAACCCGTTTGGTCCTAACCATAGTAACGAAAGGGGTTTATAGATCTACGAAGGGTTTAAGTTTAGGAAAGAGTAGAGATATACGTTATGATACAAGAATCCCTATTTTATGAAAAATCTTTGTTAAAAGAATTATTTTATATATATACTCTCTAAAGAGTTTGATTGAAAACCTCTAAAAAAAAATGTAATTAGGGACCCCATTTTTGTTAGTTCTTTTTAGGAAAAGAGGAGTGACCGAAAACGAGTCATTTATAAAATTCAAAATACTTCGTTTTAAACATACGTAAAAGGAGATATTAAAACACAGGGTAGGTGTTTTAGAATGGTGAATGGAGGAGTTTTATAGGACACAAAAGAAGAGCTTCGAAGTATCACTTCGAAAGTTACAAAAATAAGTAAATATTAAGTCATAATTTTATCATAGTCAAGTATAACACTATACTTCATAATTCATAGTAAAGAGTAAATACTTATAATAAATAAACGATGGTATAGTAAACAATTTCTGAAGACGAAAGATTATATTTATGTAAAAGGAAATAGTTTTTTAGTTAACTGGTATATAGTCAAGTCAAGTCAAGTCAGCGAGTCAGCAAAAACTGAGAAACGCTAGACCCAAATTAGGGACCCACCCCTTCTAAGGGACCTCTTCCCGTACCTTTGGGTAAAGTCATAAGAACGAACCTCTTAGGGTACCTGTATCCTCGGACCACCCGATGTCAGGTATCCCAGCGTCTCAGTCTGTGTTGACTTCGCTGAATCGTATCGTATATACGTGATGTACCTACGTATAGTTTTGGTTATACGATTGTTTTATTAGATTTGTGATTTCTTTCATTCTATCGTTAAACTAAATGTATTTTAGTTCTTCGTGATTTTGATTGAACATCAAAACTTGTCTCATTATCAACTGACACTCCCAACTCCTGACTCAATTGTCTCCGTACGTCTAAGATAGAACTTACTCCTTGACTTATGTGTCTATGTTTTCAAAAAAAAAAAAAATTCAGTGGTTTAAAATACGTTTTTGTGAATAGATTTGTAATATTTCCTTTGACTCCTACTAAGTTTCTTTAGCCTTCTATAAGGTACGGAAACCTAAACTTCTTAATTACAACAATTTTACTGGTCTGATGGGTTTTGTTAGATGTCTACGTTATGTTAGGGATAGTTTAATGGATACTATGAGAAGTGTCTTGATCTTGTTTATTTGGATTTCAAATACACCTTGGTGTTTCCTGGATTCTAATAGTTTCGTTAGGACTTCTATTTCTTGGTTCAACCCTACATATTGAAAAAGGTCTGAATTCTGCTGAGATGTTTCGATGTTATTAATCCGGACGTACTATGACCATGTTTTTGTCTGTATACCTAGTTAACTTGTCTTATCATTCGGGTCTTTATTTGGGTGTGTGAATATCAGTTAATTAGAATCTGTTTCCTCCGTCCTTATATGGACTTCCTTTCTGTTAAAGAAATCGTTCACCACAACCCTTCTGACCTCTCCACGTATGTCTAGTTACTTTTATGAGGGAGTGTGGAACATTTTTTAATTGAACTTTTACCGAATTTCTTAACTTCTATGTTGTGGTATTTTTAGGATCTTCTTTTGTATCCGTTTTGTAAGAGACTGTTTTTTAGTATCGTTATGAAAGAAGTTATTTAGAGGGTTCTTCTTTATTTTCATTTTCATTTGTTCACATTTTTATTAGTTCGAATCTTCGAAAACGTGTCGTTTTCATAGTATGTTGGTTGTTACCGAATTAAAGAGTTTATATGTTTACCGATTATGATAAGATATAGTTCTGTCGTTTGTTAGATCAGTTTTTGACCCGTCTTCTAGATTTATCTGTAAAGAGGTTTCTTTTGGATGTCAGTCGGTACTCTTCCGTGTACTCTTCTACGAGTAGTATCGATTAATAATCTCTTTTTGTTTAATTTTGATATTACTCTACAGTGAAGTGTGGTCAGTTTCACCGGTAGTAATTTTGTAGATGTTTATTATTTTGTTATCTCTTGCACACCTCTTTTTCCTTATAAGGATTGACGACAAACACTACATTTAACGACGTAGGTGATACCTCTTGTTTTGTTTTGTTTTGTTTTGATTTTGATTTTTATCTCAATGGAATACTAGGTCGTTAAAGTAAGAACCCGTATATTAGTTTTTGTTTACTTTTGATTGAACTTTTTTATAGTTATGTATATGATTTACACATATCGTCGTGATAAATATTATTGGTTCTGTACCTTCGTTGGATTCAACAGGTAGTTACTACTTACCTATTTCTTCTACACCCCACACGTAAAACACATATGTATGTATACATATACACACATGTATATGTTACCTTATAATGAGAAGGTAATTTTCCTACTTTATGACGGTAAAGTCGTTACACCTATCTGGGTCTCTAATAGTATACTTTACTTCATTAGTCTGTCTCTTTCTCTTTATAATATACTATAGTGAATGTGTATCTTAGATTCTTTGTTATGATTATTTGAATGAATGTCTTGTCTTTTTCTGAGTGTCTGTCTCTTTCATTTAAATAGTAATTGTTTCACCTTGTACTCTTCCCTGTTTAATCCTCATACTCTATTTGACCATATGTGGTGATATATATTTTATCTATTTGGTCCTACTAACTACATATCGTGTCCATTGACATTATTACCTTTTCTCAGGCTTTTTTACATATACGTATATATGTGTATATATATGTCAAACAATGTGTAAACTTTTATTACGTTATAACATTTCGTCGATATTAAATTATTTTGGAAGTATATATATTATATATATTTATCGAAGTCCTTTATTTAATTTTTTATGTAATAAATTTTACGGATCCTTTTTAAAAGACAGATATTTGTCTATTTGAGAACGATACGTGAAGTACATAGTCTTTTCGTAATGATTATAGAGATTACATTACATATAGAGATTGTGTTCTTAAAGACAAAGAACTAGTATTTGATAATGAATCTTCTTTAATTTGTCACTTTATACAATATAATGTTTTCTACTATACTACTATACTCTACCGAATATTATAAGTGTTCGTTGTTCCTGTATCATTCAAGTGTTCCTTTAATTTTCGTCTTCTAAAATTCGTTTATTTTATTTTGGTTTCAACTCCTATACAGTACACAATATAGTCTATATTGTTTGTATACACTATGTAGTGTTTCTATGTACAGTATTAGTATTCATGAAATATCTACTACGATTTTTAAACAGAGACTTAAAAAATAATCAGTAATGTTCTTTTCTTTGTATCGATATTCAAGGTGTTTCTTTTCTTATACCAAACTTTATTCTTTCGTTAAAAAGAACGAGACTTTGTCCTGTAATTTAAAAAGTCGTACAGAATTTTCTCTATGACTCATTCTTTTACCCGTGATAGTAGTTAAAGTAGGAATTTTTCAATTATCTTTTTATATAAACTGAGAAAAAAGGTTGATAAGAAGATCCAAGTTGACAAAGAAAAGAAAACTAAAACGGTCAACCTTACTATATTACGGTTTCTCATAATCTCACTTTAACAGAAAGTTTCCTTGTTTTATGTGTCACACTTCATCATTTAGATATTTTGGGAAGATTACTACTGACATTAAATCTTCTTACTATGTAACCATATAAATTTCGTCACAAATTGAAAAAAAAAAAAGGAAGGGACGAATTGTATATCATTTTAACTTCTTGGAACAATTTTGACGTAATAGATGTTACTTGGGTTTATTATTAAACCAGATCGAGGTATGACCACTTATAAGTCACTTAACGTACTACTGACCCCCCTATTTTTGTCGAGGATTAAAAACCAATTTTACTCATTAAAATTCCTTTGTCTTAAAAGTAAAGATTGGATATAGTTCTATTAATTCGACCTAGTAGTAACCTCTATATGAAGAGATGTATGAGTGTCTGAGGTCTTGTGACTAAAGAATCCCCATTTCACGGATTTTGGACTGAGAGTTTGTTGAAGTCATCATTCATAGTAGTATTTTATATACTATTTTGTACTATGTATGATCATTGACAGTTATTTTATATTTTTCTATACAGTTAGAAAATTTATTCTTATGACTGTTATGTGTTTCTACCAAGGTACGAAGACTGTATAATTTTTACTCTACAAAAAGAAATTAAATAAATGATTTTTATATATAATATGTATTAAAACATAAATAATACGTATTTGAAACACAAAAATAATTAATTAAATAAAATTGACCTTCGATTAATGAAATGTCATAACACCACCAAAACGGTGTGTAACTTTACTTAGTCGGTGCCACATGTACACGGGGGTAGTACTTGGAGGGGAAGTGAAGGGAGGGGTAGGGTAGGGAGTCCCAGTAGGGTCAGTCACATGGTCGGGACTCACAGGACAGAGTACGTCTTTGAAATATAAGTTTTTGTAAAAGTCATAAGGTATTTAACGTGAATGAGAAAATTTTAAACATTTATTTACAAGAAATAAATTATTTTGTAAACTCATGTGTTCTATTTTACATTTGTCACATTCTAAATTGTAAATTGACTAATTTTATATTACACCTATTTTACTTTTTTTTATGTCCTATTCTTGAAATTTTATAGGTTCATATATAACACTTATCGAGGTTAAAGGAGAGATTTACAGTCTATGGTTTACATATAAAATGTACCTTGTTTGTGACTTCCCACGAAAGATTATATGAAGACTTTACTGTAAAAGAATCATACTGGAAAGAAAGATTGTTATTGAATGTAAAATTAATTTAACCTGGTAAAAGTAATGTACGGTTTATAGAGACTATATATAATAGTAACAGGAAACAGTCGTAACTATCGATTTCCAGTATCTGAATTTATTAATAACTCTAATTGTCTTAACCATTAAATACTCTTTTACCGTGTATGGACCATCAATAAGAAAGTCTTTTCACTGTGAAAAATTACAAACTTGTCCAAACTTTCTTTTAATCTTCTTACTTTACTGAGTTTATTAGTAATTTTTTGAGTTTTAAACTTTTAAACGTAGATACCAGAAAATTTAAATATAGAGGTATAAGAATCGAATTAAGAGTAAAAATTTGGTATTTATATCTGTGTCTTAATTCATTTTGTAGGATAAGTAAACTGTTTCTGGTACTTTTTCTTTCACTTTGTTGTACCAATTCCTAATAAAAGTAGTACGTTATTAAATGTTAGTGTTTATATTGTTTTGTTTAAATTTAATTTTTTAATGGTAGTTGTTTATGGTGGAACTAATAGGTTAAAAAATAAAATCAATTTAAAGTAAAAGTGAAATTTTTGACAAGTTTACTTCATAGTTTATGTTACCGTTATGCACTTTTTCTGTTTTTTTTACTGAATAACATTACTACCTGGACAATAAGATCATAAAATAAAATTGTAAGTTTTACAATTTTTTATATGTTGAAGTATAGTCGTTATTTCATGTGTTTTAATTCTAGTTTGATATAGTGAACATTGAAGGAAATAAATTGAGACATATTCAAATATTTATATAAATAAAATGTATAAATTTAAGTGGAATTTTTTTAAGTTTCCATACTTATAAAATGTCGTTTTAAGTAAAATAATGAAGAAATACAGACGGAAGGGAGGAAATAGATTAGAGAACAAGGACATTTCAATGGACGACAATGATGAGATAAAACATAGAAGAGTTTTAAACAAAAAATACACATATTGTCGTTTGTTTTTTATGATAAACTTTTATTGTCTTTATTACTACATGTTGTGTTACACAAGACGTGAAAAGAAAAAGTTGATTTATGTACAACCCCACATAAAATTTTCTTTTAATATTCAAACTAAAAGATAAATGAGAAAGTATCAGAAACGATGTACCTATCTAAATAGTATTGTATAAATTAAGTTAGAGGATATTTATTAATAAACTGGAAATTCTTTACCTTTACGTTGATTACAATCTTACTAATTTGAACATTTATCTTCTAGTAAATCTAGTTGTTCTTTATTATTTATTATTCTTATTTATTACATATAGTTGTCAATTGTATTTTCCTTTATATTTATCAACGGTTTGTATCCTTCTACAAGTCGAATTGAGTTGGTTCTTCTTACGTTTAACTTTGGTGTGATTCCTTGTTGATAAACGGATATCATAACCACTTTAAGTACAAACCATTATTTGAACCTTTCATTTCTACGTTCTTTTATCTTACCCTTTTATTCACGAAATTTTATAGTTGTCATCTCCATATCTCACTTTGTTGGTGATACTTATCGGTATAATAAAACAGGTTCATAGCATATACGAATATATTAAAAATGAGTCACCTTATTTTAATATGTACGTGAATAGTAAGCTAGACATAAGGGTTTACGTAAGTGGTAAACTAGACCTAAGGGTCAACACCTCTAGAAAGTTCGATTGCAATTACAATTCTGTTTACGTAATCCGGATCGAGAATGTTGTACCCAAACAAAGTTGGTCTCCAAACCTTCTTACGTATATAGGGAGTTCATTCATTCCCTAACAAAACCTCTTCCGTTCCCGTGGGGTGAGGTCATGAGAACGGACCT
Source organism: Capra ibex (assembly GCA_006410555.1). Lineage (NCBI taxonomy): Eukaryota > Metazoa > Chordata > Mammalia > Artiodactyla > Bovidae > Capra > Capra ibex. The sequence continues at coordinate 8,732,105 of SJYO01041852.1, read as the reverse complement.
TTTAGGGTACCTGACTCCTCGGACCAGCCGACGTCAGGTACCCCAACGATTCTCAGCCTGTGCTGACTCGCTTAAGTGAAACTGAGAAGTGAAAGTACGTAACCTCTTCCTCTACTGTTGGGTGAGGTCACAAGAACGGACCTCTTAGGGTCCCTGCCCCCTCGGACCACCCGACGGCAGATACCCCAGTGTGTCTCAACCTGTACTGACTTCACTGAATCGTCGTTCCCTAACAAATTTAATACCATATCAATAAATTGCATGATAATAGGTCAGTTTATTTTTTTTACTGTTCTGTTTTAATTTACTGTACTTTCTGTTTTATGTAGAAATTCAATTTACTCGTTGCACATATTAAAATATATATTGTAGTATAAAACACCTTTTTACCCTCTCACTTATGTCTATTTATATAAACAAATATAACATGTTACCAAAAACGTTTGCCAGAGTCTAAGAAGACGTTAGGAAGTTCTCTACTCTACGTACACTTTTCACTTTCACTTCAACGAGTCAGCACAGGTTGACAAACGCTGGGGTACCGGACATCAGGTGGTCCGAGGAGACAGGTACTCTAAAAAGGTCCGTTCTTATGACCTCACCCAACGGTAAAGGAAGAGACCCTCTAGAAGGGATGAGTCCCTAACTTGGACCCAGAGGACGTAACATCCGTCTGTGAAATGACAGACTCGGTGGTCCCTTCTATACGTACATAAGGTGAGAAATTTGGACCATTCTAACACTGAGTGAACAAGTTAGACGAGTCTCGACAATTACTTTATCTTACACAGTTTTAACTATGATATAATAATGGTTCCCGGTCGAAGTACCTGTACATTGGACAGTCAGTGTGTCTTGGGATACGAATATTACCAGAGTACAAGTCAAATTGTGACGTGGTGTCCCAGAACTTTAAGAATTATTAGTAACTTTTTTTATCCAGACATAAAAGTGAAACATGATCCGAGATACGTATTGATAACTCTGCTCCAGTATTGTTTACGACGTACATTGAAACGGGTGACTTACAAACGTAAACCTCAGGACTCTATGAAGGATTTTTGAGGTTGTTGTAAAATTGTGTTATACACTTTAAACTCGATACGCCTCCCCCGTACTTGTACACGAGACTACCTGGCAACTCAGTAAACTCGGTTCCCCGTGTGGAACACTGACTTACTCACCTAAGTACCTACCGTCCTCGGTCGATGTCCTAATGGTCGGAAACTCAACACAGACCCTACTTTTACGACTACAGTACATGTCTGTCTGTTAGGAACGACACGGGACTCTTTTGACTACTGGATATCTATGATAAGTTTAATTTTTCATTTACCGACAAAGTTCGGTGGTTAAACCCCATTAAACAATACATCTTCATCATCGGTTTTTTAAAATATATTCTTTGAGACCTTCCTTTATATTCTTTGATTTGTTTTAAATAAATACCTCATAACTCCGCCTTAGGTTCTTTCCTCCCCGTCCTGTCCCCACCTCTCTTAGAAAGTAACACACAGAAAAAATATACAAACCTACAAACCGGGTTCACCCACACCAACAGAAGTTTTTACTTATCTTTATACTTGTTTTTACTTTCTAATTAAATCCTACACACCCTACTTCTTTTTTATAAAAACGTAATTACGTCTCCACCTCAAAAGACTTATATAAAACGATTTTTGAACCCTAGGAACAGAATCTCTTTCGGAACCCTTCAATAAATATTGAGATATCTGTCAATATCTTTAGGTCTCTTTGAATAGATTAAATTTTTTTACATAAAAATGTAAAGGTCCCTTTTACTGCGAACTTTGAAACTTTTGTAGAGATTTTCGGACATTTTCGGTTACTGTGATCTCAAATGACTGAAACTCTCCACATAAAGTAAAGTTTACCAAAGTTACTCTTGAGTCTTCAAAAAGACGTGGAAGCAGTACTGTGTTTCTAAAAAGAGGAGGAAAAGAAGGAGATACATTGGTCTCTAATAGATTAAAAGAGGAAGTGAATACCTAAAAGTACGATGAGTGTCTCCCATAAAAAGGAAGACCTAAAGTGGTGTAACGAGGTTACCGAGGGGATTACCGAGTCTGTCTTTTTAGACGGATGTTACTCCCTCTGGACCCAAACTAGGGACCCACCCCTTCTCAGGGATCTTCTCTCGTACCCTTCGGTAAGGTCATTAGAACGGACCTCTTTAGGTACCTGTCTCCTCGGACCTCCCGATGGTAGAAATCCCAGCGTTTCTCAGTCTGTGCTGACTCTCTGATTGTGTGTGTACCTGTGTGTGTTTTTCTTTATACAGAGACTAGGTCTTATGGAGTGTACATGTAACTCCTATTTCAATTTTTGTAATTAAAAATTTTATATATAGTCAAGTCAAGTCAGCGAGTCAGCACAGGCTGAGACAAACTAGGGTACTTACGTCGTGCGGTCCGTAGGGACAGGTAGTGGTTGAGGGTCTCAAGTAAGTCTGAGTGCAGGTACCTCAGTCACTACGGTAGGTCGGTAGAGTGGGAGACAGTAGGGAAAGAGGAGCACGGGGGTTAGGGAGGGTTATAGTGTCAGAAAAGGTTACTCAGTTGAGAAGTGTACTCCACCGGTTTCATGATCTCAAAGTCGAAATCGTAGTAAGGAAGGTTTCTTTAGGGTCCCGACTAGAGGAAGTCTTACCTGACCAACCTAGAGGAACGTCAGGTTCCCTGAGAGTTCTCAGAAGAGGTTGTGGTGTCAAGTTTTCGTAGTTAAAAAGCCGAGAGTCGAAAGAGGTGTCAGGTTGAGAGTGTAGGTATGTACTGGTGACCTTTTTGGTATCGGAATTGATCTGCGTGGAAACGGGTCTTTTTCAGTTGTTTTAAATGAATTCTACTTTAAATTTTTTTCAAACTCGACAGGATATTCTTAAGTTATTTACATTCGTCACCAATTTATAGACGTGACTTTCTTGTACAGTCTGAGTCTATTAAGGTATTCTATTTAGGTGGATTTAAGTTCCTTACAAGTAGGATTCAAAATAATGAAAAAGAGTTGAAAAATAAAATATCACCTCACACCGACTAATTGTTACAACACTATCAATGTTCACGTGTCGTTTCGTTGAGTCAGTATGTGTATATAGTCAAGTCAAATCAGCGAGTCAGTATAGGCTGAGAAACGTTGGGGTACTTAGCGTCGTGCGGTCCGGAGGGACAGGTAGTGTTTGTGGACCTCAAGTGAGTCTGAGTACTGGTAGCTCAGGCACTACGGTAGTCGGTAGAGTAGGAGACGACAGGGGAAGAGGAGGACGGGAGTTAGGGAGAGTCGTAGTCTCAGAAAGGTTACTCAGTTGAGAAGTGTACTCCACCGGTTTCATAACCTCAAAGTCGAAATCGTAGTAAGGAAGGTTTCTTTAGGGTCCCGACTAGAGGAAGTCTTACCTGGCCAACCTAGAGGAACGTCAGGTTCCCTGAGAGTTCTCAGAAGAGGTTATGGTGTCAAGTTTTCGAAGTAAGAAACCACGAGTCGGAAGAAGTGTCAGGTTGACAGTGTAGGTATATACTGGTGTCCATTTTGGTATCGGAACTGATCTGCCTGGAATCAACCGTTTCGTTACAGAGACGAAAACTTATACGATAGATCTAGCCAGTATTGAAAAGAAGCTTCCTCATTCACAGAAAATCAAAGTACGACGTCAGTGGTAGACTTTACTAAAACCTCGAGGGGTTTTATTTCAGACAGTGACAAAGGTGACAAAGGGGTAGATAAATGATACTTCACTACCCTGGTCCACGGTACTAGAAACAAAAGACTTACAACTCGAAATTCGGTTGAAAAAGTGAGAGGTGAAAGTAAAAGTAGTTCTCCGAAAAATCAAGGAGAAGTGAAAGACGGTATTTCCACCACAGTAGAGGTATAGATTCCAATAACTATAAAGAGGACCGGTAGAACTAAGGTCGAACACGAAGAAGGTCGGATCGTAAAGAGTACTACATGAGACGTATCTTCAATTTATTCGTCCCACTGTTATATGTCGGAACTGTATGAGGAAAAGAATAAACCTTGGTCAGACAAGGTACAGGTCAAGATTGACAACGAAGGATTGGACGTATATCCAAAGAGTTCTCCGTTCAGTGCACCACACCATAAGGGTAGAGAAATATCTTAAAAGGTGTCAACTAACACTAGGTGTGTCAGTTTCCGAAACCGTAACAGTTATTTTATCTTTATCTACAAAAAGACCTTGAGAGCACGAAAAAGGTACTAGGTCGTTTACAACCGTTAAACTACAGATCAAGGAGACGGAAAAAATTTTGGTCGAACTTGTAGACCTTCAAGTGTCAAGTACATAACGACTTCGGACCGAACCTCTTAAAACTCGTAATGAAATTGATCGTACCCCCTACTCACGTTAACACACCATCAAACTCGTAACAAACCGTAACGGAAAGAAACCCTGACCTTACTTTTGACTGGAAAAGGTCAGGACACCGGTGACGACTCAAAAGGTTTAAACGACGGTATGACTAACATCGTGAAAGTGTCGTAGTAGAAAGTCCTAAACTTTATCGAGTTGACCTTAAGTTAGTGGAGGTGATCGAAACAAGTATCACTACGAAGGATTCCGGGTGAACTGAAGTGTAAGGTCCTACAGACCGAGATCCACTCACTAGTGTGGTGACACTAATAGAACCACTACTTATAGAAAAAACATGTCAAGAAGACACATAAGAACGGTTGAGAAGAATTATAGAAGACGAAGACAATCCAGGTATGACAAAGACAGGAAATAGTTCGGGTAGAAACGTACTTTACAAGGGAACCATAGAGATTAAAAGAACTTCTCTAGAGATCGGAAAGGGTAAAACAACAAAAGGAGATAAAGAAACGTAACTAGGGACTCCTTCCGAAAGAATAGAGAAGAACGATAAGAAACCTTGAGACGTAAGTCTACGAGTATAGAAAGGAAAAGAGGAAACAAAAAGTGGAGAGAAGAAAAGTGTCGACAAACATTCCGGAGGAGTCCGTCTATAAAACGAAAAAGCGTAAAGAAAAAGAACTCCTACCAGAACTAGGGACAGAGGACATGTCACAGTGCTTGGAGTAAGGCATCAAATAGTCCATGAGATAGATAGTCTAGATCCGGGAATTTAGATAAAGATTGAACATGACATATTAGTATTCCCTAAACTAAATCCAGTATGGACTTGCCAGTTCACCAAAAGGGATGAAAGAAGTTAAATTCAGACTTAAACCGTTATTCCTCAAGTACTAGACTCGGTGTCAGTCGAGAGTCAGAACAAAAACAACTGACATATCTCGAAGAGGTAGAAACCGACGTTTCTTATATCAGTTAGACTGAAACTACAACTGGTAGACCACTACAGGTACACATCTCAGAAGAGAACACAACAACCTTCTCCCACAAACGATACTGGTCACGTAAAAGAAAGGTTTTGAGATAATTATCAGAAACGGGACGAAGAAAGACATAAGGTACCGGTTTAGACGGACAATGAGGTCCACAAAGAACTGAAGGATGAAAACGTAATGTCAGGGGATATTTCTTTTCCTGTAGAAAAACCCCACAATCAAGATTTTCCAGAACATCCAGAAGTATCTTAGCAAGTTGAAGTCGAAGAAGTCGTAATGACCAACCCCGTATCTGAACCTAATGACACTATAACTTACCAAACGGAACCTTTGCTTGTCTCTAGTAAGACAGTAAAAACTCTGACGTAGGTTCATGACGTAAAGCCTCAGAAAACAACTGGTACTACCGATGAGGTAAAGAGGATTCCCTAAGGACAAGTGTCATCATCTATATTACCAGTAGACTCAATTTAGGTGGGTAAGGTCAGGTAAAATCAAGTGACTAAGGATCTTACAGCTACAAGTGAGAATGGTAGAGAACGAACTGGTGAAGGTTAAACGAAACTAAACACCTGGATTGTAAGGTCCAAGGATACGTTATAACGAGAAATCTCGTAGCCTGGAACGAAGATAGTGGTCAGTGTAGGTGTTGGCCCATAACAAAAATGAAACCGAGGTAGGGAAGTAAGAAAGACCTCAATAAAGAGGTGACTAGAGGTCATCGTATAACCCGTGGATGACTGGCCCCTACAAGGAGAAAGTCATAGGATAGTAAAACGAAAAAGTATATTGTATATATATATGAAAAGTATTTTCATGTATTTTCATGTACATTTTTTTAAAATCTCTTCAATACAGTTCCTTTCCATGACCAAACTACGTTTCACCCTTTTTTCTCTATATACGTCTTCACAATTCGTGTTGAAAAGAGCTCACAATCTTACGACTTACAAGAAAAGCAACAAAAGAAAGTGTTAAGTATGTAAAGTATTATAAATACCTATTATATGTGATTTAAAAGATAAAAATGACTCTATTAACCGTATATCGTGACACATTCAAATTCCACATATCATGTCACTGAACTGAATATGTGTAGTAGTTTAGTAATGATATCATGTAAATCAATTACAGGAAGTGGAGTATATCCATTCTTTACTTTCTTTTTTCAAAGAGTTTATTTTCGTTTGTTTCTTTTTCTATACATACCGTCTCAGTTCTTATACTAGTATGTACGTGGTGATTCAAGTATCGTCACAATAAGTGTTATCGGTTCTTTACCTTTGGTGGATTTATAAGTGACTGTCTATTTACGTATTCTACACCATGTATATATGTCACCTTTCGGTAAGTCGGTATTTTTACTTTATTACGGTAGACATCGTTGTACGTACCTGGATCGCTAATAATAGTGTGATTCAGTTAGTCTTTTTTCTTTCTGACTATAGTACATAATGAACACCTTAGATTTTATACTGTGTTTACTTGAATTAGTTTGTCTGAACTACTCTTTCCCTGCTGTCTCCTACTCTACCGACCTAACCTCAGTGAGTGCACTCAGACTCACTTGAGACCCTCAACCACTACCTGTCCCTTCACACCGTACGAGGCTAAGAACCCCAGCGTTTCTCAGCCTGTGTTGATTCGCTGACTTGACTGAATACGTTGTCTGAGTCTTTGTCTCTTGTCTGAACTTCAACGGTTCTCACTCCTTCGGTCTCGTCCCGATCTAATCCTCACACTCTAATCACGTACTAACACACGAATTTGCGAGTCAACACAGGTTGAGAAACACTGGGGTACCAGCTGTTACGAAGTCCGAGGTGACAGGCTTAAAAGGTCCGCTCTTATGGTCTCACCCAACGGTGAAGGAGGAGGTCGAAGAAGGGTTGGGTCTCTAGTTTGGAAGTAGACGACGTAGAGGACATGACCGTCCACCTAATAAATGGTGATTCAGGGGACCCTTCGGGGTCCCTTAATCATCTACCTTTGATAATACATGTCTATCTATTGTTATTGTAGGATGATATATCGTGTCCCTTGATATAAGTTATAAGACACTATTTAGTATTACCTTTTCTTATACTTTTTCTTATGTGTATATGTGTGCATATATTGACTTAGTGAAATGACATATTATCTTTAATTGTGTTGTAACATTTAGTTGAGATAAAGTTATTTTATTAATAAAAAATTCTGTTCTTATACTAGACCTTCCGGTTAATCCTCCACTGAGGTATAGGGGAACTTTTTCTTGTATATTAGAACCTGGTTCCTACATTCTTTTTTATCTTTAACACTCAACATAAATCTAAACTCTATATAAGACTTCTACCAATATTATCATAAATTACTACTTGACCTATTCGTCATACTTACTCTTCAACTCCTTTCTAATGTTATAAAAAGTGACTTGATGACCCAATTATCAAAAGTTTAATTAAATGTATTCGTTAGTACCACCTTACGACGTATCAAATTCTTTTAAAGATAAGTAGTAACTAGATTAAAACAATTTTTGTTCTATTATTGCTACCTATACTGTAAATTTTATCTTCAAAAGTTAACTTGTATTTCCAGTCTTAAGTATAACGGTTTGAGAAATCAAGGAGAAACCTTTTATCTTCCACTGATTTGTTGTAATTAAAACCACTAATTTACTTATTGATAAAAATGTTTTGAAAATAAAGTCGGTTTATTCTAGATTACCGAATAACCTATTTAAAGGTTCAAGAAATTTTTATTGTTACGATCTTTAATGTCTCTAAGGGAATTTTAAATCGACGTTTATATAATAAACAAGTACAATATCTTTAATAACAGACAATACTCCTCCAAACGAACCTTTTGTTTTATGTCTGAATTAAACATGATAATGAAACAAGATAAAGAGAGATCGACGGAGAGGGGACTTTGTAGAAGGAAATAAAAGAAAGACGAAGGAACGGACGGAAAGAGTGTAACAAAAGTTGTAAAAAAGGAATGGGACATTCATGTTATTTGTCGTTTATAGTAGAAGCTGTGACGTTGTGATGGATAATATAGTCTTATACTTTTGTTACATTAATTTTGAGACTATCTTCTGTCTCCTGAGTATTTTACTGTCTTGACCCCGATTAATTTTCATAGATCTGAAGGATTAAAACGTGGATTTTATATGACTTCATATAAAAGGATTAGGTCAATCCGGGGTATATAATATGTTAATTATCACTAGTTCCGTTTATAAATAAGTTTATACACTTAAACTTATATGTGTGTAGTCGAATCAAGTCAGTGAGTCAACGCAGACTGAAAGACACTAGGGTGCCTGACTTCATGTGATCCGGAGGGAAAGGTAGTGGTTGTGGGTCTCAACCTATTATGTATATATATACATATATATGTATATGGTTTTGTGTATATAATAGACGTAGTTATAGTCATTATTTTATACTCTTGAATATGACTATATATTTTGAAATAGAGTCCGTATTTCGGTTTCAAAAGTTTATAATCGTTGTTTTTGGGAAATTGTAAGATGTATAGTCAGTAATAAGAATTATGTTTAGGTTTTGGAGAGATTATTTTAATTCGTATTTATATTAAATAATTATTTATGGATGTTTAACTCTATTAATTATAGACAGACGTTTAACCAATATCCTTACCTTTATCATATACACTTCACTATATATGTGTCTTCTATTAATTATCAACCATAAATGATTAACTTGATCTTATAATTTCTTCATTTGATACCGAATGTTTAATTAAAATATTATATCAAAATATAAGTAGTATAATTTTTACAAGTTTTCGTAACTTAATAGTTCTTGATAGAAGGGTTAATGTACCTGATTTATCAGGTCAGTCAAATGTTACAGAAATAAGAAGTAAAAGTTCCGTTTACAATAAAAAATATTAATATTATTTTCGGTATAATAGACAATGAACTCATCGAGTTTTAATATCTTTTGAAATGATTGTATTTGAGATTTTTTATTAAAACACGTATACATGATTATGTACATATTATAAGAATTTAGATGATAGTATGTATATATACTTCTCTATGCCATTCGACTATTAGTCATCGGTACAGTAAATATGTATAAATTCCTTCTGTCTTACACCAACTCATGACATTGTTAAGTCTCAACTCGTGGGAGAACTCTTAACTTAGGTTAAAACAAAAGAATTCCGACTATAAATAATAGAACAATCCTTACGTGACTTACTATCGATGTTTTCCATTTTCACTTATCTGTTTAAGTTGAACTTAGTTTCCTTAGATTTACTTCTAATGAGAAGGGACTTATAGTCTAAGGTCCCTTATATCTCTTGTTCCCGCCCCCCCTTTTGGAGTAAACTGTGTAGAGATTTGACAACCAAAGACTTTAAATATGATCCACTAAACCGTCCTATTAGGAATTCTTTATAATCGTGTTGTTTGTATAACGTTATGAGATTTGACCCATCCTATATTCAGACATATACTATCTAACACTGATGACATCCCTCTCGACTTAGGAAAGTATTTATAAAATCGGAATCATGACGTTTTCGGTAGTTCAGCACTAACTCAATCTTCTACAGACTTTACGACAATTGTCCTCTTATTATCGGACGGAATATCAGGATACCCGTAGGCTCGGGATCTTGATTATGTTATAACTAGACCTCGTCAGTATTTACGTTAGTTGAGCTCACTAAAGGATACTTCCACAAAAGAAAGAAGACACTTGAAAGTGTTAATAATAAGACGTGTTTGGGATGTCTTGACCCTATGAATGTAAGACTAAAGTTACCATCACGAGATAAGGATCATTTTGAACATTTTAATGAGTTAAGGATAAAACCTAAACACATGAAATTTTTTGATGGGTTGGGTATTGAGATAACAATTGTAAATACTTCATTAATAAGACACATAGTTGGAGTATAAGTGTAATAAGAAAGTTAATCTAAGTTTGAGAAAATTCAACAAATTATAAGATAAAACTACGTGAAGGATTTAGGGCCAATTCTCTATTTTATCGAACATCTAATATACATACATTTACACCGTAAATATATGGATTGATGTATAGATACATATATCAATCCGCATAGCTACAAATATATATACGTTATATTGTATATAGGTTGAGAAATGAATACTAATAAATCATTGAAATTAGATATATAAAGTTTATGTACGTAGAAGTATATTCACTTCTTTTATGATATTTTAGATACCTCAGTCAAACTTAACCAGACACGATAAATTAACAAGACACTAGTCATAGTCAGATTCGAAGGACTAAGAAGTAAAAAGGTCAACATTTTACCCATATTCATATTTATTTATTTACTAAGTATCTACCTAAATATAGATATATAAATATATCTTAATATATAAATCCTATTATCTAAATTTCAATAATCTTTTCGTCTTTTCACTACGTATATTACCTGATTGGTATCAGTATAAGTGTGTCATTTGAGACTTTACAATAATATTGATGTTTTCCTTTTTTACCTGAAAACTATTTAAGTCTAAAAATTTTTTAAGTTTTAATTTCATAAAATTAAATTACTCCAAATTTACATTGTAATTTGACACTCTGATATTATATATAATGATGATATTATTTTTATTAAACAGTATAGATTTAAGTATGGGAACTCTAATTTCTTTGACATAAATATTTAATGAACAAATCGTTTTAATCTATACAATAAGGAGAATGATAAATAGAAACAATAATTTGTTATTTTAATCTTTGTTAATAAGTTCTTAATTTTTAGGAATGCGTAAACTTTTGTATTCCTCAGTGTGATCTGTAACATATAAAATTTTACTGGTTTTTATTTCTAAGTGTACCTATATATAAAGAAGTAAACAATTTATTATAGTGTTATAACAAAGTTTCTAATAACCTAGAAATTTAACTTACGTTTCTTATACATAAACGAAACATACATAACACTTATAAAATGTCTTATTATTTTGTTGAAAGGGAACTGAGAAAGACATTTTATAAATCTTTCAATGGTTACTGTTGATTAAAATTCCTTAAAATTCTTAAATATAAAGATACTTCGTTTTTCCTTTCGACCTTTTTTACATGGATTTCAGTTAACTATACTATCTTTTTTTTTCACGAAAATAGATAAATCAAAAATGAGTTAAGGGTAAATTATTTATTATTATATATTATTTCAGTATGAAGTTTTAATGAGTATCCTTACGTATATTTTATATATGTATATATTAAATAAATCTCTTGAAGGTCTAAATGTTCGACACAAATCTTTTCCTTCTCTTTGTTCTCTAATTTAACGATTGTAAGTGACCTAGTATCTCTTTCGTTCCCTTAAGGTCTTTTTTTTAGATGAATACAAGGTAACTAATACGATTACGGAAACTAACACACCTAGTGTCGTTTGACACCTTTTGAACATTCCTCTATCCTTATGGTATGGAACGATGGAAAGAGGACTCTTCGGACATACGTCCAGTTCTTCGTTGTCAATCTAGAATATACCTTGTTGACCGACCAAGTTTTAACTCTTTCCTCATCTTGTTCCGACGTATGACAGTGGACGGAGAAATTGAAATACATCTTTATAGTACATTTTAAAACCCGACCTACTTCGATTTCGACCTTAGTTCTAAAGACCCTCTTTATAGTTATTGGAGTCTATACGTCTACTGTGGTAGGAATACCGTCTTTAACTTCTCCTTGACTTCTCGGAGAACTATTTCCACTTTCTCCTCTCGTTTTTTCGACCGAATTTTGACTTGTAAGTTGTTTACTTCTAGTACCGTAGGTCAGAGTAGTAAATACAGTTTATCTACCCTTTGTCACTGTCTGAAATAAAAGAACCACTACCTGTCTCTCCGGACCGTACGACGTCAGGTGCCCCAGTGTTTCTCAGTCCGTATTGACTCTCTGACTTGACTTGACTTTTATTGACGTCTATCACTGACGCCGATACTTTAATTTTTTACGAACGAGGAACCTTCTTTTCAATACTGGTTGGATCTGTCGTACAATTTTTCGACTCTGTAAAATGGTTGTTTCTAGGTAGATCAGTTTCGATACCAAAAAGATCATCTGCACATACCTATACTCTCAACCTGGTATTTCTTCCGACTCGTGGTTTCTTGACTACGTAAGTTTGACACCACGATGTCTTTTGAGAACTCTCAGGGAACCTGTTGTTCTAGTTTAGTCAGTTAGGATTTCCTTTAGTTGGGAGTTGTAAGTAACCTTCCAGACTACGACTTCGACTTCGAGGTCATGAAACCGGTGGACTTATGTTTCTCGATTGAGTGACCTTTTCTGAAACTACGACCCTTTCTCTCTCCGGTCCTCGTCTTTGCCCACTGTCTCCTACTCTACCAACCTACCGTAGTAGCTAAGTTACCTGTACTCAAACTCGTGTAAGTCCTCGATCACTTCCTGTCCCTTCGGACCGAACGACGTCAGGTGCACTAGAGTCTCTCAACCCGTACTGGATGTCTGACTTGTTGTTTCTGAACAATTTCGTGATGATACTATATATATGTGACTTGTTATCCTTTCCTTTATACTCTTTATAAGATCATCGAATCTAATTCTTATTTAAATTTAAAGATGAAATTACAATATAAAAGTTCAAAAGAATTTAACATTAGTTGACGAAATTGTGCACCACTTTATAAAGTAAAAGTATTGAGAAGATCTCTAATACACTGAACAGAATCTTAAATCCCTTTCACTGAAATTGATACTTGTATTTCACTCACACGTTCCGAAAAATAAAATTAAATCCGAAAAACTAAAAAAAAAAATGGTGTACCGTACCGAAAACTCTAGAATTAAGGGGATGGTCCCTAACTTGGGTCCGGGAGACGTCACTTACGTACCTCAATTGATACTTGGTAATTGGTAACCTAACGGTCAGGAATTGGTAACCTGACCGTAAGGTCGTTCACACGTTCCGAAATCAATTCTGTTTGGACTATTTAGACCCTTTGGACGTTAAACCAGGGATTAGAAGCTAAATTCTATTTAAGTGAAGTTCTTATTGAAAATATGTGATTATTTATACACCTCCTACGTCGACACATATGAGTCTATAAAATGAATTATACTTTTTATTAGTTCACTTCAAATTTACAAGGTTAAATAATATATTATATATTTATTAAATAAAGGTTGGAACTACAGTTTTAATAATACTGTTCCCATCTCTTGAACGAAAAAGATGTCACAAAAAAGGATTCTTTTTGGTTGATTCGGGAAATGATATATCAAGTAATTTGACTGTGACGGTCAGTTCAAAGGGATTCTCGGTTTCACCTACTTTTACAGTTTCAAAATATAAATATAGAACCGAGTGAGACAAACCTAAATAGTGTGACAAAATGGTCTCGAAATGGGTGTGACTTCTAGGACTTCACAAAGTAATACTTTATGTTTTATACAGATGTCCTAGTATGTTTATGGGTTACTAACTTACGTTAGAAACGATCTGTAATCTTTGAGATGTAACATAGGTAACAACCATTTGTCGTAGATGAAATATAGGAACTAAGATAAAAATACTACTAAGATGAAAATACTAAAATACTGTCGAAAATTCTACCACAAGATAGAGATGAGAAAAGACTATAAAGGTGTTAAACAGTGACTTATTGAAAACTGTACCAAAAATTTAACAGCCGAATACTCGTAGACCATCAACCACATTTGCCCTAGTGAAACGACACATAAAAGAGATCTTTAATGTCAATCAAGTCAAGAAGAGAAGGTAGAATTACATGTCGAGTTTATGTACAACATAAATCAATTTAACTCGTTGTTATAGTGTATGATATTGAAGAGTAGGTCTTTCATGACTCGTGTGACGTCTCTATTTACAGAGTGACCCGTTATGTATTTCGTCGAATGCAATCCCTTTTTATTTTGAATTTCAATTTTAATGTACTTGTTGTTTACTGTAAATATGAAAATCTCCTTTTTTTACTTTTGGATCTTGATAAATTGTACTGGAACGGTATCCCTCTACTTCTAAAAAACTGACGAGAATACGTAGGTGGGTAGGTTCTATTAAAATTATGAATAATTTTGTATAAAATCGTTTTTTTTTTTTCAGACCTTAGGTCCTAATCTTTGATATATCTTACGACAACTAATCTTAAAGACCAAACAGACAGACATATCTTAGTAAACACTATGAAATATCTATAAGACAGTACTTCATAAACTTTATAAATCTCTCCCAATCGACCTTGTCGGACTATTCCTTTAAGAAAGCAACCTTGATGTCTAGAGACTTTTGTTATAAAACTTCTTGATATGGAGAGAAATGGTACTAATAAACTAGGTCAGATTTTAAAGTCTATTACACATATATCTGACAATTCCCTTCTATATATTAAATTATCAGTCTAATTACCTTAATCTTTAAATTAGGTACTTCACCGTCTATCGGATTAGTTAGTGAATGATGAGATTTTATTTAGTGTGTAATGATATAAAGATTTTGTGTACTTAATATACAATTAATATTTAAATCTTTCCTTAAAGTGTTTGTTATTTAAATTACTTTCAAATTCTTTCTTTTATTAAGAGATTATCATATTGGTTTGTCCTGAGATATCCTGGAAGGGTCCTCTCTGGGACGGGGTGGGGGGTGGGGACTCAGAAGGTGAACACAGATCAAACATCTTTTCGAAATCAGAGGGTCCAGAGGAAAGACTCAGTGTCTTTAAACCAAGTTCTTAATACTAACCCTTATACACTTGTGTATCATTGTTTTTTATCGTCGCCCTGTTTTTCTTGACCACTGTTAAATTTGTTGTCTAGTCAATATATCATCTCAGTGTTTTAGAAATCAAGGGGAGTTTCCTGTGTCTATTGTCACAGACTTCGTGTAAGGACTTAACAAAATGTCCATGATTTTGGGTGTGACCTACCTTCTTCTATTGACATACTAATGGTACTTTGTGTGTCAGGGGTCTGGTCGACCTCGAATTCCAGACTACTGTAATTGGAGACACTGTAGTGGGATAATAGAGTGGTAGTTGGTTAGTCTTTAGTATGTCCTCGACTAGTGTATGGGACAGAGGGAGTGGAACGGAAATTTATGGGAAGGGACGTTAGGTAACCGCACACGACCAGAAAACTCATACTCGGTAGGTAAAGGGGAGGAACCGGGGTACAATCTGTAGAACGTTATTTGTGACACTAAAAGGAAGTGGTGTTGAGTCACAGTCATCTAACCGAAGTGACTCGGACCCGTTCGTCTGGGTCCAAACCAAGTTATTATCTTCCTAACTCTTAAAAAAAAAAATTAAATATTTAAAACTAAGTTAAAAAATGAAGTTTGATAATAGTCACAACACGTAATACAAGATCAAAATATAACTTAACATAAATTAGTGTTTGGTATGTGACGTACGAGAAATTTAAAACAACAAAACCCACGTGTACCCGATTCAGTGAAGTCCTCATAGATTGAGAAACACTGTGATACCTGATATCGGGTGGTCCGAGAAGACAGGTACCCCAAGAGGTCCGTTCTTATGACCTTACCCAACGGTAAATAAGGAGGTCCCCTAGAAGTGTTTAGTCCCTAGTTCGGTCGTAGAGAATACAGAGGACCTGACCGTCCGCCCAAGAAATGGTGATCGCGGTGAAGGGAAACAACGAAATTAAATCGAATTTAGTTTATACCCGATGTGACTACCGACTCGTCCATTCCTCAGGTGGACGTCACGTCCTCTGTGTCCTTTACCCCCAAATTAGGAACCCAGTCCTTCTGGTGGACCTCCTCCTTTTACCGTTGGGTGAGGTTATAAAAACGGACTATTTCGGGTACCTGTCTCATCGGAACACCCGATGTCACGTACCCCAGTGTTTCTCAGTCTGTGCTGACTCATAGATAAATTTAAAAAAAGGTTTAACTAAATTCATCGAGTATATGTGACACCCTAATTGAGACAAAGTTTAGTTTACTGACCGTGAATTGACCGTAGTAGAAACCGTGATATAACTTAGAAAGATACTGGTAGACGGAATAACAGTTTACAGATTTTTTTCAACGATACTCCAAACTTTCTCAATTGTTAATAATTCATAGATCTATTAACGGACCGTTTGTATATTGTCTTATCTTAATATTACATATAAAGTAGACAAACATGTAAAAAGGATCATTCATCAGAAAAGTAATAGTTTCTAAAGTATAGAACAAAAGATCAAACTAAACTATTAAGGATAAGTTTAGAAAAGTAAGAAGAGAATCTTTAAAAAAGAGTTAAGGAGGTCAATAAAATTTTTATTTACAAGGGAACCTAAAGTAGAATCGGAGTGAAGACGTAGATGTACAAGACGAATTTCCTACAGTATCTCACAAGACCTGAATTTACGGTAGATATATTCTCATTGACCGTCTAAATACCTATGTTACGGGTGAAAAGGGAACTTGGTGTCTTAGCATACATGATGATGGACGATATAAAGGTAATCAAACAGTTTGACTGGAGACTTGAATTCCGCGGGGTTGTCTTAAGAACAAACCGGAGTGAAAGGAGTTCTGTATCGAAGGGGAACTAGAAGGGACACAAACATCTACCGTTGAGATGACGAGAGGGAGTCAACGAGTGAGACTTTCGGATTCTCTATGGAACTAAGATGAGTAGGGAGGAGAAGGTGAGAATTAGGAAGTTTTTCGAAAATCTGAGTTGGAATCTTATTTACAGATAACACAAGAGAAGGAAGGTAGACTTGATATTAGTGATAGTAAGTTCTGAGAATGAAAAATTAAACTTAATAGATAATTGAGTTTGGGGACGATGTAAGTCAGGGGAAAATTGTATATGAATAATATCTTGGGTCTCCCTAAAACATAATCTATTAAAAAGAGCAGACAATTTTGAGAGGTCCAATCCAAAGTACGAAAAGATGTAAACTTCTGATAGAATTTCTTATTTGGATGTACTAAAAGATGGACGGATATAAAGTCTAACGTGGAGTCACTATTTCGCCAAATATTATTCTTTATATATAAACGAGAAGGATCAAACATTGTCTTGATTTTGTGAACCTTAAAGGATTCACTACTATCGTTTTTTGCATAGGAAACAACACACTTACTCGACTCAAACCTTTCGGTTAGCCCTTATCTCCTGACTTTGTAAGTGAGGGAGGGAGATTAAAGGAGTGTCAAGACTCTCCGACGGTTCAGGTCCTAGTTTCGTGACCGTCGAAGACACGGACTCCTCTCAAGTGAAGGAGTACCTCCCGTGAAAGATCGACATTGAAGTGCACCACCTTCCTCGTTCTGTCGAGAGTCCAGAGAAAATAACTTTTGTAATGAGAGTAAGTATTCCCGAGACAGGGGTACTGAAACGAAGGTTTGCCTGGATGTTGTGACCCTTACCCAAAATTATATACTCAGAAATACTTGTTTGTAAGTCTAGTGTCGTAATTGATTACATAATTTGTATGTATTTGATTATGAATATACATACTTAGATGTTCTACACTTCATTATAAGTGTTCTTTAGATTCAAATTACAATAAGAATAATTAGAGATAGAATGTTTATTACTTTTACGTCGTATTTTCTCAGTTTGTTACGAGGATGTTAATATTTTGGACATTTAACTCTTAGTCCTAGTTTAAGTCTATAAGACTTTGTTCTCGGGTATCTGAAGTAAAGATTCGGTATTCTAGGTACTTCTGTATTAATTAAAACACGAACGATCATACCTTACGAATTGAAAATGGAATAGTAAGATAAAAATACTTCTATGTATAAAAAGTTGGTTAATAACGTAGTTCAAAGAAACGAAGGTAAAAGCTGATAAGTCTGAGGGATGGTATTCCAATCTTTATGAATCACTATGTCTAATGATTTTTTGATGTAAACTTTGTATTTTTATCACAAGTAGGCATATAAATGACTGTTTAAGATTCCTTTATTCTTACACTACGATGGAAAGAGTTCAGTAAAGACTACTGACTGTATTACAATGACTTAACTATATAAATATATAACTGTATATATAAGTTGTATAAAATTTCTCGATTCATTTTCTTTGGACAAGGGAGATTATACTAAGAAACAAAAGTGGTAAGACGAGTCACTTAAAGACGTCGTGTTGGTATGGTACCACATGAACCACAAAGTTAGAAGTGTTTTTAATATAATCCTTCATCTTCTCAACAGTCGTTGTTAGGTAGTCTCTATAGTCCTTTTCGCTAAAAATATAAATTTTATTAATAGGAATCTACGACTCCAGTACTCGGAGTTCCTTTTAAAATGATACGGAAAAAAAAGAATAAATATTAAATAACTTACACTAAATAGAAGTAGGTAAATCTCTTAAGGACGACGATCGAAATACCGTCTTAAAACGTATATAAAACGATATCCACTGTAAGTAAAAACAATGTATAAAATAAGTACAAATTATACGTTTACAAAGAGGTTCGTTTAATGGTGTATATAAACTATTTTACGTTGTACGATAAAATTTTTTAATTTTATACTATATATAGATTTTCTCCGTCTCATGACAGAAATCTCTCTTGAAATTTTGAGAAGTCACAAATTATATAAAGGATAAAAAGAACAACAAGTCAATTGAAGTGTCCGACATTGTGACTGGAACCAAAGATGATTAGAATCGTGTCGTAAGTCGTTCTCAAAGTTTGACGATTGTTTCGAGACTAAAAACTTGTCTGTATCCTCAGGGTCATTATGAAAAGATAAGACCTGATTTTAACCCATGGGGAAGGTAATAGTTATGACGTAATTTGTATAATACCGACTAAAATTATTAATTTGTCCTAGTATTTTCAATTACAATCTCAGACCTACAATACTGTTCAACTTAAAATGTTGGAAAATTTTTTGACATTGAAGAAAAAAAGACAAAAGTGAAGTAGTGTTAATAATATATAGAATTAGAGTTTAAAAGGGGTGATATTGTTGACATGAGTCGAGGGTCGTGTTAGAAGATTTCAACTATAGTATCACTTATAGGGAAAAAGGAAAAAATAAAATTACAGTTAAAAGATTGTATTTAACTACAGAGTGCAGAGTAATAATATTAAGTGATCAAATAATATCCACTCCTGATTAAAGAAGATAAAGTATGGTCGCAACAACAACAAATCAACGATTCAGTACAGGTTGAGAAATACTGGGGTATCCGACGTCGTGTAGTCCGAACGGACAGTAAGTGAGAGAGGACCTCAAACGAGTTCGAGTACAGGTACCTCAGTCACTACGGTATGTCAGTATAGTGTAATACTTATAAAATTAACGTTCATTTATGTTGATACACTAAAGAAATTAAAAGATTACTCGTAGTTATTATAATAAATGAAGGAACTATTGAAGTAAAATGGACTCAGAACTCTCCGTTTTGACATTTTGTCTATGAAACAATATTTAATACTCTTGTCAAAAAACCACATGGTATAATTGGAAAACCTTGAACAATTAAATTAGACAAAATGATATTTTGTGTTCACACGTAAAAGGTAAATTCCGATACCAAGTTTGAATTATTTTTTAATTTTATTGTACTTATAGAAAGAAAGGTTGTAAAGACATGTTTTCCCGGTTTCAAACATACATAGTATCAATTTTTACTTACTCAAGACCCTACTTTTTTTTTTGTTTTGGACAAAGGAAGTTACAAAAGTTACTCTTTATCGTCTGATTTTAAAGTTATCCAGGATTTTTGAGAAATTTAGTACGAAATTGTTTGGGAAATTTTATACGACGAAGACATGAGGGAGCAAAGAAGGGCTAAAAAAAGAAGAGAGAGGAGGAGACTGGGAAGGGAAGGAGAAGGGAGAGAGGAGAGAACACAAGGGAACGGAAAACAGAGAAGAAAAGAAATGGTAAATTTCGGTCATTCGACTCGTGTGTGTCAAATATCCATTGTACGTGAGGCCTCAGTCTGAATAACTCCATTTTAGGAACGAGTCAACAGTATCGTGACAACCGAAAAGATTAAACAATCGTACTCAACAAAAAAAACCCCCCCCACGAAATTCTCCAGAAATAATTCACTGTGAATTATAAATAATCAGAGTCTGTACTTTAAAATATTACTAACGGAAAATACCACAAACGTAAGTTTTGTTAAAGTTGTTTCAATATAATCGAAAATATACAAGACTTTTATGAGTGGTGTCCTCTTGTTACAATGAGAATCATCTCTCTTTTGTCGTTCTATTTATAAAAGTCACTGTTTAGCAGTTCGTCGAAATATAAGCAAGAGGATGAATTAGGACTTTTATCTTGTAACTTTAGTTACAAGTGTTACGGGTAATATATCATTCTTTCCGTCGACCTTGACCAACGATTACAATAGACTTAGGTCATGGATATCACATGATATCAAGAAAAACCATAAGGTTCCGTCTTAATTGTATACGATGAGTTGTACGAGTAAACGTTGTCAGGAACTAAAGTCCTTTCTGTCTTTTCTTATACGAACATAGATGAAAGATTCTAACAAAAGACAGGATATGAAATGAATTAGGTTTCATTAAGTAATCATCTTTCGATTTACCATAAGTATTATAAAAAAAAACCTAAAATCCTGTTTTTATAATGTACTCTATATTCGTAAGATTTATACATTCTCCATTGAATAAACGTAATATTAATCGATAAGAAGGAATTGTTCCACTGAACTGTAACACTTCATAACTACGACGGTAATTTTACGGACACTTCAGTACAAGAAATAACGATTAACCCTACAGAAAATTATATCGACTTCAGGTAACAGTGATTAATGATGGGATTATCTTATACAGACATATGTAGGACTAAAGAACTTTATGTGAAACAAAAACCACTCTTATCTTTACTAGACTGTCCCTATGACGGAACCGAGTAGAAAAGTAATTTGTCCTTTCTCCTCCTCCTACTTTTTGTCCTCTTCCCCTTCTTTCTCCACATCACCCCTCCTCCTCCCTTTTACCCTCTTTCTCCTTTCCTTCGCCCTCCCTCATTCCTTCTTACTTTTCTTTTCTATGTGTCACATAAACCAATAATATTTGGGGTCTCGTTATCTAATTCAACCTACCACCACTTATATTTTACATTTGACGGTAATTTAGTAAAATATTTGGAAACTGCCGTATAAAATTAAGAGTACATACGAACAGGATTATATAGGTGAAAAGGATCTAGATAATCGTAGAAAAACTGAGACATATAAAATGGATTGTCTTTAAAAGGGGGTTGTGTATTCCTTTCTTATATTTATGTCGTTCTTTTATTTTCCTTCACTTCCCTTCATTAACCTGTTTCCCTCTTATCGGTGACTTATACGTAGGCGACGATCTAAAATCAGGGTAGTTGGTAAAGGTGTAATAACTTCGATAATGTGAGAGGCACCGATATCAAGGTCGTATATATGTCATTTTATTAACTCGATTCATTTTTGTACCCACTAAAAGTCAATATATTAAATACTACTAAAGTTTATACTTTCCAGTAAATTCCATAAAAGTCTCTCCTTACTTACTGTCTCCTCACCTATTTCTTCAACACGATGTATACATGTTACCTTATAATGAGTCGGTATCTTTTTTATTTTATTACAGTAGACGTGGTGGTACCGACTTGGATCTCTAACAGTCTCACTCACTTCATCCAGTCTCTTTCTGTTGATATACTATGACCAATTTACACCTTATTTTTTTTTTACTTGAATAAATGTTTTGTCTTTATGTCAGTGTCTACATCTTTTGTTTAATACCAATGGTCACCCATTCTTCTACCCTCCCTTTTTTGCCCTCTAACTCTTACTGTATGTGTGTGATGATCCATATGGTATCCATTTATTATTTCTGGATGGGATATCGTGTCCCTTGAGATGAGTCATGAGATTTTACTGGATATACCCTTTGTTTAGATTTTTTCTTACCTATATGCACATACACATTGACTAAGTGAAACAGTATGTGGATTTTAATTGTGTTGTAACATTTAGTTGATATGCGGTTATTTATAAAATTTTTCTTTTCTTTCATTTTCTTTTTTTTTATTACATTTGCAGTTGTAGTCTATACAATTGTAAAAGACGATGGAGAGAGTCCGAGAAGGGACAATAATTTGAGACGAAAGAGTCATACGAATTACAAATAGATTTCCTCACAAAGAACCGTTAGACATAAAAATTAGAACGCGGTTCATCTCAACTACGACGACCAAGGTTGGTGTAAAACTTAAAGTTACAAAGTCCCTTAGTCTACGGTAGTCAAATTTAGTGGAGAGACAATAAAGGGATAATATTTTCATAATAAAAGAAGAAAAAATATTTGTATAAATGAAGAATTTACGATCCATTTTAATATTCTAACGGAGTGTTAAGACTCTGAATTCTCAGATAAAATTTTGTACATCCCTATTCCACATTGAAAAAGAAAGTCAATAGTGTCCCTACGATAGATTGAGACGTAGGGTCTGTTATAAATCGTTTCGTCTCAAAGTATATATAACGACGCTAAAGTTTTTGTATTTTCGTACGTACCCATTGAAACACAAAAATCCGTTAGGTTTACCGATCTAGGTCTGTGACTACCTCCAAAGTAAGAAAAGATGTCCATTAAAAGAAGTTGATAACATGGATTATTATTCTTTCGTAGTGGACAGTGTAAACGAAAGATTACAGAAGACCCCCGTCGATAGAAAAGTGGGACTTCATAGTTTATCGACACCATAACGTGATTTAATAAGAGAGGGAAGGACTTGGATCTTTCGGATTTTTTGAAAAATAGGAACAGATAAATTAAAACATTTAAGAAACGTGTTATGAAAAGACAATAATGTATCAACTTGACTTATAATTTGTCTTAACTCCTCAACGTCTATAAGGAATATGGTTATTAAATAAACAGGGTAATTTTAATAATATGGAAAGACTACATGAGGGACTTTAATCTGAGGTCTTTGTTTATACAACTGTCTCAATTTCACTTTCAACGAGTCAATACAGGTTGAGAAACGCTGGGATACCTGAGATATACATGGGGTACATATACCTGTCATATGTGTATTTCATATACATATATTATATATCATATATATATGTACATACATATACATAACGAGTCAGTACGGGTTGAGAAACACTGGGGTACCTGAGATATACCTGGGGTACATATACCTGTCATATGTATATATTATATATTTGACATATCTTAAGACGTCCGGTCCTATGACCTCACCCATCTGAAAAGGAAGAGGTCTCCTAGAAGATTTGGTTCCCTAGTTGGGTCCAGAGGGTGTAATGTCCTCCTAAGAAATGGTCGACTCGGTGAACCCTTCGGTTTCTTTGACCATCAGATAGGGAGGAGGTCGTCTAGAAGGGCTGGGTCCTTAACTTGACCCCAGAGGACGTAACGTCCACTTAAGAAATGGTCGACTCGAGGTCAACCTACAATCGTTTAATTATTCTCAGGAGGAATTCATTTTCAATTCAACTGAATACTGTAGTTTAGACTAGTTTAGATTAACTACAAAAAGTCTTTTGAGATATTCTATATAAAAACTTTTTTTGAGAATTCGTCAAAAAAAAAAGAAATCACTCGTCTTTGTATTTCTTTGTCTCGTACACATCTCATCGTTTGGTTGTATCTTTTGGTACAACCATCGACTTTCAGGTGGTGGAATTACAAAACCCCCCGGGAGATGAGTGTCCAAGTACACAGATTAATAACTCTATATCTCTAATTAGTTAAAACAAGGATCTGGTTTAATTTACTTATACTATCTGAAAAACGTATTTTAGGGGGTTTCTGTACTTCAGACCTAAGTTTGGGGTTTCTCTTTAACAATTTAAAAGAAAGGTACTGGTGTGAGGAAATGTTTATTGTTATTATGTTCTAAGTCAATAAAAACACCTTTTCATTATTACACCAGTGAATGTTGTGTAAAAATAGTGAACATGGATTAATGAAGAGTCGGTAATTCTCAGTGTGAATAGTTACTCTCAGTCTAGAAGTAACGTTTAAAATAAACCAAAGGTAAGATCTTAAACACATTTATACGAGTCAGAGATTTAATAAGTCTTCGGGGTGCGAGTAGGTAATATAAATTTATTATAGTTTGAAATAAATATTATGATTCACGTAGGTAATTACTGTACAAATTCTTTCACTGACAATAATTAAATATTGTTGCGTCTTGGTTTCTTTTTATTCACTCTTTTCTTCTGTGTCTATCTTAAAACGTCAAAATTATCTTGTCATTGTCTTTTGTTTTTAGATTTCTCTAAAAAAAAAAGATAAATTGACTTTCAAAAGTTTCTATAGCACCGTGATTTTCGATTTGAAAAGGAAAGAATTTGACTTCTTTAAAAACTAACCGATTAATCAGTAAGACCTTATTTGTGAATTATTCAGTATTAACCGTCCTATTTATGACGACGGGAATGTACGTCAAGTTTTGGACAAACACTTTCTTAAAAACGTTTGTAGACATAAATAATAATACAAAACATTGACATTAATCTTTAAGTCTCCTTACAATTTGTTTCCAATCTAGACTTCATTAGAGATGACATATAAAATATTACAACACACGTAATGAGATCGAATTTCACTACGTAAATAGGACTACAGGTGTTATGTCTTTCAGTCGAGAAAACACCGTTAAGACTCTTAATCTTTTTGACAGATTATAAGTATACCGAACTTTTCATTAAACGTTATATACGTTACCTAAACGTAAATAATGGTAACGACATAACAATGTCTCTTAAAAGGTACATAAGATAAACCGTATACGACATCACGTGTATCCTTAAAAAAAAAAAAAAAGGAAGTTGACTGTCTATAACTTACCTCACTCCGTTTAGTCATGTCAAATCGAGGAACTGAGAACATTTGAGACGTTACTAAGAGTACCCTATACGATTCCATTACGATTTTGTCCAATAATATTCAGTTTTATAGAAACCCGTTTTGATTTAACCAAAGTCTCAGTAATTCGGATGACTGATTCCTAAAAATCGGACAATTTGTACTAAGGGGGATAGTATATTGAAAAGAATTAAGGAGAGTCAAAAATAACGTTGAAGGTAAAAAAGTAAGTGAGTGTTAACGTGATCTAGAATGAACAATAAAAATTGTATAGACTCTACTTAATGAAAGTAACTAACCTCCTGAAATCTTTCCTAAACACTTCCTTTATGTCTTGAAAGAGTCCTTGGTCTGTATTTGTTACTCATCCCTTATCTGTATTCTGTTTCTTGACATGATTCCTCACTATGTACCCACTTGTTAGTGACATTAAAGATGAGAACGAGCTTAATGATCATAGAAGGTCAATGACCTGTATAAAATAGACGTCACAAGGGTTTACAAGACATACATATATCATTAAATCGTGGCTAAAACATCATATACGGTGTTAAACCATAAACATGGTAAAACTGTTGAACGGTTTTCAATATTTCAACGATCCTAGACATGGGAGTAGATATTCCTGCATTGTAAAAGTTATCATTCCGACACAGAGACTAAGTGTTGTTCATTAAATTAAACTTACTTCCCGTCTGTTCTTAGTCGTCTTGTGACCCGACCTGAAGTCATTCCGTATTTACACTTCACAGTGTCCTCCAGTAGACCGTCTATCCCTTCGTCTCCGGACCGCAGTGACTCTGTGTCTTTTTGCATATAGTGTAGTACTAAAAACCCCTAAAAGCTTATTAAGTACTGAAAACTATAAATTAAATTACTTAAATAGAGTGGTAAAATATAAGTGTATAAATAGTTCGTGGGATAAGTGATAGACCTCGTACGTGTATTATACCTTTATGACTGTGACATAGATAGGAGTAAGTCACAAATCAATTGTTTGTTACTCACTTGTTACCGAGGTGGGATCCGTTTCTGTTTTTGGAATGAAATCTAGACAACATCATTAAATCATTTTTCTTTATTTCTACACGTACTTTATCTGTTGTCTCCTAGAACACTGAATAAAATTATATTTAGGACTATTACTTCCGTTCCACTCTCCTTCCTTTATTACGAACGTAACGTTTTATCTCTGAGCCACAATCACCACCACAGTAAGAACCCAGTACAGGTTGAAACTCCGGTGTGACTCACATCGGGTGGTCCGAGGAGACAGATACCTTAAAGCGTCCGTCCTATGATCTCATCTAACGGTAAAGGAAGAGGACCTCTAGAAGACTGGGTCCCTAATTTGGACAAAGAGACCATAACGTCCACCTCAGAAAATGGTGAATCGGCGGTCCCCTCGGGGTCTCTGACCTGTCCCCAATCCTATTAAAGACTTCATTCCGTAAAACCAATCCGAAAATTAGTAAAATCTTAATCGAATTTTCTCATACACGTTTTCCATCATCTTTTTATATTAAAGTATTATATAAATACTTTATGTTCGATTCTTTACAATCATTATATAGCGAATAAATTATAGTTACCCTATTCACTAAGTAATCAAGTTTTAGAAAAACTATCAGATAAGACTAAGACCCAGTTAATGATACAATTCTTGTTATTACTACTTAAATCTTTTATATATAATTGGAAATTCCTCAGATGACCCCTTTATTTCAGGTAATTTTATTGACGTCTTGTACGTACTTAATTTTTTGTCTTCACTTTACACACTTCTTTATATATATATATATATAATTGGTCTTCAGTCTCTTTCTGAGAGACGTCTTTTTTGTAGAAGTCAAGTCAAGTCAGTGAGTCAACACAGGCTGAGAAACGCTGGGGTACTTAGCGTCATGGGTCCAGAGGGACAGGTAGTGGTTGAGGGCCTCAAGTGAGTCTGAGTGCAAGTAACTCAGTCACTATGGTAGGTCGGTAGAGTAGGAGACAGCAGGGGAAGAGGAGGACGGGGGTTAGTGAGGGTCGTAGTCTCAGAAAAGGTTACTCAGTTGAGAAGCGTACTCCACCGGTTTCATGACCTTAAAGTCGAAATCGTAGTAAGGAAGGTTTCTTTAGGGTCCCGACTAGAGGAAGTCTTACCTGACCAACCTAGAGGAACGTCAGGTTCCCTGAGAGTTCTCAGAAAAGGTTATGGTGTCAAGTTTTCGTTGTTAAGAAGTCGCGAGTCGGAAGAAGTGTCAGGTTGAGAGTGTAGGTATGTACTGGTGTCCTTTTTGATATCGGAACTGCTCTACCTGGAATCAGCCGTTTCATTACAGAGACGAAAACTTATATGATAGATCCAACCAGTATTGAAAAGAAGGTTCCTCATTCGCAGAAAATTAAAGTACCGACGTCAGTGGTAGACGTCACTAAAACCTCGGGCCTTTTTATTTCAGACTGTGACAAAAGTGTCAAAGGGGTAAATAGAGGGTACTTCACTACCCTGGCCTACGGTACTAGAAGCAAAAGACTTACAACTCGAAATTCATAGAATTCCCTTCAAATTTCGTACTTCTCTACTACCACCACAAAATCTTGGTACTCCTTTCTTACAAGGTCCATCTCCTCTCACTTAAACATCATTGTCTTAGATTTTTCGTTGAATTATAATTATTTAACTTTCAGGAGACGATAAAATTTATATTGTTGTTTTTTTTTTCCCAGTTCTACGTCAGTCCCCTGATCTAAAACTTCCATGTGAACCCAGTACCTGTAGTTGTCTACCGTCGTGACTTTAGTCTAACTAATATAAGAAACATCAGTTTCTACCTCTTCGAGATATGTCAGTCGTTTTCGTTCTGGTCTCGACTGACACCGAGTCCAGTACTTAAGGAATAACGGTTTAAGTCTGAATTTAACTTCTTTTAACCCTTTTGTTGATTTGGTAAGTCCGTACTGGATTTAGTTTAGGTAATACTAATGTGTCACCTTCACTCTCTGTCTAAATTCCCTGATCTAGACTGTCTGTCTTACGGACTATTTGATACCTTCCTCCAAGTACTGTAACATGTCCTTTACCCTTCTTTTGGTAAGGGTTCTTTTTCTTTACGTTTTTTCGTTTGACCGACAGAGTCCTCCGGAATGTTTATCGACATTTTTCTTCTCTTCGGTTTTCGTTTCCTCTATATGGGTAAACTTACGTCTCAAGGTCTCTTTTCGTTCCTCTCTATTCTTTCGGCAGGAGTCTCTAGTTACGTCTCTTTATCTCCTTTTGTTGTCTTACCCTTTCTGATCTCTAGAGAAGTTCTTTTAATCTCTATGGTTCCCTTGTAAAATACGTTTCTGTCCGAGTTATTTCCTGTCTTTACCATACTTGGATGTCTTCGTCTTCTATAATTCTCTCCACCGTTCTTATATATCTTCTTGACATGTTTTTTCTAGAAGTACTGGATCTATTAGTGCTACCACACTAGTAAGTGGATCTTGGTCTGTAGGACCTTACACATCAGTTCACCCGTAATCCTTCTTAGAAATCCTTGTTTCCATCACCTCCACTGACTTAAGGTCAACTCGAGAAAGTTTAGGTTTTTTTTTTTTTTTTCTACTACAATTTCACGACGTGAGTTATACGGTCGTTTAGACCTTTTGCATCGTCGTCAGTGTCCTGAACTTTACCAGTCAAAAGTAAGGTTAGGGTTTCTTTCCGTTACGGTTTCTTACGAGTTTGATGACGTGTAAAAGTGAGTTGAGTATACGATCATTTCATTGCAAGTTTTAAGAGGTTCGGTCCGAAGTCGTTATGCACTTGACACTTGTAGGTCTACAAGTTCGATTAAAGTCTTTTACGTCTCCTTGGTCTCTAGTTTAACGGTTGTAGGTGACATATTAGCTTTTTCGTTCTCTCAAGGTCGTTTTGTGGATAAAGACGAAATAACTGATACGGATTCGGAAACTGACACACCTAGTGTTATTTGACACCTTTTAAGACTTTCACTACCCTTATGGTCTGGTGCACTGGACGGAGAACTCTTTGGATATACGTCCAGTCCTTCGTTGTCAATTTTGACCTGTGCTTTGTTTGTTGATCAAGACTTATCCTTTTCCTCATGTAACTCCGACATATAACAATGGGACTTATAAATTGAATATACGTCTCGTGTAGTACTCTTTACGACTCGACCTTCTTCATGTTCGACGTTAGTTCTAAAGACCCTCTTTATAGTCATTGGAGTCTATACGTCTACTGTGGTCGGAATACCGTCTCTCACTTCTTCTTGACTTCTCGGAGAACTACTTTCACTTTCTCCTCTCACTTTTACAACCGAATTTTGAGTCGTAAGTCTTTTGATACTAGTACCGTAGACCAGAGTAGTGAAGTATCGTTTATCTACCCCTTTGACCTTTATCACCGACTGTAAAAACAACCCCCGAGGGTTTAGTAACGTCTACCACTAACGTCGGTACTTTAATTTTGTATGAATGAGGAACCTTCCTTTAAATACTTGTTAGATCTATCGTATAATTTTTCGTCTCTATAATGAAACCATTGTTTACAGACAGATCAGTTCCGATACCAAAAAGGTCATCAGTGTATACCTACCCTTCCAACCTGATATTTCTTTCGACTCGCGGTTTCTAAACTACGAAAACTTGACACCACAACTTCTGAGAACTCTCAGGGAACCTGACGTTCCTCTAGATTGGTCAGGTAGGATTTCCTCTAGTCAGGACCCACAAGTAACCTCCTGACTACGATTTCGACTTTGAGGTTATGAAGCCGGTGAACTATGTTTCTCGACTAAGTAACCTTTCCTGGGACTACGACCCTTTCTAACTCCCGTCTTCCTCCCCTACTGTCTCCTACTCTAACAACCTAACGTAGTGACTGATTTACCTGTACTCAAACCCATCCGAGGCCCTCAACCACTTCTTGTCCCTCCGGATCGCACGACGCCAAGTGTCCCA
Source organism: Capra ibex (assembly GCA_006410555.1). Lineage (NCBI taxonomy): Eukaryota > Metazoa > Chordata > Mammalia > Artiodactyla > Bovidae > Capra > Capra ibex. Next base: position 8,701,938 of record SJYO01041852.1, on the reverse strand, counting down.
ACGTTTCTCAACCTGTGTTGACTCGTTCACTTGACTTGAGGGCAGAGGTACGAGTTACGTTGTTAAAAATAAAATAAGGTTTCTTTATTCACCAAATTTCAATAAAAAATTTACAGTTTTTCTATGTTATTAGTAATGTATTTTAAAACAAGAGAATAACACCTTTTCTTTAACAATACCACACACTTGAATTCACGAAACCCATAAGAGATTAATCACTTACTTCTTGACAGACACACACAGATGTATAAAATGTATATAATTGAAACGAAAGGTTTAGAAGACCTAGGGACAATAATGAAATTGTTGAACTAAATGATTAAATTATATCATAACCACTTAATGAGTAGAATCAGAATACATTGTTGGAAGAAGTTTGATATTAAGGAGGTCCAGTTATCTATCAGATCGAGATGAATCATACGTTAACGGTTTACGTCGTATATTGGGGTTTATGAAAATGGTTTACAAGAGTACTTGTACTTCATGACATTTTTATGAACTAACATCATTGAAAAGTTACAATGTGATGTCAATTTAATCAATTTTCAATTTATGTCAAGTCAAGTCAAGTCAACGAGTCAGTACAGACTGAGAAACACTGGGGTACTTAACGTCGTCCGGCCCGGAGGGATAGATAGTGGTCGAGGGCCTCAGGTGGGTTTGGGTACAGGTAGCTCAACCACTACGGTAGTTTGGTAGAGTAGGAGACAACAGGGGAAGAGGAGAAGGGGGTCAGGAAGGGTCGTAGTCCCAGGAAAAGTTACTCAGTCGAGAAGCGTAGTCCACCGGTTTAATAAACTCAAAAACGAAGTTGTAGTCAGGGAGGTTACTTGTGGGTCCTGACAGGAGGAAATCCTACCTGACCAACCTAGAGGAACGTCAGGTTCCCTGAGAGTTCTCAGAAGGAATTGTGGTGTCAAGTTTTCGTAGTTAAAAAACCGTAAGTCGAAAGAAGTGTTACGTTGAGAGTGTAGGTATGTACTGGTGACCTTTTTGGAATTCAATTTAATTACTAAAAGATATAAAAAAGATTACTAATAATAAAGACAGAAGGGAAAACCGAACAGTAACAAACTGACCCGTAAAAATACTGTGGTAAAAATATGGAGAGTAAAAAAAATCATAAAGAAAAAGGTATTTTGAATTAATAATGCGATCCCAAATAAGACGTATATAAATTACAAAGTATCAGATTAAAAGACCCCCGATACGAACACCCGACAGTGAAGGACTGGTCCCTGACCTGGATCAGGTACTCTCAGGACTCGTGATCTGGAGGGCCCTTGAGGAAGTGTCAGATGAAAGTTGATTGTTTACGACTGAGGAAAAACCCTACTTCTACACTCAAGAATTCCCTAACGGTTTCTTACGATGTGATGACAGAACCCCTTACATGAGAAAAAACAAAAATATCCTACATAAAATCCCAGTACAATTGTCTTCCGTCGACGGGATATAACACAGACATAAGTCAGTACAGGTTGAGAGACACAGGTGTACCTACTATCGACCAGTTCGTAGATACAGGTACCCTAAAAGGTCCGTTCTTATGACCTCACCCAACGGTAAAGGAGGAGATCCCCTAGAACAGTTGGGTAAAGAACTTGGGCGTAGAGAATACAGAGGACTCAAACCATCCACCTAAGAAATGACCGACTCTGTTGTTCCTACGAAAAATAACCACTCATAGTTATCACTAATAAAGTTGAAGAAGACCTAAATCAACCATGTGTCCTTTACATATCATATGTAGTGTGACATTTTATATACGGTTTGTCACTATCGAGTCCTACGGATAGAAACAGGAAAGGGGGGGTACTTAGTGTCGTGCGGTCCGAAGGGACAGGTAGTGGTTGAGGGTCTCAAGTGAGTCTAAGTGCAAGTAATTTAGTCACTACGGTAGGTCGGTAGAGTAGGAGACAGTAGGGGAAGAGGAGGACGGGGGTTAGGGAGGGTCGTAGTTTCAGAAAAGGTTACTCAGTTGAGAAACGTACTCCACCGGTTTCATAACCTCAAAGTCGAAATCGTAGTAAGGAAGGTTTATTTAGGGTCCCGACTAGAGGAAGTCTTACCTGACCAACCTAGAGGAACGTCAGGTTCCCTGAGAGTTCTCAGAAGAGGTTGTGGTGTCAAGTTTTCGTAGTTAAGAAACTACGAGTCGAAAGAAGTGTCAGGTTGAGAGTATCCCTCCGGACCTCACGACGCTAAGTACCCCAACGGTTCTCAGCCTGTACTAACTCACTGACTTGACTTGACTTTAGGTACACTAGTCTAACCAAAAGACCGTTTCTACCCGTGTTTTTTCCTGTCTTTACCATACCTGGATTGTCTTCGTCTTCTATAATTCTTCTCCATTGTTTTTGTGTGTCTTCTTGATATGTTTTTTCTTTAAGTACTGGCTCTATTGGTGGTACCACACTAGTGAGTAGATTTTTGTTTGTGGGTCCTTACGTTTCAATTCACTAGGAATCCTTCGTAGTGGTACTTTTTTTGATCACCTCCACTACCTTAACTCAAGGTCAACTCGATAACTTTAAGGTCAACTCGATAAAGTTTAGGATTTTTACTACGACACTTTCACGACGTGAGTTATACGGTCGTTTAAACCTTTTGAGTCGTCGTCGGTGTCCGGACCTTTACCAGTCAAAAGTAAGGTTAGAGTTTCTTTCCGTTCCTATTTCTTTCAAGTTTGATGGTGTGTTGACGTAAGTAGAGTGTGTGATGGTTTCATTAGGAGTTTTAAGAAGTTCTGTCCGAAGTTGTCAAGTACTTGGTACTTTAAGGTCTAGAGGTCCGACCCAAATCTTACCGGTCTCCTTGGTCTCTAGTTTAACGGTTGTAGGCAACCTAGTAGTTTTTTCGTTTTCTCAAGGTCTTTTTGTAGCTGAAGACGAAGTAACTGATACGGTTTCGGAAACTGATACACCTAGTGTTGTTTGACACCTTTTAAGATTTTCTCTGCCCTTATGGTCTTGTGGACTGGACGGAGGACTCTTTAGACATACGTTCAGTTCTTCGTTGTCAATCTTGACCTACACCTTGTTTTGTGACCGATGTATAGTCCCTTTCTTCATTTAGTTCCCGAAGGGACCACCGAGTCTCCCATCTCGCAGACGGACGTTACACCTTCTGGGCCCAAGTTAGGGACCCAGCCCTTCTAGGGAGTCTCTTTCTTTACCGTTGGATGAGGTTATAGGAACGGACCTCTTAGGGAACCTGTATCCTCGGATCATCTGATCTCAGGTGGTCCAGCTTTTCTCAACCTATGTTGACTCACTGAAGGGAAAGTAAAAGTGAGAAGTGAAAGTTTCGTTATATAACAGTGGGACGAATAAATTGAATATACGTCTCATGTAGTACTCATTACAACCCGACCTCTTTCGTGTTCGACCTAAGTTCTGACGGTCCTCTTTATAGTTGTTTGATCTATACGTCTATTTTGGTGGGATTACCGTCTTTCGTTTTGATTTCTCGAAGAACCACTTTCACTTTTTACATTCACTTTTTCAACCGAATTTTGAGTTCTAAGTCTTTTGATTCTAGTACTATAGGCCAGGGTCGTACCGTTCATCTACCCCTTTGTTACCTTTGTCCCTGTCTCACATAAAACCCCCGAGGTTTTAGTGACGTCTTCCACTATCGTCGGTATTTTAATTTTCTGTGAAAAAAAGGAACCTTCTTTTTGATATGGTTGGATCTGTCGTTTTATTTTTCGTCTCTGTAATGAAACGGTTGTTTCAGGTCGATCAGTTTCGATACCAAAAAGGTCATCAGCACATACCTACATTCTCAACCTGATATTTATTCGACTCACGACTTCTTAACTACGAAAACTTGACACCACAACCTCTTCGGAGAAATCTCAGGGAACCTGACTTTCCTCTAAGTTGGTCAGGTAGGATTTCCTCTAGTCAGGACTTATAAGTAACCTTCCTGACTACAACTTCGACTTTGAGATTATGAAACCGGTGGACTACGTTTCTTGACTGAATGACCATTTCTGAGACTACGACCCTTTCTAACTTCCACCGTCCTCTTCCCCTAATGTCTCCTTCTCTACCCACCTACCGTAGTGACTGAGATACCTGTACTCAAACTCATTAGAGGTCCTCATCATCAACCTGTTCCTTCGTACCGTACGACGTCAAGTACCCCAACGTTTATAAGTCAATGTGGACTCGTTTAAGTCAGTGTGGACTTTACTGAGGAGGTTAGTCAGAAGGGATAATTATTCTTAGTATTTAAACCTCGTCACCTGAAGTCGTAGGTTCGACAATACACTTGTTTTGAAATGCTATATGTCCGGTTCAAGAAACCCCTAAGAGTCGACTTAAAAATGATATCGAGTTGCTACTCGGATCCCGTTTTTATATATACGTAGTTGTGAAATATATACTGTTTCCACCGTAATAAAAGAAATGAACTATTCAAGAAGGAGATATAGTCAGTCAAGTCAGCGAGTCAGTACAGACTGAGAAACACTGGGGTACCCGACGTCGTGCGGTCTGAAGGGATAGTGGATGAAGGCCTCGGATGAGTTTGAGTACAGGTAGTTCAGTCACTATCGTAGGTTGGTAGAGTATGAGCCAACAGGGAAAGAGGTCGGAAGTTAGAAAGGGTCGTAGTCCCAGAAAGGTTTACTCAACCAAGCAACGTAGTACACCGGCTTCATAACCTCGAGTCGAAGTCGTAGTCAGGAAGGTTACTTATAAATACTGACTAAAAGAATTCCTAACTGACCAACCTAGAAGAACGTCAGGTTCCTTGAGAGTTTCAGAAGAGGTTGTTGTGTCAAGTTTTCTTAGTTAAAAAACCGTGAGTCGAAAGAAATATCAGGTTAAGAGTGTAGATATGTAAAGGAAATATATTCAGTAAATCAAACCTCTTCTCACTAATGGCTCCGTACATTGTAGTATGTGATCTATAGTCAATGTAATGGGTTTAGGACTGAATTCGAAAATTTTCATAAGAGATCATTTATACTACTAAAAAGTTGTAATTTTAATACACAGTTGGTACCACTATTCATTTTTTACATTTTCAGAATACATAAATTTCATGAATTCTCTTGGTAAGCAGAAAAAACCGTACTCAAAAAGATTAGTATAAATATAACAAAGGAGAGAATTTTTCAAAATTTTACATAATGGATTTAAAATTTTTGGGACTTGTACGTCATTCGTATTATCTTTCATATGTTAGTATTTACGTACAATGTGTGTAATTAACATTAAAACGTTTTTATTAATATTTTAGTGTTTAAAATATTTATTGATTCTATAAAAATTCTATATAAATGTAAAACTTCGGTGTGTACGAATCATAAAACAAATGATTATTTAAATAAAATTAACACCAGGTTTATGTATAGGTATAAAGAATTTAATTTATATTTTAAAGTAGTTTTAAAATTTTTCCGTACATAGTAAAATAAACTTTTATTACCTTCTTGGTTACCTTTCCGTCTCCTTATGTTTAATCTATTTAGATGTTTAGTTAATACTAAGAAATTCATACGTTATGTTCTCTTCTGTGAGATATAGTGTTTATTCTATGAGAGGATATAGTGTTCTTATATACAAATATGTATAAATAGAGATATTAGAGAAACGATAGTTCTGGTGTTGAGGTTTCATTTGTGAAGGTCATCCTATCGGTTAGTTGTTAACTTTAAGTGATACTTTGTTTATGTTTATAGGAAGAACGAAAGTAATAAAAGTAAAATATAAAGTCAGACTTTATCGGAAGTTTTAGATTATTTCAGGGAATAAGAGGTTCCGAGAAAGTTTGTAGACGACTTGTTAACTTAAAGATAGGAAACATATAAAAACTCTAAATATTGGTTGATTCGATATACTTAAGACAAAAGTCCACCTTATATTGTGTTGATTACCATCCTCAAAATAAATAAAAGATAAGGTGTATATAGATTACGAAACACAAGTCATAGGGTCTACGAGTTTTTTACAATCAATTAAAAATTAATTTACCATACTAGTAAAGATTAACAATAAATGTAACTACTTGTATACATTTTAATTCTCATTTTGACAGATATTAGTAACTTTGTACAATTCTAATTCATCACAAATTTTTCTAATACACGTGATAAACGATGTAACTTCTATACTAATTTTAAAATATAGTTATTTTGTTTTGTTCTATATACCGACTCGGAAATTTTCTCATAAACTATACGTAATGATCATTTAAAACATGATTAACTATTTAAATGTTCTCTGTCATACAGTAGTGTGAAATTGTCGATAGTGACATCTTTTAACATGAAGGACTATAGGACATAAAAGGAAAAGGTCTTACACTGCAGTGAACGTCTTCGTATGAATGATATTAATTCGTAACAAAGGTTTAATGAGGATAGTTTTAATTTTATTTGAAGTCTTGGCTTTAATAAGATTTGGATACTTTCGATAATGAGTTTGTTTACTTATGTAAGATCTTGTACTTTTCTTTCTTATGGTGTACAAGGGTTCCTTATCTTTTTATTAAATATTTTGTCATTCTACGTCTTGTGTCCGGTACTTTGTTTTGTAATTCGTTTCACTTCTCGTCGACAACTCGACATAAAGTTCATGAAGATCAAATTTACTTTATACGACTATAGTCTTATTTATCTTTAAAAAAAAAACGTCTCTTAACTAAGTTTAATAGTTTATTTACCTTTGGTACTTGAATAGTTTCATTGGATTGAACATAACGGTAGATTGTTTTCTGTTCGTTGATAGACCGAGTCATTATAAGTCTAATTTCGTTTGGATTTTACACATTATATATTAAATCATTTTATCGTTACAATGGAGTCGGTAAAATACTACTTTTATAAAGTGTTTATTATGATCTTATAATAATTGCTTATATTATTTACTTACCTTCTAATAATTTCAAACTTATAAACTTTTATTGTACTTTTTATTAAAGATATGGAGTAGTAGACGTATATTTAAGAAAGTGAAAATTTGTGAATAGTCTCAGTTGATGTTTTACTTTTAATTACTCAAACTATTCGACATCTGATTCTTTAAGTCTATTAGTCACCTAAAATTTTTTTTAGACAAGACGAGGAATAGAGAAAATCAAAATAATATTGAACAACAAAAAGGAACAAAAAGTAAAGGTAAATAACTTGTTTATAAAGAAGCCATTATTTATTCAGTACAGGACAATATCTATAAATCTCATGTAGTCACTTGTTTGTTTGGTTTTAAGATGTACGTCCTCAGAAGATAAGGTAATCATCTCTAGATTATTTGGATTACTTACTCATTTTATATATTACGAAGACTTCTACTGTTAAAGATAACTGTTTAAACTTATCGTTCTTTTGATTTCTTACTCTCTCTTTATTGTAAAAATTTACATAAATTTACACAATTGAGTGTAAATTCGAATCTTGTTAAATAGGTACTACGACACTTTCACGACGTGAGTTATACGATCGTTTAAACCTTTTGAGTCGTCACGGGTCTCCTGACCTTTTCCAGTCAAAAGTAAGGTTAGGGTTTCTTTCCGTTACGGTTTCTTATGAGTTTGATGGCGTGTTAACGAGAGTAGAGTGTGTGATCTTTTCATTACGAGTTTTAAGAGGTTCTGTCCGAAGTTGTCATGTACTTGGTACTGTAAGGTTTACAAGTTCGACCTAAATCTTTTCCGTCTCCTCGGTCTCTAGTTTAACGGTTCTAGGCAACCTAGTAGTTTTTTTTGTTCTCTCAAAGTCTTTTAGTAGTTGAAGACGAAGTAACTGATACGGTTTCGGAAACTGACACACCTAGTGTTATTTGATACCTTTTAAGACTTTCTCTACCCTTATAGTCTGGTGGACTGAACGGAGGACTCTTTATACATACGTCCAGTTCTTCGTTGTTAATCTTGACCCTTACCTTGTTGTCTGACCAAGGTTTAACCCTTTCCTCATGTAGTTCCGATACATAACAGTGGGACGAATAAATTGAATATACGACTCTTGTAGTACTCTTTGCGACCTTACCTATTTTGTGTTCGACCTTAATTCTAACGGTCTCCTTTATAGTTATTGGAGTATATACGTCCACTGTGGTGGGAATACCGTCTTTCGTTTCTTTTTGATTTCTTGGAGAACCACCTTCACTTTCTCCTCTTAATTTTTCGACTGAATTTCGAGTTGGAAGTCTTTTGATTCCAGTGTCGTTGACTAGGGTAGTGAAGTACCATTTCTCGACCCCCCGTTACCTTTGTCACTGTCTGAAATAAAACCCACCGAGGTTTTAGTGACGTCTACCACTCATGACGGTACTTTAATCTTCTGTGAACGAGGAACCTCCTTTCAATACTGGTTGGATCTGTCGTATAATTTTTCGTCTCTGTAATGAAACGATTGTTTCAGGTCGATCAGTTTCGATACCAAAAGGGTCATCAGTACATACCTACACTCTCAACCTGATATTTCTTTCGACTCATGACTTCTTAACTACGAAAACTTGACACCATAACCTCTTCTGAGAACTCTCAGGGAACCCTGACGTTCTTCTAGGTTGGTCATGTAACATTTCCTTTAGTCAGGACTTATAAGTAATCTTCCTGACTACGACTTCGACTTTGAGGTTAAAATACCGGTGGACTATACTTCTTGACTGAGTAAACTTTTCTGTGACTATGACCCTTTCTAACTTCCACTCTCCTCTTCCCCCGTTGTCTTCTACTCTACCAACCTACCGAAGTGACTGAGTTACCTGTACTCAAACTCATTCGAGTACCACGACAACTACCTGTCCCTCCGGACCGCACGACGTAAGGTACCTCAGTGTTTTTCAGTCTATACTGACTCACTGACTTGGTTAGATAATACTCTTTAGAAAAGTAAATGAGAATCTTTAACCAATATAAATATACCTTGGAACTAACAAAAATAACTTCATCACCAACCACGTAAAATTTTAGAAAGGTAACTTAAAATAAACGTAACTTTTTTTAAATCCATCCGAAAAATGGATAAAGGACAAAACTTTGACAACTGAAAAGGGAATTTGAAATTACTAAAGAAGGCAAAGTATTTTCATTGTAGAGAGTATAGACCTATAGTTGATGTAACGGGAATAAATACTAAAAATAAAACCTTTCTAAAATAGTAACATGATCAACGGAGAACGACACTTTGTTTAATTGTGTTTGCGAAATCGAATTTCGTTGTGCATAAATAATAGAGTGTTAAAGATGTCCTGTCTCAAAACCCGTATGTCGAATCGACCCAAGAGACGAAGTCACAGAGTGTTCTGACGTTAGTTACCCTCGTTCGCAATTATTGTTTAGTCTTTGAACAGACCCATTTCTAGACGGAGATTGGAAGGAACGTCCAGTGACCATATTACGTAGAACAACACAGACATTCTTACTCGAGGGCAGTGAGAAAAAAAAAAAGAAAAGACCAATGACACTTCATTGGTGACTCGAGGATCCCCGAGGAGTGTAAAGGAACCTTGTACACGGGGAGGTGACCGTCGAGTAAAAAGTTTACGTCATCTCTCAGCAAAAGTAGTAAACATGTTCACACTGTCTCGGATATTTATTGTATACTCCTTGTACTCCCACTGGCGTGTAGTTGTTACAGAATGAGATCTGTGTTCTGGAATGGTATGAGTCTCATATCCCCTACTTGATAGGATCCCAAACGACACACACGAATCAACGAGTCAGTACAGACTGAGAAACACTGGGATACCCGACATCGGGAGGTCTGAGAAGAGAGGTACCCCTAAGAGGTCCGTTCTTATGACCTCACCCGACGGTACGGGAGGAGGTCCCCTAGAAGGGTTGGGTCCCTAGTTTGTCTCCAGAGGGCGTGACGTCCGCTTAAGAAATGGTAGACTCAGTGATCCTACCGGACGGTGTTACTATTGACATTTACAAAGATAAGTACAGACCACCAAAAGTTGTCCGTTGTGGGTACCCTATCGGAATCGAGGGAAGGAAAATTGGGAACGTACAAAACTGGTTACTAGAAAGTTTATGTTAGGAGTATAGTATAATAAACAAATCTGATGGTCCGCAGGTATATGACCAAAAGACACTATGTCGGACTAATAAACCAGGAGACTGTTCTGATCTCTTATCAATTTCGAATTATTTGAAATAAAATGATTATATTATTAAAATTTTGACAGAACAAACGAAAACGTAAAAGTATATTGATACGGGGAAATACGATACTCATGGTCCTATGTTATACGATATTTTAAGGAGAGGTGAAGTTTGAAATAATATTTACAGATATTTAGCAGATATTTAATTTTATTGAGTAGAAATATTACTACATCTTAACTTGTGTACCTAACTCCCAACTTTAAATAACAGAATGACTAAACGTTCTATCGGGGATGTGTAATCTATACTAGAAATATAAGATCAATATAGGGGATGTTAGAGTTCAATCTTACTTTGTTGTCTTTTTCAGTTACACGTAGAGATATATGTCACCTCATAGAACAAATTAATATGTACTTTCACACCTGGAACATCGACCTAACGTGACTACTACACTAATCGTCTACAGGGGTCCGTAAAAAATAAAATGGAAGTGAATTTAAAGGAACGTTCAATTACCTGACCTAAAAGGAAATAATTTATAGTGGTACCAGTAATATTACCATTTAACTATCCTCCATATAATCCGTAGTGTAATTTGTCCCTAAAAAGGTGAATAATAACTCAAATAATTTCATTATTACAACCAATGTTCTTACAAATTTAAATTACTCGTAAATTATGAACAATAAAATGGTAAGACGTAAATATTAATACAAAATTGTCGGGTTAAAAATAATAAAAATAATATTGGAGAGAAAGTATAGATAAAATTGACAAACATATAGTTTACTACTATTTAAATAATATTAATAATGATTAACACGATATATACAAAGTTCCAAATAAATGACTAATATTAAATTTTTTGTCTAAGTAAATTTTTCGTCATAATGTCCATTCGTTTAGTTGATCCTAATACAAAAGATTTGAAAGGATGATCCACCGTTATACTTTTCAAAAGTATTTATTACCATTTCTTGATATAGTCTGTGAAGAAAGGTTTTATATTTGATATATTTTGATAATTGAACCTACTTAGTAATTACGCAAAAATTGTAAAATTTTAAACTTTTAAACTTGGCAAAATTTGATCTGAAAGTTACAATGTTGACTTACTTAAATCTTTTAAAAATACCATGACACTACAGTGGTTAACCCGTTCTTCTAGTATGATAATAGGTAAATTTTAGAGTAAGTTTATATCTAGTAATCTCACGAGAAGAGAGAAGTCATGATCCATATACTTGTCTTCAACACTTCAACTCCCATTTGTCTTTAGATTTGGTTCTTAATTTTTACATTTAAAGACTCCTTTCCATTGAAAAACAATTATTCGTTGGGACTTCAACAATATATAAAAGTTGTAATAAACTTATTTTATAATTATATACCATCCCACAACTTCCCATAACTCATCTAGACAATTTTCTTGATGTCTAAGAAATAAAAAAAAAGAAAGGGTGAATTAAGTCTTTAAAATTTATATGTAATAAAGGAGTTTAAAGAGTGTGTAGTGACGAAATAATCGGGTTTCTTATAGCACCGGTGTATCCCAAGAAGAGAACTCTATACAGTAATATAAAAACGGATTACCCCTGTCATAAATTCATAAACAACCGTTGAAATTGTCCTTTCGTGTCGTTCTTTTTCTTTCGTCTATAGTAAAACAATAAGTAATGAGACAAAGAAAACACTATTTATAAAAATTAATAATTTGATAAACGACATTTATCATAACCTAACTAACAATAGAGACTAGACAAATTTTTTTTTGTGTGTGTATTATACCTAGTGTTTTAGGTTATGGGAAACCCTTACTTTCGTTGTTAATCACGGTGTTGGACAGAAAGTACCATACAAAGGACAATATTCCTCTTATTTCTTAGTGATGCCACATAGAGATAAGTTAAATTGACTATATTAGAGGAAAAGATAAACAGAATTGGAATTGAACCTCGCAATATCCCACTAGAAAGACTTAAGATACATTGGAGGGATAATTTCTTTATAACTGGTGTGTAATTGAGATGATAAAGACCTTTAATATACGGTTCAAAACAAAAGTATGGCAAGTCAGATTTTGACCCTTTAAGATTGTGTAATTCACACTCACTTTTATGTCTTAGTACAGTGTTAGTGTAAAATGTAAGAGGATCTCTTGTGACTTCGTAAAATTTTCGAGTATTTATACATGCTTTTTCTTTGTGAAAACATTCTTACTGTCTTGTTTCTGGATTCTATACGTTCTTTCCCCTCTGTCTCTAATGATGTCTACTTCGTCTCTATCTTGTCTATCATTCTCTTATAATATTTACTGATATACGGTCCTTAAAAATTCGGATTCAAATTTACCCCTTTACGGGTCTTTTTTTCAGTTGTTTTAAGCGAATTCTACTTTAAAATTTTTTCAAACTCGACAGGATATTCTTAAGTTATTTGCATTCGTCACCAATTTATAGACGTGACTTTCTTGTACAGTCTGAGTCTATTAAGGTATTCTATTTAGGAGGATTTAAGATCCTTACAAGTAGGATTAAAATATAATGAAAAATAGTTGAAAAATAAAATATCACCTCACATCGACTAATTATTACAAAACAATCAATATTCACGTGTCGTTTCGTTGAGTCAGTATGTGTATGTGTCAAGTCAAGTCAGCGAGTCAGTACGGGATGAGAAACGCTGGGGTACTTAGCGTCGTGCGGTCCGGAGGGACAGGTAGTGGTTGTGGACCTCAAGTGAGTCTGAGTGCAGGTAGCTCAGTCACTACTCTAGGTCGGTAGAGTAGGAGACAGCAGTGGAAGAGGAGGACGGGGGTTAGGGAGGGTCGTAGTCTCAGAAAAGGTTACTCAGTTGAGAAACGTACTCCACCGGTTTCATGACTTCAAAGTCGGAGTCGTAGTAAGGAAGGTTTCTTTAGGGTCCCGACTAGAGGAAGTCTTACCTAACCAACCTAGAGGAACGTCAGGTTCCCTGAGAGTTCTCAGAAGAGGTTGTGGTGTCAAGTTTTCGTAGTTAAGAAGCTGCGAGTCGGAAGAAGTGTCAGGTTGACAGTGTAGGTATGTACTGGTGTCCTTTTTGGTATCGGAACTGATCTGCCTGGAATCAGTCGTTTCATTACAGAGACGAAAACTTATACGATAGTTCCAACCAGTAGTGAAATGACCTATAATTATGTAATTTCCGAAAGATCCACCACAGTCACCATTTCTTGGGTAGACTGTTATGTCCCTATATTCTCTGTACCCAAGTTAGGGACCTAACCCTTCTAGGGAATCTCCTCCGGTACCGTTGGGTGAGACCATAAAAACGGATTTCTTAGGGAACCCGTATCCTTAAACTACCCGATGTCAGGTGTCCCAGTGTTTTTCAACCTGTACTGACTTCACTGAATCGTACGTCGTATGTAATTATATAATAATATTATTGTAATATATACAAATACATTAAAAGTATCCATCCTTTAGTTATGATGTTTCTACAATTGATAAGGGTTTAGTATGACGTCTAGTTTATTATAATTTATTTTAAAATTTATTTCAATAAACCTCGATCTACAATGTCTAAAGTTAAGATATAATGTTTAAATTCTCGGTTTTTTATTGATTCATTGATTTCTTCCGCTAGTTCTTCCTACTAAACAGGATAGTCTTATATATGAGGTTATTCTAGATAATTATCAATTCTATGACTCAATACCCGAAAGGACCACCGAGTCTATCATTTCTTAGACAGACATTACGTCCCCTGGACCCTAACTAGGGACCCAACCCTTCTAGGGGAACTCCTCCCTTACCGTTGGGTGAGGTCATAAGAACGTACCTCTTAGGGTACCTGTCTGTCCGGATCACCCGATGTCAGGTACACTAGCGTTTCTCAACCTGTGTTGACTCGTTGATTGTATATGTATGTATGACTCAATATCCTTTTACGTATAGTTTAGTTTCTTTATTTAGTCTAAATTCTAGACTAAAGTACATACACACACATATATATATGTGTGTGTACTTTGAAGTCATGTATTTTCTATAACCTAAAGTCCGGTAAAAGATATGATGTACTTTGTTTTTCTTCACAAATACTTGTCTCGACCTTTACCAGTAGTCATACTTTATTCTGCTTTGGCCCAGAGATTTAGTGTAATATACCAGATGGGTTCTCTCCGATTTCAATAACTACAGTTTTTGTCATTAAAATCGTGAGCGTCATTTTTATATATGTAGAAGACTTGAGGTATGAAGAAGTTTAGAATTTATTCGAAATGTCAAACGAAGTAAGTCTGTGTAGTAACGATATGTTTATGTCAAGATACGACTAATCTCCGTTATGTAGATCTACAAAAAAAAGTCTATAACTCATTATAAGAGAAAGAATACTGTACCTTTCTCTTAATTCTCATGCATGTTCCTTCACTGATTTTACTAAATAGTACTACAAATTCGACTGGTCTCTCCACATTCTAAGTTCCTTCACTTCTTGTCACGATTTCCCCGTCCTTGTTATCCAATCTCCTGGATCCACTCTTTCGTTAAGAATCTTACTCAACTTTGATATCACCCAGGGTTCAACCATATATACTTACATTCTGACATCATTCAAAACTCCATAAGAGACGTGGGACCCTTGTTAGACTAGTAGACTCCTTTCCTCAAGTTTCTTTACTCACTGTTCTTGTGGTCTTCTTAATAAATATACATGTCACTTCGACAGTTATTAACTCTATCTTCTCTTAGTTTTACACCTCTTCCTTTACCGTTGAGTGAGGTCATCAAAACGGACCTCTTAGGGTACCTTTTTTCCTCGGACCGTCCGATGTCAGGTGCCCCAGAGTTTCTCAACCTGTCCTGACTCACTGATTATGTGTGTGTGTGTGTGTGTGTCTTAGTTTTACTTATATAACTTGTGTAACTTTTTCCTGACTCGTGTAACTTTTTCTTCCCCTTATAGGACTGCCCCTAGACTTTCTATACTCTTAAATAGTCTTAAACAACGTACGTCGACTTCCACGAGTCACGTTGATTTATGTTACACCTTAGAACTTATTCCATACCTTTTTTTATTACCTGTGTTCGTATTAAAAAAACTTTAAACTTTTTTGAGACATGAAATCAATTAGTATGACACAACACGACACGAATCAGGGACTCAGTACGGGCTGAGAAACTCTGGGGTACACGACATCGGGTTGTCCAAGGAGACAGATACTCTTAAGAGTTCCGTTCTTATGACCTCACCCAACGGTTCGGGAGGAAGTCCCATAGAAGGTTGGGTCCCTATTTTGGGTCCGGAGATCGTAACGTCCGTCTAAGAAATAGTCGACTCGGTGGTCCCTTCGGGTACTTATGACCACACCCATCGGATAGGGAAGAAGTCCCCTAGAAGGGGTGGGTGTTTAACTTGGGCCCAGAGGACGTAACGTCCACCTAAGAAATGGTCGACTCGATGGTCCTTAGAGATTATTATGACGTAGTGTGTAATTAAAGGACAAAAAAAAAAAAAAACAAACCAACCAACCAACAAAATGTTGTATCATAAATAACTATGAGAGTCTTAACTCAATCGTCAAAGTTCGGAGTAATTAAATTTGGAAGGTCTGAAAACCGTCATTATGATCTACGGTCTTATTTACGTTGACATAGTTTAAAAACTCACTTATATTTAATATATAGATCGTAAGATAAAACTGAATCAGTTTACTCACCTGAGGTTTACAGTGTTTAAAAATCAATTCGTTTTTAAACATTCAAAAGATTTTATTTATATAATATGATATGTATGATAAATGATGTCCCATTTGAAAATGGAGGTAGATAAACAAAGTGACAAAGATAAAATATAAGTCACGAGGGTAAAGTAAATACAGAAGGTTAAAGAGGTAAAACAACAACAATAAGAAAGAGTTCGGAAATAGTTCACAACATTTTTCCAGAATATGTATATATTTGAATATTGGAAAACGTATCGTCCTCTTTGGTGACTGTTTTACTTTTCTGTTGTTTGACTTACCCTCTTCTACTCTTCTATAAACGTTTACTATACTACCTATTCCCTAATTATAAGTTGTATGTAGTTGTCGAGTATGTTGAGTTGTAGTTTTTTCTTTTTATTTTGGATTAGTTTAATACCCGTCTTCTTGACTTATATGTTAAAAGGTTTGTCCTTTACGTCTAACGGTTGTCCGTATACTTTTCTACTAATTGTGACAATTAGAAGTCCCTTTACGTTTAGTTTTAGTGTCACTCGATAGTGGAGTGTCACCGGTGTCCTGATCTTTTCCAGTCAAAAGTAAGGTTAGGGTTTCTTTCCGTTGCGGTCTCTCACGAGTTTGATTACGTGTTAACGTGAGTAGAGTGTACGATCATTTTATTACGAGTTTTAAGAGGTTCGGTCCGAAGTCGTTATGTACTTGGTAGTTGAAGGTCTACAAGTTCGACCAAAATAAAAATAAATAAATAAAAAAATTTATAAATAAATAAATAAATAAAAATTAAAATTTTAGAAATTAAGAATGTACGTAAGGGTTTGTACTTAGGGGGAGGGTGGAGGGAGGGGTATTGTAGAGAGACCCAGTAGGGCTACGTGGTCGGGGTTCGTACGACATAGGACGCAGTCTGTATCTGACCGCTCAGCTAAGAATGTACTATGATATGTACAATCTTACGGTAAGAGGGTTTAGTACGGTGGGAGAGGGAGAAGGAGACTCAGGTTTTCAGGCAATATGTGTAGACACAGAAAAAACGACAGAACGTATGTCCCAGTAACGGTAGAAAGATTTAAGGTATATATACACAATCATATGACATAACCACAAAAAGAAAGACCGAATGAAGTGAGACATATTAGCCAAGGTCCAAGTAGGTAGAGTAGTCTTGACTAAGTTTACTTAAAAAAATTGCCGACTCATTATGAGGTAACACATATACATGGTGTCGAAAGAATAGGTAAGTAGACGACTACCTGTAGATCCAACAAAGGTACAGGACCGATAATATTGGTCACGACGCTACTTGTAACCCCATGTACACAGAGAAAGTTAAGACCAAAGGAGTTACACATACGGGTCGTCACCCTAACGACCCAGTATTCCATCAAGATAAACGTTAAAAAATTCCTTAGAGGTGTGACAAGAGGTATCACCGACATGATCAAACGTAAGGGTGGTTGTCACATCCTCCCAAGGGAAAAGAGGTGTGGGAGAGGTCGTAAATAACGAACGTCTAAAAACCTAGCGTCGGTAAGACTGACCACACTTCACCATGGAGTAACACCAAAACTAAACGTAAAGAGATTATTACTCACTACAACTCGTAGAAAAGTACACAAACAATCGGTAGGTATACAGAAGAAACCTCTTTACAGATAAATCAAGAAACCGGGTAAAAAACTAACCCAGCAAATAAAAAGACCTTAACTCGACGTCTTCAACGAACATATAAAAACTCTAATCAACAAACAGTCAACGAAGTAAACGATAATAAAAGAGGGTAAGTCTTCCGACAGAAAAGTGGAACGAATATAAAAGGAAACAACATGTCTTCGAAAATTAAAATTAATCTAGGGTAAACAAATAAAAACGAAAATAAAGGTCTTAAGACCCTCCACCTAGTATCTCCTAGGACGACACTAAATACAGCCTCTCACAAAACGGATACAAGAGAAGATCCTCAAAATGACAAAGACCAGAATGTAAATCAAGAAATTAGGTAAAACTCAAATAAAAACACACGCCACAATCTTTCACTAGATCAAAGTAAGAAAATGTTCACCAACTGGTCAAAAGGGTCGTGGTGAACAATTTCTCTAACAGAAATGAGGTAACATATAAGAACGGAGGAAACAGTTTCTATTCCACAGGTATACACACACCTAAATAGAGACCCGAAAGATAAAACAAGGTAACTAGATATACAGACAGAAACACGGTCATGGTATGACAGAACTACTGACACCGAAACATCATCTCGGACTTCAGTCCGTTCAACTAAGGAGGTCAAGGTAAGAAGAAAGAGTTCTAACGAAACCGATAAGCTCCAAAAAACATAAAGGTATGTTTAGAACTTTAATAAACAAGATCAAGACACTTTTTATACCGACCATCGAACTATCCCTAACGTAACTTAAACATTTAACGAAACCCATCATAAGAGTAAAAGTGATATAACTAAGAAGTCTAGGTACTTGTACCATATAAGGAGGTAGATAATCACAGGAGAAACTAAAGAAAGTAGTCACAAAATATCAAAAGATATATATCCAGAAATCAAAGAAATCCATCTATATAAGGATTCATAAAATANAAGAAAAAGATGAAAGAGTAATAATCACATATCCTTACGTTCCCTAAAGACACACAACTAAAATATAGGACGTTGAAATGACATAAGTAACTAAACGAGATCCGGTGGTAGTGGGATTATGGTTTTGGACTGTTTCTATAGTGTTTTTTTCTTTTGATGTCCGGTTATAGTGACTACTTGTATCTACGTTTTTAAAGGAAAATAAAGAAAAAGACGAGACTAACGACACCGGTTTTGAAGGTCTTGATACAACTTATCATCNTAGTATGTGGTACTGGTTCACCCGAAATAGGGTCCCTACGTTCCTAAGAAGTTATAGGCGTTTAGTTAGTTACATTAAGTGGTGTAATTGTTTAACTTTTTATTTTTGGTATACTAATAGAGTTATCTACGTCTCTTCCGGAAACTGTTTTAAGTTGTAGGTAAATACTATTTTTGAGAGGTCTTTCGTCCTTATCTTCCTTGTATGGAGTTGTATTATTTTTGATATATACTGTTTGCGTGTCGTTTGTAATAGGAGTTACCACTTTTTAACTTTCATAAAGGGGATTTCAGTCCTTGTTCTGTTCCCACGGGTGAAAGTGGCGATGATAAGTTGTATCAAGACCTTCAAAACCGGTGTCGTTAGTCTCGTCTTTTTCTTTAGTTTCCTTAGGTTTAACCTTTTCTTCTTCATTTTGAAAGTGACAAACGTCTACTGTACTAGGAGATGTATCTTTTGGGATTTCTGAGGTGGTTCGACCAAAATCTTTTCAATCTCCTTGACCTCTAGTTTAACGGTTGTCGGTGACCTAGTAGCTTTTTCGTTCTCTTAAGGTCTTGTACATAAAGACAAAAAAAACTGATACGGTTTCGGAAACTGACACACCTAGTGCTACTTGACACCTTTTAAGACTTTCTCTACCCGTATGGTCTGGTGGACTGGACGAAGAACTCTTTGGATATACGTCCAGTCCTTCGTTGTAAATTTTGACCTGTACCTTGTTGTCTGACCAACGTTTATCCTTTTCCTCAAGCAGTTCCGATGTATACCAGTGGGACGAATAAATTGAATATACGTCTGATGTAGTACTCTTTACGACCCGACCTCCTTCGTGTCCGACCTTTGTTCTAAGGACCCTCTTTATAGTTATTGGAGTCTATGTGTCTACTGTGGTGGGAATACCGTCTTTCACTTCTACTTACTTTCTCGGAGAACTACTTTCACTTTTTCCTCTCACTTCTTCAACCGAATTTCGAGTTGTAAGTCTTTTGATTCTAGTACCGTAGACCAGGGTAGTGAAGTTCCGTTTATCTACCCCTTTGTCACCGACTGAAATAAACCCCCCCCCCCCCCGAGGTTTTAGTGACGTTTACCAACGTCGGTACTAACATCGGTACTTTACTTTTCTGTGAATGAGGAACCTTCCTTTCAATACTGGTTGGATTTGTCGTATAATTTTTCGTCTCTGTAATGAAACAGTTGTTTCAAGGCAGATCAGTTCCGATACCAAAAAGGTCACCAGTACATGCCTATACTCTCAACCTGACACTTCTTTCGACTCACGACTTCTTAACTACTAAAACTTAACACCACAACCTCTTCTGAGAACTCTCAGGGAATCTGACGTTTCTCAAGGTTGGTCAAGTAGGATTTCCTCTAGTCAGGACCCACAAGTAACCTTCCTGAGTACGACTTCGACTTTGAGGTTATGAAACCGGTGGACTACACTTCTCGACTGAGTAAACTTTTCTGGGACTACGATCCTTACTAACTCCCGTTCTCCTCTTCCCCTACTGTCTCCTACTCTACCAACTTATCGTAGTAACTGAGTTACCTGTACCCAAACCCACTTGAAGTCCTCAACCACTACCTGTCCCTCCGGACCGGACACGCCAAGTACCCCAGTGTTTCTCATCCTATATTGACTCACTGACTTCATTTGACTTGACTTGACTTGACTTGCCCAAGAATTTTCACTTTCGTAATTAGCGAGTCAACACAAGTTGAGGAACACTGGGGTCCTTGGCATCAGATGGTTCGAGGTGACAGGTACCTTAAGAGGTCGTTCCTTATGACCTAACCCAACGGTAAGGGAAGAGGTCCCCTAGAAGGTCTAGGTCCCTAACTTGGGTCCAGAGGAAGTAACGTCCGTCTAGGAGATGGTAGACTCGGTGGTGACAAGAACCACTACTAATTAAGAGAAAATACAGAAATATTCTTTTAGTGTAGTACAGTTAAGATACAACTATCAAAAATTTACCTATATTTCATATAAAACTACAAAAAGAAATTCTTAAAATTTCTTTAAGGTAAACAGGTGACATAAGGTTAAAAAATATATTCCATTAGCTCGGAAGGAAATATAGTAACAATGAAATATAAATTATACCACAAACACAAGTTGATAAAAGGTTTAAAAGAGGTAAAAAATTTTAATCAAATACAACGTGGATAAATAGAATGATAGAACCCCAATTCTATTTTGAGGAACGAAAGCCAAGTATTTGAGGAATATGTATACTTTCAAAAACAAAAAGTATTTTAAACCCTTAAAAGATGAGAAATTTTTTTTAGGGAATAAAAAAAAAGGATAACGGAGACTTTAAGGTTACTGTGTATACGATTTACGAACTATGGCAAAGTGTAGAATCACTACAAGGAAAGAATATCAAAAATTCAGAAGTACGTATAAGTTATAGATATCTGATAGAAGTTAAAGTTAATAGGTGAAAAGACGATAGAGGTTAGATGACAATTAAGATAGGTAATCTAAAAAAAATGTCCATGACATGTAAAAAAAAGATATTAAATGTATAGAAATGTTTGTTAAAGATAAAAACATGACATAAATGGATGGACAATTAAAGATATAGGTATAAAAGAAATTAAAGAATTGACGTTTAACGTTAAAGAAACGATTGAAAATAACTGACGAAAAAAGGAATTGATATCACATTTTAAAGAAGAGTACGGATTATAAAAACGAAGAACAAGTAGAAGTCTGATCTATGACGTTTACCGTTTAAAAATCTTCAAAAACTGACACAATCACAGAAGACGTATACTTACTACAACCAGATACATTATAAATAGATATGACCTGAATTGTAGGTTTACGACAGAAGGGACATCACCTTACGTCGACTTGAGAAACGAATCCAAAAAGTTAGAAAATCAATAAGGAATAGAAAAACTTCGGACTATAACGAGGATAGATACACCTTGAAAGGGGAAAATACTAGGAGAGGAATGATCTTAGGTAGGGCAAAAAATCGTTGCCGAGACGTTCGAGAACTAAAACATTGGTCGTTACGGTACCGAAAAACGACCTAAAGATGAACGAGAGATCACATGTTTGAAGTCACACGTAAATACATATTTCGGTACATTTACATTTATAAGATAATATATCATTGGAAGAAAATTGGTGTCTAAGTAAGGATCCCAAAATAAAAGTAAAACCAACGAGAGGTCAAGGAGACCTATGAACCTAAAAATTTTTACATGTAACAAGTGTCAATTATTTTTAATAAGACTTATAGACCTTTGTCTTGGGTTACAGTAAGAAAAAGTCGTATCCTTTATTTTGTAATATTACGGAGACACAGAGGATCTTAGATTCTTTTCTTTAGGAGTAGTCAAAGTCCGATTTAGCACAATACGTTTGTTTGTGTATTAATCTTATAGTGATTAGATTACACTAATATTAATTACATCATGTGGACGTTTCATTAATGGATTTAGTCATATTTAATTTACAGGATCTATGAATGTAAATGGTAATTGTATTTTAGTTTTGAAAATATAAAGTAAAACAAACGACTTTTTCTTACTGAGTAAACACAAACCTTCAGGGTCTTATCACTAATAACAACGTAATTTGTAACTGTCATGGAGATTTACACGTTAATCACGATAAAGTAAAGTATGTATTAAACTTCAGGAGTATCCGATAATTCTTTTTAACAATTGTAAATACCTTTTTATTCGCTTTACCAAATGAAATACAAATTGTAGAGGGGACTTCCCCCTTCTTACTGTCTTTTTTTTTACCATTACGTGTGTCTCGAAACTGACAGAGTCTCATATGTGTTGTATAGGTGTTAAATATAGATCATAATGAAAGTTTGTTATAAAGGACTGTATTTTTTTGTTCTTATAGGGAGGAGTGAATGATCACTGGATGAAAATGGTGCGGAAGGTAAGGACAATGATTCGTTGGTTTTCTGGGATTTTTATAATTCTTGACATTGTAAAAATGTATAGAGTATATGTCATTACATGGAGTTTACACGAGATTTTCGTTTGTTTTTTATTATGAAGGGATAAACATAAAAACTCCTAAATGTCCTAACAGTGTTGTAGTATATGGTTTTAAAAGATAGTGTTATATAAAATATATCAAAATGAACTCCTCCTTAAAAAAAAGATACATCCTAGTTCTTCTAAGTCACGAAATTTTTAGAAAATTTTACCTTTACAATGACACTCCTGAATTTTAACAGAAACAAAGGAAAGACTGAAAGTCATCATTCTTATGGGTTTCAGGAAAGTGTAAGAAAGACTTATATAGACAGTTGAAGTCGGAAGGAAAACGAAATACATAGGATAGTGAAGTAGGAGTTAATGTAAAAAGAATAGTTATAGCAGAAGAGAGGAATTTGTTTTTATTTTTGATATTATAAGGGTCGGGTCGTTAGTGACGAAATCAAGAATCATCTTTCTAGACTAGGTCTAGAACGTAAATCATGTTTTAGATCTATCCTGGAACAATGAGTTATTATCTGAGTCTTTCGTTTGAAATACGTTGTTATATTGTAAGACGGTACCCAAGATATACATAATAAAATGAAAAGAACTAATTTCTAATATGTATTAAAAAGTCTTTTAAATTTGTATATCTCTTTTTTTAATAACTTTAATACTTTAGTAGTATGGTCGTTTTCTCATCACTCCAAAAACCCAGGAAAACAAAAAATTGTACATCTCTTCGTACTCCCTTTTTGTTGAAAGGAGTCAATTGAAGTTATTTTAGAAGTCGAGTTTTAAAAGACAACTCATTAACTATGAGTCTTCGTATATAGATTTTTATAGAAACCGTCATGGTATAAAAAAGACAAAATCTTTAGAACAATTCTCACTATATGAATATACTGACTATACGTCATAGTTATTTGAATCGTAAACTTAAATTCTGACTTAAAATCGTATGAAAATTCTCCCCAAAGGTTGACATACAATTATTAAATACAATGGTTTGTTGGGTGTCGTAACCATAGTGACTGAAAGTAAAATAAGAAACTAAAGTGAGACAACAAATTGGATTGAATTAGAGAGAAAACCTCTTCCGTTATCGTGGGGTGAGGTCAAGAGAACGGATCTTTTAGGGTACTTACCTCCTCGGATCATCCACCGTTACCCCAGTGACTCTCAACCTGTGCTGAGTCACTGAAGTGAAAGTGAAAAGTAAAAGTACGTGACCTCCTCCTTTACCGTTGGGTGAGGTCACAAGAACGGACCTTTTAGGGTCCCTGCCCTCTCGGACCACCCGACGTCAGATACCCCAGCGGGTCTCAACCTGTGCTGACTTCACTGAATCGTCGTTAGAGAGTAAGAGTAGGCTAAGGTAAGGTATAAACTTTGTCTTTCTTTTTTCTATTATACCGTAAAGTGAAAACTCTCTGTAAATAGTGATCCTTTAAGAGTGGAAAATATAGTTCCATACCGGGTTGTAATTGGCACCTAAAATATCAAAAGTTCGGAATTCGAAAATTTTCTAAATACGTTTAAACGACTCAGTACTTAAAATATAAAAGGTACCGAGACCTAAGACACAGGAGTTTACAATATAAATATGGTGGGAAGCACCGAGTTTACCATTTCACAGACGGATGTTACGCCCTCTGGACTCAAGTTAGGGACCCAGCCCTTCTAGAGGACCTCTTCCTTTACCGTTGGGTGAAGTCATGAGAACGGACCTTTTAGGGTACCTACCTCCTCGGACCACCCGATGTGTCAAGTACCCCAGCGTTTCTCAGTCTGTACTGACTCGCTGTGAGTGAGTGAGTCATCAACTTTGTTTTCGACTCAATGACATTGTTCACTTCACTTTCAACGAGTCACCACAGACTTAAAAACGCTGGGGTTACCTGACATCAGGTTAAGAGTCCGGTCTTATGACCTCACGTATCGGTAAGAGAAGTCCCCTAGAAGGGTTGGGTCCCTAGTTTGGGTCCAGAGGGTGTAACGTCCACCTAAGAAATGGTCGACTCGATGGCCATTTCATCAATGGTCCCTTCGGGTTTCTACCGATGTTTAAGTGAACGAATAACTATCTTTGACAATTAGAGGTACTTCGATTTATATACTTAATAGGTCCAGACGTACGTAGAGATAAGATTTATTGAGAAGTTCTCAGGTTTAAAGAAGATAACGTTCCAACGTAGTAGGAGATCCAGTAAAATCAACAGTTCGACCAGTTTCTTAGTGTAACAAAATAAATCTTCAGACGACCAACCTACCCCTTTTTCTCCCCTCATTTAGTCACTAAATCCTAATCCTCCATAGTGTTCGTGTGTAATGAAGACCAGTATAAGGTCACCTGTTCATATTGTCTTTGATCTACTGCTTCACAAGAATCTTTCGAAACACTGGCTTGTTGATTTTAAGGTTTCTCTTTTTGTTTTATACACACACGCACATTACCAGAGGATTCTCAGCCGGGGGACACTACTGTAAAGATGGATACGTGTGTTATACAAATAAGGGGGGATTTCACTCTTTTATTTTTAAAGTATATAGATGATATAAGTGAAGTTTAAAGTTTATGGATCTCCTATATTTTAGGAGGAATAGTTAAATCTACATTGAGGAGTACTGGTGGGTGAGTTAGTTTCAAATCGCATGAAAGTTACATATCATCGGGTTTTGTCCAATAAATATGGTTATCACGTGTTTATGAAATCATTTTTGTTAGTTAATTTTTACGTCTCTGACCTTTTGTTAATAACTATCATTAAAATTTTAAAAGAACCGTCCTAAATACTTTGAAGAATGGTATCGTCACTCTATCAGAAAGGAATCTGTTAGATAAGTGGGGACCAAGAAGACAGGTCTTATTAAAGTAATCTTGTTCAAAGTGATCTTATTCCTGTAATCTTGAAGATGTTATTTTACGATGTCTTACCCACCAAATTTGTTAATTGTAAATAATGAGTGTTGAGTCCTCCGACGTTTTACAACTCCTGGACAAAGAGTAAATACCTACCGGTAGAAGAGAGACACAGGATTCCGTCACCTTTTCTATTCTGTCGTGAGACCCCAGCGATAAATATTCTCGTGGTTAGGGAGAGTACTCCCCGGGCGGTAGTACTTGACTACTGGAGGGGTTTCGTGGTGGAGGATTATGGTAGTGTAACCTCCAATTTTGAAGTTGTATACCTAACCCCCTCTGTGTGTGTGAGTCAGATATATTGTAAGAAATATAAAATACTTGACACGAAAACTGGATACACTCCTATTTGTTATATATTGGTAGGTACAGATGACAGACGGTAATGTGAAAAACGTCATCTACAACTTTTTACTTGGAACGGAACGCCACAAATACCACCCGATACTTCTGGTCCAAATAATAGAGAAATTGTATGTTAAAGGTTTCGAATCATCCGAAAATTAAATAACAAAAATTCAGTCGTGATAGTCGATCAAGTCACGTCAAGTCAGTGAGTCGGTACAGACTGACACTGCGGTACCTGACGTCGTGAGGTACGAAGGGACAGGTAGTGGTTGAGAACCTCGAACGAGTTTGAGTACAGGGATCTCAGTCACTACGGACAACACGGGAAGAGGATGGAAGTTTGACAGATTCGTGGTCCCAGAATTTACTCAGTCAAGAAGCGTAGTCCACCTGTTGGAGAACCTCGAAGTCGAAGTTATGGTCAGGAAGGTTACTTATAAGTCCTGACTAAAGGAAATCCTAACTAACCAACTAGAGGGACGTCAGGTTCTCTAAGAGTTCTCAGGAGAGGTTGTGGTGTCAAACTTTCGTTGTTAAGAAACCGTGAGATGAAAGAAATATCAGGTTTTGAGTGTAGGTATGTACTGATTACCTTTATGGTATCGAAACTGATCTACCTAGAAACAATCGTTTCTTTATAGAGACGAAAAATTATACGACAGATCCAATAAGTATCGAAAAGAAGGTTCCTCGTTCACAGAAAATTAAAGTACCGACGTCAGTGGTATACGTCACTAAAACCGCGGGTTCTTTTATTTCAGACAGTGACAAAGGGAACAAAGGGGTAGATAAACGATGCTTCACTACTCTGACCTCCGGTGTTAGAATCAAAACACTTACAATTCAAGATTTGGTCGTAAAAGTGAGAGGAGAAAGTAAAAGTAGTTCTCCGAGAAGTCAAGGAGAAGTGAAAGACAGTATTCCCACCACAGTAGACACATAGACTCGAATAACTATAAAGAGGACCGTTAGAACTAAGGTCGAACACGAAGTAGGTCGGGTCGTAAAACGTACTACATGAGACGTATATCCAGTTTATTCGTCCCACTGTTTTATTTCGGTATGAGGAAAAAATACTTGACACGAAAACGGGACATACTCCTATTTATTATACATTGGTAGGTACAGATGACAGCCGGTAATGTGTAAAATGTCATCCACAACTTGTTATATCTGTGTGAGGAAAGGGTTAAACCTTGTTCAGACAACAAGGTACAGGTAAAGATTGACAACGAAGAAGTGGACGTATGTCTAAAGAGTCCTCCGTTCCTTCCACCAGACAATAAGGGTGGTGAACTTATTACGAGGTGTCAAACGACATAAGATGTATCAGTTTCCGAAACCGTATTAGTTATTTATTTCGTCTTCATCTACAAAATGACCTTAGGAATACGAAAAAGATACTAGGTCTCCTACAACCGTTAAACTAGAGACCAAGGAAACGTAAAAGATTTGGGTCTGTATTGTAGATCTTCAAGTACCAATTACATGAAAACTTCAAGAACCAAGTACATGTCAACGTAGGACCGAATCTCTTAAAACTCGTAATGAAATAGTCGTACACTCTTCTCACGTTAACACTCCATAGACTTTTAAGAAACGGTAACGGGAAGAAACCCTAACCTCAATTTTGACTGAAAAAGGTCAGGGCACCGGTGACGACTCAAAAGGTTTAAAAGACCGTTTAACGCAAGTCGTAAAATTGTCGTAGTAGAAAATACGAAACTTTATCAACTCGACCTTAAGGTAGTGGAAGTGATCAAAACAAGGATTCCGGGTGAACTGAAGTGTAAGGTCCTACAGACCGCGATCCACTTACTAGTGTGGTAGCACTAATAGAAAAAATACTTCTAGAAAAAACATACCAAGAAGACATATAAGAACAGTAAAGAATTATAGAAGACGAAGACAATACAGGTATTTTAAAGACAGGAAATAAATCGGGTAGAAACATACTTTACAAAGGAACCGTAGAAATTAAAAGTACTCTCTAAAGATCAGTAAGTGTAAGATAACAAAAGGAGTGAAAGGAACGTAAATTAGTGACTCCTTCCGAAAGAATAGAGAGGAACTATAAGAAACCTTGAGACGTAAGTTTACCCAAATAGAAAGGAAAAAAGGAAACGCAAATCGAAGAGAACAAAAGAGTCAATAAACATTCCGAAGGAGTCTGTTGGTAAAACGGAAAACCGTAAACTAAAAGAATCCCTACCAGAACCAGTGACGAAGAAAATGTACCAGTACTTGGAGACAGATATTAAGAAATCCGTGAGACAGTTAGTCTAGATTAGGTAACTTAGATAAAGAGTGAAGGTGAGATATCAGAATTCCCTAAACTAGATCCAGTATGGACTTACCAGATCACCAAATGGGATGAAAGAATATAAATTCAGACTTAAACTGTTATTCCCCAAGTACTAGACTCAGTGTCAATCAAGGACCAGAACAAAAACTACTGAGATATCTCGAAAAGGTAGAAACGGACGTTTCTTATATTAGTTAGACTAAAGTCACAATTGGTAGACCACTATAGGTACACACCTCAAAAGAGAACACAACAACCTTCTGCCACAAACGATACTGGTCACGTAAGAGAACCTTTTTGAGACAATCGGAATCGGGACGAAGCAAAACATGAGGTTCCGGTCTAAACCGTCAATGAGTTCTATAGAAAACTGAAGGATGAAAACATCCTTTTCCTATAGGGAATACTACTTTTCCTAAAAAAAAAAAAAAACTCCAATCAAGATCTTCCAGAATACCTAGAAGTATCTTGGTAAGTCGAAGAAGTCGTAATGACCAACCCCGTATCCGTCATTAGATTTAATGACACTATAACGTACCAAACGGAACCTTTCCTTGTCTCTAGTAAGAGAGCGAAAACTCTGACGTGGGTTCATGACGTAAAGCCTAAGAAAACAACTGATACTCTCGATGAGGTGAAGAAGATTCCCTAAGAACGAGTGTAATCTTCTATTACCAGTAGACTTAATTTGACTGGGTAAAGTCAGATAAAATCAAGTGACTAAGGATATTACAGTTACAAGTGAGAACGGTATAGGACAAACTGGTGAAGATTGAATGGAACTAAGTACCTGGACTGTAAGATACAAGGATAAGTTATAACGAGAAATGTGGTAGACTGAAATGAAGGTAGCGGTCAGTGTAGGTGTTGACCCGTGACAGAAACGAAATACGAGTTCGAATGTAA
The DNA here is from genome assembly GCA_006410555.1 of Capra ibex. NCBI lineage: Eukaryota > Metazoa > Chordata > Mammalia > Artiodactyla > Bovidae > Capra > Capra ibex. Next base: position 8,672,848 of record SJYO01041852.1, on the reverse strand, counting down.
TAGAATTAAAGTATCCGAAGATGAGACAACCGAAATTGAGTCGTGATACACGCTCATCATGTATATTACGAGTTGGAATGAAATAAAAAAACCAAACATGAGACGTGGTTACAGGAAGGGAGAGTAAATTCTTCCTCGATGGGATACAGTAAATTTTGTTATTTGACGGACGTCTTTCTACGTAGAAATAAACTATGAAAGTGACCCCATTGGGGGGAAATAACATACCGAATCATCTGAGTTGTCAAGAATTCCATATAGGAAAACTTATCGGTTTATAGGACGATAAAACCTTTATCCTTGTAAACCAAAGGAGTATGACACCACGGGGTTTAGAGATTTAAGAAAAGGAAGATAATGACGAATGATTGACCGTTGAAAAATGGACTCAAGTAAAGAAGAAATCGATGAAACGATTTTGTCGTTCCTCGTTTGTGAATGAGGATTGAAAGACCTATGAAAGGGAGGTCGAAATATAGTTATTCGTGTCCCATTAATCGTCATTTTTACAATAGATTATATAAACGGTTTCGTAACATTCAGATTAGTTTAGATATTCAGTTTAAGATCAACACTACAAAAAGAATGACAGTTGAACAGTCGGTTAAGATTTAATACAAAAAAACAGTTTAGTTTACGGAAGACTCTAGTTCAGATAGAGACGATCTCATTTTCTTATCGATGACTTTCTTTTCTTTTTTTTTCTCTCGAGACTCTTATCCGTAAACTTTTGAATTTTGAAAATAATAAGAGAGAAGGTTGTCAGGACAAGAGTCCCTTACTGTAGAGAAAGTAAAACTCAAGGATTGTGGAAAATCCCATCCCTAAGAGTTGCATGTCAGACATAATTCCCTTAAGACCCTTAAAGATTCTAAAAGTCCACTGAAGTTTAAGTTTGATTAAACGTGTAGTTATGATTCTATGATAAATGGAAAAATAGGACACAAATATAAACATGAATGCTTAAAGTGATAAGTGGTGGTACGTTAATGTTATTTATATCAAAATTTACGTCACAACAAATTGTTAACAGAACTAATTTGTCATTTTAATAATTAAAAGAATTTATAGTAATCCGTGTGTTAAAAAATTATAAGACACATTGTTTTAATATTTATATGTATTTCTTTAAGACGTTTAAGACCTTTTATACTACTAAAAGGGATTCATTTCATAGACCAAAAAAAAAAAAGACAAAAACACACAAAATGTAAACATAAAAAACAACAACGATACCTTTTGGTTAAAATGAACTTTTTTTCAACTACCCACTTGAATCCATGTCTGAACAATAACCTATCTAATATTAAAAAAATTAATTGTAAAATGTTCCTATTTTACTGTGACAACGATTATTGTATTAAAACCATGCTTTGTTAGAAAAAAAAAAAAATCTTTTGAGTATAGACGTCGATACTTGAACTATAGAAAGGTTGTGAATAGACGAAAAAGACTACTTCGACCACTTTATAATTGTTTACACTTACAACCATAATGGATTCCTGTACACAGTTGTAACCTTCTAGAATATTCGCTGATTCGGTTTTAAAATTTTTTGTTTGTTTGTTTGTTTGTTTGTGATGTGTTACATAGTTTTAGTAACTATATAATTCAAATAACATTGTCTCACGTTTCTAAAAAACTGTGTCAAAGATCAAAGTGTAGTACTTATTAAAAATAGTTTGATCTTGAACATTTCGAAACTACCTTATAGTTATTAATTGTTAATAACTTTTTACAATAATTTCATAGAGATAAATAGGTTGATGTACAGACACACTCTGATTTAAAAGTAGTACATAAACCTGGTTTTATTATATAACAGTAGAATGGTAGTCAATTTATTTATTAACTTTACTTTTAAGTTTACGGAAGAGAATTTGGTCTATAATTACTCTGAACTTCCATTTGTTTTGTTTTGTTTTGTTTTGTTTTTTTATCTTACGACAAAAAGAGTTATTAAGAAAACCTTTCTTTAAAAGAAGTATTTTACACGACAAGTGAACAGTACGCCAACGATTTAGTACAGGTTGAGAAAGACTGTGGTATTGATACCTACTCTTGGATCTTATGTATAAGGTCGACGAACTGGTTCTGGTGAATAGATGATAAGAATACCTCCTAAAATTACCTGGAATATCGACAATGAGAAGAGAAAGTGTGTCGGACGATACTATCTTTTTATTATGTAAGGTTAATCTAAAAAATGGTGTGAGTTTATATAAACACCTTTTTCACCGAGAAAGAATAATCATTTATCCTCTTCACCTCTTTCCATAAGTACCCTTTTTTGTTTTCTGGATTTAATTTATAAATAGTAGAGGTTTTTAAGGATTTTTTTTTTTTTTAAAGGAATGCTCTACTGGTGAGTCGTCGGAGAAAATCGGTGACGGGAGAACTTCCAATTACAAAGGTAGTTACACTACCAATTACATATGTAGTTGAACCGACCCGGTAGTATGGGATTGTTTTATATACTCCTTATACTCTGTCACTCTCTATGTCTCCCTCTCTCTGTCTAAAATTCCTTGACCAAGTATTGTCCATCAGAATATATACGTAAATATTTATATATTTACATAATGGTGTTTCCATGGACGGAGAACTCTTTAGACATACGTCCAGTTCTTCGTTGTCTTGGTCTGTACCTTACTTTCTGACCACGGTGTAACTCTTTCCTCGTGCAGTTCCGTGATATAACAGTTGGACGAATAAATTTAATATACGTCTCATGTAGTACTCTTTACGACTCGACCTACTTCGTGTTCGACCTTAGTTCTAACGGTCCTCTTTATAGTCATTGGAGTCTATACGTCTACTTTGGTGGGAATACCGTCTTTCGTTTCTTTTTGATTTCTCGGAGAATTTCTGTCACTTCCTCCTCTCACTTTTTCAACCGAATTTTGAGTTGTAAGTTTTTTCATTCTAGTACCTTAGACCACGGTATTAAAGTATAGTTTATCTACCCCTTTGTTATCTTTGTCACTGTATGAAATAAAAGAATCCGAGGCTTTAGTGACTACCACTGACGTTGGTACTTTAATTTTCTGCGAACGAGGAACCTTCTTTTTGATACTAGTTGGATCTGTCGTATAATTTTTCGTCTCTGTAATGAAACGGTTGTTTCCAGGCAGATCAGTTTCGATACCAAAAAGGTCACCAGTACATACCTATACTCTCAACCTGATATTTGTTTCGACTCACGGTTTCTTAACTACGAAAACTTGACACCACAACCTCTTCTGAGAACTCTCAGGGAACCTGACGTTCCTCTAGGTTGGTCAGGTAGGATTTCCTCTAGTCAGGACCCACAAGTAACCTTCCTGACTACGACTCCGACTCTGAGGGTTCTTAAACAGGTGGACTACGTTTCTTGACTTTTAGTAAACTTTTCTGGGACTACGACCCTTTATAACTTCCGTCCTCTTCCCCTACTGTCTCCTACTCTACGAACCTTACGTAGTAACTCAACCATCTGTACTCAAACTCGTTCGAGACTTCAACCACTACCTATCCCCTCGCACCTCACGATGTCAGGTACCCCAACGTTTCTCAGTCTGTACTTACTCACTAACTTACCTGACTAATGGTGTTTCATTATCTATAATATAATATAACGAGAATAAAAGGATTACTAAGGAGATCATTTTGTGATTTAAGATGGTTAAGACAATTTTTGTATTTATGCAAGTTCACTTTAAAATTGATATAAAGTACTTCCTAAGTAATAAGTATGAGAGTAATTATATAAATTTATACAAGTTGTCAGATAAATTGTCAACGTAACCTTTGCACGTGATAAAACCTCAATTACAAAGACTATAAGTCCCTATTTTTACACGGAGGAGGGGTTTAGATTATATTATTTTCGGTGAAAAGGAAACTTGAAATTAAAATAAAACGAATTAAACTTGTGTTATGTTTAAAATTATATATCTTATATTGAAAATTTAGAGTAGAATGTATAAGATAGTTTTCAAGGTAAACTTTTTATTACTTTATACAGATAGGTAAACATCGTGATATCTAAAATTTGTGTTATACATAATGTTAATAACTAATTATTCAGGTTTACGACTACCTATATTTATATGAGTTTCATTTCTTTATACAGACAGAGGTAAGAATGACAGTAAAGAATAAAATCAAAGTTATTTTTAATATGATGTTTAAGAGTATAATCATAAAACTCACCGTCAACTATTTCTGTGAAGTTTACGTAGGTTAGAAAGCATACAAAATATGGACCGTCTATACTGTTCATCGATAACGTTGTCATTTCTAACGAAACTTTTTAAAGCAAGGTTACGGGAAGTAAAATAAACCGTATAAACTACTATATAGATAATAAAATTGATCTAAAGGGAAGAAACACACTAACGAAATAAACGAAATAGTCAGAATATACATTGTCCGAATGTGAGACTTACTACACGAAAGACAAGAGTTCGGAATTGTAAAAATAAGATAGTTCTTGAGATATAAAAAGAACAAAGATATTTTAATAGTGCCACTTAGGAAGAATACATGTAAAGACCAAACAAGACATTAAAGAACAAGTGTACTATATATTATAAAACATAAGAAAAGTGTAAGGGGATCAATGTAAATTCTTTAAGTAAGAGGTGTTTGACCAAACCGTATACCGATTGACGTCTTAAAGTAGAAATATTAATATAAAAAAGTATGATAAGGAAGACAAAAAGAAAAAAAAAAGTGAAGTTAAGGATTTAATTAGTTAATAAAGTTTAGTATTTTATAGAATTTAAATGTAAAAAGTACAGTCATATTGTTAAATAAACACAAAAAGTGAGTATGGATCGAATGACTTGATTCGACCAGAAATAAAAAAATTAAAAATAAAAATGAAATCAAATGTTATGACATAACCAAAACGGTATGTAACTGTACTTAGGTGGTACCTACATGTACTCAAAGGTTAGGACTTGGGGGTAGGGTGGAGGGTGGGGTATAGTAGAGAGACCTAGTAGGGGCACGTGGTCGGGGTTCGTAGGACATAGGACATAACTTGTATCTGACCGCTAAGCAAAGAATGTACTATCATATGTCCAAAGTTACGGTAAGAGGGTTTAGTAAGGTTGGAGAGGTAGAGAGAGTCTCAGGTTTTCAGACAAGATATGTAGATACAGAGAAAACGACAGAACGTACGTCCCATTAGTAATGGTAGAAAGATTTAAGGTATATATACACAATCATATGACATAACCACAGAAAGAAAGACCGAATGAAGTGAGACATATTAGTCGAGTTCAAAGTAGGTCGAGTAATCTTGACTAAGTTTACATAAGAAAAATTACCGACTCATTATGAGGTAACACATATACATGGTGTCGACAGAATAAGTAAGTAGACGACTACCTGTAGATCCAACAAAGGTACAGGACCGATAATATTTGTCACGACGCTGCTTGTAACCCTATGTACACAGAGAAAGTTAAGACCAAAGGAGTCACACATACGGGTCATCACCCTAAAGACCCAGTATACTGTCAAGATAAACGTTAAAAAATTCCCTAGAGGTGTGACAAGAGGTTTCACCGACGTGATCAAACGTAAGGGTGGTCGTCACATTTTCCCAAGGCAAAAGAGGTGTGGGAGAGGTCTGAAATAACGACGTCTGAAAACCTAGTGTCGGTAAGACTAACCACACTTTACCATGGAGTAACACCAGAACTAAACGTAAAGAGACTATTACTCACTACAACTCGTAGAAAAGTACACAAACAATCGGTAGCATACAGAAGAAACCTCTTTACAGATAAATCAAGAGACCGGGTGAAAAACTAACCCAGCAAATAAAAAGACCTTAACTCGACGTATTCAACGAACATATAAAAACTCTAATCAACAAACAGTCAACGAATTAAACGATAATAAAAGAGGGTAAGTCTTCCGACAGAAAAGTAGAACGAATATCAAAGGAAACAACACGTCTTCGAAAATTAAAATTAATCTAGGATAAACAAATAAAAAAGAAAATAAAGGTCTTAAGACCCCACACCTAGTATCTCCTAGGACGACACTAAATACAGCCTCTCACAAAACGGATACAAGAGAAGATCCTCAAAATATCAAAGACCAGAACGTAAATCTAGAAATTAGGTAAAACTCAAAGATAAGTACACGCCACAATCTTTCACTAGATCAAAGTAAGAAAATGTTCACCAACTGGTCAACAGGGTCGTGATGAACAATTTCTCTAATAGAAATTGGGTAACATATAAGAACGGAGGAAACAGCTTCTATTCCACAGGTATCCACACACCTAAATAGAGACCCGAAAGATAAAACAAGGTAACTAGATATAAAGACAGAAACACGGTCATGGTATGATAGAACTACTGACACCGAAACATCATCTCGGACTTCAGTCCGTTCAACTAAGGAGGTCAAGGTAAGAAGAAAGAGTTCTAACGAAACCGATAAGCTCCAAAAAAACATAAAGGTATGTTTAGAACTTTAATAAACAAGATGGAGACACTTTTTATGACGACCATCGAACTATCCCTAACGTAACTTAGACATCTAACGAAACCCATATTTATCATATGAGTAAAAGTGATATAACTAAGAAGGTTAGGTACTTGTACCATATAAAGAGGTAGATAATGACAGGAGAAACTAAAGAAAGTAGTCACAAAATATCAAAAGATATATATCCAGAAATCAAAGAAATCCATCTATATAAGGATTCATAATATAAGAAAAACAACGTTACCACTTACCTTAACAAAAGAATTAAAGAAAAAGATAAAAGAGTAATAATCACATATCCTTACGTTCCCTAAAGACACACAACTAAAATATAGGACGTTGAAATGATATAAGTAACTACTCGAGATCCTTAAAAGACCACCTCAGAAATCCCAAAAGATACATCTCCTAGTACAGTAGACGTTTGTCACTCTCAAAATGAAGAAGAAAAGGTTAAACCTAAGGAAAATAAAGAAAAAGACGAGACTAACGACACCGGTTTTGAAATTCTTGATACAACTTATCATCGCCACTTTCACCCGTGAGAACAGAACAAGGACTGAAATCCCCTTTACGAAAGTTAAAATTTGGTAACTCCTATTACAAACGACACCCAAACAGTATATATCGAAAATAATACAACTTCATACAAGGAAGATAACGACGAAAGACCTCTCAAAAATAGTATTTACCTACAACTTAAAACAGTTTCCGAAAGAGACTTACATAACTCTATTAGTATATCGAAAATAATTAAACAATTACACCACTTAATGTAACTAACTAAACGTCTATAACTTCTTAGGAACGTAGGGACCCTATTTCGGGTGAACCAGTACCACATACTAGAAAAATTACACAACAACCTAAGACTAACGATCTTAGAACAAATCCTAAAACCGTAGATACAGGTAGTCACTATAACCGGACATCAAAAGAAAAAAAACACCGTAGAAACAGTCCAAAACCATAATCCCACTACCACCGGAGTATCTTACTCAAACCTTAAAGTGGAAGGAGACGTTAAAAGACCTTCTCAAACTCATCCTATCTACAATCTAGAAGAGATTTAAAAACCATCTTAAGTCGACACTTCGGTAGACCTGGACCCGAAAACAAACGACCTTCTAAAGACTAATGTCAAAGTTAAAGGCAGGAACATTACCCAGACAATTCTAAAAGATAAAGAAGGAGCAAGTCAAAACCTTTCAACATGAAAAGATTCTTAAACAGGTAAAGAAGGTGTAACAGGTAAAATAACCGTATATTAACGACTATCATCAGAGAATACTAGGAAATATAAAGATACAACAGACAACACTAGAGAGGTAAAAGTAAAGATTAAAATAACTCAACTAAAAAGAGAAACAAAGAACTACTCAGAGCGATTACCAAACAGTTAAAATAAATAGGAAAGTTTCTAGGTCGAAAACCGAAACAACTAAAAACGATACCAGAGAAAACAAAGAAAACGTAAATAAAGACGGGATTAAAAAATCTAAAGAAAGGAAGATGATTGAGACCCAAAGAGGTAATGAAGGAAAAGATCAACGAAATCCACATCTCAATCCAATAAATAAACTGAAAAAAGAACAAAGAACTACATACGGACACAACGATACTTGAAAGGAGAATCCTGACGAAAGTATCACAGGGTGTCCAAAACCCAACAACACAAAAGTAAAAGTAAACAAAGATACGTATAAAACTAAAGAAAAAACTAAAGAAGACACTAAACAACCAATAAGTCTTCATACAACAAGTCGGAGGTATACAATCCTAAAAATTATCAAAAAGAGGACATTAACTCTAGATTAGAATCACGTAATACCAGTCTTTTCTACGAACCTTACTAAAGCTAAGAAAACTTTAATAGTTCCAATCTAAATACCGGGTCCTACACTAGATAGGACCTCTACCAAGGTACGCGTGAACTCTTTTTCCACTTTAAGTAACAAAACCCCACTTTACAGGATATCTATAGTTAATCCAGATTGACCAGATAACATAGTAAAATTCAAACGTAAAGAAACAATTAAAAGACAAATCAACTAGACAGGTATCCACACGTACTCCATAATTTCAGAGGGTCATAATAACACAACAATTAAAGGGGAAAGTATGAACAATCGTAAACAGAATGTTTAACACCACGAGGATACAACCCACGTATATGTAAATATTAACAATATAGAAGAAGAACCTAAGTAGGAAACTATTAATACATCACCGGAAGAAACAGAGGAAAGTGTCGGAAACAAAATTTCAGATAAAATAACCTATACTCATAACCATGAGGACGAAAGAAAACCAGAGATAAACGCACCTTATAAAAGAAGGTCGGGAAGTGAAGGTCAGACATACACAGGGAACGAAACTCCACCCAGAGAACGTCCGTCGTATATATCCCTAGAACAAAAACATAGGTAAGTCGGTCATAAACGGAAAACCAACCCCGTAAGTTAGGTAAATACAAATTCCATTAATAACTGTTCATACTAGGGTAACGGTAAATGAAATGAAAACACCCAAGCCCAAATATACGGGAAAAACACAAAGGACAGATCTCTTATAGGAAATCGTAAACAACCTCTCGACCACACCACCACGACTTAAGAGAGTCGAAAACGAACAGACATTTCGAAAACTAAAGAGGAAGTATAAACTTACTCTAGGAACGACCCATGTCATTAGACCCGATATCCAATAAAAGAAAGTAGTGAAATTCATACAGAACGGTAAGGGAGGACCGAACTTCTCAAAGACAACTTTCTAGTCGACAATAGGAATACCCTTAGGGGAACACACAATAAACAACAAAAAGGGAACGACGAAAATTATAACAAGAAACACAAACTAGAAACAATTGAACTAATTATACACAGAACCCCACAAAACGGAACCCAAATAGGATAAACCTTGAGAGACCCAAAGAACCTGAACCCATTAATAAAAGAAAGGGTAAAATCCCTTCAAAAGTTGATAATAGAGGAGTTCCTAAAAGAGTACCAGAAAGAAAAACAGAAGAAGACCCTGAGGATATTAAGCTTACAATCTCGTAAAGTATAACAGGACCTCCAGAGACTCTAACAGGAGTAAAGAAAATTAAACAAAAAGAAAAAAAGGAGAGACTAAGTAAATAAAGATGGTAAGATAGAAGATAAAGTGATTAGGATAGAAGACGGAGACTATAAGATGATAAACAACGGAGGTCTCACAAAGACTAGAGTAAATAACGTAATAAGTAATATATGACTGAGAAAAAATAAAGAAGATCCAGGAACAATTTGGAAAGAACGTAGAAGAGTTAGGAACAGAGGTCCGATAAATAGACACTAAGGTAAAACTAAAGTTCTAAACCTAGTAAAAGTGATAGTTATAAGCCTTAAGAAAGAGTCCATCTAAGGGATAGAGAAGGAGGAAACAAACCAAACCACCCGTAAAGAGGACAAGGAAATGGACGACCCATAAGGAGACAGAGAAGTAGAACCAATATAACGACGCAAACCCCACCGGAAAGATATAAGACCCTTAAACACCTTAAGAGAAATAATACCTCAAAGGAGTGACACCCGTCCCAACATAGTCACCGAACAGTTCCAAAGGACCAATCCCTCCGAACACAACCTCAAGACCACCCACCTCGACCTAAAGAAGAGAGACCTCACGTTACTTCACTGTTCATTACCCAATACTCTGCAGTTACCAAAACCTCATTGAAACTCGACGGACATATAACTTCGAGTCCCCACACAAGGACACAACGACCTCTTAAACGCACCATACAGAACGAGACCTTGAACAACCGGGAACCCACCACGAACCAAAGTCACAGCCATACCTCCGTAAACTACTCGAGGATAGCTAATTACAAGGGACCTAAGTCCTTAAGAGACTACCAGAGTCCTAAAACTGAATTCGGAGGACGAAGACCAAAAGACAAAATAAAAATGTCATCGGAGTTCTGAAGAGGTAGATATGTCGTGACTACTATTTTGTAGATCCAATTTCTACTTTTCAAAGAGGTGTGACTCCCTGTGGGTCTCTCCAGGTGACTCAATGTATCTCTTCTCCCTCCCCCATCAATCTACACTGACCTTACTCTACTCCACCCTAGTTTTCTCCTCTCTCGTTCGATCAGTTATCAGTGAAGGAATACACGTGAGGAGTCAGACCTGCCGAGTCTCCACAAGTACCTCAATATGTCCCTTCTCCTCTCCCTCCTTCATCTGTCTCCACCGGTCCTCCCATTTTCTCCCTTTACTTTTCCTCTCTCTGTCTAGGTCGGTCATTGGTCAAGGGATTCACAAGAGGTGGCGGACCTTGTGTGTCTCTGAGTCTCAACCCATCTCTTCCCCCTCCCTTCTCTGTCTTCGGTGGACCACCTCTTTTTCCTCTCAGGTTTCCTCTTCTCTCACCAGTTCGGTCATTAGAGTGAGAGTCCATTTTAACCCATGACTTCTAACCCAAAAATTTACATGTTTTAACTGTTGCTTATGGTTTTTCGTTTCTAATTTTTAGATCTCATCTCCAACCTAAAAGTTTTTATGTTATAATTTCTTTTATTCCTCTTCTTTCTTTCTTTTTTTTCGCTGTTCTTAATAATTTTTTGTTGTTGGTGGTGTTTTTCTCATATATACCACAAACGAAATTTTTATCCTAGAAAAAAAAATAAACTTTTCATTATCATCCAATATTTTTATTTTTAATTTCCTCTTCATCTCCTGAATTTTTAAATCTTTCCAATTTTTTCTCTCCTTTTTCTTTTCTTTTTTGTTAGTGTGTTCTTATATATATTCTTTTTCTTACTAGTATTTTTATCATTTCTATATAGACCGGGAAAGAGACCACAACACCCGTCACACCCCAGTGAAGGTTCCACCAAGGGAGACAAATTGAAAAAGACAAACGACCAGAGAAGTCACAGACTAAAGGTGGGACAGTGCCCCCCCACCCCCCCGCCGCCACCACCTGTGAAAACAAAAAAAAAAACCGAGTGAACAAGTCAGCGCGACACCCCTCCCTCCCTACGACGTTTGTTCATTGTGACCGTACACGAACGTCACAGAGTTGGGGCGACCCCGACGGGGACGAGTGCCGCGTGTGACGAGTCCGAGATGCAACAAGACGGTCCTTGGCAGACTCCGGCCGGGATCCGACGTACGTACCAAGTTCGACGAGTCCGAACCGTGAGTCCATCGGGAGTCTCCACGTCTAAGCCAACCCGGACGCAAAACACCGGAAGGGTCCAGACTCATCGAGTCCACAAACCGCTCACGTCAGTGACGTTGAATAGTGGAAAGGGCAGAGACGACGAGTCAAAAGACCCACATACCGACCACAGGGAAGAGACCGTCGACTACTGACAGGTCTTGGGGGTCTTCAGAATCAATCGTTTCTTAGGACGAACGTAAAACCATCCATTACAGAGAGAACCCGACGCTAACGGGGGAAGGTCGGGAATACCGAGACCGACGGACAGTGGCCTCCCCCTACCAGATGTCGGCCGATAAAGACAAGGTAGGAAACAAGACACGTGTCAGGACCGCCACAGAATACAAGTTCGAAAAGCGTACCATCTATAGGGTGTCAGACCAAACGATCGGGTTCAATCAAGCGAGACCAATGCGTGTCCCGTAGGGACGGGCTTAATGTTTCGTGACGTCGGGTACGGAGGCCACGGACGGACGGGTCGGGGGTGTACGATCACCACCTACGTCCGCAGACGCGTCGAAGAGGCGACTCCCTCAATGACAACCCGAGCATTAGACAACCAAAATTAATTAAATAAAAAGGAAGGACAATACAACGGGAGACACGAAGGTTCCGAACGGTGTCTGAGTCGTCGCTCACAAAGGACCACGAACCTTTGGAGAGAAGAATTCTAAGGGAAGGGTCCTACCTCGAGGGAGGGATGGAGGAAACAGAGGAAAAAGTAGAAAATATAAAAAAGGATGGACAAAAACTTCTGTTACTAGACGAAAAGACCCACAGACTACAGGAGACGGTCGTAAGTCTTCAACAAAACACCTTAAATGAGTCGTAACTTTACAAGAAAACTCCTCAAACACTCCCTCTTTCACCAGAGGGACAGGATAAGGAGGTCGTAGAATCCTAGCGGGGAGATTCGACTTCAGAATAACAACGACAAATCAGTGATTCAGTATAGTTTGACAAAACTCTGGCGTACCTGACATCGGACGATCCGAGGAGACTATTGCACTAAAGGGTCTATTGTATGACCTACTCAACGGTAAAGGAAGAGGTCCCTAGAAGGACTGGGTCCCTCACTTGAACACAGAGGAAACAATCGTCCACCTAAGAAAATGCTGACTCGGTGGACCCTTCAACCATTCAACGATAGATGATGTCAGATGTTAAACCCAGAGACTAACTCTTTATCACAGAAGAAGTCAGGTTAAGATTGTCAGAAATAAAAAACGAATTTGTGTAAGTTACCACGTCCTCACCGTCGCTCCTCGATAGGGTGTAGGTTCCATTCTCTTTGGATTCATTCTACCATCCGAAACTCTCTCCCGTAGTCTCCCGTCTGTCTGACTTTAGTGTTAGTGTCTGTTGATCGGTTAGACTAGTGTACCTGGTGTTGGAACAGATTGAGTTAATTTGATTCGACACCCCGGTGGGTTCTACCTACCGAGTACCACCTCTCCAGACTGTCTTACACCAGGTGACCTCTTCCCTTACCGTTTGGTGAAGTTATAAGAACGGAACTCTTGAGGTACTTGTCATACTTTTCAGTTTTTCTATCCTGTGACTTTCTACTTGAGGGGTCCAGTCATCCACGGGGTACTATGACCTCTAGTCACCTCTTTGTTGAGGTCTCTATTACTTCCCTACTTCGGTTTCGTTTTTGTTATAGGTCAACACCTACACTGATCACTATCTTCCATGTTACGACATTTCTCTTTATAACGTATCCTTGTACCTCACAATCCAGGCACTTAGTTCCGTTTGACCTTCACCAGTTTGTCCTCTAACGTTCCCACATGCAGGTGTAAGATCCTTATTCACTTAATACCCACTTAAATTGAGTCTACTGGTAATATAGATGATGACACCCGTCCCTAGGGAATCTTCTTTACCTCATCGGTAGTATCAGTTGTTCTCAGGTTTTACGTCATGAACCTACGTTAGAGTTTTTACTGTCTTACTAGATTCAAGTAAAGGTTCCGTTTGGTAATTTATGGTACCATTAGGTTCCGATACGGGGTTGGTTATTACCACTTCTTCGACTTCAACTTGCCAAGACACTTCTGGTATTCTGGTAAATCTTGATTGTGGGTTGTTTCTACAGGAAAAGTAATATCCCCTAACCTTACGTTTTCATCCTTCAGTTCTTTATGGACCTCATTGTCCGTTTAAATCGAAACCTCAGATCTTACTTCGTCCCGTTTCCGATTATCTCCAAACATTTCTCTTACGTCACCAGTATCCTTTGTGGACGAAGGTTGTTGTGTTCTCTTCTGAGATGTGTATGTGTAGTGGTCTGCCGGTTGTTGTTTTAGACTAACTAGTATAATAAACGTCGGTTTCTACCTCATCGAGATAGTCGTTTTTGTTCTGGTCTTCAACTGACGCCGAGTCTAGTACTTGATAAATAACCGTTTAAGTCTGAAATTAACTTCTTTCACCCCTTTTGGTGATCTGGTATACCCGTACTGGTTTCAGTTTAGGGATTGTTAATATGTCACCTTCACCCTTTATCTAAATTGCCTGATCTAGACTATCTATCTCACCCACTACTTGATATCTGTCTCCAAGTTCCGTGATATTTCCTCTGTCCCTAGTTCTGGTAGGAGTTCTTTTTCTTTACGTTATTTTTTCATTTTACCGACAGACTCCACCGGAATGTTTACCGATACTTTTCTTCTCTTCGGTTTTAGTTTCCTTTTTTCCTTTCTATACGGGTAAACTTACGTCTCACGGTTTCTTATCTTTCCTCTCAATTCTTTCGGAAGGAGTCTCTAGTGACGTTTCTTTATCTCCTTTTGTAATCTTACCCTTTCTAATCTCTAGAGAAGTTCTTTTAATCTCTATGGTTCCCTTGTAAAATACGTTTCTACCCGAGTTTTTCCTGTTTTTACTATTCCTAGACTGTCTTCGTCTTCTATATTTCCTCTCCACCGTTCTTTTGTGTCTGCTTGAGATGTTTTTTCTAGAAGTACTGGGTCAATTGGTGCTACCATACTAGTAAGTGGATCTCGGTCTGTAAGACATTACACTTCAGTTCACCCGGAATACTTCGTAGTGATGCTTGTTTCTACCTACGACGTGAGGTGTACAGTCGTTTAAACCTTTTGAGTCGTCACCGGTGTCCTGTCCTTTTCCAGTTAAAAGTATGGTTAGAGTTTGTTTCCTTTACAGTTTCTCACGAGTGTGATGACGTGTTAACGTGAGTAGAGTGTGTGATCACTTCATTAGGAGTTTTAAGAAGTTCGGTCCGAAGTCGTTATACATTTAGCAATTAAAGGTCTACAAATTAGACCAAAGTCTTTTCCGTCTCCTTGGTCTCTAATTCAACGGTTGTAGACGACCTAATAGATTTTTCGTTCTCTCAAGGTCTTTTTGTAGATAAAGACGAAATAACTGATACGGTTTCGGAAACTGACACACCTAGTGTTAGTTGACGCCTTTTAAGACTTTCTTTAACCTTATGGTCTGGTGGTCTGTACGGAGAACTCTTTGGACATAAGTACAGTCCTTCGTTGTCTATTTTGACTTTGACCCTGTTGTCTGACCAAGGTTTATCCTTTTCCTCATACAGTTCCGATATGTAACAGTAGGACGAGTAAATTGAATAACCGGTTCATGTAGTACTCTTTGTGACCCGATCTTCGTGTTCGACCTTGGTTCTGACGGTCCTCTTTATAGTCATTAGAGTTATACGTCTACTATGGTGGGAATATCGTCTTTCACTTCTTCTTGATTTCTCGGAGAATAACTTTCACTGTTTCCTCTCACTTTTTCAAGTGAATTTCGAGTTGTAAGTCTTTTGATACTAGTACCGTAGACCAGAGTAGTGAAGTACCGTTTGTCTGTCCCTTTATCACCGACTGAAGTTAAAAGGCCCGAGGTTTTAGTGACGTCTACCAATAACGTCTATACTTTAATTCCTTCGAATGAGGAACCTTCCTTTCAATACTGGTTGGATCTGTCGTATAATTTTTCGTCTCTGTAACAGTTGTTTCAAGACAGATCAGTTCTAACAAAAGGTCATCAGTACATACCTACTGTCTCAACCTGATATTTCTTTCGACTCAAGTCTTCTTAACTATGAAAAATTAACATCATAACCTTTTCTGAGAAATCTCAGGGAACCTGACGTCCCTCAAGGTAGGTTAGGTTGGATTACTTAGTCAGGACCCACATGTAACCTTCCTGACTTCAACTTTGACTTTGGTTGTGAAACCGATGGTCTACACTTCGCAACTGAGTAACCTTTTCTGGGACTACGACCCTTTCTAACTCTCGTCCTCTTCTTCCCTTGTAGCCTCCTACTCTACCAACCTACAGTAGTGGTAGAGTTACCTGTACTCAAACTCATTAGAGGTCTTCGACCACTACCTGTTCCTCCAGACCGTACGATGCCAAGTACACCAGCGTTTCTCAACCTGTACTGACTCGCTGACTTGACTTCACTAAGTCTCTATTAGGACAACTCGACACCAATAAACTATGACCAAATAAATAAAACGTCGTACCGTCTTATTTAACTCAGACGTTACCTTTTTACACGGTTGTACAGTACTACTTGTCTAACCATTGTGTTGAAATAGTCAATATCTTGTAGACCTAATTCTATAGACCTCAATAAAAATAATTGAATAATAGAACTTAACCTTATATATAAATATATATATATATAGACCCTTTACAAAATTTTAAAACACCGATATAAATTCTTACATATATCTTTGGTTTGTTATTGTAGTAAAATAATTAGTGGAAATTATATAACAATATACATAATTCAAAAATGTACTTATTTGATGTCTTTGGTCTTCGTATGTCTACCTATTTAAAAGTGTTCGATTTATGTCGTGTGTTTAGTTATTCAGTCGTAGTAGTCTTGAGGTCTTTAAAGGAACTTTGAAAAGACACAGAAAGAGGGTCCTTTTGGTGGTAGGACTGAAGTTTGTTGTATCTAATCTAAACGATAAACTCCTGAAATGGATTACTATTCATTCGTCAAGTACACGAAATATAGACCAAAGAAAAAGTTTTAATACAAACCTTCAATGTAGGTGTAGTGAATACCTTATCACTAAACAAGTAAGAGTAATAAAAACAGTTAAGACTTATAACAACGAGACTTGGAAGATTATTGACTAAAATCGAGGTATATGCACACTTAAAGACAACTTTTATGTTGATCTTTATCTTAACGACCTAATATAACTAAAAACAGAGAATCACAGGTCGGTGTTCATAGACTCTAAACTTTCAAAAGGTGTAAGAGTCATTGTGGACCATAATAATATTCATTAAGACCTTTCACACATCAAGGTAAAGTAATATAAAAAGTAAATATAGGATTAATTTACGGACAAGTACATAGTAAACCCATAAACCTTTCGGAGAGACACACTTCATTGACAATTCAAACATTCGGAGAAACCAATGACTTGTCCCATCAAAATAGAATAATTACAAATCCGTAAGAAACATATAACGTCTATATTCAAGAACAGTCTAGGGTCTTAACATTTCTATAAGGAGTTACAGTCAAAAAGTGAATAGTCACTTTATAAAACTCCGGGTCTACATTAGTAATTATATCAGTCGTAATATTGAAATGTGTAATACCAATTCCAAAAACACGGGGTCAACTCTTTAGAAACGAATGGTAGACAATATTTCTATAAGAGTATAAAAACTAAGACTTGCATATAACGAAATAGACAGTGTAAATAAAAGTGTTAGGTCGATTTTAACTGTAAAAACTTATAATTCTAAATCCTTAGGTTAAAAGGGGGGTTTCCTAGGTTAACTGTACCATGATTAATAACTTTCTTGGTAGTAAAAACGTCCTGTGTTACCATATAACTAATACAGTGTTTATTTGACTGACATGTACACCCTCAGACTCTTATAAAAAAAAGTATAAAGTAATTAAATTAAAGAATATAATAAAGACGGAAATAATAAATAACCCAAACTTATTTAAAATATAATAAGTACAGGTTCCAGTCTCTTTGGGGTCATTCTACCATCCACGACTCTCTCCTGTACTCTCCCGAGTGTCTGTCTTTGGTGTTAGTGTCTTTTGGTTGGTTAGATTAGTGTACCTGATGTCAGAACAGATTGAGTTTCTTTGATACTCGGTACGAAATATCCCGGTGGGTTCTGTCTGTCCAGTACAACCTCTCAAGACTGTCTTACACCAAGTAACCTCTTCCCTTACCGTTTGGTGAAATCATAAGAACGGAACTCTAGGGGTACTTGTCATACTTTTCCGTTTTTCTATCCTGTTACTTTCTACTTGAGGGCTCCAGTCATCCACGGGTGATATGATGATCTCTAGTCACCTCTTTAATGAGATCTTTCTTACTTCTCTACCCCGGTTTCACTTTTTTTGATGAGTCAACACCTACATTGACCACTACCTTCGTTCCATGCTACGACATTTCTCTTTATAACGTATCCTTAGACCTTACAATCCAGGTACTTAGTTCCGTTTAACCTTTACCGTTCTCACTTACAGTCGTAAAAGTCAAGTCAAGTCAAGTCAACGAGTCAGCACAGACTGAGAAACTCTGGGGTACTTAGTGTCGTACGGTCCGGAGGGACAGGTAGTGGTTGAGGGTCTCAAGTGAGTCTGAGTACAGGTAGCTCAGTCACTACGGTAGGTCGACAGAGTAGGAGACAGCAGGGGAAGAGGAGGACGGGGGTTAGAGAGGGTCGTAGTCTCAGAAAAGGTTACTCAGTTGAGAAGCGTATCCACCGGTCTCATGACCTCAAAGTCGAAATCGTAGTAAGGAAGGTTTCTTTAGGGTCCCAACTAGAGGAAGTCTTACCTGACCAACCTAGAGGAACGTCAGGTTCCCTGAGAGTTCTCAGAAGAGGTTATGGTGGCAAGTTTTCGTAGTTAAGAAACCACGTTTAATTCTACCTGACTTTACCCACTTAAATTGAGTCTACTGGTAATATAAATGATAACGTCCGTCTTAGGGAATTTTTTTTACCTCATCAGTAATACCAGTTGATTTCTCTGACTTTACGTCATGAACCTACGTTAGAGTTTTTGTTGTCTTACCAGAGATAATCAAAGGTTCCGTTTGGTAAGTTATAGTCTCATTAGGTTCATATACGAGGCTAGTCATTACGACTTCTTCGTCTTCAACTTGTTAAGATACTTCTGGATGTTCTGGAAAACCTTGATTGACAGGGGGGGGGGGGTTTTTTTTTTTTTTTTCTATAGTAAAAGTAATATCCCCTGGCCCTACGTTTTCATCCTTCAGTTGTTTGTGGACCTCATTATCCGTTTAAACCGGAACCTTATGTCTTACTTCGTCCCGTTTCCGATTATCTCAAAAGGGTTCTCTTGTGTGACTAGTATCGTTCGCTTGAGAACGTTGTTGTGTTCTCTTGTGAGATGTGTACCTGTAGTGGTTTACCAGTTGTGACTTTCCCCTAACTAATACAAGAAACGTCGGTTTCTACGTCTTCGAGATATGTCAGTCGTTTCTTTCTGTCTCGACTGACACAGAGTCTAGTACTTGAGGAATAACTGTTTAAGTCTGAATTTAATTTCTTTGATCCCTTTTGATGATCTGGTAATTCCATACTGGATCTAGTTTAGGGAATGTTGATATGTCACCTTCAGTCTTTATCTAAATTCCCTGGACTAAACTATCTCGTGGGCTACTTCACACCTGTCTCCAAGTACTGTAACATGTCGTGTGTCCCTAGTTCTGGTAGGGGTATCTTTTCTTTACGTTTTTTCGTTTTACCGATAGACTCCTCCAGAAGGTTATCGACACTTTTCTTCTCTCCACTTTTCGTTTCCTCTTTTCGTTTCTATATTCTTAGACTTACGTCTCAAGGTTTCTTATCGTTCCTCTCTATTCTTTCGGAAGGAATCACCAGTTACCTTTCTATATCTCCTTTCGTTGTCTTACTCTTTCGGATCTCTATGGAAGTCCTTTTAATCTCTATGGTTCTCTTGTAAAGTACGTTTCTACCCGAGTTATTTCCTGTTTTTATCATACCTGTATTCTCGACGTCTTCTATAATTCTTCTCCACCGTTCTTATGTGTCTTGACGTGTTTTTTCTAAAAGTACTGGGTCTACTAGTACTACCATACTGGTGAGTGGATCCGTCTGTAGGACCTTACGTTTTAGTTCACCCGGAATCCTTCGTAGTGATACTTGTTTCGATCACCCCTACTACCTTAAGGTCAGCTCGACAAAGTTTAGGATTTTCTACTACGACACTTTCCCGACGTGAGTTATACGGTAGTTTAAACCTTTTGAGTCGTCACCGGTGTCCTGACCCTTCCCAGTCAAAAGTAACGATAGGGTTTCTTTCCTTTACGGCTTCTTACAAGTTTGATCGCTTTTTAACGTGAGTAGAGTGTGCGATCATTTTATTACGAGTGTTAAGAAGTTCGGTCCGAACTTGTTATGCACTTGGTACTTGGGGGTCTACAAGTTCGACCGAAATCTTTTTCGTCTCCTTGGTCTCTAGTTTAACGGTTGTAGGTAACCTAGTAGTTTTTTCGTTCTCTCAAAGTCTTTTTGTAGATAAAGACGAAATAAATGATACGGTTTAGGAAACTGACATACCTAGTGTTGTTTGATACGTTTTAAGACTTTCTGTTCCCTTATGGTCTGGTGGACTGGACGTAGAACTCTTTGGACATACGTCCAGTCCTTCGTTGTCAATCTTGACCTGTACCTTGTTGTCTGACCAAGGATTATCCTTTTCCTCATGTAGTTCCGACATATAAAAGTGGTACGAATAAATTGAATATCTGTCTCTTGTAGTACTCTTTTTGACCCGACCTTCTTCGTGTTCGACCTTAGTTCTAAAGGTCTTCTTTATAGTTATTGGAGTCTATACGTATATTGTCGTGGGAATACCGTCTTTAACTTCGTCTTGATTTCCTACAGAATTACTTTCACTTTCTCCTCTCGCTTTTTCAACTGAATTTCGAGTTGTAAGTCTTTGGCTTCTAGTACCGTAGACCAGGGTAGTGAAGTATCGTTTATCTACCCCTTTGTCATCTTTGTCATAGTCTGAAATAAAACCCCTCCCACCCCGAGGTTTTAGTGACGTCTACCACTGACGTCGGGACTTTAATTTTCTACGAATGAGGAACCTTCCTTTTAATACTGGTTGTATTGTGTTGTATAATTTTACGTTTCTGTAATGAAACGGTTGTTTCCACGTAGATCAGTTTCGATACCAAAAGGTCATCAGTGAAAACCTACACTCTCACCTGATATTTCTTTCGACTCATGATTTCTTGACCACGAAAAATTGACACCACAACTTCTGATGACTCGTAGGGAACCTGATGTTCCTCTAGGTTGGTCAGGTAAGATTTCCTCTAGTCGGGACCCACAAGTGACCATCCTGACCGCGACTTCGACTTCGAGGTTCTGAAACAGGTGGACTGCGGTTCTTGACTTTTACTGACCCTTTTTTTGGGACTACGACCCTTTATAACTTCTGTCTTTCTCCCTACTGTCTCCTACTCTACCAACCTACCGTAGTGACTCCGCTACCTGTACTCAAACCCATTACAGGATCTCAACCACTACCTGTCCCTCCGGACCACACGACGTCAGGTAACCGAGAGTTTCTCAGTCCGTGCTGACTCGTTGACTTGACTTGACTTTAAAATATATAAAACTGAAAAAAAGGTGAAAGATAGTTCTCTTCTCCCAATTTAAAAGATATAAAAATATAAACAAATATAAAAATTGTAATGGTCATAACAAATATAAATTAGAATAAAATCTCTCGTATATCTATACCTTAAAATTATAAATAAAAACAAATCCAAGTTTTATTTTCCTGTACATAAAGTATAGAACACTAGACATATACATACATGTACATGTACACACAAAAACCATTGACGGTCAATCACCATATTATTTATTCGTAAAAAAAGGTAAATGGTTTATCCTCAAAAGATACGATCTTAAAAGGTCCCAGGTCGGGACCACCTAGGTCCCTTAAACTACGTCCCTGCCACAACCACTAATCTATTCTAATAAATAAATTTCTATATTTGTCTCTAATCCTTTCTTATCACATCACCTCTTTTATCTCCTCTTTTCTCAGACATAAGGAACCAAATGTATCTTTCGGTTATTTCGGGGTTCTGTTCCCTGAACGTGGTAGATGTATCCGGTGTCCGTAGGCGAACTTATCGTCTCCCACGGGGTGGAACCTGAGGGAGAACGTACCCAGAATCTTAGGGTCCGTTTATTCATCTGTGCCGTTCGGAGATACGAGGACTACCCTTAAATCGGACTTTTCCCTCTTATTCTTTTGTTACTGTACCCCCTCGGTTCGTAGTCACGTTCTGGGTGTTGAAATAAAAGTTTCCGTCGAATATATGGAGTTCAACATGTATTTCTTTATTACCTTATACGTCTCAATACGTTCCCGTCGTCAGGCCTGGGAATAACTCTGGTCCGAAAGAAAAACGTATGGAAGGGTATATGTTCTCCAGAGTCCACTAAATGTAATAGAAGACCGGTTCTCCGGACAATTTTAAAAATACCGAGAAAAGGATCTATTTACAGATAGTTGGTCTTTTGAGTAAAAGGGAACTTCACAAAAAAGAAATTACACGTAGTGGGAGTTTCATGATTTATTTCAATGTAAGGACATTTTGTTTCCACGTCACCAATATTGTTTCTTTCATGAATTGAGTTTCTAGATTACAACGATTACGGTCCCGATGATGGACAAAAAAGATGTATGGTTGATAGTCAATTCAAGTCAAGTCAGCGTGTCAGCACAGGCTGAGAAACGCTGGGGTACTTAGTGTCGTACGGTCTGGAGGGACAGGTAGTGGTTGAGGGTCTCAAGTGAGTCTGAGCGTAGGTAGCTCAGTCACTACGGTAGGTCGATAAAGTAGGAACCAGCAGGGGAAGAAGAGGACGGGGATCAGGGAGGGTCGTAGCTTCAGAAAAGGTTACTCAGTTGTGAAGCGTACTCCACCGGTTTCATGACCTCAAAATCGTAGTAAGGAAGGTTTCTTTAGGGTCCCAACTAGAGGGAGTCTTACCTGACCAACCTAGAGGAACGTCAGGTTCCCTGTGAATTCTCAGAAGAGGTTGTGGTGTCAAGTTTTCGTAGTTAAGAAGGCACGAGTCGGAAGAAGTGTCAGGTTGAGAGTGTAGGCATGTACTGATGACTTTTTTTGGTGTCGGAACTGATCTGTCTGGAATCAACCGTTTCTTTACAGAGACGAAAACTTATACGATAGATCCAACCAGTATCGAAAAGAAGGTTTCTCATTCGCAGAAAATTAAAGTACCGACATTAGTGGTAGACGTCACTAAAACCTCGGGGGGTTTTATTTCGGACTGTGACAAAGGTGACAAAGAGGTAGATAAAGAGTACCTCACTACCCTGGCCTACGGTACTAGAAGCAAAAGACTTACAACTCGAAATTCGGTTGAAAAAGCGAGAGGAGAAAATGAAAGTAGTTCTCCGAAAAATCAAGGAGAAGTGAAAGACGGTATTCCCACCACAGTATAGTTGTTTATTTTCTATACTTTTGAACCGTCGATCATAACCGAGTTGTTACTTTGGGAATTAGTCAAGATAAGATTACTAAAACTGAGGAGCCTTCCGGAATGTAAGGATCCTACAAAATTCGAAGGACACGGAGAACCCCAGACCTCCGACATTTGTTAGTGTATCCATAGACATTCTCAGACCTATTTGGACAGTCCGTCCGATCTTTCGGTGGTCTCCGAAAGAAAACCTAACTTTGTGAGAATAATACGGGTCCTCTGAATAATAGATTTTCGAGATTTAATTGAAAAAGGTCTTTTTCCACCACACCCCTGTCGGGGGACAATTACAGTCTCGTCAACCACTTTCCGTATTATATCATTCCGTCTGTCTAAGACCAAAACCCCATCTACGAGTTCATCCAGGTCCCTCCAAGGGAGCTCTAGGCTAAGTGGAAACGGACATTCCCGAGAAGGAGTACTGGAACGGTACCCACCCTAAGGAGTACGACCGAGGGCCGTTCTTAAGGAGTGTATTTAAAACATGAATTTTAAAAATTCGATAAAACTTACCTTATAAAGACAATACACCGTAACTTTCGTAAAATTCAACTCTTAAACTAACATCATATGGTCTCATTTATAATCTACTACGTAACATACACATGTTCGTTACTTCTAGACTTTGGTTCTGTAGTTACGAACCGTTCTGCACCCGTAGTGTTCTTGAAATGGAATGTCTTAGGTACTAACGAACCCTCGTTATCACTTGTTATATAAACGCCTATTATCCTTTGATTCATGAAGTCTAACCATTATCACGGGAGTTCTACCCGTGATCACAATCACATTTATGGTTGAAAGTCATAGAATTTCCGTTACATTACTTTAATCTATCTCTTCGGTCTTATCCTCTCCTTCTGATGACTTGATTTTAGTCAAGAACCGTCCTTCTTTCAAAGTTGACTACTTACGAATTACACCCTGTACGGGGGGAAATGTGTAGGAGTTTTTAGTAAATCCTCGTGTAAAGTATCGTTTCGTCTCCGTTCCTAAGTAGTCAGTTCAGTAGTCTCCGAATTTGGTAATATTAGATCCATTATTTTAAATCACCTGTGAAGAAATACAAATGATCTATCTACTTAGTCTACACACGTTCACTTTTTTTTTGACCTATTTGTCTTTACGTTTATTTAATAGAATTAGTATTTTTAGGTATACAGGTAATTTTATTCAGATATGGTTTAAAGATGTTTTTATAAAACTTTACCGTCCTTCATTCTCCTTTCCTAAATTCCGTCTTCTTCGTAAACGACGTCGTCGAGAGTCGACCCTTTGTCTGACTACACAAACTTCTTGTCTTTCTCTTACATTTCGGACCTCCTACTACTCCTTCTCTCCCCGAACCCGTACTTTAATCTAATCTAACACCGGTACTTACGTACTGTGACGTACAACAGTATTTAAAATTTATACTAGGTTTGTAAACGTAAACCTTCAGTATGTTAAGAATAATAATAAATCATTCTATGGACCGAAATAGAAACCTTTTTGTTTGTTTGTTTTTTCTTGTTGTCCCTGGTCCAACATCTGAGAGTTTTATTAGATCAGTACTCTTAACTACTATAGAAATGGAACTACCGAAACTGATCGTGCTGTCTTCACCTTTCAACACCTTCGGTAATTCAATCCTTCCATAAACCATCTTTTTGATTATTCCTATATACTTCACCCACACCCCTACTATACGTACTCTTTATATTTTTTTTATAAAGATCTAAAAACTGTAATTGTTGACCTATTCCCGTGTGACCCCCTACTTCAAAAGAGAATTATTTAAGAAATTTTTTACCCCTCGTCCTCCGGGGGAATTCTTAGTCTAATTTTAAGACTCTGTTTACGAATATAGACTTGTATAAATATTCTGTATAATTCCATAACTGCAGGAACTTTTGTCAGGGTTCTTGGTCTCAAGTTACTTGAGTTAATACCGTCCACACGATAATTAGTTGTTATGAAGGAAACTGTCTCGAGACCGCCAAGTGTACCAATCAACCGATACTTAAAATAAAGAATTGATAGGGACATTCGTCCCCGTCGACACGGTGATCCATGACTAGTCATCGTGGACCCACTTTTACTACACGTTTGTACTACGAATTTCCACTATGTTTACTTCAATAGAAACGGGGTGTGAAAGGCAAGAGAATAATGATAGACTTTATGTTTGTATCGTCACTGATATAACAGTGACATCTATACTTTTATTTGATCGTTACTTTGTTTTTTTACTTAGATCTCCTCTCGTGTAGATGAGGAGAATCTGATCTGAGAATGTACTTTCTGTTAGAGGATGGAATTCAGTAAAAATTAGTGAATCTTTCACTAAATTTTCACTGATTCTATTCGGATATAGAATTGATTATGGATGACTTTATATACTTTTTATAACTCAACTGGACCTGAAACATTTCTCTCTAAATATCGGACTTAGTGTAAAAGTTTCTAGGGTTATACTAATTGAACGACGAGAATTACTAAACTTTTAATTCAACCTTTCACCTTTAGGAAATTGTATATCTAGTAAATTTAGATATTTTAAGAGACGTCTAATACTTTCTGTGTTTTTTGTACTGTTGTTGTTTTGTGGTCGTTGATTTTGAAGAACTTTACCATTGGAGAAGAGATTTAAGTGTCGCCGTTACACACTTAATCGAAACCAAATGTACAATCGTTTATTTTTTAGCTCTCCAGTAGAAGACCAGTGTCTACGGACGAATTACTTGAACCTTGACCGTAACGGTGTCCACGTGTCTTAGATTCTTACATTAACGAACAAGAACGTTCGTGTTCTTTTCGGTTCTTTTCGGACCGTGTGATTTCGGTTATACAAAATGAACATATACAGTGAATCTTTTAGAACGAATGAGTTCGTTTCGGACATAGAGAAGGTGGACGGGTACAGTTATACAGTACTACTATTCCAACAAGACCCGTAACTTTCGTCATTTTCTCGACCAATCAATAATATTCTTTTTACTGTTTTAGTTTCGTGTTATCAATGACTGATTGAGGTCCCCGAGTCCAAAAATAGTGAATAACACAAAGAGTAGGATAATTTTAGAGTATAGACCCTACAAGCATTCCCGATAACAATTTAAATCATGAACTTATGACAAAGAACTAGTTACAACTGGTTATTTAACACATAAAAATACTCGGATTACCGTTGGGTGAGGGTATAAGAACGGACCCTTTAGGGTACCTGTCTCCTCGGACCGTCCGACATTAAGTGCACCAGTGTCCTCAGTCTGCATTGAATCGTTGATTTGTTGGTGGTGGTTTTTTTGTTTTGTTTTGTTTTGTTTTGTTTGGACGAAGTGTTCCAACCCAATGAAAGACGACACGTCGTTTCACTTAGTCGATATATATATGTATATAGGGGAGAAAAAACCTAAAGGAAGGGTAAATCCAGTTGTCTCAGAACTCATCCTATTTCCGTCCCTTAGGTGGACGTTACGTCCTCTGGACCCAAGTTAGGGACCTAGTCCTCCTAGGGCCTCTTCCCGTACCGTTGGGTGAGGTCATAAGAACGGACCTCTTAGGGGTACCTGTCTCTTCGGACCACCCGATCTCAGTTTTTAGTGTTTCTCCGCCTGAGTTCACTGTTGTACGTACGTACGTTTCACAACTTATCTCACGGGACACAATATGTCCTCCGAGAGTGATCAATAGATCAATATGTATCATTACAAATCAAATATGTATTATTTGATCTCTTGATCCCCTGTCAAATGATACATATTTGATGTATCAAAAATGTACGGTCCCTTCGGACCGTACGATGTCAGGTACCCCCAGTGTTTCTCAGTCTGTGCAGACTTACCGACTTATTTTTGTTTCAAAGGTCTATTAAGAAATATGACGTAATTAACAGATAAAACCATCCCATTACCTTTAGTGACACATATTTGAATTTATTCGGAGTCTCGTCTAATTGTATATGATAAAGGTATAAAAGTTTACTTTCACATTAGATGATTTGATTTCGGATTGAAATCATTGATGTTATATCCACTCTTTTTATTTTAACTCTTTATTTTTGTTCTTTTACCACATCAAAGAGTTTCCCTTCAATGTGACAAATGACTAAATGTTACTAAAAGTTTCTAAATATTATAACTATAAGACACTATCGTTTCATTCTATATAATACGACAAAATGTGTAAGTACATAAGTACGTATATATACATTTATGTGATATATTATATGTAATATACTTCATTATATAATTTTGTTTATTTTGTGAAATATATTGATTAGACAAATTTAAAGAATTAGGACAATTTTAGTGTAACCTATGAGAAGTATTTTGTAGAGAAAAATAGATGTAAAGAGACAAACGAGAAATCATAACTAAAAATTTACGACTTTATTAATACCATGTGATATTGAATCGTCATACGTGCGGACTAAATACAATTTTATAAACAAATGAAAACCAACGAAAAAGAATAGAAACTAAAGTTTTAGTCTGAAATTGGGACTTCAACCAAAAGCATGTACTCACTTACTCACTTCAGTGAGTCAGTACAGGTTGAGAAACACTGAGGTATCTGACATCGGATGGTCCGAGGAGGCAGGTACCCTAAGAGGTTCGTTCTCATGACCTCACCCAACGGTAACGGAAGAGGTCTGAAATTGGGAGTTCAACCAAAAGCATGTATCTTAAATTCTTTATAAGATTTAAATTCGTTGGTTTTAGACTCTATGAGTCTTTTCTTCATAAAGATAAAAAAGAAGAAAATCATATTTTAGTTGAAAATATTCAAGGATACTCTTAAGTAACTCTATTACGTCAGTTTTTGTCGATTGTCTTAAGATTATATACAGTCATTATTTGTTTCTTAAAAAGGAGTGTATAAAATTTTAAGGTAACCCTTTACTGTCTTTATTCTAAAACTGATCTTTAGAGATTTCGGACAATACCTGAGACTAGTTAAAGTGAACACTGTCCACGTAAAAACTCCTTTGTGGTTGGTACGATATACACTCAACGATGACTATGAGGGGGTAGTTTCGTCATTTTCGTCACTCCTCTTCCCTTTTAGTATCTTACATTATTTTTGGTACGTCTTATTCTACTCTTCTTTGAGAAATACTCCTTGTCTTCATCCTCTTATTTTGTGATTAATTAGTCAAAGAAGGTTTTTCTTACAATTGTGTACCATCACCAGTTTATATATATTTTTACTAATTCTATTTTCTAGATTTGTACTATTTATTAAGACCTTGGGACTTTACCTTTATGTATATATATGATCTTTTTCGTTGTTTTTGTCCTTTTATAGATAGTTATAAACACTAAAAAAAAAAAAAAAACGAATATGTTTCGTTTTTCTCTATCTCCGTTTGGTTTTTTTTTTATACATAAAGTATATATCGTCCTTTCTGTTGTATTTACGATAGTGTTCCATTCTAAACCATCCTTTACGTAAAATATTTTTGACTCTCAAAGATTGTCTATACATACGTATATAGCAGTTTGTTACTTATATATCATCCCTACTGATGTCCTTAGGTACAACATTTCTTACCAATTTATAGACTTGTTTCAATTAATAAACACCTTTCAAAACTTTTTTTACTGAAACTGTTCTAACTTTCTATAAAAAAAAAAGGAGTTTATTTCTTTTTCGTTAAACGGATTATGTTAGACCGATTTTGAAAGAATTTTATTGGGTTCTTTTCATGGTCTATTAAATCACCTTTTCAACTTTACAATAACGATTTACTTTAATCCAATACCTCTTTATTCTATCAATGGAGTGACTTCTTAAAAATAAATATTTTGTGTTTTACAATCAACTATTTGTTCTCTCGGAGTCTTTTTGGTGTCGATCTCGTATTAATTTACTCGAAGACATGTCACAAAATCAAAACTTCCGATTTCTGTGTTGACTCGAAGAAAGTTTTACCTTTCTCTTAAACTACAAAATTTTATACTAAGTATTCTCCCCCTTTCATTTCATTCTCGATAGACGAGTCTGTGACATTTACCATTTTAATGGATTTTTATCCCCATTCTCCCTCTTACCTCTCTTATGTGGGACTACAAATTCACAAGAGTCGTGAGGACCCTTAAATAAATAGGGTCTCTTTATTTATAAATACGAATATGTTTTGGGACGTGTGTTTACAAATACCGTTAAGATATATATGATCGTTTTAGACTACTGTTGGGTTACAGGAAGACACCTACTTACCAATATGTGTATCTAAACCATGTATGTATGACACCTTATGATGAATCGTTACTTTTACCCCCTTTGATAATTATCAGTGTTATTAAGTATAGAGATTTCTTAATACTGTGTACTTTTTACAGGTGATACATACTAAGGTAAATATGTTATGAGAACTTTACTGTCTAAATATTGTTACCTCTTGTCCAATCAACAACAGTCTCCAATTTCTCCTCCATCTCTACTTTTAATCACACCGATATTTTCCCGTTGTCCTCCTTAGGAATACAATTACCTTAACAAGACATAAAATTGATAGTTACAGGTATAAGATCTATACTATATATCATGATATCTAAACGTTTGACAATGTTGACCGTCTTTGACCCATAACCATGACATAAATAAGACATACCGATGTCTACTTAGTGGTGTAAGTGTTCTTTTTCCTATACTCTTTGTCTAAACCCCTGTAGAAGACTTAAGTCTTATCATGAATCTTCTTCCTTCTCTCTCTTACAAAGTCTTCCTTAAGACTTTATGTATTCTTTGATGGTATGATAATTTTTTTAAGAGTTCCAGACCTCGGTTCTACTTGATATCAAAACCTAAAATTACAGAAATAAAATTATAAGATTTCATTTCTTAACTCAAGTTGTTTGTAGACCCGAATATTATATGATAATAATACCAGTTTGTAGAAACGTTTTAAACAACATAAAACAGAAAGGAACAAAATAGATCAGGGTCAGGAATTAGTGGTAGTCGTGGGATAGAAATCACAAATTACATAAAAAATTATGTGACAACTAGACTACTAATTTGAAACGTATGTACGTGTATGTGTGGGGGTTGTATATCTGTACGTGTGTATGTATATGTGTGTTTTGTAACTAGATACATAGATTTGTAAAATATTTATTTAACAATATTTCAATGAATGACAAAAAGTAAGTATTAATATAAAAGTTATATACTAAAATTATACTTCGTTGTAAGCATAAAAGACTAATGTTATAGAACAATTTTCATATATATATTTAAGATTTGTGTAGACGTTGTTAGTCCATCCGATGACGGTTGTGAAGTGAGTATTTATATACCATTACTTATAAGAATAAAAGGACACATTATAGAAAGACTTTAACGAATATACTAGAATTAAAAATTTTTACAGAACTATATTTTTCGACTTTATATACTTATAATTTTATTACGTCATGATTTAGTTTATACTTATACTTTATAACTAAGGAGACGAAAGAATTATTAGAGTAAACAAACTATATGATAACAAGTAATTAATTAAAAATTGATAAGAGTAAAACAAAAATCTACAGAGAATTGTATCGTAGTCTCTTCCGTTACCATGGGGTGAGGTCATGAGAACGGATCTTTTAGGGTACCTACCTCCTCGGAGTATCCGACGTCAGGTACCCCAGGGATTCTCAGTTGTACCGACTCCCTGAAGTGAAAGTGAAAAGTGAAAGTACGTAACCTCTTCCTTTACCATTGGGTGAGGTCACAAGAACGGACGTCTTAGGGTCCCTGTTCCCTCGGACCGCCCGACGGCAGATACTCTAACGTGTCTCAACCTGTGCTGACTTCACTGAATCGTCGTCGTCGTCGTTAGATCGTATCCTGAAAGGAACACCGAGTCGATCATTTCTTATACGGACGTTAAGAAATGGACCCAAGTTAGGAACATAACCCTTCTAGGGGATCTCTTCCCTTTCCGATAGGTGAGGTCATAAGACCGGACCTCTTAAGGTACCTGAGATATCGGGTACCTCAGCGTTTCTCAGCCTGTGTTGACTCACTGAAAGTGAGTGAAGTGATTGGATCGTATTTCACTATGAAAAAAAAAAAAAAGTCAAATCGGGCTAACAGAGACGAAAAATCAATTACTTAATTTTTATTTTATATAACGTATATGAAAAAAAAAGTAATGAATATCAAGCCTGCAAACCAAAATAAAAACCTCACTGAATGTTTCAAGAAGGGATCATAGGTAGGTTGAAAGATTCATGGGTAGGGTAAAAGATCGGATCTTAAGTACTTACAATTTTGATAAAACGTCACATTTGAGTCTTTTATTATGTGTTTTTGTTTATATAAAAGTAGACTTAAACTGTTCTTCGTATAGTGTAAAAGTAAGGAGGTGTATGACTTAAGGGATATAGCCTTAATAAGTCCACAAATAAAGTAAAAGAACAAGTAAAATATTTAAATACGTTTTATTGAATGTAGTTTAACGTGAAACGTACAAAGAAAAGAGGGGTGAACAATATTCCAGTTTACAAAGGTGAGTTTTTAAATATAGAATTTCAGGATTCGGAAATCGTGGGTCTTACAATTGAATAAACCTTTATATTAATATCTTTTACTTAATTATTAATTACAGTGTGACTTCGTTCAACGGACGCATTAGGTCATACAGTACACAGGAATTTTTACCCCTTTAGACTTGTTTCTATACGTGTACCCTACTTGGGATACACTGCGATTTAGATCTCTGGTCCCACGACAAAGACTTTCGGTGACTTATAATTTTTTAACAGTCGTTTGGTGGTCTTTGATTCCGTACTTTGTCTAAAAGGTTTCACAGTTTTCTTTGGTTGGAACAGCTATGGAACTAGAACCTGAAGGTCAGAGATATTGACTATGTTATTTAAAGACAAGAAATTCGATGGATCAAACACCATAAAACAACACTAGTGAGTTCGTTCAATTATATGGTGGTAAAACTTTCATATAAAATTAGAAAAGGAGAGACGAATAGAGATCAAGTACATTAGTAAGAAGGTGTGTAAAGACACAACTTATAAGAATAGAGGACAGAAGGACACGATACGAATCAGCACAGGTTGAGAAACACTGGGTTACCTGATATCGGACGGTTCGATTTACGAGATAGATGAGACGAAGTAAAAATGTAGAATGAAACGGATAGTTCCAACAGCTTTACTAGGACTACTATTTTATTCAGGGAGTAGTAGTAAGAGTAGAATGAAATAGAAGACGGAACGAAGGAGAAGGTTTGAGTCTCGGGTTATAAGTCTCAATATCGGGTCGAAAATGACGTCAAAACGTGTCGAGTACGTCAAAGTAGATAACCTCAGAAGACTTTAGTAAAATCTAGTATATATTGAGACTACTAGACACGACAGAAACCAATTCGTCTAGAGTCTACATCAAATGTCTAAAACTAAATGTATTACGTACTTCCTGGGACAGAAAGTTGTATGTGACGAGACTAGTAAAAAAGACAAAGACTTTCATAAAAATATCGAAACAGTTCCGTTGACTCCTATAAACCTCTAAAAAAATTTGAAAGAGAAAAGAGTCTACATGACAAAAAACTCTAGAAGAAAAAACCCCTTCCTCCCTACCTGTATATCTTCATATTTAGACTACATCAAACTCACTCAGAAAGACTAAGACATAGTTGAGAACCTTAGTATATAAATCTCTATATTAACCTCCGACGAACTCTCATAGGTATTTCGAAAATTGATGTTGGTAACCTTGATAGATGAAAAAAAAAATCCTCTCCATCCCGAATGTATTATTCTATTCGTACATATAATCAGGTCTTTATACGGAGGGTTAAGTCTATTTAGTTACTAAATCACTGTCTTTAGGAACGATGCACCAGTAAAAATTTTATCTCGAATGTGTCGGTTCTAAATAGAAAAAAGGGGATAGATAACAGTTAAATTTCATTTCATTTGTCTTATATTTAGTCTGTACAAATCAACTAACTTTACCATTATAGGTTCCGGTTAAAGAAAACTTATGATAAATGAAACACGATAAGTACTTTGTTTTAGTTAATATAACTTATTGTTTAAACAGTAAAATAAAGTGAAAGTGTCACTAAAGACATATATGTTGTTATTTCCGTATTTATAAAAAAATTTTTCTCTTGATTTTTCTTATTTTTCAGATTATGAAAAGGAATTTTCTTGAAAGACAAAATTTATAACCCTTCATTTAATTGAATATTGATAATGAGTTTTAGAATTTTATATTGATCTATGATCTATATACTAGATATGAAAGACTATTTTCTACTGAAAAATGAGACAATATAAAATTTGTCTCAAAATTGTGAGGTACTATAAGGATTAACGTACTTTATATATAAGGTCATATAAAGGGAAATCCCAAATTCGGTTCCATTAGACTACACGTCGTACTACTATGTCTATTTAACCATCACTGTCTATGTAAAAAAATCTTAATTAAATACACTTTTTCTTGAATTTATTCTGAGAACCCTTACCACTTGTAATACATATTCTATAGAAAAAATTCTGAGAAAGAAATTTGTTTTCAAAGTATCTCATTCCATTATAAGGAATTTAGGGACTCGGATATTTACTGAAGGTTTGACTACTTTTATGGATTTGGAGATACTCTTGACATCATGATGAATATCAACAGAGGAACCCTTCAGTAATACACCTAACTTTACACGTAAAATAAGAGATTACCTAGAAAATCCCCTTTTTTTACAGTCAAATTATCATTTACCATTTGGCTTTAAGTATAAATTATGTAAAATATGTTAGTCGTACGAATCAGTGAGTCATCACAGGTTGAGAATCACTGAGACCTAACATCGCACAGTCTAAGGAGACAGGTGTCCTAAGAATCCGTTCTTATGACCTTACCCACTTCACTTCACTTTCAGCGAGTCAGCACAAACCGAAAAACTCTGGAGCACCTTATGTGTCAGGTACCTTAAGAGGTCCGGTCTTATGACCTCACCCATCTGAAAGGAAAGAGGTCCCCTAGACGGGTTGGGTCCCTAGTTAGTTTGGTTCCAGAGGACTGATATCGCCGAGTCTACCATTTCCTAAGTCCGTTTAAGAAATGGCAGACTCGGTGATATCAGTCGTATAAACTTCAATCTGTTCGTTTTCCATTCTCTATGACGAAATAAGAAAAAATTTATGAATAAACTGACGTAGTCCAGAATGAATGGAGTACGTCACATAAAACAACCCCACGTTCCCGAAGAAATCCACTTCCGGTACCCGAGTCATCAACCCCGGTCGTACGATTCCACGGGACGTCACACAACCTAGGAACAACAAAGACAACACATCGACGATTCAAAACAACCTGAGACACTTGACACCTGACAACGGGCGGTCTAGACCCTAGTTTGGGTACAGGGAACGTAACCTTCCACCTAAGAGTTGATGACCTGGTTGTTCCTTCAGACTTACAAAGTAAGATACGACTCGGAATCGGTATTTTCAGTTATTGGACTTAATCGAGATTCATCTTATTCAGTCAACCCGGTCAGCAGTTGTTCGGGTCAGAAGACTGAATTAAATTTATTTAAGGATGTAGTTTGTACCCAAAACGTTTCTTCGTGACTCTCGAGAGAACAAAGCCTATATATAAAGAAAAACTTACTTTCACGAATGATTTCAGATTCGGAAGTGGCGTCCATACCATAAATCAACGACACTGACCGTACAGACAGGTTCAAGTCACTACTTGACTCTGATTGAAGAAGGAAAACTGAAATCTTATTTTCTACAAAATTGTTAAATCACATTATTTCAACTCAGTTCTGAAACTTTAGTGTAAATGAGACCTCTTCTTACAGAGTAAGTATTCTTGTTCGACGTGACCTTAGTATCACCTCTTTACTTTAATCCTACTATTGACTACACCTAAATAACAGACACTTAAATAGAAAAAAAAAAATTAAATTGACTAACGTTTCTACTCTAAATACATATGGTGCTTACTCGTTTATTTTGAAACGTATTTAAAGTCTGTAAAAAATTGAACCTTTTCGGGTCCATAATTTGAAACACATAACGGATCACGTCGTTGTTCGTGTATCATTGGAACATTCAGTACAACAATTCATTCTATTAATATCTTAAATTGGTCTCAAAGTTGGTGAAAAGCAAAAGGTAGGTCAAGGTGTTAAAATGTACATTGGACGTTCGTTTAATAAGGATTTAATGAGAATTTAGGGTCAAAGTACTCTATAGTCATTTTCTTCTACAAATTTTCTACCGTGTCCTTTAAATCGACCTTTTACTCTATGTCTTTCCTTCCCTACTACCTGTATGTGTTTAATCCTCACACTTGAGATGACTTCATATTTCAGTTTATTATTAACAAAAGTATCACGAAGTCATTCTTAGGATATTCATACTTTATAATTCGAGTTTTCATCCTTACGGTTCAAATTCTCACCCATGAGGTTTAAGTCTGTACTTGTTCCTTCAGACATCCTTCCCGACGACCTCTAGTAAGGACCTCACGTCCTTGTAATTTGATTCACCGAAACTATAACCTATCTATCATACGTGACAATGAATGTAGTAAGATCTACTGTTATCCAGTATCCTAATCTTCCTTTTTTATTTAAGTCAAAGTTTCAAAAGTCGATTCCGTCCATTCAAAATTTCTTTCCTCAGTTATCGTTGTCATTCTTTTGTTTTAAGTTAGAGTTTAGTTAGAGTTTATTCAGCACAAACAGAGTTCTGCTGTCCAATCATTACTAGACTATGAAAGTCACTGTTGTCTCCTGTGCTCGAGGACTGGTACTACGTACACTCATTCTATAACTTTTTATTTTTAGGTATTGAACTCTTAAAAAGTTCCCTTCCTGTCAGTTCTACTTACCGATATAAAGTCAATTCCATACGTAAACATTTGTTCTAAATATCTCCTTAGTTCTTATTCCTTCTTAAAACATTAATGAGTTCTGTTTCACTTTGTTTTCGTAATTCAGGTACTAATCCCTCTCTTTCCTTTTGACAATTTATTCTCTTCATGTTTCGTCTTCTCCGTGACAACAAGAATAAGTGAGTCAGGACAAGTTGACAAACGTTTCGATACCTAATGTCGTGTGGTCAGAGGGATAGGAAGTGGTAGAGGACCTTAAACGAGTCTAAGTACAGGTAACTCAGTCAATGCGATACATGGGTAGAATAGGAGATGGTGGACAGAGGAAAACGGAAGTTAGAGGGGGTCGTAGTCCTAGAAAAGGTTACTCAGTCGAGAAGTGTAGTCCAACGGTTTCATAGTCTTGAAGTAGAAGTCGTAGTTAGGAAGGTTATTTATAAGTCCTGACTAAAGGAACTCATGACTGTCCAAAGTAGAGGAACGACAGGTTCTCTGAGAGTTCTCAACAGAGGTCGTGTTAAGTTTTCCTGACTAAGAATCCGTGAGTCGTAAAAATATCACGTCGAAAGTTAGGTATGTACTAAGGACCTTTTGGGTACCGAAACTGATATGTCTTGAAACGACTGTTTAACAACAGAGCCGAAAAAGTATTCAAACAGTATCGAAAAGGAAGTTCGTCGTTCGTGGAAAATTAAAGTCCCGACGTTAGTGTCAGAAGTCACTAAACCCTCAGGTTCTTTTATTTTAGACAGTGACAAAAGTGAAAAAGGGAGGTTAAAAGGTACTTCACTACACTGATCTACGGTACTAGAATCAAAAAAAAATTACAACTCAAAGTTCGGTTGAAAAAGTGAGAGAAGAAAGTTGGAGTAGTTCTCCAAGAAATCATGGAGAAGTAAAAGACGGTACTTTCACCATAGTGACGTATAGACTCTGACAACTATAGAGAGAGTCGTTAGAATTAAGGTCGAACACTAAGTAAGTAGGACCGTGAAGTGTACTATATGAGGGACCACAGAGTCACCTTTTCTTAGATGGACCTCACTTTCTCCAATGGATGTACTTCTTCTAAGTCAGACTAGGTACCCAAACCTTTTAGGGAACCTCCTCATTTACCGTTGGGTGAGGTCATGAGAACCGACCCTTTAGGGTACCCGTTTCCTCGGACCTCCCGATGTCACGTACGACAACGTTCTCAGTCTGTCCTAAATCAATGATTGGGTGGTGGTGGTGGTAAGACGTATATTCAATTTATTCGTCTCACTGTTATATGTCTGAACAGTATGAGGGAAGGGTTCAAACTTGGTCGGTTAACAAGATACAGGTCAAGACTACCGATGAGGAACTAGGTGTATGTCTAAAGAGTCCTCTGTCCAGTCCACCAGACCATAAGGGTAGAGAACTCCTTAAAAGGTCAAACAACACTTTGTTGTTTGTCAGTTTCCGAAATCACATTAGTTACTTAGTCTTCTACAAACAAACCTTAAGGGAACGAAAGAGGTACTAGGTTTTTTACAACCGTTAAACTAGAAACAAAGGAGACGGAGAAGTTTTGAGTCGTACATGTAGACCTGTAAGAACCGAGTACTTGACGACTTCAGATGGAACTTCCTAAAGCTCGTAATGGAACGATCGTACACTTTGTCCGTGTTGACATACCAGTACACTGTTAAGAAACCGTAACGGGAAGGAACCTATCCTTACCTTTGACTAGTAAAGGTCAGGACACCGATGTCGACTCAAAAAATTTAAAGGACCGTAGAACTCACGTCCTGAAATTGTCGTAGAAGAAAATATTAAAATTTATCGAGTCGACCTTAAGGTAGTGGGGGTGATCGAAACGACCATCATTACTAAGGATTCCGGATGAACTGAAGTGTGAGGTCCTGCAGATAGTTCTAAAGGGTCAATTCCTTAGAACTCAGTCTCAAGACCACCCACCTCGACCTAAAGAAAAAAGACCTCACGTTCCTTCAATAGACCTCTCGATCTGATTGTTTCGATGTCAGTAGTTTTGTCATACCATGACCGTGTTTCTGTCTTTATATCTAGTTACCTTGTTTATCTTTCGGGTCTCTATTTAGGTGTACGGATACCTGTTGAATAGAAACTGTTTCCTCCGTTCTTATATGTTACATTTTTTCTGTTAGAGAAATTGTTCACCACGACCCTTTTGATCGGTCAGTCAAGTCAGTGAGTCAACACAGGTTGAGAAACGTTGGGGTACTTAGCGCCGTGCGGTCCGGAGGGACAGGTAGTGGTAGAGGGCCTCAAGTGAGTCTGAGTGTAAGTAGCTCAGGCACTACGGTAGGTCGGTAGAGTAGGAGACAGCAGAGGAAGAGGAGGACGGGAGTTAGGGAGGGTCGTAGTCCCAGCAAAGGTTACTCAGTTGAGAAGCGTACTCCACCGGTTTCATGACGTCTAAGTCGAAATCGTAGTAAGGAAGGTTTCTTTAGGGTCCCGACTAGAGGAAGTCTTAGCTGACCAACCTAGAGGAACGTCAGGGTCCCTGAGAGTTCTCAGACGAGGTTGTGGTGTCAAGTTTTCGTAGTTAAGAAACCGTGAGTAGGAAGAAGTGTCAGGTTGAGAGTGTAGGTATGTACTGGTGTCCTTTTTGGTATCGGAACTGATCTGTCTGGAATCAACCGTTTCATTACAGAGACGAAAACTTATATGATAGATCCAACCAGTATTGAAAAGAAGGTTCCTCATTCGCAGAATTAAAGTACCGACGTCAATGGTAGACGTCACTAAAACCTCGGGTCTTTTTATTTCAGACTGTGACACAGGTGACAAAGGGGTAGATAAAGTCTACTTCACTACCTTGGCCTACGGTACTAGAATCAAAAGACTTACAACTCGAAATTCGGTTGAAAAAG
>SJYO01041852.1:8503303-8633634 GCA_006410555.1 Capra ibex | reverse complement strand
CATGAGGAAAAGGATAAACCTTGGTCAGACAACAAGGTACAGGTCAAGACTGACAACGAAGGACTGGACGTATGTCCAAAGAGTTCTCCGTCCAATCCACCAGATCATAAGGGTAGAGAAAGTCTTAAAAGGTGTCAAAGAACACTAGGTGTCAGTTTCCGAAACTGTATCAGCTATTTCGTCTTTATCTACAAAAAGACCTTGAGGGAACGAAAAAAGTACTAGGTCGCCTACAACCGTTAAACAAGAGACCAAGGAGATGGAAAAGATTTTGGTCGAACTTGTAGTCCTTCAAGTGCCAAGTGCATAACGACTTCGGACCGAACCTATTAAAACTCGTAATGAAATAATCGTACACTCTACTCACGTTAACACATCATCAAACCCTCTTGACCAGTTGGTGAACATTTTCTTACTTTCATCTTGTGAAAGATTGTGGTATGTGTTTTTATTTGAGTTTTACCTAATTTCTAGATTTACATTCTGGTCTTTCATATATTGAGGATCTCCTTTTGTATCCGTTTTGTGGGACTGTATTTAGTGTCGTCCTAGGCGATACTGGGTGAAGGGTCTCATTACCTTTATTTTCGTTTTTATTTGTTTACCCTGGATTAATTTGAATTTTCGAAAACGTGTTACTTCCTTTGATATTCGTTCCACTTTTCTGTCGGAATTCTTACCCTCTTTTATTGTCGTTTGCTTCGTTGACTGTTTCTTAGAGTTTTTATATGTTCGTCGTGTACGTCGAGTTAAGGTCTTTTTATTTACTCGGTTAGTTTTTTTACCCGGCTTCTTAATTTGTCTGTAAAGAGGTTTCTTCTGTATGTCTACCGATTGTTTGTGAGTTGTAGTGAGTAATAGTCTCTTTACGTTTAGTTTTGGTGTTACTCCATGGTAGAGTACGACCAGTCTTACCGACGATAGTTTTTCAGATGTTTGTTATTTACGACCTCTCCTATACCTTTTTTTCCTTGGGAGAATGTGACAACCACCCTTACGTTTAATCATGTCGGTGACACCTCTTGTCACACCTCTAAGGAATTTTTTGACCTTTATCTTGACGGTATACTGGGTCGTTAGGGTGACGACCCGTATATATGGCTCCTTTGGTCTTAACTTTCTCTGTGTATATAGCGTTAAAAGTAGAGTCGTGACAAATATTATCAGTCCTGTACCTTCGTTGGATCTACGGGTAGTCGTCTACTTACCTATTCTTTGGACACCATGTATATGTGTCACCTTATAATGAGTCGGTAATTTTTCTTATGTAAACTTAGTCAAGATTACTCCACCTACTTTGACCTCGGATAATATGTCTCACTTCATTCAGTCTTTCTTTTTGTGGTTATGTCATATAATTGTGTATATATACCTTAAATCTTTCTACCATTGTTACTGGGACATACACTCTGTCGCTTTCTCTGTGTCTACATTTCTTGTCTGAAAACCTGAACCACCCTCTTCCGTTCCCAGTCTACTAAACTCTCTTATCGTAACTTTGCACATATAATAGTATACGCCTTGTCTAGTGGTCAGGTCCAAACTACGTACTCTGTGCCACGAGTCCCGGCCACGTGACCCTACTGGGCCTCCCTACCCTACCCCTCCCTCCACGCTCTCACAAGTCCTACCCCTTGTATACATGTGGACACCGACTAAGTACAGTTACATACCGTTTTTGGTGTTATAACATTTCATTGATCGAAGGTTAATTTTAATTAATTAAACTTTTTTTCCTACAGACCGAGATCCACTCACTGGTGTCGTCAGACCAATAGACCCAGTAATTCTGGAAAGAACATGTCAAGAAGACACATAAGAACGGTGGAGGAAAAGTACAGAAGACCAAGACGATCCAAGAATTTAAAAGACAGGAAAGGATACGGGTAGAAATGTACTTTATAAGGAAACAATAGAGGTTAAAAGAACTTCTCTAGAGATCAAAAGGGGTAACACAACAAAAGGAGATGAAGAAACAATAGTTTAAACCCTATAAGAATACTATAATGACGAGAATGGATTGAAAAATGTGGTTTAAACCTAGGGGAAGAAAATCAAAAAATTTTTTAACATACAAACCTTAAAATATAAAGAGAGTTTTATTACATACGTAAAAGATATGTTGTTTCCTGAAGAGTTGAGAGTGTCGTGTCTCCTTAATGGACTCCTCTACACTTTTATTCACTTATATTTTCTACTACGGGACTAGGGTAGGGTCGATAACTTAATTAACTATCCTAGTCACGCCCGTCCATACCTTTAGAGGAAGCTACCAAAATAAAATAAAAAAGGAAGTTACCAAAATTACACTTCTGTGTCTACTCTTGGTACGTTCATTTAATAGAGTGTCTCTATGTGGTGAGAAAGAAGGAGATGTACAAAAGACACTTGAGGTCTCAGTGGAGACCCGAAGCTACGGTCACGGTGTCTTTGCTAAATCATTTCTACGCCGACGTCTATCGTGTCGTACGACATTATGGTGAGTGTTTACCTTTTGAGACTTGTTTTCCGTTAGTCGTTGTTGTAAGTCTCGAAGTCCACGAGTCATTGATAGTATCTGAGGAAAAACCTCCTCATACATTATCGAATCAGTGAACCAGGTTTATTGAACTTACGATTTAGTGTCTGTCGACCCAGGTATAGAAGGGGTAACAAGTAAGAACTTATTTATGTTTGTCATTATTTGATACCATTTATTTTAATTAGTGTGTACGAATACATGTATTATACTTGGATGACTTACAACCCGACAAAACTTAGATACCCAGACAACTTTGTCAGAAACACCCATTTGTCAGCGTCTACCCGTGTAAAACAGATAATTTTTGTGGACGTTTTCCAACGACCTTTTCAAAGTTTTTTTCGAACTTACTAAAGTTTTAAATAAAATGAGGTGGACGACTAACTGTCCAAACGTCAAAAAAAAGGAATCCTTAGGCACATAATAATCTTGTAAGACTAATGGAGTGACTACGGTAGTCTACTTGGCCCGTTCCACCTATAACATAGAGATAGGAAGTAAGGAAATACATAATTAGAGAAGGAAAGCAGTGAGTCAATGATGAATGAATGATATATCTTTCTAGAGACGTCCATTCACTTATTTTACGTTTATTAAGACAGGGTTAATATAAAGAAAGTATAATGAGTAGGATTACTTGTCTTAAGACATCTTTGAACTTGTTTATTAAAATAGATAAATAATTAGTGAACTTTGTTAAAAAGGATCCAAGTCGTAACAAGGATGAAGATAAGACTCTATCAAGGTAAGGACTTAATTATTATTTTCTTCTTTCCCTCTGAGGAGTGGAAATAAAAGTAAATGAGAAAGAAGTGGTGTGATAAGATGAGACTGGGACAGTATATAGGAATTTATATGATAACTAAGTTCATATTTAAAACTTGCTTGTATAAAATTGGGACATCTCTCCTCCGTAGTTATTTAACACTTGAAGGTTTTGTCGATACCGGTAATGGTTCATGTTTTATTTTCTCCTGATCATCATATAATTACTC
Organism: Capra ibex; assembly: GCA_006410555.1. NCBI lineage: Eukaryota > Metazoa > Chordata > Mammalia > Artiodactyla > Bovidae > Capra > Capra ibex. Next base: position 8,630,118 of record SJYO01041852.1, on the reverse strand, counting down.
TACTGTTTGAGAGAGAAGTTTACATAAAAATAAAATATTCATTTCGACATGAAGACGACATGACTTCGGTACAAACAAATTAACTACAAAAAGTAAAAAGAAGAAAAACTTTGATAAGTTGTTTTGTTTCTTTCTTTGTAACAACATAACAGATATAAAATAAGTCACAAACACAAGATTATAGGGAGAACTAGTATACAGTTAAATTCCCTCTAATACCGTACAGGACTTTTAAGATCTTCATATATAGAACCTTATCCTGTTTCCCCTAAACACTCATTTATAATGACTTTCCGTTCCACAAATTGAAATAAGAATGAAATACCTATGTTTAACATCAAGTGGAAGGTGGTCCATATTTTATTTCCTGTTCATTTTCAAAATAGTATACGAATCGTATTTCGCAACCCGGTAATTTACAGTTAATGTATTAATCAAACATACAACTATTCAATTAACCCCAGGAGTTTTGTTACTTTTATATAATAATTTAAAATGTCGATATTAGTATCTAAACGTAAAAGGATTATTACTCACTCCAATTTGTAGAAAAGTACACGAACAACAGTAGACACACAGAAGAAACCTTTTTACAAATAAGTCATGGAGACGAATAACAAAATAACCCAGTAAACCCAAAAACAAAAACAACTCACCATAATTCCAAAATTATATAAAACCTATAATTTTTGAATATCAAATATATTAAACGTTTAGAAGAGGGTTAGTCGTCCAACAGAAAAACGTAATAACTACTAAAGGAAACGACACATCTTCGAAAAACAAACTACGTTAGCGTAAACAAATGAAAGGGAACAAAATAAAGGGAACGGATTCCTCTGTTTAGTTCTTTGCATAAAAATTCTGGTACAGTTTCTCGTATGACGGATCCAAAGGAAGATCCTCAAAATACTAAAGTTCAGAGTATAAGTCCAGAAAATGTTTACAACTCGACTACTCACACATGTCACACTCAGTAGATCAAAAAGAAAAAAAGTGAACAACGATAGTACAAAAGGGTTGAGATAAATAATGTCTCTGATACGAAAGAGGTAAACGGGAAAAAAAAAAAGAGGAAACAGTATTTAATTAAAAGGTTACATAAAGAAAGACCCGAGATTTAAGACAAGGTAACATACAAGATAGGATACATAGAAAGACGGTTGTGGTACGACAAGACAAATTAGACCGAAATATTACTTGAACTTTAGTCTCACATACTATGGAGGTCGAAACAATAAAAAGAGTCCTAATGAAACCGATAATCCCCAGAAACCACGACGGTTTATTTAAAATCTTAAAAAAAACGAGAGTACACTTTTTTATAGTAACCCTAAAACTATACCTGACGTAACTTAGACGTCTAACGAAATCCTTTATACCTGGTTACAACCTGGTAACCTGGTTACTTGGTTATACCTGTAAATTTGTTACAATTAAGAAGGTCAGACACTCGTCTCATAGGTAAACAAATATATCAAAAATAAAAGAAATTTGTTACAGTATGTCAAAAGTTCACATATCTAAAAAGTGTAGGAACCAATTTAAATAAGGATACATGAAATAATATATACAACGATAAAATTAATCCTAACAAAAGAATTACAGAGACGGTCGAGTGACATTCGTTTGTCTTCCCGTTTTCACAAAACATACGACTAAAACGAGTGACTTTGAAATGACATAAGTAAATAAAAACATCTCAGAAATCCCAAAAGATATATATTTTAGTTCAGAAGGTGTTCATCAATTTCAAGATGAAGAAGGAAAGGTTAAACCTACAGAAAATAACTAAAAATAACGGATTAGCAAGACCGATTCCGAAGATTATAAGACAACTTATTCTCACCACTCTCACCCGTGACAGCAGAACAAGGAACAACATCCTGTCGAACGTCGAAAAGTGGTGACTCATACTACAATCGTCATCCAAACATTATTTACCGAAAATAATACAACTCCTTGCAAGGAAGATGTGAAATAACTCTTAAAAAAAAAGTATTTAGTAATAACTTAAAACAGTTTCAATAAAGACGTAGATAAATCTACTAGGGTCTAAAACTAGAAAGTAAAACAATTACACCAGGTAGTACAACTGACTAAACGTTTATAACTTGGTAGTAACTAGGGACCTCATTCAGAGTAAATTAGTACTATACACTATGAAGATTACAACAACAATAAATCAGTGATTCAACACGGGATGAAAGAACACTGGGGTATTTGACACCGGGTAGTCCGAGGAGACAGGTACCCTAAAGGGTAACCTCTCCTTATGGTGAAGGAAAAGGTCCCCTAACAGGACTAAGTCCCTAACTTGTACGTAAAGGACGTAACCGTCCGTCTAAGAAATGGTGACTCGGTGGATCCTTTGGGACTATGAAGATTATATAATGTGATAAACCGAACGATTATAAAACAACTTCTGAAAATATAGACACAAGTAGTCTGTATAACCAACACTAAAAGTAAAAAAACATAACAGAAACAGACTATAACCATAGTCCCACTACAACCAGAGTATTTTAATCTGTCCTTCACGAGAGAGGGGAGGTCAAAATACCTTATCAAACTCTTCCTGTCCATAATTTAGTAGAAACTGACAAACCATCTTGAGTGGACACTTCGGTATAGTAAGACCGAAATATAAAACCTCCTCGAAAGTTTCATAAAATTTTAAAATAAATAAATACCGGTACGACCAGAAACAACGACGTGTCTCGAAAAGAGATAAACGTCCTTCGTCCCCGATGAGAGATCAACACCACTTACCCGAAGAGTAACTCACCGAGAACAAATCCTACGTACCCGAAGTCATAAACGGCGTGTACCCGAATAAACGAGGTGTCTTACACCCTAGAAGGGTCTAGTCCCTAACTTAGACACAGAGGACGTGACCGTCTACCTAAGAAATGGTGACTCGATGGTCCCTTCGGGGACACCTCTTCGATACACAAATTACAAAATTAGAAACATGATAACTACTTACATATCTAAAAGATATGGAAGTACTAACTCAAGACTTACAAACGTACTAAAAGTGTAAACAGGTAAAAAAAAGATTCAACAGGTCAGACAACACGTATCGTATCGTCGAGTATAAGAAGGGAATATTAGGAAAAACAGGGGGGGTCCGTAAGTAACATTAAAAAGAGAAAGAAGAGACTAAAATAAATAATCGTGAAAGAAGCAAAAGAGTCACTCAGATCGATTTTCCAAACGGTTAAAACAAATAGAAGAGATAACAGAAAAATCAGATAGATGAAGGAAGATGATTGAGACCTGAAGTAAACAAGAATGGAAAAGATCAAGGAAATTCACATACCGATCTAAGAAATAAACTTAAAAAAGAACAAAGAACTCCATCCGGACATAACAATATAACGATATTTGAAAGGAGAATCATGAAAAAAGAAAAAACAAAAAAAAAAAACGTGATTTATATAGAATCATACAACATGACGACATAAAGTAAAAATAAACGGAAGTCCATAAGAAAAGGAGGACTAAAGAAGTAAATGGATTATCAACAAGGCATCGTGTGATAAGACAGATTTGTATTAAGGTCAAGAAAAAAATATCGAATAAAGATGAAGTACAACCTTTTTCGTGAACAATATTGACGATAGAAGAATTTGAATGACTCTCAACAAAGTATAGGGTTGTATACTAGATAGAACTCCTCCAAGGTACACGTGAAGTCTTCTTATACGTGACACGATGTAAACCTACCTTATAGACATCTTTGTATAGTTTGATAAGTCAAATTACAAAGTAATTTCCGACAAAAGGGGACAAAGGACAACTGAAAGATAGACCTACTAAGTAGGTGACTACTTTCATCCCACAATTTCGGGGGATGATAATAATGGAACAGTTAAGGAGGGAAATCCAGACAATTAACAAATTATATAAAACCAACAGGAACAATCCATATATACGTAATTATTGATAACACAGAAGAACTACTTAATAGTAGAAATAGTAATATGTGAGAGGTTAAAACAGAGAACAATGGAGAAACCGAACTTCAGATAAAAAAGACTATACTCAAGTCGATGTGGACGAAAAAGGTCGACAGTAAACGGTCCTCATAGTGGAACATATGGAAGTTAAAATCGGACAAACAGAAATCTTGACCACTTACAGAACCTCCGTCGTATATAACCCAGACAACAAATAATTAGGTAGATCGGTGACAAACAGAAAACTGTCTATTTAACTTAGGTGAATGTAAATCACATTAACAACTATAAACTCCTAAATCATAACGGTAAAATAGAGCAAAAGACCAACAAGACATATGTCTAACGAAGAAAAATGAAGACAAAGACGGTAAAATCAAACCACCGAAATGTACTAAAAAAAGTTAAAAGGAAATAAAATACAGAGATGAGACCTGTATAAAACACCAGTGACACTCCAAACAAATTTTCAGAGTATAAATTTTGTTAGAAAAAAAGACGACTATCGTAGAATAGAAGTAAAAGTATATATTATCTATGTTCCTCCTTTTGTCGTACGTGGTAAGTCTGAGATGACTAGATCGAAGAAGGGAGATGACTTAATTGATAATCGGTTACTAAGACTACTAAATGTATTTGTAAAATTTAGTCTGATTGTGGATGTACTCAGATGACTTTTTCTAAATATATCGACCTGTGTTTTATTCGTTCTTGACTTTTCTAAAATGACCTTATAGTGGTTTAAGTAAAGTCAAGGGAAGTCAAGTCAACGAGTCAACATAGGCTGAGAAACGTTGGGGTACTTGACGTCGTGTGGTCCGGAGGAACAGGTAGTGGTCGAGGACCTCAAGTGAGTCTGAGTGCAGGTAGCTCAGTCACTACGGTGGGTCGGTAGAGTGGGAGACAGTAGGGGAAGAGGAGGACGGGGGTTAAGGAGGGTCGTAGTCTCAGAAAAAGTTACTCAGTTGAGAAGTGTACTCCACCGGTTTCATGACCTCAAAGTCGAAATCGTAGTAAGGAAGGTTTCTTTAGGGTCCCAACTAGAGGAAGTCTTACCTGACCAACCTATAGGAACGTCAGGTTCCCTGAGAATTCTCAGAAGAGGTCGTGGTGTCAAGTTTTCGTATTTAAGAAGTCGCGAGTCGAAAGAAGTGTCAGGTTGAGAGTATAGGTATGTACTGGTGACCTTTTTGATCCGGAATGGTTTAGTTAAAGGAGTACTGAAAACCTTTCAGTAGTAAGAAAAGACAGACACTAGTGGGAGACAGGTAATGCGAGTGAAGTAACCTAGTCTTTTGTTTGGACTCTTTTAATGAAGTTTTATAAGGACGATTTTATAATTAAATTACTTTTCTCTCTACCCAAGACGTTGACAGTGGAATAGTGTGTTGACTTAAATTATAAGACTAAAATCTTATGTTTTGTACCGGACTCTAGAAGTGATTTCTTTTCTTTTAATTTCAAGTTTTACAACACAGATATTTTACCTTCCAAAATTTTTCACTTTAAGACCATCTTAAATTCTACTATTATGACCTGTGTCCACTTAATTCTCGTACTCCATATTACCTTTCAGTTCCCTATATGCCTTACACTGAAAATGGACTTAGTTAATAAATTCCTTTTTTTGTCCGAATGTTTTTTAACAAACATGTTAAATTCTTTTTAAATGGAAACTTAAAGTCTATGTATAAACAATGACCTATATTTCACTTTCATTTTCACTTCAACGAGTCAGTGCAGACTGAGAAACACTGGGGTACCTGACATCGGATAGCCCGAGGAGACAGGTACCCTAAAAGGTCCGTTCTCACGACCTCACCTAACGGTAAAGGAAGAGGATAACCTACGTTCCAAACCACATTTTTTATGACTCAAGAAGGAATGACACAAAAGGAAACGATCTTTTAAGTCCAGTACAAAACGTTTAAAGATTTTCAAACTTTTTGTAATGTTTCGTGCCAGAAGTCTAATAGTACGTTTTGTCTCATAGAGGTAAAACTCAACATTTCTTTGTGTTGAACCATCAATGGTCGCTACTATTTAAATTTTCATTTTTTATTTTTGTACTTAGAATAAACGTGTGACATGTAAAAGATCATAATTTTTTCTCTATGTAGAGTTCTCTAATTTATCTTATTCTCTTTATAGTTTTAATTGTAAAGGTACCACTGTAAATTTTATTTATGATTTTATACAATACATCGTAACCAACTTAAAAAAATTTATTGTTCCTATTACAATCGTGTAAAAAAGGAGAGTATTTTTCTACTCAAATATAAATCTTAGTCTTAAAGTACGATGTATGTATATTTTGATAAGACTTCTTTAATTAATTTTGATAATTTACACAAAATGAAAAAATTCTGAAAAAAAAGTTAGTGTGTTGTATATATTCTCGGTTATGATGTTTTCCTTTCGTTTTATTGTTAAATATGGTTATTGTCAATCGAACCACGATTAATTTTAAGGTATGTCAAAGTAAGATTTAATTTTAATGAGTAGTATTAGAGTAATTTTTATTTTAAATGGGTTGACTGTCTCGGACTTTAAAATCTAAACTACATTAAAACTATTTTTAATATGTACACTAGTGAGTGAATCTCGGTCTGTAAGACCTTACACTTCAGTTCACCCGGAATCTTTCGTAGTGATGCTTGTTTCGATCACCTCCACTATCTTAAGGTCAACTCGATAAAGTTTAGGACCTTCAACTACAACACTTTCACGATCTGAGTTATACGGTCGTTTAAACCTTTTGAGTCGTCACGGGTGGTCTGACCTTTACCAGTCAAAAGTAATATTAGGGTTTCTTTCCGTTACGGTTTCTTACGAGTTTGATGGTATGAGTTGACGTGAGTAGAGTGTACGATCATTTCATTACGAGTTTTAAGAGGTTCGGTCCGAAGTCGTTATGCACTTGGCACTTGAAGGACTACAAGTTTGACCAATATCTTTTCCATCTCCTTGGTCTCTAGTTTAACGGTTGTAGACGATCTAGTACCTTTTTCGTTCTCTCAAGTTCCTTTTGAAGATAAAGACAAAATAACTGATACGGTTTCGGAAACTGACACCTAGTGTTCTTTGACACCTTTTAAGACTTTCTCTACCCTTATGGTCTGGTGGACTGGACGGAGAACTCTTTGGACATACGTCCAGTCCTTCGTTGTCAATCTTGACCTGTATCTTGTTGTCTGACCAAGGTTTATCCTTTTCCTCATGCAGTTCCGACATATAACAGTGGGACGAATAAATTGAATATACGTCTCATGTAGTACTCTTTGCGACCCGACGTTCTTCGTGTTCGACCTTAGTTCTAACGGTCCTCTTTATCGTCAATGGAGTCTATACCTCTACTGTGGTGGGAATACCGTCTTTCACTTTCTCTTGATTCTCGCACAACTATTTTGAATTTCTCCTCTCAGTTTTTCAACCGAATTTCGAGTTGTAAGTCTTTTGATTCTAGTACCGTAGGCCAGGGTAGTGAAGTACCCTTTATCTACCCCTTTGTCACCTGTGTCACAGTCTGAAAAAAAAAGACCCGAGGTTTTAGTGACGTCTACCACTAACGTCGGTGCTTAAATTTTCTACGAATGAGGAACCTTCCTTTCAATATTGGTTGGATCTATCGTATAACTTTTCGTCTCTGCACCGAAACAGTTGTTTCCAGTCGGATCAGTTCCGATACCAAAAAGGACACCAGTACATACCTACACTCTCAACCTGATATTTCTTTCGACTCGCGACTTCTTAAATACGAAAACTTGACACCACAACCTCTTCTGAGAACTCTCAGGGAACCTGACGTTTCTCTAGGTTCTTCAGGTAGGATTTCCTCTAGTCAGACCCATAAGTAACCATCCTGACTACGACTTCGACTTTGAGGTTATGAAATCGTTGGACTACACTTCTCGACTGAGTAAACTTTTCTGGGACTACGACCCTTTCTAACTCCCGTCCGTCTCTTCCCCTGCTGTCTTCTACTCTACCAACCTACCGTAGTGACTGAGTTACCTGTACCCAAACCCACCTGAGGCCCTCAACCACTACCTGTGCCCAGTATTTCTCAGTCTATACTGACTCTCTGACTTGACTGACTATGTACAACTCTTCTCGAGTCGATGTAAAAGGGTTCGTGAACCTTGAAAAAAATTGTATGTGATAAAAGTAATAGAAAGGTGAAGAACCAATGACAGTTATTCCTTATGTATATACTCAGATATGTATTTGGTATTAGAATTCAAGTGAAACTTTCAACCCTTTATCTTTTTTGACAAGAAGTCAAATTAAGTATAAAAGATCAAAAAAAAAGATCTTTTAGATCTATATCCTTTTGGATTATATCCATTTGTAATTTTCCATTAACAAATTTTCAAATTTATACGGTGTAAATGGTCAAACCCGAGTCCATATAAGAAGTTAATGTAGACATTGTCAAGGTATTAAAATCAAACCTATAGGTGTGTAGGACCTTCATTGGGTCAACGAAAAATCATTTAACTGGGGTAGTAAAAGACCTTAAGGAACCTTTTAGACTAACAGAATTGGACTAATGATAAAGAGGAGTAAATAAGTCTCACTGACCGATTTTTCACCCGTTATTCGGACAAAACAACTTACGCTGTACTCCTCTTTAGTCAACGTCGAGGAATCTTAAAGGTAAGTGTAGGATGTCTAAGATGTACCTTTCAGAATCGTAGACTACAACGACGGTCAGTAAAACGGTGGTATTCCTTTCGGTCGGAATCTTATATCATACATATGATGTTTTGTCGGTCGAAGGGACTACCGAGTTTACATTTCTTAGTCGGACGTTACTTCCTCAACGTCCTCTGTGTTCAAACTAGGGACCCAGTCCTTCTATGGGACCTACTTCCGTACCTTTGGGTGAGGTCATAAGAACGGGCCTCTTAGAGTACCTTTCTCCTCGGACCACCCGATATCAGGTGTCCCAGCGTCTCAGTCTGTGACGACTTCACTAAATCGTACACGTGTGTACGTGATGTTTTGTTGTCAAATGTCTTCTCTCAAACGGAAAAACTATGACAGTTTAGATCTAATTGTAATTCAACTGGGTCATATATGCAAAGAGTCAACAACTCAGTTATGTTCTGTTAACAAGACCCAGATAAATATAACAAAGTGAATCTTAATTTTTAAAGGGGGTAAACAAAGATTTTCAATTGCAAAACCCCCTCTCCCTTTCTACCGCCTCCTTATCCTGCCCTTCTGGTGAAAGAGGGAGTGTTTAAGGAGTTTTCTTGTAAAGTTGCGACTCGTTTGAAGTGTTTTGTTGAAGACATCCGACCGTCTCCTGTAGTCCGTTGGTCTTTTCGTCTAGTAACAGAAGTTTTTGTCCATCCTTTTTTATATTTTCTGTTTTTTCCTCTGTTTCCTCCACCCCTCCCTCGAGGTAGGGCCCTTCCCTTCGGGCAGGGCCCTTCCCTTAAAATTCTTCTCTCCAAAGGTTTGTCGTCCTTTGTGAGAGGGACGGCTCAGACACCGCTCGGAACCTTTGTGTCTCCCGTTGTATTGTCCTTCCTTTTTATCTATTTATTAATTTTGGTTGTCTAATGTTCGGGTTGTCATTGAGGGGGTCGCCTTTTCGTCGTGTCTGCGGACGTAGGCGGTGACCCTTCACCCCCGTCCCGTCCCTGTGCGCCCTCCGCGCCCGACGTCTCGAAACATTCTTAGCCCGTCCTTGCCCGGTACGCGTTGGTCTTGCTAGATTGAACCCGATCGTTTGGTCTGACACCCTATCGATGGTGCGCTTTTCGAGCTTGTGTTCTGTGGCGGTCCTGGCTCGTGTCTTGTTTCCTGCCTTGCCCTTTTCGGCCGACGTCTGGTAGGGGACGGTCCCTGTCCGTCGGTCTCAGCATTCCTGACCTTTCCCCGTTAACGTCTGGGCCTCTCTGACATGAATGGATTGACGTTCGTCCGAGGAAACGATTCTGAAGACCCCCACGACCTGTCAGTGTTAGATGGCGTGCCCCACGCGGTCGCCGGGCGGGTCTTTCGACTCGTCGTCGCCGTCTTTTCCACTGTTCGGCGCCGCTAGCGCGAGCGGTTTGAGGACTCGATGAGCCTGGACCCTTCCCGTGTTTCGCGTCAAGGTCGGCTTAGACACGGAGACTCCCGACGGACTCGCGGCTTGGACTCACCGAACCTGGCCCCTTTACGTGCGTCGGATCCCGGCCGGGGTCTGCCAAGGGCCGACTCGTAGGATCTCGGCCTCGCCAAACACGCGGCTCTCTTTCCTGTCCAGTTCGTCCCGTCTCTATGACACACGTGTGCTGTCACGATAAACAATCGTCGTCGGGGGGAGGGGTGTCGCGTTGACACTCGGATTTTCCGGTCGTTTGTCTTCTTCAATTTGTCTCCCTTGGTGGAACCTTCACTAGGGTGTTCCGGGTAATGTGGTCTTTCCCGGTCTATAAAAATTGTAAAAATTTTAGTAAGGAAAAAAAAAAAAGAGAAAAAAAGGGATTGAAAAGAAATTAACAATTCAGAAGATAAAGAGAAGATTAAAAATAAAGATATTGGATAATAATGATATAAAAAAAACAAACAAAAAATTTTCCTGAAAAAAAAAAAAAAATTCCGTTTGTGGTATATGTCAGAAACCTACCAACAACTACCGAAAAAAAAAAAAAACTAACAAACAAACAAAAAATTATTAAGAAAAAGAAAGAAAAAAAAAAGAAAGAAAGAAGGAAAAAGGAAGACGAAGAGAGATTATAACATAGAAACTTTTAGGTTGGAGATGAGATCTAAAAATTAGAAACGAGAATCCAAAAACACCAGTTAAAACATGTAAATTTTTGGGTTTGAAGTGATAGGGTCAGATGGACTCTCGCTCTAATGACCGAACTGGTGAGAGAGGAGGAGACCTGAGAGGAAAAAGAGGTGGTCCACCGGAGACAGAGAAAAGAGGGGGTAGAGAGGAGATAGGTTGAGACACTTAGAGACACACAAGGTCTGCCACCTCTTGTGGATTCCTTGTCCAATGACCGTCCTAAACAGAGAGAGGATGAGTAAGGAGAGAGACTAGGAGGACCAGTGGAGACAGATGAAGGAGGGAGAGGAGAAGGGGCATATTGAGACATTTATGGAGACTCGCCAGGTCTGATATCTCGCGTGTATTCCTTCACTGATGACCGATCGAACGAGAGAAGAGAAAACTAGAGTGGCGTAGAGTAAGGTCAATGGAGATTGATGGGGGAGGTAGAAGAGAAGAGGAATATTGAGTCACTTGGAGAGACTCACAGGGAGTTACACCTCTTTGAAAAGTAGAAATTGGATCTACAAAATAGTAGCCACGACATATCTACCTCTTCAGATCTCCGATGACATTTTTATTTTGACTTTTGGTCTTCGTCCTTCGAATTTAGGTTTCGGACTTTTGTAATCTCTTGAGAACTTAAGTCCCTTGTAATTCGTTATCCTCGGGTAGATTACGGAAGTATGGATGTGGCTTTGGTTCAAGGTGGGTTCCCGGTTGTTTAAGGTTTTGTTCTGTATGGTGCGTTTAAGAGGTCGTTGTGTCCTTGTGAGGGGACTCGAAGTTATATGTCCGTCGAGTTTTAATAGGGTTTTGGAAACTACAGAGCATTGGGTAATGCCCAGTGAGGTAACGTGAGGTCTCTCTTCTTTGGGTCGAGGTGGGTGGTTTTGAGGTTGTGTTCGGAGGGATTGGTCCTTTGGAACTGTTCGGTGACTATCTTGGGGTGGGTTTCACTCCTTCGAGGTATTATTTCTCTTGAGGTGTTTAAGGGTCTTATATTTTTCCGGTGGGGTTTGCGTCGTTATATTGGTTCTACTTCTCTGTCTCCTTATGTGTCGTCCATTTCCTTGTCCTCTCAACGGGTGGTTTGGTTTGTTTTCACCTTCTTCATCCCTTAGATGGCCTCTTCCTTAAGGCTTATAACTATCACTTTTACTAGGTTTTAGAACTTTAGTTTTACCTTAGTGTCTATTTATCCGATCTCTGTTCCTAACTCTTCTACGTTCTTTCCAAATTGTTCCTGGATCTTCTTTATTTTTTCTCAGTTTTATATTACTTATTACGTTATTTACTCTAGTCTTTGTGAGACCTCCGTTGTTAATCATCTTATTGCCTCCGTCTTCTATCCTAATCACTTTATCTTCTATCTTACCATCTTTATTTACTTAGTCTCTCCTTTGTTCTTGTTGCTTAATTTTCTTTACTCCTGTTAGAGTCTCTGGAGGTCCTGTTATACTTTGCGAGGTTGTAAGCTTAATATCCTCAGGGTCTTCTTCTTCTGTCTTTCTTTCTAGTACTCTTTTAGGAACTCCTCTATTATCAACTTTTGAAGGGATTTTACCCCTTCCTTTATTAGTGGGTTCAGGTTCTTTGTGTCTCTCAAGGTTTATCCTATTTGGGTTCCGCTTTGTGGGGTTCTGTGTATAATTAGTTTAATTGTTTCTAGTTTGTGTTTCTTGTTTATAATTTTCGTCGTTCCCTTTTTGTTGTTTATTGTGTGTTCCCCTAAGGGTATTCCTATTGTCGACTAGAAAGTTATCTTTGAGAAGTCCGGTCCTCCCTTACCGTTCTCCCAGCGATTCTCAGCTGTGCTGACTCGCTGAAGTGAAAGTGAAAAGTGAAAGTACGTAACCTCTTCCTTTACCGTTGGGTGAGGTCATCAGAACGGACCTCTTAGGGTTCCTGCCCCCTCGGACCACCCGACGACAGATACGCCAGCGTGTCTCAGCCTGTGCTGACTTCGTTGAATCGTCGTCGTCGTACCTCTTTTGTCATATCTCCAAGGAATTCTTTGATTTGTATCTCCACGGTATACTAGATCACTAGGGTGAGGAACCATACAAAGACCTATTTTGGTATTAAGATTGTCTTTTATTCGTGGGGTTATAAGTAACGTCGTGATAAATATTATTGGTTCTGTACCTTTGTTGGATTTACGGGTAGTTGTCTACTTACCTATTTCTTGTGTACCATGTATATATGTTACTTTATGTATTTGAATCCGTATTTTCTTACTTTATTACGGTGTACGTCGTTGTACCTACCGGGATCTCTGAGAGTGTGATTCGTTTCGTTCAGTCTTTCTCTTCCTTTTTTTGGTATACTATGACAAACATACACCTTAGATTTTATACTACGTTTACTTGAATAGATACTTTATCTTTGTTTGAATGTGTGTATCTCTTCTCTACATACTAACGGTTCTCCATCTTTTTTAACCCCTCCCTATCTGACCCTCAAAACCCAATCTTATGTGTTTTATAATATATATGTTACCTGTCTGTTAATCCAGGATGACATATCGTGTCTCTTATTATAATTTATAGAACACTACTTGGTATTATCTTTTATTATACTTTTTATTACGTATATATAGACATGGATATGTACGATATGTCACATATACGACATATCATATATGTCATATTTTATTGTGTTATAACATTTATTTCTTGTGAAGTTTTATTAAAGAATATACCGGAGAAAAATAAAAATATATAAAGTGTTTTATTTCAAATTAAAATAGGTACGATAAAATTCTGTCAACAGAAGAGACGTTTAATTTGTATTAAAAAAAGGGTGGATGAGTTGTTTGCTTGGTCCTGTTCTTTTTAAGAAATTTCTGTAGAAAAAGTGTTACCCAAATAAAAAGAGAACTTATAATATTACTTTTATATACTTCTACAGAGAGAAATACTAGGATGAAGATATTCTTCAAAGATGATCTAAGGGATTATACCTGTTTATAATAAAAGACTTAATAAAATGTCGTGTCTGAAGTTTTCTCTACAGATTGCAGATTTAAATGATCTTGAATCTACCATAGAATTCCCACTATAGACCGGTCCTATCTCAATTTATTATAACGTGGTTTATAAAATGTAACGTCCACCTAAGAATTGGACAGACTCGGTCGTCCCTTCGGAACGTGGTTTAAAAAATCTAGAGGAATGAATCGAATTTTACGATGACTCTACAATAATTAGTTGGTCCTAGGTATAATAGAACCGAGTACATATAAATAAATCCACACCATCACACTGGTTCGCGGTCTGTTACCTTGTACACGACTTCATTACTTACTTTTAAGGTCTAGATCTGGAATTTTTAGAGAGTGTTTTATTAAATTAATAAAAGAATCCAGGGACCAGTCACAGGTACACGACTGTTACCGTCTCTGTGTCCTTATATCCTCAAGTCAAGTCAGCGAGTCAGTACAGGCTGAGAAACACTGGGGTACTTAGTCCCTCGTGCGGTCCGGAGGGACAGATAGTGGTTGAGGGCCTCAAGTGAGTTTGAGTGCAGGTAGTTCAACCACTACCGTAGGTCGGTAGAGTAGGAGACAGCAGGGGAAGAGGAGGACGGGGGTTAAGGAGGGTCGTAGTCAGAAAAGGTTACTCAGTTGAGAAGCGTACTCCACCGGTTTCATGACCTCAAAGTCGAAATCGTAGTAAGGAAGGTTTCTTTGGGGTCTCAACTAGAGGAAGTCTTACCTGACCGACCTAGAGGAACGTCAGGTTCCCTGAGAGTTCTCAGAAGAGGTTGTGGTGTCAAGTTTTCGTAGTTAAGAAGCCACGAGTCGAAAGAAGTGTCAAGTTGAGAGTGTAGGTATGTACTGGTGACCTTTTTATTATCGGAACTGATCCTCCTGGAAACAACCGTTTCATTACAGAGACGAAAAGTATGTACTGGTGACCTTTTTATTATCGGAACTGATCCTCCTGGAAACAACCGTTTCATTACAGAGACGAAAAGTCATACGATAGATCCAACCAGTATTGAAAGGAAGGTTCCTTATTCGTAGAAACTTAAAGTATCGACGTTAGTGGTAGACGTCACTAAAACCTCGGGTTTTTCTATTTCAGACAGTGACAAAAGTGACAAAGAGGTAGATAAAGGGTTCTTCACTACCCTGGCCTATGGTACTAGAAGCAAAAGACTTACAACTCTAAATTCGGTTGAAAAAGTGAGAGGAGAAGATGAAAGAAACTTACCGTAACTTTGTACATATGATAGTACATTCTTTGCTTAGCGGTCAGATACAGGTTACGTCCTATGTCCTACGAACCCCGACCACGTGTCCCTACTGGGTCTCTCTACAATACCCCTCTGTCCACCCTCCCCCCAAGTACAAACCCTTGTGTACATGTGGGTACCACCTAAGTACAGTTACATACCGTTTTGGTTATGTCATAATATTTCATTTTATTTCATTTTTATTTTTTAATTTTTTTTTAGAAAAAAATTAAAAAATAAAAAATTATATTTAAATAAATTAACCTCCAATTAATGAAATGTTATAACATAACCAAAATGGTATGTAGTTGTACTAAGGTGGTGTCCATATGTGCACAAGGGGTAGGACTTTGGGGGAGGGAGGAGGGAGGGACATGGTAGTGAGACCCAGTAGGGTCACGTGGTCGGGGTTCGTAGGTCATAGTACGTAGTTTGGACCTGACCACTAAACAAAGTATATACTATAATATGTACAAAGTTACGGTAAGAGGGTTTGGTAGGGTGGGAGAGGGAGAGGTGTCTCAGGTTTTCTGACAAGATATGTAGACACAGAGAAAACGACAGAGCGTATGTCCCAATAACAATGATAGAAAGATTTAAGGTATATATACGTAATCATATGACATAACCACAAAAAGAAAGACCGAATGAAGTGAGACATATTATCCGAGGTCAAAGTAGTTAAATTTTCGAAGACGTGTTGTTTCCTTTGATATTCGGTTCCACTTTTCTGTCGGAAGTCTTACCCTCTTTTATTATCGTTTACTTCGTTGACTGTTTGTTAATTAGAGTTTTTATATGATCGTTGAGGACGTCGAGTTAAGGTCTTTTTATTTGTTGGGTTAGTTTTTTACCCGGTTTCTTGATTTATCTGTAAAGAGGTTTCTTCTGTATATTTACCGATTGTTTGTGTACTTTTCTACGAATTGTAGTAAGTAATAGTCTCTTTACGTTTAGTTTTGGTGTTACTCCATGGTAAAGTGTGGTCAGTCTTACCGACACTAGGTTTTCAGATGTTCGTCATTTACGACCTCTCCCACACCTCTTTTCCCTTTGGAGAATGTAACAACCACCCTTACGTTTGATCATGTCGGTGATACCTCTTGTCACACCTCTAAGGAGAAAGTTAAAGTAGTTGTCCGAAAAATCAAGGAGAAGTGAAAGACGGTATTCCCACCACAGTGGACGTATAGACTCCAATAACTATAAAGAGGATCGTTAGAACTAAGGTCGAACACAAAGAAGGTCAGGTCGCAAAGAGTACTACATGAGACGTACATTCAATTCATGAGACCCATACACAATTCAGTCACTACAAAATCCAAATTGAAAACATCGTGATCGTAATGAAATAGATTAGATATTAACCAGTGAACGTCACGATATTATTAGGTATCCCGTAAAAGAATTACAATTCACTGTTGTCGATTCTAAGTGTCTTCCACGACCATCTCCGAAGTATCTTGTGTATTTTAGTATTTTAATCTTGTTTCTTTGTACCCAGATAACATCATCTTTAATGTCTACAAAGGATCATAAAGACAGAGTCGTGTAAAGGATGTATGTATACAACGTGAAGGGTCAAGGAAGCACCAACCTCCTCCAGGAAGAATTGATTAGAGTAGGTTTACCAGAAGGGTCCACCACGATCACCATTTCTTGGACGGACTGTTACGTCCTTTGTACTCTACACCCAAGTTAGAGACCCAGTCTTTCTAGGGGATCTCCTCTCGTACCGTTGAGTGAGGTCATAAGAACGGATCTTTTAGGGAATCTATCTCCTCGGACCTCCCGTTATCAGGTATCACAGTGTTTCTGAGTCTGTACTGACTTCGTTGAATCGTACATTACACGAATCAATGCAGACGGTCCAAGGAGACAGGTTCCCTAAAGGGTCCGTTCTTATGACCTCACCTAATAGTAAAGGAAGAGGTCCCATAGAAGTCTTCGGTTCTAAGTTTGGAGAGGACGTGACGTCCGTCTAAGAAGTCGACGACTCAGTAGTAATACAGTAGAAATGAACATCGAGTGACCTGTCCTAATCAAGTCCTCCTGGAGTAAACATGGAGTAAACATCAACTTACTTGTATTGTGAAACCCTGATCTCGTAATTAATCTACCATAATCAAGATGTTTCAAGAGAGAGAGAGAGAGAGAGAAAAAAAAAGGAAGGACGAGTTGACTGGTCGTTAGAAGGACCTTCATTGATATGATAGTCGAAACTAAGGTCTCATTTCTACAGTGTTTCGTTTTGAGTTCTCAGTATGTCATTAAACTATATATTACCAATTAGTTACTTCCTCTTACAAAGTAAAGTAAGGTGACACCATACTTCAACAAACCAAGAAATAACATTGGACGTGATATGGGTACGGTTTATTACGACTTTATACATTCAACGTTATATCTGGTTCACGGATGATTCGATTTTGACATCTCTTTTAACTTTTACCATAAAATCTTCCTATAACCATCGTTTAGCGATGTAAATCTTTGTGTAATCTATACTTTGGTAACTCGAGTTCTCCTAAACGTAAAAAAAAAAAAAACGAGGTTCACTTTACCTTATCTCCCGTTTTTACAACACGGTCGTCTCGACGTTTTCCATTGACTAATATTCGGCTTTTACATTCGTTACTTGAGGTTCAGAGATTACTCACAGATGTACACTCCTCATTAAAATCTTTTTGATGTACCTTAAGTAGTGGTCTGTGAACGTAACTTAACGAGATATCTTCTTTTTTTTTATGTTTGGGTACTTCAAGATTATAGAATTCAAAGACTCTGAAACCCACACAATTTCGTCAATAAACTAAGATTGTATGATTTTGAAGAGTAAAGATGTAAGTAAAAGAGTAGACTAGTAAGAAATAATAGGACACTTTCATTGATATAAACATTTATATGTGAATGTTAATATAAAATTCTTATATATTTTATATATAAGAATAAAAGGGGGTGACCCTCTTAAAACTTTATATATATTCGGTAGTATAATTGTCTTTATCTTTATACAAGGAAGTCTAAAATCGTTTATTAGGGATTAAGTCCCTTTGGAAGATCCAAAGTGATAGACTGTAAGATAAGGTCACGTCGTTAATACATTTAAATTGATTCGGTGAATGTTAATGATTATAAATATAAATACTAAAAAAGACCCTTCTATAAAAAGTTAATGGTTAGATGGACTGAAATTCTAGTTCCTTTGTCTCCACATAAAAAAGGAAAATTAAATGAAGACACAGACTACTTAGATCATCTCAAGAATTTTGTACTTTTCTATAATTTATAAATATTAAAGAGTATATAATAGAGAAAATTAATTGCTGGAAAATTTATAATAATAACGTGAGTAAGTATGTTTGAAATTTGTTACATTCATGTCCTTCTCCAAAAAGACTATACCTTCCAGGTTGGAGTTTATACCTCTTCCGTTACCGTGGGGTGAGGTCATGAGAACGGACCTTTTAGGGTGTCTGCCTCCTCGGACCACCCGAAGTCAGGTACCCCAGTGATTCTCAGCGTGTACTGACTCGCTGAAGTGAAAGTGAAAAGTGAAAGTACGTAACCTCTTCCTTTACCGTTGGATGAGGTCACAAGAACGGACCTCTTAGGGTCCCTGTTGCCTCGGACCACCCGACGGTAGATACCCCAGCGTGTCTCAGCCTGTGTTGACTTCGTTGAATCGTCGTCGTTGGAGTTTATATACTTTCGTAAGTGTTTTTATAAAATGGTTTATTACGGTTAATATTATAGTCTTAACTTTGTGTCGAGTCATTTATACAAACAGTGTAGATACAGGTTCCGTCATACGTCTTTGATTTTCTTCTTTTTCCATGGTTACCCTTCTGAATCGGAATCGACAGTTAAATTAATTTCAGTTTTACTCACATGTTATTGAGTATGGTTTCGTCTTGTGTCTCCATAACGACCTCGGTATGTTTTACCCTGTGATATGATAATAAACAGAATGAACCTGTAAAACACTCATTTTCCTCTACGATGACTGTTAATGGGTCCATGTTGTTCGTATTAGACCTTGATTGGGATCGATTGTTCGACCAGATATGACTAAATGTTATAGTCGTAGCTTGTTATCTTCTCATTTTCTCGGGAAAGAGAACTCTTATTTTTTATACTCTCATAAAAAAACCAACAATAACCATTAATCTTTTGACTCATCTTCATGTTTTTCATAATGTCCATGTGTTTGAACATGTTATTTTCCGTAAAATGGGTTTTTTTATATCCTTTAAAGATACTTGTTAATTTACCAAATAAATTATATATTTCTGATAAAAATGTTTCGAGGTTAAGACATCTCTGGTTATAATAAAATTTAAACTTGTTTATCTAAGTCTTTTTAATTTCGAGTACGTGTTCAATAATTATTCTGTCTGTAATTTAACGTGTAACTTAAAATCAGGGTCACTTCTAGACAAAAAAGGTCATCAGTACATACCTACACTCTCAAGTTGATATTTCTTCGGTTTCTTAACTACGAAAACTTGACACCACAACCTCTTCTGAGAACTCTCAGGGACCCTGACGTTCCTCTAGGTTGGTCAGGTAGGATTTACTCTGGTCAGGACTGACAAGTAACCTTCCTGACTACAACTTCGACTTTGAGGTTATGAAATCGGTGGACTACGCTTCTCGACTTGTCTGGGACTACGACCCTTTCTAACTTCCGCTCTCTTCTCCTGTTGTCTCCTACTCTACCAAACCTACCGTAGTGGCTGAGTTACCTGTACTCAAACTCATTAGAGACCCAAAACCACTACCTGTCCCTCCGAACCGCACGACGTCAGGTACCCCAGTGTCTCAGCCTGTATTCGTTGAATAGACTTGACGTCTAGATAAACCGGGATCTTATCAGACATACTCTTCTGTCATCACTTAAACTTATGGTTTTAACACTTTCTTATTTAGTAAAATATCCATTATAATTAAGTGAATTTTAAACTAATCCCCTTACCACACGTCAAAGTTATCGTTCTACAAGTCACTTAACGTTAATGTGTTCTATAATATAATTCCCATTTAAATTCACAATTTTATCATTATCAGAGTAATCTGTAACGACTAGAACACCCTAAAAAAGAAATGATTGGACACCCCTTTTTTCTACAAGTTAGTCATGTACGATGTCTACGATCGCAACTGTTCATTGTTAATACCGATTCAGTCTCACTCCTCGAGAGGAGACAAATAGAGGAGGGTATACGGAGTATTTTGTGATATACTCGACATATTTTAAGTACAGTTTCATTAAAGAGTTTTATTGATTCTCTTGAACCAATTACGGAGACTATAATCCTTGTCTTATTGTTTGAATGTACTTTTTGACGTAACTTCATTACTGTGTTAATCTTTAACTAGGACTCGATTACGTGTTTAAGTGTTTTATGGTTGAAAACAAGTTTCGAAATTCTTAGGGTTTTGTGTACTTGAAGACTTTCGACAAAGAATTTCGCACGTCGTATCTCGTAAATTGACTTATATATACTTTTCATTTTAATTTGTTAAAGATCCTATGATTCTTTCAAAAGGAAACTTCTACATCTACACGAAGTATAAGATTTTCACACGTTATACGGTGGTACTTTCCCATTTATGAAAATGGGAAAAAATTAATAAGATTGATATGAAAAAAGAAGAGAAGGAATCGTAACACGATTTCTCTATAAATTTTCCTTTGATTAGTAGACGTCAATAAAAGAAGACTAGGGAAAATACTATAAGTACGGATGATAGAACGAGAGTCTAAACACGTCACGGTACTTTTACGAGTTCTTGAACGAGACGGGGTCACTCTCTACAGATTCTGGTGTGCTTAACATAGACCTTACACCAGTAGGTAAAGATGGATGTGTCCTACAAGACACACATAAGAGAACAGTATTCGTAAACAAGACTAAAGGAAGAAAAATTTTTGAACTATTGAATCTCAATATAGATCATTTTTAACGATAGTAAAAGTAAAAGAGTATACAGACCGATGGATATGAAAATTTATGAAAGTACTCATATTTTAAGAGAAACGAAGACAAAAATATGAAGGACAAAAGGAACTGGTCACAAAGAGTATCTGTAAGTGGACGAAGAGTCAAAGTATTTACGTCGGAATGGCACTGAAGACCTTACAAAATATGTGTAAAAGAGATTTTAAAAGGCGTAAAGGTCGGTCAGAGGGTCATCCACGGACAGGTAATTTCCAAAATAAAAGTTAATACCATTATATTAGGGTTCTACGTATATTATACATGTTAATTTACCAGATTTAACACATAACCGTATGGTCTTCTACTACTTCTTTTACCGTGGCTTGGTTATAAACTTATTAATTACAGACTCTTAGTAGGTTTTTACTACTTATAGTACTAGTTTTTTAAGTTCTTCGAACCATTTATAGTTCATCCTATTTATCTTTTCTTTCTTTTTCTTTCTTCAGTGGGTCAGTGCAGGTTGAGAAACACTGGGGTACCTGACAACGGTTGGTCCGATAAGGTAGGTACCCCAAAAGGTCCGTTCTTATGACCTCACCCAACAACAAAGGAAGAGGTTCTCTAGAATAACTTGGACCCAGAGGGTGTAACATCGGTCTGCGAAATGGTAGACTCGGTGGTTCCTTCAGGTCTTATTTATCTTTGATTTAGTGTAGATCAGAACAGAATCTTACGAATTTTCGGTTATGTTCGTCTTTTAGAATTTTGAGTAGTTTCAATTGTCCCTGCTATTGAAGTTTCGTCGTTGTCATACTGATTACGAAAGGAATTGTCTTTTACACTTCCGTCCTCAGTTATTTTACTACAGAAATTTCATTACTTTTACTGTTATTGACAACGTTGTGGTGGATTTTAAGACATCGATGTTTTTAACGTGGTTAGATTTTGAGACATGGATATTTTTATCGTGTTTTCACTTCCACTTACTTCCGTAATTATTTGTTTTTCTTTTGTTCGTCCAAAAACAAAGTTCATTCAAAGTTGCCTGGTGTTATTTGACACCTTTTAAGACTTTCTCTACCCTTATTGTCTGGTGGACTGGACGGAGAACTCTTTAGACATACGTCCAGTCCTTCGTTGTCAATTTTGACCTGTACCTTGTTGTCTGACCAAGGTTTATCCTTTTCCTCATGCAGTTCCGACATATAACAGTGGGACGAATAAATTGAATATACGTCTCATGTAGTACTCTTTGCGACCCGACCATCTTTGTGTTCGACCTTAGTTCTAACGGCCCTATTTATAGTTATTAGAGTCTATACGTCTACTGTGGTGGGAATACCGTTTTTCACTTCTCCTTGATTTTTCGGAAAACTACTTTCATTTTCTCCTCTCACTTTTTCAACCGAATTTCGAGTTGTAAGTCTTTTGCTTCTAGCACCGTAGACCAGGGTAGTGAGGTACCCTTTATCTACCTCTTTGTCACCTTTGTCACAGTCTGAAATAAAAACCCCCGAGGTTTTAGTGACGTCTACCACTAACGTCGGTACTTTAATTTCTGCGAATGAGGAACCTTTTTTTCAATACTCGTTGGATCTATCGTATAAGTTTTCGTCTCTGTAATGGAACGACTCATTCCAGGCAGATCAGTTCCGATACCAAAAAGGTCATCAGTACATACCTACACTCTTAACCTGACACTTCTTCCGACTCACGACTTCTTAACTACGAAAACTTGACACCACGACCTCTTCTGAGAACTCTCAGCGAACCTGACGTTCCTCTAGGTCGGTCAGGTAAGACTTCCTCTAATCGGGACCCTAAAGAAACCTTCCTTACTACGATTTCGACTTTGAGGTCATGAAACCGGTGGAGTACTCTTCTCAACTGAGTAACCTTTTCTGAAACTACGACCCTCCCTAACCCACGTCCTCTTCTTCCCCTGCTGGCTCCTACTCTACCGGCCTACCGTAGTAACTAAGATACTTGCGTTCAGACTCACTTGAGGCCCTCTACCACTACCTGTCCCTCCGAACCACACGACGCTAAGTACCCCAGCGTTGCTCAGCCTGTGCTGACTCGCTGACTTGACTTGACTTGACTTCTCTTCCATATCCTTAAAAAAAGTCCTATTTCAGTCATTAAAGTCTATTTTAGTATCTTAACTTTGTCTATTACTTTATATGATTTTATCCGTTTGTATATCAATTGTTATTTACATCGTTACTAGACATCGTCATTAATATTGTTACAGAACACCCCAGAAAATTGTATATATATTATATATACTCATTTTAAATCACTGATTTATTACCTTTTCTTCCTTACCCTATACCTCAACTTTATACAATTCAAGTCAATATTGTCCACTTCTTACATCAGAGTTATTATTAGTTATTTTATAAATATATTCTACACCTGTAAGTTTTAATTTCCTTTTCATACATTTTCATACATTTTACTTCAACTCTTTACTCCTTATATTCCCGTTTTTTGTCTGTCCTGTCCTTTTTTCTTTTTGTCCATTACGATTTGATTCGAGTTGATTAATACTTTCCTGAATAAAGAAAAGACTTTTCGATTTTAAACAATGCAATCTATTTTTTTATATTACGTAATTTTAAGTTTCGAATATCCAAAATTTTTATTCCTGTACCGATCAAGCTTTCATTTTTCGACTTTTGGAATTGATCTTTATTTTACATTTGTAACTATGATTATAGTACGTTCTCTCTAAAGTTACTTTCTCTATAATGTCTGAGTTTCTCTGTAAGGTATTTCTTCTTTTTTCCGGTTATTTATCTTTTGTATAATTATTATACTTAAGGTTCGAATAAAAAATTTTCCCTTGTAGTCTTATTCTTTATCTATTTAATGTTTGTATTAGTCTATAAAATTGTGTGAAGAAAAACTTTTACTTTCTTGTTTTGATTTCTAGTCATTCCTGATATAGATCACATAAAATTCTTACGTTTAAACACAATACTTAACGATTTTAGTGACGTAATTGTCTTATTTTCTTTCTGTCATATAAAGTTATATGGAATACCATTTTAAGGGTCATTAGATCACTTTTTTACTTTCAGTTTCAACGAGAAACACAGACTGAGAAAGACTGGGGTACCTGATGTGTTACGTAACTTATGAGGTCCGGTCTTGTAACCTCTCCTATCTACAAGGGAAGAGGTCCATAAAAGGTTTGGGTTCCTAGTTTAAGTCCAGAGATCGTAACATCCACTTAAGAAATGGTCGTCTCTGTGTTCCCTTCGGGTTCTTATGACCTCACCCATCGGATAGAGAAGAGGTCGCCTAGAAGGGTTGGGTCCTTAGTTTGGTCCTAGAAGACGTAACGTCCACCTAAGGAATGGTTGACTCGATAGTTCCTTCGGGATCTTAATAGGCCCTTCATTAGATCTTAGTCTTGGTTTAGAAAGGTTTCAATGTTTTTTATAGATTTTTATGGGATAACCGTAGAATATTAATTAAAAATTGATAGTTTGAACAGGAATTCTGTTTTCTATTTCTACGTAAAAACAAGTGAGAAACCAAGTAATAATACTCCCTGAAGTATTCATTACATTATTGTGTTTTATTTCTAAATTTTCTGTATTTCGAGAACACGTTAACTGTACTTACATACTTTTGAAATTTTCATGGATGTTTTACGTGATAATCATTATTCAGTTAATTTGACGATCTGTATTTCAGTTATGTATGTTTAGTTGATATAAAGTTAAATGACTGTACACTTTAATTTTTACATTAGATTTTAAAGAAAGTTTTATCGGATTTATGTGGTTAATAGTTTCTTCTCAAATTATACCAGTCTAGTACAACGACTGTCTTTAAATTTTCTGTTTGAGTAGACATATGGCATAAAGAATTAATCGTTTATTGAATCCTACAGTTAAGAGGGGTACAATATAACTAAGTTATGTCATATAGTGGTCAGGTCCAAGTTAAGTACTCCGTCCCACGAGTCCCGACCACGTGACCCTATTGGGACTCCCTACCCTACTCCTCCCTCCACCCTCCCTCCCAGTCCTACACCTTGTGTACATGTGAGTACCGACTAAGTACACTTACATACCGTTTTTGGTGGTGTTATGACGTTTCATTAATCGGACATTAATTTTAAATTTTTTAGGTCGTATTTATTTTTGTCTACACTATTTTTTAATGTTAGGGTTCCTCGAAATTGTCAGAATATCAACACTTTAAAACGTTGTACTAGAATTTTAAATATAAACTTTTTTTAACGAAATCTTATCGGATCTGAGAACTTTTTCTTAAGGTTCAACCTCCTAAATAAGATGGTCTAAAACTTTCAATGTTAGTATGTTATAATTAATGCTCCCACACTAAGACTACACTCATGTCTCTGCCTTAGTTCATTCAACGAGTTCTTATATATGGGTGGATTTATGTATATAATAAAAAATGTTTCTATGTTTCTTTTTAGTGTCCTCTACCAGCAAAAAAGTCAACAAGTCAGTCTTTACCAATCAGTAAAGTTTTTTTTGGTTACCATGACCTAGTTTATTGGAATTCTTTTCTATTACGTTTTGTGTAAAACCAAAGACGTACTAACAATTGGGCCAAGTCAACACATCCTGAGATGTCTGGGGTACCTGACAACGGACGGTCCTAGGAGATAGGTACCCCTAAGAGTTCTTATGAACTCACCCAACGGTACCGGAGAAGGTCCCCTAGAAAGGATGGGCCCCTAACTTGAGTACAGACGGACTCAGAGGACGTCCGGCCAAGAAATTGGTGACTGTGTGGACCTTTACCAATCCCTCGAAGTGGTTAAGTCACCTGTTCGTGAACTCGTTTGAGGTCCTCCGTCACCTCCTGTCTCCTCGGACCGTACGACGTCAGGTACCCAGTGTCTCTCGGTTCTGTACTGCGCTGACTTATTGTTTTTAATATGGTTCATTTCTTGCTGGAAATAAAAATTTTCTTTCGGTGTAAGGATTACTAGTAATTGGACTCATACATAAAAGTTTCACAAAAACAACGATTTTATAAATTTGTCGGTGAATGTACAAAAACTTCGTGCCACGTTAAAAGTTCAAACTTTTGCAGAAAATACTAAGTCACCAGAGAACTTTTTAAGGATGTTTATGCATCGTAACGCAAAGTAGAGACTCTTTTGCCGGAGAAAGAAATCAAGGAAAAGGTTTCTTAAAGGTTTGTTTTCATAATAAATATTTGTTTCTTTCTACCTGGTTCTGTTTGTCATAAATGAATGGATTTTGGGACGACCTCCTCCAGTGCCTTTCCTATATTGCCGACTGACTTGCCTCTCATCCAGCCCTGTTAGGGGTCCCGAGCCTGAGTGTCCGAGCGGCTCCGTGGTAGGGACGGAGGACCCGGAGCCTTAGATCCGGGGCGGGTGACGAGGGTCACGCGTCGGCGTCGAGACGGGGTCCCGCGGCGGACGCGTCTCGATACGTGATCACTGTCAGATCTCTCCAGGCTTCCCACTACCTTGGCGAAATTCCTACGAAATATTTTTCAAGATTCGAAGACCAACCGCTCTCGTCTCCAGATGTATGAGTGAAAACCGGCGGTTTCTGCTTGGAGTAGTCATTCAGTGGAACGAATAATTTTGTTCCGAATAATTGAACCGAATAATTGAGGTGGTGGATGGTCACTCTCCACCAGATAGGTAGAGAAGCAGGAGAGGAGCGGGAGGAGTTTTCACCCCCGGTAAAACCTTAAAGTGGTGTTGAGGGGTCTAACACTTGGTTGTTTCGATAGAGAAAGTCTAAACAAAGACAAGAGCCGAATAACTTTTTCCTTGACACTCAAACACCTCTACATATAAATATCTGACGTTGAATAAAGTGCTAAATTTTACTGTCAACACTTTATTAAAAACGAAGCGAAACCACAAAGTCTATTCACGATAACTCCTCTTTAAATATATTTGATTTAATATAAAACTTTAAATTGAATAAAATTATTAAAAATCATTATCTCATTTGATATAGGTCTTTTTCTCCCACTTTTGAAACGGAATTAGTAATTTTTAATTATATAGTTTATCTATTGTAGTATATAACAACTATTATTACCTTAATATCATCGTAGGAATGTAAAGTATAGATTAAGTGTAATAAAGTGTAAAGTATTTAGTAAGGTCATATAGTTAAATGTCCCGTGGATATGACTCCACAAACTATATTCTGGAAGAGAAATTGTATACGTAAATATGTCGATATTTAAATGAGATTCGAGACTAAATGAAAGGATGGTGTTCAAAGTCACAAACAAAAAGTAGAGTTTTACAAAAGTCTTAAAAAGAACACTAAAGAAGTAACTGGGTAACCGAGAAATCCTTACATAACAATATATTAGTATTGTACCAAAACTAAAAATTAAAAAAACAATGAGTAAAGTTTAAAAAAAGATAATACCACACTCTTATCCGTAACATAACAAGACACGGAAAATTCAATTAACTTTAATCAAAATACCACATCCTAAAGTCAACAAGACCTAACACAGGGTACACGTGAACTCTTATTAGAGACAAGACGATAAAATACCACCTTATAAAATAAATACAGACCAAATCAAATATCACATCAATTCCATAAAATAAAGAAATAACTAAGAGACGGATCAACAGGTTAGTTGACAACTTTGAATCTCTAACTTTAATAGTAACAACACAGCAGAGGGAGTTGAGACGATATAGTACATAAAGGGAATTAAAAATAAAACATATGTGTCCCCGAAACAAAAATACTTATGTATAAAAACATTAACCATATTGAAAAACTACCTAACAGAGACAACAGTAAAAATTACTAGGAGAAATAGAGATTCTTGTAAAACAAAATTTAGATGAAACTATTGTCATATCGGTAAGGTCGAAAGAATTCCAACGACAAACGTACTATATGAAAGGTAAAAAATAAAAAAGTTTGATAATAATTGTTATACAAATTAGATCGTACAGACACCATCTGTCACATATCATCCTAGAACAAAAAGACATATCCTCCTGTTGGAGACAGAAAATTTACCTATTATAATTAGTTATGTGTAAATTCCTATAACAAATATACCAACCTAGATGGAAACGGTAAAATGTCAAACATAGAAAGACAGAATAGAGAAAAAAAGAAAATCAGACTACAAGAGAAAACGAAATATACTCATAAAAGATTACATATACAAATTAAGGAGATTTCTAAAAATCGATTAGAACAAAGGGAGTACCAACATGACGTCGAATGGTATATGTAAAAAAAATTGGTATATGTAAAATTGAATAGACTTAGACGTAATCTAAATTTTCTCGAATTAAGGTCACTTGCATTTTCGTAAAGAGTCTATGTCAAAATAATGGGGACGGGTGGAAAACACGATAATTACAATGTGTATCACGTAAAAATATTCAATATTCGGTCTCTACGTAAAACTTTGATAATGAAGTATATTAAAATACAGATCATCTTTAAATTTTTTTAGTGTAGATATCTACCTTAAACAATATAATTGGAGGAACAAATGGTCAAGAGAAAGAGAAGTAAACAAGGACACTTAAACTCAATGAGGGATCACAGTAAAGGAATGGAAGGAGATCACTAAAACAAGGGTTAGTGACAAAGACGATAATAACAGTTTATATAAAAAAAGATACACAATGTCCAGGATTTCATGTTAATACAAAAATAAAAATTTAAGTTGAAAAATTTATTTAGTCAATTTTCTTCTTTCCTCTTCTTGATATTTTAGTATGAAGAAAATGTAATACACTAATGTAAAGTTCCTGAAGATACACGTACACACACACACACATAAGTCTAATGATTCAGTGGACGAAAGTCGGGTTTCTTGTAGAAAATTATAAAGGATATTTCGGTACACGTTCTTTATTTAAGAGATAATTAAACAAACTTTTACAGAAATGAAACGGAAGCCAAAACTTTCTATAATTATAAATAAAGAGCGATCTTCTGAGATCCGACTATCCTAAAGAAATTCGTGAAACTTATATAGTAGGATGTTGGAAAATCTGAAGTAACGAGGACTACTATTTAGGTCAATTAAAGTAGTCCCAAGAACATATGTATATTACTCTCATAAAGACAAGGACGAAAGTTCCAAAAGAAAACAGAAACAGAAAGTTGTGAATTTTTTCAAATCTGGGGCCCTCCCGAGAAGAATTAACAGAGAAAGGGACCAAGAGAGACAAACTGTGTGGTCAAAGTGACCAGTTCTTACGACGTCGCTACAAATTCGAGACCAAAAGTGTCCATCAAGAAAGGGTCGTACCCTGGAGATGGAATATAGTCGGAAAGTCGGAACCGTTCCCGGCTAAGTCCTATGGGGTAAGAGACGACAAGACGGAACACTAACCCTTATTTCTTAGAAAACCGGTATGAGAACGGACCTTCTCTAGAAAACGTCACTCCGACGACCAACATTGGACAGGAAGGTCTTCTTTGTTATTGGAAACCAACCCCTACCTTCCACCTACCCTCCTCAGGTAAAAGAACCTGTGGAGACGGGTCTCAACTCAAAGACAGTGACTTTACCATGTCACTCTTTCCCCGTACCTTGATTACGGTGTCCGGGAGTAAAAAAAGAGGTACTAAACCATACAAATCGACGAAAAAGAAAGTAAACGATATTAAGGAATTCTATTAGAGGTATGTGAAATTCATCGAAAAGAATTCATGAAAGGGTTTAATACTAATACAATGACCTCTCTTTAAAGTATCAATAAGTACGACGGTTGCTCCTTAAACAGGTAGGATTTTAAAGAACAAACTCGACACGAAGTTCTAAAGACAATGACCCTTTTTGTACCATGCACTAGTTCTCATATAAATTGGGTTTACACAAATTCACTAAACCCTAATAAATTTTACAAAGAGAATCATTTTCGTTCAATGAACATGAATTTGCTATATCAAAGATTAACTTATAACTATTTCAGAATGAGTCAACGACAAAGTCAAAAGATGACGGTGGCAATGTTTAATAGTGTTGGACCCACGGTATTTTGTTGTGTCTATATAATGAATCATAGTTCTTGAGTTGACTCGACTTTAACTCTCGACTTGATGATCCACAACCTCATCGACTAATTTCGTTACTCGGCTTTTACTCTCAATTTCAAATTATAGAATATTTAGACATACGTCCAGTACTTCGTCGTCACTCTTGACCTGTACCTTGTTATCTGACCAAGGTTTATCCTTTTCCTCATGTAGTTCCGACATATAACAGTGGGACGAATAAATTGAATATACGTCTCATGTAGTACTCTTTGCGACCTGACCTTCTTTGTGTTCGACCTTAGTTCTAACGGCCCTCTTTATAGTTATTGGAGTCTATACGTCTACTGTGGTGGGAATACCCTCTTTCACTTCTCCTCGATTTTTCGGAGAACTACTTTCATTTTCACCTCTAACTTTTTCAACCGGATTTCGAGTTGTAAGTCTTTTGTTTCTAGTACCGTAGGCCAGGGTAGTGAAGTACGCTCGATCTACCCCTTTGTCATCTTTGTCACAGTCCGAAATACAAAACCCCGAGGTTTTAGTGACGTCTACCACTAACGTCGGTACTTTAATTTTCTGTGAATGAGGAACCTTCTTTTCAATACTGGTTGGATCTATCGTATAAGTTTTCGTCTCTGTAATGAAACGGCTGATTCCAGGAAGATCAGTTCCGATACCAAAAAGGTCATCAGTACATACCTATACTCTCAACCTGATACTTCTTCCGACTCGTGGCTTCTTAACTACGAAAACTTGACACCACAACCTCTTCTGAGAACTCTCAGGGAACCTGATGTTCCTTTAGGTCGGTCAGGTAAGACTTCCTCTAGTTGGGACCCTAAAGAAACCTCCCTTACTACGATTTCGACTTTGAGGTCATGAAACCGGTGGAGTACACTTCTCAACTGAGTGACCTTTTCTGAGACTACGACCCTCCCTAACCCCCGTCCTCCCCTTCCCCTGCTGTCTCCTACTCTACCGACCTACCGTAGTCGCTGAGTTACCTGCACTCAGACTCACTTGAAGGCCTCAACCACTACCTATCCCTCCGGACCGCACGACGCTAAGTACCCCAGCGTTTCTCAGCCTGTACTGACTCGCTGACATGACTTGACTTGACTAGGACCATATTTGTTCTCCAATTTTGACTTCTTTGGAGGACAGGGTAAAGGAGATACCTTAAAACAGGTTCAGGTCACAATCTTATTAGTCACGTCTACACTCCCAATAGAGTGACTATATCGGGACTTGTTTTCCCATGTCGTGAATATACCTGAGACCCCAACCCTCTTAGATTTTCATCTTTTCATAATCCATGGGTCAAACCTACCTCCTTTTAACTTTAAAGAGGGTGCAGCGGATGAAATCTTCTGGAACCATCTCTACCGACTTCTCCTGGAGACGTGTTCCAGAGTTTATTTCTCTGGATCCTTACTTCCGTTAACTTGATCCTTACGTTTATATATTTCTCGCATATTTTCCGGGACTTAGGAAATGACGGTGAGGGAAGTCTCTAATGTTTCGTGACCGACACGTGTTTCGGACGAGACCCCCCCACGTCCCACCCCGTCGAAAAGGATACTCCGGACGGATTATTTTGGAAACATCAACGGACATCAACCAGGATTTTTTAGTACGAAAACGGTTACGGTCTGAGGAGTTAATACCAAGACATCTAGACTTCAGGTTTTGACTGAAAGACAAGATTCTAGTTCCCTAGTTGATTCAACACAAAGGAAATCTTTCGAAATCCTTTAGTAGATAAAAGAAAAGATCGAAGATCTCTGGTGGATGTAAGGATCTGAAAACCGAAGAGGGAGGAAAAGTTTCAGTCTTTATGCCTGGTGAGATTGTAACGAAGGAAGAAGTGAAGAGAATTAAGACTGAGAGGGTGAAAGGAGAAAATGAAATTTCTATGAATATTAATGTTAGTCGGGTGGACCCAGTGGGATTGGAGAAATAAAATCAGTTGACTAATCGTTAGAATTAGAGTAGATGTTGGATTTAATGGAAAACGGTACATGAGAATTTATAAGTATCTAAGGACACTAACCTCGATAATAAAAAGGATGGTATAAACGTATAGAGTTTTTGGTAAATTGACAGGGAGTATTGGGATGGTTACATCGGTCTGGTAAATGAATTTAATGAATATAGTAGTGGGTGTATTCTAAAGACAAGAAATAAGTACAGAGTATATTTATAAGTTTAGTTCGTTTACAGACAGAATATTCATTAATACCCGAGATCACAGTATATAGGAAAGGGACAGAAAGAATGAAAGACGAGGATTTAATGTATAAACACTTGTCTAGAAATCTGAAAGAACCACCAATAAGTACAAAAGTTTCGGTGTAGAAATGACGGTAGGATTGTATCAACGATAAGTCATATAGGATTGTTTGATACAGTTCTGAGTGAGGTAACAACGGAGTCTAATATACATCGTGACCAGTAAATGGTCTTAAAACTTTTCTGGGAGGAGTTCCTTACTTTTATGTGTTTTAGAGATATACAGACACACAATCACCCCCCACCCCATTTTAGTCATTTATCGAAAGACTAAGTCTCTGTCACTTATTTCTGTTTATTTAATACACATACGTCACAACAAACTCCATAAGGGAATGAAAGGGCAGACTGTGACTACCCCAGACATCACTATGGGGAAAGTAAGAACTATGGTCATTAAACATAAGAATATATGTGTGTGTGTATATATATATTTATATATTTATATATATATATAGAAAGAGAAAGAAAAGAAAAGGGGAGAGAGGTCGGAGATGGGAGTGGATGGGGTAGGGGTGTGGTCTTGAGATACAAACAGAGAGAAACAGAGAACGTTATCAGAGACTTTCAAATAGTTGAATGACTAGAAAAGTTTAAAACTAAAAATTAAAAGAGACAAAAAGATAAAAGTTAAAATAAATAAGAGTGAGAGTAAACATAATAAAGGAATCAGGAACAAAACGTAAATTTAAAAACCTAACAAAAAGACCAAACACTTTAACTTTCGAATTGAGTGATTAAAATATAAAAAGGGGAAGTATACATATACATAAAAAGAGATTTCTTAAAATAATCCAAGGTGTTGAAAACCCGAAAAACTAGGTATGTACACAAAGTAAAAGTTTGATAAAATACAATTTATATAAAAAAGGTAAAGGTTTATAAACAAAAGTCGAGGTAAAATAATACCAGTCTATGATATGGGAGACATCGTATTTTAATAAAATTTACAAACGATAAACTCACCTAGTCATATATCAAATTTAAACACTAATAAAGTGTCCATGAATTTACATAAATATACCGAAGACGACAGTGACCAACATCGAAGACATTTACAGTAATTCATTTCAATCAACTAACCCGAGGGGTCTACCGAGTCACTATTTCTTAGACGGACGGTTACGTCCTCTCTACCCAAACTAGGGACTCCGTCCTTGTAGGAGACCTCTTCCTTCACCGTTGGGTGAGGTCATAAGAACGGACCTCTTAAGGTACCTACCTCCTCGGACCGGACCACCCGACATCAGGTACCCCAGTGTTTCTCGACCTGTGTTGACTCTTGTGTGTGTGTGTGTGTGTGTGTGTGTGTGTGTATAAGACGGAAATTCATTGTAATATACTACATTATATTTCACATTCTTTAATACTATCATACTAAGTAGGGGGGTCAACACCATAATAGTAGGGTATATAGACTTTTTATTGTTTTCCTGACAGATTTATTGTGTTACTTTATTATTCATTTTATTTGTTTTAATTTTATTATCGTTTTTGACAGATTTATTGAACTAAAGAAATGTTTTATCAGTTCTTTTACATATTTATATTAACCTATTAGAAGTGACGACGATTCAGGGAAGTCAGAACAGGTTGAGACAAGTTGGGGTATCTGCCGTCGGGTGGTCCGAGGGGGTAGGGACCCTAAGAGGTCCGTTCTTGTGACCTCACTCAACGGTAAAGGAAGAGGTTACGTATTTTCACTTTTCACTTTCACTTCAGTGAGTCAGCACGGGCTGAGAATTGTTGGGGTACCTGACGTCGGATGGTCCGAGGAAGCAGGTACCCTAAACGGTCTGTTCTCATGATCTCACCCAACGGTAACGGAAGAGACATTAGAAGTAATTATCAAATAATACATTTAAATAAAGTAAGATAACATTTAAAACGGGTACGGTCCTAATTATATAGTACAAAACAATTTACAATGTTTATTAGGTATACTCTTCATACGGAAGAGTCAGTTTTGTAACTTTAATTCTTATAATCATTCCTCCAAACTTAATAAAAAGTAATCGTATGTATTAAAGTTTTTAAATCCCTGTTTATTTATATCAATATATTTCCTCTTCAACTTTATCACTATTGGAGTCTATACCTCTAGTGTGATGGGATAACGTCTTTCACTTCTTGATTTCTCTGAGAACTACTTACACTTTCTCCTCTCACTTTTTCGACCGAATTTGAGTTGTAAGTCTTTTGATTTTAGTACCGTAGACTCCGGCAGTGAAGTACCGTTCATCTACCTTTTCGTCATCTTTGTCACTGTCCGAAATAAAAGAACCCAAGATTTAGTGAAGTCTACCACTGACGTGGGTCTTTTAATCTTCTGTGAACGAGGAACCTTCTTTTCAATACTACTTGGATCTATCGTATAATTTCAGTCTCTGTAATGAAACGGTTGTCTCCAGACATATCAGTTTCGATACCAAAAAGGTCATCAGTACATCTTTACACTGTCAACCTGTTATTTCTTTAGACTCGTGACTTTTTGATTACGAAAACTTGATATCACAACCTGTTCTGAGGACTCTCAGGGAACCTGACGTTCCTCTAGTTTGGTCAGTTAGGATTTCCTTTAGTTGAGACTTATAAGTAACCTTCCTAACAACGACTCCGACTTCGAGGTCAAAAAACCGGTAGACTACGCTTCTCGGTTGAATAACCTTTTCTGGGACTACGATCCTTTCTGACTTCAGTCCTCCTCTTTCCCTACTGTCTCTAACTCTACCAATCTACCGTAGTGATTGATTTACCTGTTCAAACTCGTCCGAGACCCTCTACCACTACCCGTCCCTTTGGACCACACGACGTCAGTCACCCAAGTGTTTCTCAGTCCGTGTTGACTCACTGACTTGATGTTGTTTTCTCCTCGACATACAAGGATTCACCAAATATATATTCACCCACTTGTCAACTCAAGTATTATACAGAAGAAAAACAGACTTTAAACCCTGACCTCGTACCCAGGACTCCACAGGTACGAAGGTCGTTAACATGTACTCACGGTCTACCTGACTGAACAAAAGACATTGACATTTTAATCTTAATTTTTGAAGTCTCCAAAGAAAAAAGAAAAAAGGAGAGAGGTTTAATGATATAAAACAACTTTATAAGATTGAACTTAAAAATAAAGTATTTAAAAGGTAAAAAACTAATACATAAATATCTGTATCACAATAATGGTGTTACCACAGAAAACGTGTAAAAAGACTAAAAAAGATATATTGTTGTAAAATTAGTAAGATACCTATAGATAATTAATCAAAAGTGACGTTTTCATTATAATATCACGTATATTTTGTTCTATTTGTTATTATTTTGTTTGTTTATCTTTATTGTATGAACCTTATAAATGTGAGTACTAGTAACTAGTAAAAGTACTCAACTGATCTTTATAACGATAAACCGATCCATGAAGTGTATCCATAGTACCCCAAAATTGTACCTGTAATTACGGGTCAAATAATTAGACCAAATATAAAATTAGTCACAAAAATAAATATTATCAAGTTTTCCGAAAGTCAAATAATTGTACACACACCATTTATAAGTTCATGTAAAATAAAATTTTAATATCCAACATTAAAGACCAGATTTTTAACAGGTCAACGAAATACATACTTATGTATTAAGGTTTTGAAACTGACACATCCAAAACAACGACAATATTTCTAGAAATAACTCCGTATTAAAATGTACGGTATTTTAAGTGGGTAAAATATACATGTCAAGTTAATAAAGTAAATATGTCGACACGTCAATAGTATTAGGTCATAGTACCAGTCAAAGACAAAAGAATCAGGTAGAAAAGACATACCACTTCCTCCTGAATAAGACACTTTCTTGGAAGTCACTTTCTACTCACCTCGACTTGAGATTTTACTGGATATACTAATACAGGATCGGTTTATTATAGAGAGAAATTAAACTGTATACGTAGAAAGACCATGTTTTACTTAAGATTCTCGTAGTCCTGTAAAAAACGATGACAATCTTCCTTTTAAACTTTCCAACTTGTCCCTTCTGTATCGGATCTAAGACAAACCAACAAATAAACGGGAAAGACATTCACTTTTTAAAGGTGTCTTATAACTAATGACAACATCGAAGGTTGAGTCTACATCCATAACTGACCTTCGATTACACTCGTCAAGAGACTACGAGGGTGTGGTACGAACACCTCTCGTAACGAGTGTACGACGGGTGTAGAGGTCGAGTGGAACCTTCGGTCAGGATATCAGAGGTCCGACCCCGATGGAGAAGAGCCACTACGTGGGTCTCTTCCTTTGAAATCACATAAGTGGACCGAGGAATGGTGTCTCTGTGGAAACCTTTCTTCAGTGGACTCTGTCCAATCGTGGATTTATGGAAGGGTTGGAAACGAGACCGGAGGATGGACGTCTCTTCGTCTCGTCCCTGTGGACCACGGTGTCGACCTGAGGTGGATCTTGTCACCCTCGTTTCTTGTACTGAAGTAACAACCCCACGAGTCAGTGGTCTCCTGAGACCGAAGGTGGAGACTCGTCCGGTCGGGACTAGACCTGAGAAGTAAGTAAGACTCCTTAGGGTTTGGGTCTCCTTTGGGATACAGTCCTGGAGACGGGGGTCTGTTTCCTTATGTAGACGGTGAAGGTACGGGACTGTCACATTCAAAATTTTCCGTTTTCTCCAGATTTTACAAAAATGTACAGACGTCCGATAATATTAAGTAAATATTATATATAAAAGGTTACCAACACTTCTTTTTATAAAAGATATTTCTAAAATATTTTAGAAGACTGAGTTGACTGACCTTTCCCTTGTGAACCATTTCATCAGAAGTTTGTAAACACTTTATTTTACTTTCCTTTTGTGAAGGTACCTCGGTTGTCAGTCTCAACATAACTTTACCTGTAATTTGGTAAAAGTGTACGTGTTTGATTACTCAAATATCCCTTACCAGGGATTAATTTTGTGTGATAGAATGAGTTTCTTACACCTCGTTTTCTTACGACAAAAAAAGGATAATATTATAAATATAATATTTATAATATAATTGTGTATAATTGCAATAACTATGTGTAATTATATATAGTTATGATGGTACTTGGATACCACAATATATTCCTTTTAACTTCAAATACAGATAGTTTAGACGTCGAATTTAGAACCGGGAGTCTTTAATAATCTCCAAAAATTGTCAAAGATTCTTTCAACATCTTTACCTCTCAACTATAGTCTTAATGTAAACATCATAAAAGTTAAGTCACGTATTTAAACACAAATACAAGTACGGTTACACACTTAACTTACACACACACAAAGGTACTCGGTACTACATTTGCACGATAGTTATACAATCAACTGACAGAACAAAACGATTCATAATATGTACGTATATTTAAGGACAATTGAATTTATAAAATTCTTACAGACAATGTTTAATAAAAATATTTGGATATACAAAATTATACTAACGTATTATAAAACATTCACATCAAATGTATTTGAATGGTTAAACTCAAAAACCCAGTCCGTATATAATATTGTCACCTTATCGTCTCATCCGACTTTATCAGATTAGAAATTCAGACAGAATTTTTACTCTGGTTAACGAGTCTATCCCATAGGAGGTCAAACCCTCGTCCAAGTGAGTCATCTGTGTTGACATCGAGTCATAATACAAAGATTTACTTTTTATTTTAACTCCCTTAATTTCACTAAAATTATAAAGACATAGGACAACTTAAGGAGAAGAAATAAAATCTTCAAATAAAGTCAAATTCACTAACTCTAACTACTACTAGGTGGTAGTCGGTAGACAAGAGTGAACGGAAATGGTCTTGTAGGATTTAATGAAACTTGTAAAAAGTTTTGTAAAATGTAACAAGTACAAAATCGAAAATAAAGTCCGACGTATGAAAGATTCAGTATGTCTTAAGGACACAAGGTAGTAATTTTGTAGTCTTAATCATTCTTAGCAGGAAGAATAAGACGGTTATAACGAGTAGTTTACAAACCTTTTATAATCTAAACTAAGGCACTATCTAGTTAGTACTTTAGAAATGAATGTTCCCAATCTCTTTAATCTTCACGTTACCGTACTGGAAACTCTTTCATATTGTGTAATATGTACATTTTTATTTCTATTCATATGATTCGTGTATACGTATATATGTGTGTATATATACATGTACGTAAGATTAACAATTGTTATCTAATTTTATTAGATAATCGTAGTCAAGTCAAGTCAAGTCAGTGAGTCAGCACAGGCTGAGAAACGCTGGGGTACTTAGCGTCGTGCGGTCCGGAGGGATAGGTAGTGGTTGAGGACCACAAGTGAGTCTAAGTGCAGGTAGCTCAGTCACTACGGTAGGTCGGAAGAGTAGAAGACATCAGGGGAAGAGGAGGACGGGGGTTAGGGAGGGTCGTAGTTTCAGAAAAGGTTACTCAGTTGAGAAGTTTACTCCACCGGTTTCATGACATCAAAGTCGAAATCGTAGTAAGGAAGGTTTCTTTAGGGTCCCAACTAGAGGAAGTCTTACCTGACCAACCTAGAGGAACGTCAGGTTCCCTGAGAGTTCTCAGAAGAGGTTGTGGTGTCAAGTTTTCGTAGTTAAGAAGCCGCGAGTCGGAAGAAGTGTTAGGTTGAGAGTGTAGGCATGTACTGATGACCTTTTTGGTATCGGAACTGATCTGCCTGGAATCAGCCGTTTCATTACGGAGACGAAAACTTATATGATAGATCCAACCAGTATTGAAAGGAAGGTTCCTCATTCACAGAAAATAAATATATAAATAAAAAAACCATTCACAGAAAATTAAAGTACCGACGTTAGTGATAGACGTCACTAAAACCTCGGGTTTTTTTATTTCAGACTGTGACAAAGATGACAAATGGGTAGATCAAGGGTACCTCACTACCCTGGCCTACGGTACTAGAAGCAAAAGACTTACAACTCGAAATTCGGTTGAAAAAGTGAGAGGAGAAAGTGAAAGTAGTTCTCCGAAAAATCGAGGAGAAGTGAAAGACGGTATTCCCACCACAGTAGACGTATAGACTCCAATAACTATAAAGAGGGCCGTCAGAACTAAGGTCGAACACAAAGAAGGTCAGGTCGCAAAGAGTACTACATGAGACGTATATTCAATTTATTCGTCCCACTGTTATACGTTTAATTTTATTATATATTCGAATTTGGTTACGTTTAAAAAATAGAATCTTAAGACTCCAGTCTTAAGGTTGTACCCAGAGTAAACCGATTTTGGTTACGTAGTCGTCCCAACATAAAAAGGACCTCTTTTTATCGTCCTTCTTACACTCTTAGGTGAAGGAATGGAGAGGGTCGAACACCTCTAGTGGACGTAGGGAACACTGGGAATGGAGGTAGAAGTTTAAGTCGTCACCACCCGTCTCAGGAGTACGACGGTAGAGTGAACCAGAGACATTCATCCTTTCTAGGAAACGAAAAATTCCCGAGTACTATCTAACACGAGTGAATCCTATAAGTACTATTAGAAGGTTAAATTCAATAAATTCGAATTAATAAAAACGTTTTAGGCATTACGGAAGTTCAATTGGATACGTTGTTAAGACTCCTAATCTCACACCGATAGAAAACCCCGACAATAAGATATTTTTGACGACTTATACTCTGGATAAATCATTATAAATTATTATAGTTTTCAGTAAACTAAGTTTTACACTTTTTACTGTTCACGAAAGAAATCCGAATTCTATTTCATACGTCAATTATAAAAGTTACATTATAATTCATTCATAAATAACTGTTTTATACTTTTCTAATTCACATTTTCCTTTGTAAACATTTTAACAGAAGTAATTTTGACTCTTAAAACCAGTGGTTTCCGTAATAATCTGACTTTTCCTTTCACTCCCGAGTATATGTCTAATATAATTCACGTGGATTTGTAGTTATTGTTCACTAGTCTTCTACGTTATCTCTCTTTTTTTTTTCGTTTTACGAACTTAAAAGTTAAGTAGTTCTTATTTATGTTTTAAAGACAATCATAGACATCACCTAGAATTATAGTAACCGTTTTCCTTTTACGTTTGATTTTGGAATTACACCACCGAATCTATCATTTCGTAGGTGTACGTTACGGTCACTATCTAGACCTAAACTAGGGACCCAACCCTTCTAGGGGACTTCCTCTCGTACCGTTGGGTAAGGTCATAAGAACGGATCTCTTCGGGGTACTTGTCTAACATCGGACCGTCCGATGTTAGGTACTCCAACGTCTCTCAACCTGTGTTGACTCACTGATTCGTGTCGTGTATGTGGATGGAACTACGATAAAAAACAAAATTGACTGTTATGACTGAAACTATTTTTACACCTTACTGACTCTGCGACTATGTGACGAAAATCTTCATCTATAACCATGTTGGTGAAACCCTTTGATATATCTTACATATGGTCACGACTTATTGGGTAAGTAAAGGAATATTGGGTAAGTAAGGGGAGGATCTATATATATATATACATTATTGTACTCATGGTTATAGGTAGTTTCTACACCTCTTTCAAACATAAAAAATTATGAACAAATATAATCGGAGTTTCCACTTTGTTGATTTAAGATAGTTGTGATTCTATTTAAACTATACAATTATGTCATCTTGTAATTTGAGTCATTTTACATTGTTTGGTGATGATGTACGTTGTACACAGTTAAGTTATCTTTATCTTCTCGTTTTTGTAAATATGGTTCGTCATATATCATACATTAACGTGGGTATATTTCAAGTTTTTGTTCTCATTTAGAGACTACTATCGTCAGTCTATCGTCAATGAGGATATCCACCGAATATCTGCCACTATTCTTTACTCTCTGCGGAAACACCTTTTACGGTATATAGAATCAGATCCCACGACCAATGCATTCCTATAAATACATATTTTAGAATAGTTTGACATAGTGTAGTTTGTAATCATGTAAAATGTGACACGTATATCATAAAGACAATTTTATATTTCTTAGTGGATCTCACCACAAACAAACGATAATTTTCAGTTAAAGACCGTTTATGAAGGTCTCAAAGACTAAGTTAATTAGAACATACTTATGTTTCATACTCTCGAAAAACCTTTCAGAGGTCCACTAAGATTTGGTGCCAAACCTATGTCTCGGTGAAATTATTTTTAACGACCTCCTGACTCTACATTTCTCTGACGAATTTCTGATTTACCGGTCGTTAAACCGATCTCATCATTTTTATTATTTCACGTTTTCGATGTCTCCATTTATGTGAGACTTTGGTTGGTCGTTATCGTCTATTTCTTTATTGCCGGCGAGTTGTGGTAAGGTGTTGTAACCCTTTCAACGGTTTTCCGGATCTGAGAGAGTCCACGTCTCTTCTGCTACCGTGGGGTGAGGTCATGAGAACGGACCTTTTAGGGTACCTGCCTCCTCGGACCATCCGACGTCAGGTACCCCAACGATTCTCAGCCTGTGCTGACTTGCTGAAGTAAAAGTGAAAAGTGAAAGTACGTAACCTCTTCCTTTACCATTGGGTCAGGTCACAAGAATGGACCTCTTAGGGTCCCTACCCCCTCGGACCAACCAACGACAGACACCCTAGCGTGTCTCACCCTATACTGACTTCGCTGAATCGTCGTCGTCGTCGAGGTTCCACTGGTCTTCAAAAGGTCTATGATAACCTTGTCTGATAGTAAAGGTTATCAACCTTCTAGTACCGTATGTACAAATCGGAGAGTCGACAACGGAAGACGAACAAAACATAAAAGGATTTTTATATGTTAACCTCTTTATTTGTAGAACTTTCTGTTCCAGTAGTTTTTAATTCTAGGACGGAACGTTAAAAGACAGAAGGAAGTTCACGATCAGAAACGTCAGGATTAAAGGTTGGAGACAGAAGGGTTGTCACCAAGGGTAACAAGGAGTATTTTATTAGTCTAAAACTACGTTTACTTACCGAGTATTCCTTCCGTAGATGAATCGTAATCATAGGGACTTGATGACGAAAGGTAAGTCAGAGAGAATGGGACCTACTCTTAACTGTTTAAGAGATTTTTCTTTTTACGGGAGTGAATAGAGTCTATGAGTTGAGGAACTAAGAATTTATATACACATATATATATATATATATATATATACTTGTTAGTAAAATATATAACGAAGGTCTATAATATCATCACGACCTCCTCGTTTTTGCTTGTTCGAATATAAGAACTATATTCACTTTCATGTCACACTGACCATAAAAATGTGAGATCTGTCCCTTCTTACGACGACGACGACGACGATTCAGTGAAGTCAACACAGGCTGAGACACGTTAGGGTATCTACCGTCGGGTGGTCCGAGGGGTAGGGACTCTAAGAGGTCCGTTCTTATGACCTTACCCAACGGTAAAGGAAGAGGTTACATACTTTCACTTTTCACTTTTTTCACTTCAACGAGTCAACACAGGCTGGGAGTCACTGGGGTACCTGACGTCGGAAGGTCCGAGAAGGTAGGTACCCTAAAGGGTCCGTTCTCATGACCTCACCCTACAGTAACGGAAGAGTCCCTTCTTACGATCTTGGGTTATTTAAAGGAAAGATGAGGATACAATATGACTAGTGAAAATAATCTATCTATATCTTATAATGTCTTCTATAATGACGATAAAAACTTTAGTTACTAATATATATATATATATATATATATATGTGTGTGTGTGTGTAAATGACTGTCTATAAGATAAAATTTACTAAGAGAAAATTACAGTTTAGAGAGTTGGTAGACCCTACTAAAGGAGAGACGGAAAACATAAAGGTATTTATGTCTACACGATAACTACTTAATAGAGTGAAATGAAAAAAGACTTTTCAGAAAATGTAAAATAAGATAAACTTATTATTCTACAATAAACCACTCTGAGACCTGATCGTCTATAAAAGGAATGATTCTTTTCATAAAACTAAGACCGAAGGTAACAAAGAGTGTTTTAGTCTAAAGTCACGTCAACAATGAATAAACTCTGTTAGGTTGATGGAACGTCATTAAAATTTTAGACATTACACACAAACTAAAAGTCGTCAAAAAAGAGTATATACATATAAGGACGAATCACAAAATCCCAAAGAACTTACACATTGACATAAAGTGTAAGAAAATACAAAGGTAATAAATCCAATATTAAACGAATGAAAAACCACGAGAAAATGTCCATTGGTTAATAAAGGAGTTGATATTGAAAGAAAACGGGTCATAAAAAACTCTAATATAAAGTAGTAAAAGAAACTAATTTCGTATTGTTGTTTTTATTTAATATACATTTCTTGAACTGTTTATAAATGTATACATTCGTATAGATATCGGTTGTGGATTATTTCTATAACGAGCTTGTAAATATTGTGGCACCATCT
Source organism: Capra ibex (assembly GCA_006410555.1). Classification (NCBI taxonomy): domain Eukaryota; kingdom Metazoa; phylum Chordata; class Mammalia; order Artiodactyla; family Bovidae; genus Capra; species Capra ibex. Next base: position 8,586,488 of record SJYO01041852.1, on the reverse strand, counting down.
AAAGAAAGCCGTGGTAAGGACAGTTTCTATTGTTAGTAAAAATATGGTCAGTAGTATTTGATTAAAACGGGACAGAACTTGAGTATACTTAGGGGTAAGATTTTCACTCTTTGAAACGAGACAGATGTTTAGGTAAGTGAACTAACAAGTAAAGGTCATAGTACATATCTTCGATAGGAACGAACCAGCACAGACTAAGAAAAACTGGGGTACCAGACATCGGACGGTTCGAGGAGACAGGTACCTTAAAAGTCCGTTCGTATGACCTCACTCAACGTTAAAGGAAGAGGTCCCCTAGAAGGATAGGGTCCCTAGTTTAGACCCAGAGGACGTAACGTTTGAGACTCGGTGGTTCCTTCGGGTATGTACATATCGTAACAATCTTGACAATTGGTCCTGGAGGTTATATGTGTTCATACAGTTGGTTTGACGTCACAAATACATGTTATATTAAACGAAATAAAATGTTTGAGGTAAGAAAGGTTTCAATAAATCCAGTCGTAAAAAGACGAGTGGTACCTCGAAAGTATGTACGTATTAAGTCAATTTAACAAAAGAGAGTAACACGTAGGGTAGGATATTAAAGGAAAGGATGTTTTACTAAAAAAATTCCAAGTAAGACACACGATTTAGAATACCCATAACTGTACACGAATCACAGTATATAGATGTTAATGTCATAGTATATCTTATCAATGTTTATGAGACTCTTAGGGGACATGATAGATAAGTTGAGAGGAAAGGAGAAGGGTCTTACGTTATAGACAGGGAATAAAACTCTAATAATAAAACTCACAACAAAATAAGACGAGACACAAAGTAGATACAGACGGAAAAAGGACATATCTTGAAAAGTATTAACTAACTACGAATCCAGATTATTTGACAACAGAATCGAAGATAATTTTCATACACTTTATGAATAAACTTTGACATAAAACTAAACCAAAGTTTTTCTTTGACAAATATTGAAATTAGTTTTTTCAACTTTCCTAAAAGATTGGAAAAACATCTAAAATAGAACAGACACTAACTGTAAAGACTAAGATAGATGATATGTGATGGTTTCAGAAAAATAAAAGTCTCGGTACAAATTAACAGAAAATAAATATCGTAGATACAAGAAGTAGTTGTGTGGTAGAAATAGGTGGATAGTAATAATACACTAAGTACGTTTGTCAATTAAATGGCAATTATACGATTCTCTGATAGGGTTAGTTGTTCTATGCATAATGGAAAAAATTCTTGACACGTATAAAAATCTTCTCCCTTGTCCTCCTCCTTTACTTCTCCTCCTTATTTAAATTTTTTCCCCTCTTCTTTGTCTTACTTTTCTCCCTCTTCTTCGTCTTGTTCGTATTCTTTCTCCTCTTGTTTCTTGTCCTCTTTACGTGTATTTTTATTTTTACCTTCCTCCTCCTCTTTACACTAATATCTTTCTCTAGAAAGTATACTCTTAATCAGTCGAGGAAATGTATTGGGTAGTAATACAATTTTATATAGATGAGGTGTTAAAGTCATAGTGTTTTTGAACTGACCCTTTATTAGAAAAGTCAACGATGAAATATTTATATAAAAATTTCCTATTACTTTTTATAAATATTAGTTTTGAATTTACTGGTAAACTTGTTAAAAATTGTGTATAATTTAACAAGTAAAGAAATCTCTACTCGTAAATAATAGTTAATTTATAGTAATAAAACATGAACAATACACCCACCTTAATAATTTTGTAACGATTCAGTCGGTGATAAAAATTTCCACGTTATCGACCATGTAAACCCTTTAAATTTTAAATCCCTTTTATTAAGTCCATGTTTCAATTTATAATCCCTTTGTTCTTATGATTTTTTACCTACTAGTGAAATATTCAAATAAAAAAGATACAACCTTTTCGGATTGTAGATTGGTTACAATTACATATTCTTTAAAAAGTATTTTACAAATCAGAGTGTCTTTATATGTGTATAACTGTATTAGGTTAAATCCTTTATATTCAAAACGAACATCTATAGTAATATTTTCAAAAAAATTATGTAACACTTGGGTAGTTGTAGTTCTATAATAAAAGTAAAGTAAAAATAAAGGATAACATCATATGAATATTGGGTATCCTTCGAATTTTTAATTCGGGAAGAATCGACGTGATTAACATTTGTACTTAATTCGATCAGTTGACAAAATAATTTTGAGAAGTCTTTGATACAACTATTGTAACAATTTTATATAAAATATAATTATATTATCTTTATTTTGACAATTTTACAAAATTTTATGTAATTGTATTAAAGTTTTTATTAAATTGTGTTTACAATTTTTTAATTAAACCAACCAAATAAGGATTTTTAAATATAATCTTTTCATAAAACTCATCAGAATAGTTTAAGGTATATTTTATACCAACGGTTCGATTGAATAAAGTTGAGTTTTATCTTTTTTTTAGCAAAAAAAAAATGTATAACGATTAAATCTTCGGATGATAAAGTTTGAAGTTTTACAAACGTATAATTTTTATACGACAATTATTACTTTGGATCTTTACGGAAATACACTAATCTTAAGATGTAGGAGGTGTGTGTTTTTTGTTTTTTGTGGTATTCTCTAAAAACTATCGTACTTCGGTTCTAATCGTTGTCTTTTAGTCTTATCATTACTTGGATAGTTACCATGAGATTTAATCACTTCTAATGTTATATAGACGAGAGTAGAAGGGTTAAGACGTTAAAAGTGACGTCGAGGAAACTTTGGATAACATCGAATAACGTTATTAAATAGATGGGAAAGGAAGTAAAAGTAGTGAAGAAAATTTTTATGAATTTTAATTATGAGTGGTAAACAATAAAATGTCATAAAAACTGAAAGACAACATAAAGGTACTCAGTGGGTTGGGTGTTTCTTTGTTCACGAGTATATATTCCGTATCTTTTGGTATTATAAAATAGACTTTTACTTATATATATATACATATATATATGAATTACTTGTCCTGCTAAAAGTGTTATGACATTGTAGACACAAAGAACGTTACTTTCTACAAGGTATTTGAGTAAAACGAGGTATTTCGTTTTGATTATATTAATGACATCTCATTGATGTCACTCTACGATCATAATCAAGTTCTTCGTCTACTTACCTATTCTTTCGACACCATGTATATGTGTTACCTCATAATGAGTCGGTAATTTTTCTTATATAAACTTAGTCAAGAGTACTCCACCTACTTTGACCTCGGATAATATGTCTCACTTCATTCGGTCTTTCTTTTTGTGGTTATGTCATATGATTGCGTATATATACTTTAAATCTTTCTACCGTTGTTATTGGGACATACACTCTGCCGTTTTCTCCGTGTCTACATATCTTGTCAGAAAACCTGAGACACCCTCTCCCGTTCCCAACTAAATCCTCTTACTACTAAACCCTACTAAACCCTCTTCCTACTAAACCCTCTTACCGTAACTTTGTACATATTATAGTATATACCTTACTTAGTGGTCAGGTCCAAACTACGTACTATGACCTAAGAACCCCGACCACGTGACTCTACCGGGTCTCCCTACCATGCCCCTCCCTCCTCCCTCCCCCAAAGTCCTACCCCTTGTGCACATATGGACACTACCTAAGTACAACTACATACCGTTTTGGTTATGTTATAACATTTCATTAATTGGAGGTTAATGTTACTTATTTAAATATAAATTTTTTATTTTACTTACTCTTTTTTAAATTTTTTTTAATTTTTTCTTCGAGTGTAATTGTATTTCCGGAAAAGTCTAACCTCCGTCGGTTGAAGTGGTTATTTTAAACCCATATATATTTCACAAATGTCATGACATAAAGGAGTCTTCAGATATAAACCCTTCTTAATATTTGTTAATATCACGACGCTAAGTACCCCAGCGTTTCTCAGTCTGTGCTGACTCGCTGACTTGATTCGACTTGACTATCGTATTCGTTCTCTCTCCTAATCTTAAAACCTTCATTCGGTACACTTGTCGTCAAGTAAACAAAATATCTTAGGATTTCACTCTGTTCGGGTAGTAAAAATTATACTCTTCTGAAAGATAGGTTTTTTCTTTTGGACGGAACTTAATTAGATCTTGACTCTTTGTATAGATTTTCATCTTACGTATTTATTTGTTTGGATAGAAGTTTTTTTTCATATATTTTTTATTTATCCATAAATGTTTTCATTTTGTCTTGAAACGTCATAATAAATTCCACTATTTTGACTTTTATAGTATCAAATTTTTAATGATATTCGTTGGCTCGTTACATGTCACAAAGATTCACTCCCTCAATGATAGTTTTGAGTTAAAAATTTATTAATATAATGGTTTAATTACCTTTGTACTATTAAATGTGATTACCCGTCTTCGTAATCATTTGGTCATTTAGTCTTTAACATCGTTATTATATACTCCCAGATTAAAAAGTATCGTGATATAACGGTCTAATTTAGAACCTACCTTTGACTACAAGGTAAAATAAAATATTAATAACTGAACCGGTACTTGAACGATGAGTAACTTTTATCAATACTTTCTAACGGGTCGACAACGACCGTCCATCTTCCCGACGACTTTCAACTCGTTATCAAAGTTGAAGAATAACTTCAAAGAAACTCACTTACTTCGTTATAACCATCGACTACTCCGAATGAATATTGGTGTGTTTAAATCGGTACATGTACGTTAACAAATTTACAAATATTAATTTATGATAATTAATTTTGAATATTTTTCTGGTCTTGAAGTTTTCACTTCACTGGTTAATTATTATATAAAAAGAAGGAATATTAGATTTTAGATATTAACCACCTTTAAAAAAAGTTAATTATAAAAATATATTTAATTACAATTTATACTTAGTTCCTCATATTTGTTTCTTGATACACTTTTTGAATATAAAAATGTTTGGTACACACTGACGTCAGATCATAAAGGATGTCTTTATACGAGTACATAAGACATTGTACCTCACCTCAAATTTGTAACGATCTCTTCAATCCTGATTTAAGACTTACATTTACATGGGTCACATGTAAATGTATAAACTGTCGTAGTCGACATTTAACCCAATTAATAAATTTTGTGTAATTTTTAATATAAAACCAAAATTCAAATAATTAAACAATTTTACACATATAAACATCGGATCCTAACCATTACTAAAACGATATCCTCATTTTTATTTTACATCAAGACAAATATCATAACTTTGTAATTACGTAAAAAGAGATATTTTGAATCCATAGTAGACATTCTTTGTATACTCAATATTGTACTTTCTCATATTCCATTTTACTAATTGATTAGACAAGTTCGGTGGTAGAACAATATCATACGGTCTTCTGATGGAAAGGGAACTTTAAATCACTCAAGTGTTTTGATATGGAGTGAATATCTACCAAATACAAACTCCTATAAATCCTAATCTCTACCGTCACAAGAAATACATAATACAATTCTAGTACATTTTAATTTATGACCGGATTACCAATAAAGAGGTTATTCCCAATAGTAATTAGACAACGTAAAAGTCATTCTGAAGATAAATGGACGATGAAAGGGTTGTTGTGGGGTCGAAGATTAAGAACTGTCTTCCGAAGTTTCTGTCTTCGTCGAATTTGAAGATAGACAATTACTAGGAGTAAACTTACTAGATAAGTGTTCAACCGTCTGAACGTCGGTATAACGGACTGTGTCGACTAATAGTATGGAATCGTTTACTCCTCTCGGGATCCCGTAATGCTTGAGAGTTGATAATTATGACCAAAACGGTGTTCCGTCAATGTATTTGACTGTCAAACCGTCTCCGTACGGAGGAACGTATGAGTATATGACTAATGGAGACTTTATAGTAATTATAGTGATACAAAAGTCAATGTCAAGTCAATTTTTTTTAGTCGGTAATACCTTCGTTTTTCATATTTGTAATGGAACTACGATAATATCATAAATAATACGTCGTCAAATAGTCTAACTTTTGAAATTTGTTTTTATTATTTTTATATTATTTTACACAAAAAGAAAAAAAGACTTTCACAGTTGACATGTACCTTACACGAAGGTTTAAAATTTAAAATCTTGATACATTCTCAAGAGTGTTTTACTTAAACCTGAATCTTTGGTATTTCTAAAAATTGGCTACATTTAAAAAAAACTTGTGAACTTTACAAAAAAAATATTTTCTACACATTTTTGTCCTACAAATATAAAATCTTCTTTGTATATGGTTACAAAATTAACAATATAATTCCTATAAAACGATAGATCACAATTATAAATTATAACGAATTTATAACCATTCTTTATACTTTGACTACTCAAAAATCACAAGTTTACTAAGAAACTCCTGGTGTTATTAAATATTTAAAGTTGTTAATCTCAATGTACTAATTAATGTTAATAGATTTTCTAGTACCTCTTATAACCGTAGTCAGTAGACTTCATATAAAAATGGATTAAAACAGAATTCATATAAAATATAAGGTATCTCTTCCATTAAAAGAGGATGTGTTGAATTAGATATGATTTAATATCCTACTGTGAAAAATTTTTTCGTTCACCCGTTAACGTGTTGGTTATTGGACCAATATTGTACATACAAGGATGTATGAATTTGAAATTTAGGAACTTAACTAATAAATCACACTACTAAAATTGTTATAATACAAATTTAGAAAATAAAATAAAATAAAATAAAAAAAACCATAAGAGGTACGGATTTTAACTCGTTTTCGTTCACCTATCTCTTTTCTGGGAATTGAACTATTAATAAGAACGAAACATATTTAATCGTACAGAACCCGTTTCGGAAACCTTATGTGACACTGCGAAGATGAAAGAGATTAGTTAATAGAGAAGATTAGAGGTACTTACTATCAAATGTAGAAGTAAGAAGTATTTTGAGGTTTGAAGGAGAACTACGTACTAAAATAAAACATAAAGTTACTCTTTTATTTTTATTTAGAATTAGAAGTGAAAAATAATGAGAAGAAATATTATCCAGAGAAAAATTTCAAATAACTCTATATTAATTGTATGTCATAATGAATGGTTGAATTTGACCTATCAAGTCACCAAACATTGTACAGGTTTTTCAACCCGTCAGTAGTAGTCCAGTTAAAATCTTTTGAAAAGGGAGGGGTCTTTCTTTTACACATGGGCAATATTATTGAGGGGTAATAAGGGGTCAGAGAATTTGAGATGTAAAGTTGAAGATATGAAATAAATATCCGTATAAAACATGTGTTCTATACTTACCTTAGTATACTATGGACCGGAAATACTGATGAAAGTGTATCTTGTTATGAAAGTTCCCTCACTTTCTAATTCTACTTTACCTTTTGAGGTGTCTTTTAAGGTGTCTTATAAAGGTCTGTCTAGAGAGAGGATAAACAAACCAAGAATACAAAGTGGTAGTTATATGAGGCAAAGTATGTATTCTCAAAAAATGTCTTTTTAAGTATGGTAGGATCCCACCAATAGTCTCTTCCGTTACCGTGAGGTGAGGTCATGAGAACGAACCTTTTAGGGTACCTACCTCCTCGGACCATCCGACGTCAGGTACCCCCAGTACTTCTCAACTTTTGCTGACTCGTTGAAGTGAAAGTGAAAAGTGAAAGTACGTAACCTCTTCCTTTACCGTTGGGTGAGGTTACAAGAACGGACCTCTTAAGGTGCCTGTCCCCTCGGACCACCCGACGGCAGATACCCAAGTGTGTATCAACCTGTGCTGACTTCGCTGGATCATCATCATCGTCGTCCCTTCAATATAATAGGACTGTTAAAATCATAGTAGAGAAGGGATCCGAGGGTCCATCTCAAACGTCAGAGTACTTATCGAAAGGAAGGTGAAGAAGGTTTACATAATAACGTCCGAAATATTAGTAGTAATGAAGTCAAATGGACCGTTCCCATCTGTGTCTATCCGTACCGTTAGTGACCCATTAACGCGGTAATTCAACCGTTCCTGACATCCACCTTTACTTTTAGTAAAACACTTGCAGGCACGGAAGGAACTTCTATAACAATAGAGTATGGACAAAATAGTCATTTTTAAGTGAATTTATATTAAGGACTCAAATGATTAAGAGTTAAAACATTTACAAAATAAAATCAAGTTAGTGAGTCAGTACAGGTTGATAAACGTTGAGGTACCTGACGTCGTACGGTCCTAAGGGACACGTAGTGGTTGAAATTTCTTTTCATAAAATAAATGTCCCGGTACCCCGAAGGGACTATCGAGTGAACCATTTCTTATGTCCTCCGCACCCAAACTAGGGACCCAACCCTTCTAGGGACCTCTTCCCTTTCCGATGGGTGAGGTCATATGACCGGACCTCTTAAGTACCTGACATATGAGGTACCCCAGTGTTTCTCAGTCTGTACTGACTCACTGAAAGTGAAGTGAAGTGAATTACCTGGTATACCATTTATGAAATCCAAAACACATAGTATGTCATACGTAGTATTGATTAGTTGTAGTGACATTACGTTTTGGTTAGCATCTATTCAACATTTATTCTGTTGTTTGATAGAAAGTTATTTTGATAAACATTTTTGTCCACGGTCCGACGTCAACAGGACTCTCAGTATAGAACGGTCGGAGACGAGTCAAAATAGTAGTCGAAGTATTGCTATTCATAACTTAACGGAGACTGAGGCAGTGAAGAAAGAAAGGAGGGTTAAGAAAGATGAAAGAGGAAGACCATATAAGGGTCTTTTAATAGGATTTAAGAGTTAAAGAAGAAACGTCATGGATTTTGGACCGGGAGGAGACACCGTGGTAAAGGTGATAGATAAAGTTTACATCCTGTACAGTAGGTGTAGAAGTCAAAATAATGGAAACAGGAGAAATCGGTAGTATGGGGTCCTTGAACAATTTTTTGTGAACAACAGTTGTCTTTTGGAGGATTAAAGTTATAGTGATTGCTCGAATATAACGAAGGATTTGTATGGTAGGACAGAAAGACACATAATAAAAAGGAAGTTATTGATTCTTAGATTAAGTAACCCATTTGATGTGAGATAATTCATCGGGATTATGTAATGATTCACTTGCTTGAGGAATAACGGTTTAAGTCTGAATTTAACTCATTTCATCCCTTTTGGTGATCTGGTAAGTCCCTACTGGATTTAGTTTAGGGAATACTAAAATATCATGTTCAATCTTTATCTAAATTCCCGGATGTAGACTACCTATCACTAGATAGATAGTCTATAGTATGGGACTTTTGATACCTGTCTCCAAGTACTGTAACATGTCCTCTGTCCCTAGTTCTGATGGGGTACCTTTTGTTTACGTTTTTTCGTTTTACCGACAGACTCCTCCGGAATGTTTATCGACACTTTTCTTCTCTTCACTTTTCGTTTCCTCTTTTCCATTCTATATTTGTAGACTTCCGTCTTAAGGCTTCTTATCGTTCTTCTCTATTCTTTCGGAAGAAGTCGCTAGTTACGTTTCTTTATCTCCTTTTGTTGTGTTACCCTTTCTGATCTCTAGAGAAGTTCTTTTAATCTCTATGGTTCCCTTGTAAAGTACGTTTCTACCCGAGCTATGTTCTGTCTTTACCATACCTGGTTTGTCTTCGTCTTCTATAATTCTTCTCCACCGTTCTTATGTGTCTTCTTGACATGTTTTTTCTAGAAGTTCTGGTTCTATTAGTGTTACCACACTAGTTAGTGGATCTCGGTCTGTAGGACCTTACACTTCAATTCACCCGGAATCTTTCGTAGTGATGCTTGTTTCGATCACCTCCGTTACCTTAAGGTCAACTCGATAAAGTTTAGGACTTTCTACTACGACACTTTCACGATGTGAGTTATACGGTCGTTTAAACCTTTTGAGTCGTCATCGGTGTCCTGACCTTTTCCAGTCAAAAGTAAGGTTAAGGGTTCTTTCCGTTACGGTTTCTTACGAGTTTGATGGTGTGTTAACGTGAGTAGAGTGTGTGATCATTTCATTACGAGTTTTAAGAGGTTCGGTCCGAAGTCGTTATGCACTTGACGCTTTAAGGACTACAATTTCGACCAAAATCTTTTCCGTCTCCTTGGTCTCCAGTTTAACGGTTGTAGACGACCTAGTACCTTTTTCGTTCTCTCAAGGTCTTTTTGTACATAAAAACGACATAACTGATACGGTTTCGGAAACTGACACACCTAGTGTTATTTGACACCTTTTAAGACTTTCTCTACCCTTATGGTCTGGTGGATTGGACGGAGAACTCTTTGGACATACGTCCAGTCCTTTTTTGTCAGTCTTGACCTGTACCTTGTTGTCTGACCAAGGTTTATCCTTTTCCTCATACAGATCCGACATATAACAGTGGGACGAATAAATTGAATATACGTCTCATGTAGTACTCTTTACGACCTGACCTTCTTTGTGTTCCACCTTAGTTCTAACGGTCCTCTTTATAGTTATTGGCGTCTATACGTCTACTGTGGTGGGATACCGTCTTTCACTTCTCCTTGATTTTTCGGAGAACTACTTTCACTTTCTCCTCTCACTTTTTCAACCGAATTCCGAGTTGTAAGTCCTTTGATTCTAGTACCGTAGACCAAGGTAATGAAGTACCCTTTATCTACCCCTTTGTCACCTTTGTCACAGTCTTTTATAAAAAAACCCGAGGTTTTAGTGACGTCTACCACTAACGTCGGTACTTTAAATTTCTGCGAATGAGGAACCTTCCTTTCAATACTGGTTGGATCTATCGTGTAAGTTTTCGTCTCTGTAATGAAACGGTTGATTCCAGGTAGATTAGTTCCGATACCAAAAAGGTCATCAGTCCATACCTCTCAACCTGACACTCCTTTCGACTCACGACTTCTTAACTACGAAAACTTGACACCATAACCTCTTCTGAGAAACTCTCAGGGAACCTGACGTCCCGCTCGGTTGGTCAGGTAAGACTTCTTTAATCAGGACTCTAAAGAAACCTTCCTTACTACGATAACGACTTTGAGGTCATGAAACCGGTGGAGTACACTTCTTAACTGAGTAACCTTTTCTAAGTACGACCCTTCCTAACCCCCGTGCTCCTCTTCCCCTGCTGTCTTCTACTCTACAGACCTACCGTAGTGACTGAGTTACCTGTACTCAAACTCACTTGAGACCCTCAACCACTACCTGTCCCCCCGGACCGCACCACGTCAAGTACCCTAACGTTTCTCAACGTGTGTTGACTCGTTGACTTGACTTGACTTGACTTATGTTATGAGTGAATAAATCAAACATAAGACATCGACCCTAACGTATAGTACAAGTATATAAGTAGATCGATAGGATAGGAAGACAGAAAACAACGGACACAGAGTGTTGTGAATTGTAAGGTCTTCTCAGAACAACAAAAAGAATTGAACGTCAATTTGTCCCTTCAAGATGACCTTACATAGTGTGTTATTCGTTCTCCTTTCAGTGAGTGTTTAGCATGAACTCATAGAATTAACTTGAAAGTTGACAAGGACCCTTTATATAATAAGAAATACACGTTTGTTGAGACAATATTAGAAGTTTACAAGAACCGGAAAAAGTGTAAGAAATTTGGAGTCTCGGGAGTGACGGTAATGAAGGAAATGAGGTGAATCCTCTTTCAGACCAGATGACGATTTTGACAAGTGTTTAAACGTTTTGATAAAATTAACTTAAGTGAGATAAAGAAGACAAGAAGTTAATATTATTTCCGACACAGAGAGTATGATTACGGTTTAGGAAGAGGTTAGGCAACTTACGGGGGAGAAGGTTAATATAGAACAAATAACTTTATTTTTTACATGAATTCCTAAGTTGTAACTATTTTCGTAACCTTAAAAGGAACCCCCTTAGTGACAATGAGATCAGACTGTTTATACCAAGGACACCTCAACTAAAAAAGAAACTGAAGTCTCAACTTACATAGTTGTATCGAACGGATCAGTTTCGTAACATATGAGAAGTCCCATAAACCAATCTTTACTGAAGAACAGAGTCTCTGAAAGTTTTGATTATTACAGGAGTCCAAATTTTCTGGTGAAAGACAAAGGAGTGGTCTGGAATTTGAATTCCCTTACATTCGGATATAACGACTATCGATTGAGACTTCTATAGTTCATTATTACCTCCTCTCCTCTCGACTTTATTCTCTCTTATTCTGGATACTAAAATATTATACTTCAGAACTTAACATCAAACGGTCTTCTAAACGGTGACTTGAAAATCATTATAATCCTTTATCTATTGGATAAAGAAAATTAATACGCGACCAATGAATGTAGTTTATAGGAACTTATATCTACCCTAACGAAACATTAAATGAGTAAAACGAATAGAGGTCATATCGTGAGTGAGGAGTAATAAAGTTTTTTTGTTGAGGACGAAACGAGTGGTTTCCGACGATATCCTGTTTTAGGTCATCTTGAACAGACAGAACAAAGTGAATTTAAAAATCGTAGTAAACCTTCACGAATTATTAAGGAAGACGAACTATATTGTACCTTATTAATACCTTATTAATACCTTATTAACGAAATTCCTCTCGACGAGGATCTTCTGTTTTATTTTTATTATGTTTTGTTGTATATGTTTATTTGATCATAAAATTCTTACAATTCTTTCATTTTGAAACATCTGACAATCACCCTTACATTTAACTACGTCGGTGACACCTTTTGACATAACGTACAGGAGTTTTTTAATATTTACCTGAATGGTATAGTAGGTCTGTAGGGTACTGACCCATAACAAGGTTATCTTTCTTTTAGTCATAAAGTTTCCGTATGAACGTGAGGGCTAAAGTAACGTCGGAATAATTGATACTGGTTCTATAACTTAGTTGTAAATAAAGGAGTACTGTCCGTTCACTTATTTCTTTTACACCGTAGTTGTATATCGCTATAATAAGTCTGAAAATTCTTTTCTTTAGAGCGGTAAACGACAGACCTACTACAATACGATTCAGTTTATTCTGAGTCTTCCTGTTTATGATGTATTAGTGTGTACATACTCCTTAGATTTTCAGTTCGAGTATCTTCGTTTCTCTTACCATCAACGGTCCTTAACCCCTATCCTCTTTTACACCTCCATAACCAGTTTCTCAGGTTTCGAAGTCAATACGTCTTGAAGATCTCTAGGTGAGACGTCAAATCACTGATATCAATTGTTATGAATTGATATGAAATTTTTAACGATTCTTTTATCTAAAATAAAAGATAGGTATAGTGAGTGTCTGTATATGGGTGTGTGTGTGTTTATTGATTTCTCTCACCCTCCTTTGTAAACCTTCACTACTTTTACAAATAAAGTAACTAACACCACTACAAAAGTACCAATATATGAATATCGGTTTTAGTTCAACACATATGATTTATATATGTCGAAGAACATGTAGTCAGTCTGAAGTTATTTCCAAATTTTTTTAGATAACTATGACTTCTCAACATCAATATTGTATAAGTCTACGTTCTACATTTATGTTAAACATTTTCAAAAACTAGGTATTTTTTATTACGCTTAGTTCTAATACTCTGTAAAGGTTTTTAGAAATGATTTATTATGTTCAAGACTTTATTCTGACTTATCAAATTATAATATTCCTTACATTATAAGACGGTTCTTAAGTGTGATTTTAAATATCTCCTTGTCTAAAACACTTTATTAATTTACGATAAGTAAGACACACTACTACAACACAACTTAAATAATACACATACGATTAAATAAACATACTTCCAAGACGGTACCTCAGAATACGTATACACACACTTATAAAGGAATACAATACGAACCCACATGAGGTCAGAGTAGGTTCTCACTTATTACTTGCAACCCCCTTTAATCTTAACGATGGTTTTATGATTAGGATAGTTTATCCTTGTAAAAATGTATACGGAATTCATTTCACTCCTTCTGTAAACATCTGAACTTTTTACATTCAAGTAAGTGTTTTTACTTAGATGTATGTAACTCACAAACCGTAGTACGTCTATTATAAAATACGCTCCCACGTTGGTATTCGACCGTAAACTTACAATTACAAAGATTTTAAAAGTTGTCGAAACATCAAACTTGTATATATCAAACTACACTATGATTTAGTGTTCTACATTCTTTATACAATATCGATACACTATTTATTCCTCTTCCTTGTAAACCTAACAAGTTTGATACTTCTTGTGAAATACTTCGAGAACACGCTCTCATTGTGATCATCCAAGAGTTACTACATTTCGAACAACTTTTACATTTTGTATTTAGTCAAATCATGGTCTGATAACACAACAAAGTCGTAAAGTAGAACGAAGTACATGTTCATTCTAATAAAAAGTATAATTTATTAGATAATAGAAACTAAATATGAATAGTTTTTAATCTAAATTCTTATAAGAAGTAAATATATTAAATTCTAATGGTTCCTGGAATAATAGATGACATTGTTATATAGGTTCGTCCTTTTATAATAATAAATACCTCGTCTAGGATAACTTATACAGTTATTAAACTATATAAAATAGGTATTTTATACTCGAAAACCCCTGTTGTCACCATTTTTAGAACGGACAGTTTCGTCCTCTGTATACTCTACACCCAAGATAGGGTCCCAACACTTCTAGGGGACCTTCTCCCTTACCGTCGGGTGAGGTCATAAGAGTGGATTTCTTAGGAAACCTGTCTCCTCGAAGCACCCGATGTCAGGTATCCCAATGTCTCTGTCTGTACTGTCTTCGTTGAATCGTACGTGTGTGTAGGTATTTTATATTTTAAATTTTTATACAACATTAAAGTAGTGTATTATTTTTATATTAGTCTGTTTATGTAGGATGTTTTTTTTTTGTCACTACGTCAAATTCTTTTAATCTACCATCTTGAATAATAGTAAGTATTTTAATATGGTCCTTATAAAAAATGATGGTACTGTATTAAATGTAAAATGGATTAGGTATACATAAATTTTATTAATTTTTAAAAAAAATTTTTATTTTTTTATTTTTTATTAAAATTACATATTTATATTCAACGAAAATAAAGAATCTTATCTAGAATTACAATTTTATCATATTAAAATATTTATACTACTTCGTTTACCCAATTTGAAGTTTATTTATAAAATCTTACAATTAATATAAATCATTATAAAAATGATATCATCACAGAGTCAAAACTCTAATTTAATATTATATATAAATATATAGTTTTCATATTATATATAATTTAATATACTAATATTACATATTAAATATATATAGTATTTTATATCATATACTATATATATTTATATATTATAAAATATATAATTTAATATACTAATATTATATATTGTAAAATATATAATTTAATATAATAATGAATGAGACATCCCTAAAAAAACAGTGATTTCAATGTAAACCATCTCTGACTTGTACATAATATCTAAGGACATGGTTTAGAAACTTTACGCACTTAATATTTTATCTTTGAATATTTTGATATTAACGTATTTCATGGATCTATCGAATAAATTGATCTTTAATAGTCTTTATAGATTTTCCGTCTTTTCTTCGTAACCGAACTTCTTACTATAGTGTTGGTCATTCAAATGTCTGTACGACCTTTAGTACACAGCTCAAACTACACAAAGGTTTACACCACCTCTTGTTATCCTCCTTATCTGTGTTACCATCGGTTCTTTATACTATCACCCGAGAGTACAATTGTAAGACGAGAGTGACCAAAACGAAAAAAAGTCTTTTAATTTGTATATAAATTATATACTGGAAAGTTAACACAATGTGGTATCAATGGGTTTTACTTTCTCTCTCCAGTCGTGTATGAACCTGTGTTTACAAGTGTCATTAAAGTAATTTTTATTAAGTTTTGACTTTCATTCGATTTTACAGACCTATTTATCCAACAAAATACAGAGATGTTACTTACAACTAGATAGTTTTTTTCCTTTATAACAACGTATGTTGGACTTTCTTGTATCCTGTTTGATACCACTATCTTTCTTTACTACGAACTTCTTTATCCATTACCCACGAAGGTAAATAAACTTAGAGATCATTACCTTTATATTAGATATCTGTCTTTTTTTTTTTGTAACTAACTGATTTAAATTCTCACCTGGATAATATGTCTCGCTTCATTCAGTCTTTCTTATTGTGATTACGTCATATAATTGTGTATATATACCTTAAATCTTTCTACCATTACTACTGGGATATAAGTTCTGTCGTTTTCTCTGTGTCTACATTTCTTTGTCTGAAAACCTGAGACACCCTCTTCCGCTCCCAGTCTACTAAACGCTCTTATCGTACATATAATAGTATACACTTTATCTAGTGATCAGACCCAAGTTACGTACTCTGTCTTACGAGTCCCGACCACGTGACCCCCTACCCTACCTCTTGTGTACATATGGGTACCTACTAAGTACACTTACATACCGTTTTTGCTGGTTTTATAACATTTCATTAAGCGAAGGTTATTTTTATTTAAAATTTTTTTTTCTCATCTTACTCTCTTTACTTCTTCATCGTGTTGTCTTAAAAAATTCTACCTTTACAAGATATAGAACAAACACAACCGTAAATTCTCATATAGAAATAATTTTTGAGTAATTTAACATGTCAATTTCAGTCTTTTTTATATTAATTGACCCGATGTCTTGTTTTAGTTGGTTTAAATCTTTACTTGAAAACTGTTTTGCTTTGTCTTTTATGGTTCAGTGTCTACTTACTGATCTCGTGTTGTACCCTTTGATCACAAAAATGACACTTCTTTGGAACGTCTGTGGTGGAATTTGTCCACAAGTCCAATGGTGGTGGTTTATTATATAATAAAGTATGAGAAACTATACTATATTCTTTCACTATAAGAGGGGAATTCGATATTAGGGTCTGATTAGTACTCTTTTGTACTTTGTATGTCTATAAAACGTTTTATGGGTCAGTCATGAGAAGTTTATATAACTCAAACACTTATTGTCCCCGTTTGACTCTTAGACATCGTTTGACTTCATCTCTGTACTGTTGATTTACAAATCTAATCCTAGTTATTTCCTAATCACCCTTTGGACCACTTATTTCAGATTCTGAATGAAACATCATCACAGTTAAAATATCGTTACAATTAAAATATTTCAAGTGGTGTCAATGTATTTACAATTGTAATGTCCTTCCACTGTTCTCCCATATACCTTCGAGAGATATGATGGAAAGTTTGAGAAAAATATTTAGATTTTAGTAAAGTTTCATGTGGTAAATGTTGTTAGTGTAGTAAGTGGATGTACTCTTTCTCTGACTAAATGTCGAGATCTGAAGTGTTTTTAGGATAAAACGGAAAGACGAAATAAGTTTCCTTCCCAGTAGAACTGTTGTGAGGTAGAACTAAAAGAATTAATAAAACAAATACAGACAGAACGAAAAGTTTTTCATTTAAGGTTCTGATTTCCCTTAAACAGTCAAGTCAATTTACACTATGGGTTACATGGGTCTTAAATCATTTATAAGTTCAGTTTAAGTTTAAATCGTAAGACACCCAATCTTTATATAAAACCCATATTTACAAAGTTAAGAAACCGAAGGGTCCACCGAGTCACAACTTCTTGGGTGGACGGTTACGTCCTCTGCTCCCAAACTAGGACCAAGTCCTTCTAGGAACCTCTTTACCGTTGGGTGAGGTCATAAGAACGGACCCTTTAGGGTGTCCATTTCCCCGAACCGACCGTTTTCTCAGTCTGTGTTAAATCACTGATTCGTTGTTGTTTAAAGTTAGGAATAATAAAACTCAAAGTTTTTTCTTTTTATACAACGTCTTAGGAACAGTTTAAAGATGTTATGTGAGGAGTTCCGTCTCTTATATAGATAAGTGTCAAAATACCCGTTTTCTTTTTCATATACACATGAGTTAAAAATAACAAAAAATATAATTTATAATCGGTAAAGACCGGTTTATTATCTTATAGCGATCGGTACAAGGTTAATATCGATCAAAGATGGACAAAATTTTTCTATCAATTAGTACAACAAGAACTCTCATGGAACCTGACGTTCCTCTAGGTTGGTCAGGTAAGACTTCCTCTAGCTGGGACCCTAAAGAAACCTTCCTTACTACGATTTCGACTTTGAGGTCACGAAACCGGGGGAGTACCCTTCTCAACTGAGTAACCTTTTCTGAGACTACGACCCTCCCTAACTCTCGTCCTCCTCTTCCCCTACTGTCTCCTACTCTACCGACCTACCGTAGTCGCTGAGTTACCTGCACTCAGACCCACTTGAGGCCCTCAACCACCACCTGTCCCTCCGGACCGCACGACGCTAAGTACCCCAGCGTTTCTCAGCCTGTGTTGACTCGCTGACTTGACTTGACTTGATTTGAACCAAATTTATTAATATTATCCATCATTTTACAGTATAGCAACACTTATTCTTGTCATTATGTATTGGAATCTAATACATAGTGAATCTCATTTTGATAGAACGGTCCTCTTAGGGTCCCCACCCCCTTGGACCACCCGACGGTAGATACCCCAGCGTGTCTCAGCCTGTACTGACTTCACTGAATCGTCGTCGTCGTCTCATTTTATTCGGAGCAATACTACTTTTATATTAGGGAAATTTTATTATCAAATTATATAACTAACACGAAAACGATTTTGAAACTATGTATAAATAAAGACCTTAAAATATTAGGAGTATACTGTCGGTTTATATTGTATACAAGAAACAATTTTGAATACTGTAAAACAACAGATGTGTTTAGAAACTGAAAAGTGGGTATGAAGACATTTTAATTAATACAAACAAGAACAAAACCTCGTA
This sequence comes from Capra ibex, assembly GCA_006410555.1. Classification (NCBI taxonomy): domain Eukaryota; kingdom Metazoa; phylum Chordata; class Mammalia; order Artiodactyla; family Bovidae; genus Capra; species Capra ibex. The sequence continues at coordinate 8,567,706 of SJYO01041852.1, read as the reverse complement.
AACTACCTAATACATCTATACTAAACACATAATTATGATTTACAATTTCAAATATTTCAGAGTAGATATTTAAATCACCACTTAGTTTAATTACTACTCACTGTCTTTATTTTACTCTTTATTTTGAGATCGTATTTTGTTCATAGTAAATTTAACTAACGTGAAAACCTTTTATAATGAATTAAAAGTCTTGTTAATACAATGTAGGTTTTATCAATATCTGGATGAATTATTGGGTTATACCTTATTAATTTTATAACGTTCATCAAAATTTTTTAAACTTACACGATAAATATTTATACTAAAATAAAAATTCATTAAAATTCAAAGTCTCCGTAACGTTTTTTAATCTTCCTGTAAAAGTAAATAGGAGTCGGTCATGGGGATTACAAATATTGTCAACATGTTATGTTTTTGATTTTGGATTCCTTAATCATGAACATATTATGATTATACATTTGGTATATACGATAATCCTAATGAATCTAATGTATCCTAATGAACCTCATACAATGTCTATGAGGTCGGACATTGTCAAGATTAAAGTAGAAGGAAACAGAAAACACTGTGAAAAGTTTTCATGAACAGTTCATAACACATGAACTGTAACAGGAAACTATAGACTATAAATGAAAACTAATTTAACTTTAATATAAAAAGTCTTTATTACGATGTCTTTACTTTTCACAGGAAAAGTTGTATAGTATAGTTTGTAATAAAGTCATAGAGAAGTAAAACTACTACATTCGAAACTAGTGTACAAAATCCATCTTAGACAACAAAAAGAGGTGAAGAGGGTAAAAAATTAAAATACTAGTTATGTGTAAACCCATCTCTTTAGAACTTTGCACACTCTTTGTTTAAGTGGTCTCATATATGTGATGAAAACGAGAAATATGATGGTTTCAATGAATCTAGTTGAAAAAAGAAGACGTAGAGGAGTTCATGATAATGTATTAACAAAACATCGTGTGCATCTAAATAAAAAGACAGATGTAAGGTAAACTTAAGGGACGTTGGTACTGACTTGAAAAGTTTAAATATATGTGAATATGTTAAGTAAGGTACAACACATCAACGATGTCAAAAACTGTTTATATCTATCAGTAAATAAATGGTGGTGTTATTGTATGTCGTATATAAACAGTCGGGTTTCTAAGGTTCAACAGAGAAAGTCGGTCAGAGTAGAGAATGAGGTTGGTGACCATTAGTCACTAAATAAAAGGTAAAGGTATAAAAATAGAAAACATCTTTTAGTATATTTAGATTAGTATATTCTTTATCAGAATCCTCAAATCGAAGAAAGGAAATTGTTCTACATAAATTACAGAACGTACACACTTAATTATCACACAAAGAGAAATAACGAAGCTCCATGATATCAACTGTGGATATAATAACAGTATAAAACAACTAACACTCGTATAGTAAATATTTATGAGTACCTTAAAAAAACACACACTTGTAACAGGAGTAAAAGGGAACCCAATTATGGAACCTCTTCCTAAAATCCCAACGTACCATTTGTCAAAACTCCGACCAACACTATAAGAAACAACAATGGTCGTTACTTATTCTCAACGTCAACAAAATTTAGGAATTATCATGACTATCATAGTCCAAACCACTAAATAATAAAATATTTCATATATGACCGTAGAAAAATACTTACATTGAACGTAAAGGGATTACAACTTTCGACAAAACGGGTAAAGTGTACGAATAAACGGTATGTACCTAGAAGTAGTAATGAATCGAGTCTAGACGAAGAGTAAAAAATTAAAGTAACGAACGAAAGAATGATCATACACAACATTAGATATGTGTTTCATGAAATAGTCTATGTACGAAACCTTTATAAATGAAAATTAGACATGGGAGGAAAACAGTCGTAATAAAGTTGTTGTAAATGTATCGTTTTGAACTTAAAACTATTTCAATTTATGAATTTTTTTTAGAATATAAAAACTACAGTCCGACATTTGAGAAACGGTTTGAGTTCTAGTGTGTCTCAAAGTGGATTGAAAATCTTTAAAAAGTCCACTTTTTAACTATAAATAAAGATCCGTCACTCGGTAAACTACTATTAAAAACTAGTTCCATATATTAAATACCTCCAAATAAATAAGATATCTGTACCAATGGTATTATAACTTACCAAACGGAATCTTTGTTTCTCTCTAGTAAGACAGTAAAAACTCTAACGTAGGTTCATGAAGTAAAGTCTGAGAAAACAACTGATACTACCGATAAGGTAAAGAGGAATCTTTCTTCGACTTCAACTTACCAAGATACTTCTGGATTTCTGGAAAATCTTGATTGTGGGTCTTTTCTATAGGAAAAGTAATATCCCCTACCCTTACTTTCTCATCCTTCAGTTCTTTATGGACCTCATTGTCCGCTTAAACCGGAACCTCATGTCTTACTTCGTCCCGTTTCAGATTATCTCAAAACGATTCTATTACGTGACCAGTATCGTTTGTGGAAGAAGGTTGTTATGTTCTCTTCTGAGATGTCTACCTGTAGTAGTCTACCGGTTGTGGTTTTAGCCTAACTAATATAAGAAACGTCGGTTTCTACCTCTTCGAGATATGTCAGTCGTTTTTGTTCTGACCCTCGACTGACACCGAGTCTAGTAATTGAGGAATAATGGTTTAAGTCTGAATTTAACTTCTTTCACCCCTTTTGGTGATCTGGTAAGTCCATACTGAATTTAGTTTAGGGAATACTAATATGTCATCTTCAATGTTTAACTAAGTTCCCTGATCTAGACTATCTCACGGACTACTTGATACCTGTCTTCAAGTACTGTAACATGTCCTCTGTCCCTATTTCTGGTAGGGGTTCTTTTTCTTTACGTTTTTTTCTCGTTTTATCGACAGACGCCTCCGGAATGTTTATCAACACTTTTCTTCTCTTCGGTTTTCGTTTCCTCTTTTCCTTTCTATGTGAGTAAACTTACGTCTCAAGGTTTCTTATCGTTCCTCTCTATTCTTTCCGAAGGAGTCACTATTCACGTCTCTTTATTTCCTTTTTTATCTTACCCTTAATGATCTCTAGAGAAGTCCTTTTAATCTCTATGGTTCCCTTATAAAGTACGTTTCTAACCGAGTTATTGCCTGTCTTTTACATACCTGGATTGTCTTCGTCTTATATAATTCTTCTCCACCGTTCTTATGTGTCTTCTTGACAGGTTTCTTCTAGAAGTACTGGGTCAATTAGTACTACCACACTAGTGAGTGAATCTCGGTCTGTAGAACCTTATACTTCAGTTCACCCGGAATCTTTCGTAGTGATACTTGTTTCAATCACCTCCACTACCTTAAGCTCAACTCGATAAAGTTTAGGACTTTCTACTACAACACTTTCACGATGTGAGTTATACGGTCGTTTAAACCTTTTGAGTCGTCACCGGTGTCCTGACCTTTTCCAGTCAAAAGTAATGTTAGGGTTTCTTTCCGTTACGGTTTCTTACGAGTTTGATAGTGTGTTAACGTGAGTAGAGTGTACGATCATTTCATTACGAGTTTTAAGAGGTTCGGTCCGAAGTCGTTATGTACTTGACACTTGAAAGTCTACAAGTTCGACCAAAATCTTTTCCGTCTCCTTGGTCTTTAGTTTAACGGTTGTAGGTGACCTAGTACCTTTTCCGTTGTCTCAATGTCTTTTTGTACATAAAGACGAAATAACTGATACGGTTTCGGAAACTGACACACCTAGTGTTCTTTGACACCTTTTAAGACTTTCTCTACCCTTATGGTCTGGCGGACTGGACGGAGAACTCTTTAGACATACGTCCGCTCCTTCGTTGTCAATCTTGACCTGTACCTTGTTGTCTGACCAAGACTTATTCTTTTCCTCATGTAGTTCCGACGTACAACAGTGGGACGAATAAATTGAAGATACGTCTCATGTAGTACTCTTTGGGACCCGACCTTCTTCGTGTTCGACCTTAGTTCTAACGGTCCTCTTTATAGTTATTGGAGTCTATACCTCTACTGTGGTGGGTATACCATCTTTCACTTCTCCTAGATTTTTCGGAGAACAACTTTCACTTTCTCCTCTCACTTTTTCAACCGAATTTCCAGTTGTAAGTCTTTTGGTTCTAGTACCGTAGGTCAGAGTAGTGAAGTACCGTTTATTTACCCCTTTGTCACCAACTGAAAGAAAAAAACCCGAGATTTTGGTGACGTCAACAACTAACGTCGGTACTTTAATTTTCTGTGTATACGGAACATTCCTTTTACTACTGGTTGGATCTGTCGTATAATTTTTCGTCTCTGTAGTGAAACGGTTGTTTCCAAGCAGATCATTTCCGATACCAAAAAGTAAATCAGTACATACCTACACTCTCAACCTGATATTTCTTTCGACTCACGTCTTCTTAACTACGCAAACTTGACACAACAACCTCTTCTGAGAACTCTCAGGGAACCTGACGTTCCTCTAGGTTGGTCAGGTAGGATTTCCTCTAGTCAGGACCACAAGTAACCTTCCGAACTACAACTTCGATTTTGAGGTTATGAAACCAGTGGACTACGCTTCTCGACTGAGTAAACTTTTATGGGACTACAACCCTTTCTAACTCCCGTCCTCCTTTTCCCCGGCTGACTTCTACTCTACAAACCTACCGTAGTGGCTGAGTTACCTGTACTCAAACCCATCTGAGACTCTTAACCACTACCTGTCCCTCCGGACACCACGACGTCAGGTACCCCAGCGTTTCTCAGTCTGTGCTGACTCGCTGACTTGACTTGACTTGACTTGACTTAACTAAATAAGATATATACAACTTCAGGTTTACAAGGTCATTTTAAAAACTTTTGTAATAGTAAACAAATAACCTAATATAAAAGTGGAAGTAGTTTTTATGAATGTATGTAAAAGTACCTAGATAAATAGAGAAGTGACAAAATAAGGTAACTAGACACACAAATAGGAAAGTTGTTATAAAAGAACTTACGACAGAAAAGAAAAAGTATTCCACACTATATTATAAAAGTTTAACATAGTTGAAACATATTAAATTTTCAGTCAACCAGTCATCGATAGGTCGAACTAAAATTGAGTCTCACCTAAGTTCCGATGTCCAGGTTGACCTTTTTTAACTATATTGTTACAACTCAGAAGGTCAGGTCTTCGTACTATTTGGAAAAGAAAATAAATCAACAAGAGACTGAAGAAAGTAACTACAAAAGTCCAAAGTAATCCGTATACAACATATAAAGACACTCTAAATATAGATAATATAAAATACAATTAAATACAGTATAAAATAAATTTTAAAGTTAACGATAAAATACATTCACGTTCGTTAATAATATGTAACTATAAAACGAGACATTGACAAGATTTTAGTACAACTGAAAAGACACTTAAAAAAAAAGAAGATGATCAAAACTCAAATTAAACTAGTAAAAGGTCAAAGAAATCAATTAGAATGTAACTCTAAAATTTTTATTATATTTGTAAAAGACAAATGTAAAAGGAAATTAGTGTCGAGACAAAGTAGGGAGTACAGAGTTATAAAAATAAAAGTAAATTAAGTTTCATAACAATGGAAGAAAGATATGAAAAAAAAGTGGGTACTTAATTAAGCTTCAACAAAATAAAGGTTAACGAACCTTAAATAGATGTATAGAAAGACAACAACTAAGTCTCAAATTTAGTGAATACCAGACTCGGGTAGAAACACACATAACAAAAGAAAATTTATACAACTCCTAACAAAATCCTGGATCCTAGACCTGATATAATCACTTTTCAAGTACAATGAACCTTACTTACACGTGGGACGACAACTAATCAACACACAGTCAAAATCATTTCAACTACCTATCATAACAAATCCAGAGGACATAGGTATATACAACAGACGGATAACCAAGTAGGTTATGATTTTTCGAAACTTCAGACGTATTGAGATCTAAACAAATAAAAGGAGATTTAAGACAGTCAGAAACATGTTACATCCATTTTTGTGAGAAACAACAAGTCATACGTGTGTATTAAGAGATCGAAACAAAACTTATCATAAACTTACGACACTAAAAAAATTTTAAAGAATGGACAGACTCATAGATTTAAATTTCGTCCGATGGTCATCCATCATAGATTAATCTAAAAAAAAAAAATTGGGTCACTAAGACAAAATAGTTATTAACCAAAAGAATGTATTGAGTTTAAAGTACACTATTAACTATTGCTAATCTCAGCGTACGAATCAGTGAGTTAACACAGACTGAGAAACACTGTGAGATCTGACATAAGACGGTCCTAGACGACAGGTACCCTATAAAGTCCACTCTTACAATCTCACCCAACTGTAAAAGGAGGAGGTCCCCTAGAAGAATTCGTCCTTAACTTGGACACAGAGGACGTAATGTCCGTCTAAGAAATGGGTAACTCGACTTTTGGGAAGGGTAAAGGATATATAAAGGTAAAAAAGACTGAAGAGAATCGAATTCACTCAAGAAGTATACTGAGAAAGTAGAGGAGACAATTTATAAACATGGTGAAAATAATTTGAAATTTCTTTCGTATTTTATAAAATTATTTGATATTTATTCCAGGTAGATCGGTTCCGATAACAAAAAGGTCACCAGTACATACTTACACTCTCAACCTGACACTTCTTTCGACTCGTAGCTTCTTAACTACGAAAACTTGACACCACAACCTCTTCTGAGAACTCTCAGGGAACCTGACGTTCCTCTAGTCGGGACCTTAAAGAAACCTTCCTTACTACGATTTCGACTTTGACGTCATGAAACCGGTGGAGTACGCTTGTCAACTGAGTAACCTTTTCTGAAACTACGACCCTCTCTAACCCCCGTCCTCCTCTTCCCCTGCTGTCTCCTACTCTACCGACCTACCGTAGTGACTGAGCTACCTGCACTCAGACTCACTTGAGGCCCTCAACCACTACCTGTCACTCCGGACCACACGACTCTAAGTACCCCAGCGTTCCTCAGCCTGTGCTGACTCGCTGACTTGACTTGACTTGACTATTTATGAAAACGTTAACACAAAATCTATCAAGTGACAGAAAATTACGTGAAATTGATTTATAAAATATAAATGAAGTAAAAGTCACGAGAAGTAAAGTAACAAACTTTATAAAAACAGAACATAAGACAAGGAAGACGGACTTTTAAAGGAAACGGTATTGAACATCTCTCAGACGGTCGTCATCTGAAAACAAAGAAAAACGATAAATCTAATACTTGTTATAACGTAAATTAGATCTACAGTTTAAAACCCTTTTGACTCGACACATTTATACTCTTAAAATTAGATAAAAATATTATATAGTTAGACAAATTGTATCAATAAACGGTATTTCCATAATGTTTAAAATTACTCTGAAAAACAAAGTAACTACGATAGTATTATCATATAAAACAGTAAATACAAAGGAGAAGTTAATAGACATCCTATACCTTTGTGGTAAACGAAAATTTAAAACATAAACTTAGATCACTGTAACTAATAAAGACATAACTAACAAATAGACCGAAAAAAAAAAAAGACATGTCTATAACATCGTATTAGGTAATTAGGAAAGGTCAGAAACGTTGAATATAGAAAAGAGAGAGTGTAGGTATGTACTGATGACCTTTTTGGTATCGGAACTGATCTGCCTGGAATCAACCGTTTCATTACAGAGACGAAAAGTTATACGATAGATCCAACCAGCATTGAAAAAAAGGTTCCTCATTCGCAGAAAATTAAAGTACCGACGTNAAGACATAACTAACAAATAGACCGAAAAAAAAAAAAAGACATGTCTATAACATCGTATTAGGTAATTAGGAAAGGTCAGAAACGTTGAATATAGAAAAGAGAGAGTGTAGGTATGTACTGATGACCTTTTTGGTATCGGAACTGATCTGCCTGGAATCAACCGTTTCATTACAGAGACGAAAAGTTATACGATAGATCCAACCAGCATTGAAAAAAAGGTTCCTCATTCGCAGAAAATTAAAGTACCGACGTCAGTGGTAGACGTCACAAAAACCTCGGGTTTTTTTATTTCGGACTGTGACAAAGGTGACAAAGGGGTAGATAAAGGGTACTTCATTACCCTGGCCTACGGTACTAGAAGCAAAAGACTTACAACTCAAAATTCGTTTGAAAAAGTGAGAGGAGAAAGTGAAAGTAGTTCTCCGATAAATCAAAGAGAAGTGAAAGACGGTATTACCACCACAGTGGACGCATAGGCTCCAATAACTATAAAGAAGGGAGTTGGAACTAAGGTCGAACACAAAGAAGGTCAGGTCACAAAGAGTACTACATGAGACGTATCTTCAATTTATTCGTCCCCCTGTTATATATCGGAACTGTATGAGGAAAAGGATAAACCTTGGTAAGACAACAAGGTACAGGTCAAGATTGACAACGAAGGACTGGACGTATGTCTAAAGAGTTCACCGTCCAGTCCACCAGACCATAAGGGTAGAGAAAGTCTTAAAAGGTGTCAAATCACACAAGGTACGTCAGTTTCCGAAACCGTATCAGTTATTTTGTCTTCATCTACAAAAAGACTTGAGAACGAAAAAGGTACTAACTCACCTACCACCGTTAAACTAGAGACCAAGGAGACGGAAAAGATTTTGGTCTAACTTGTAGACCTTCAAATACCAAGTGCATAACGACTTCGGACCGAACCTCTTGTAACTCGTAATGAAATGATCGTACATTCAACTCACGTTAACACACCATCAAACTCGTAAGAAACAGTAACGGAAAGAAACCCTAGTCTTACTTTTAACTGGAAAGGTTCAGGATATCGGTGACAACTCAAAAGGTTTAAACGACCGTATAACTCACATTGTGAAAGTGTCGTAGTAGAAAGTCCTAAACTTTATCGAGTTGACCTTAAGGTAGTGGAGGTGATTGAAACAAGTATCACTACGAAAGATTCCGGGTGAACTGAAGTGTAAGGTCCTACAGAACGAGATCTACTCACTAGTGTGGTAGCACTAATAGACCCAGTACTTCTAGAAAAAACATGTCAAGAAGACACATAAGAACGGTGTAGAAAAATTTAGAAGACGAAGAAAATCCAGGTATGGTAAAGACAGGAAATAGCTCGGGTAGAAACGTACTTTACAAGGGAACCATAGAGATTAAAAGAATTTCTCTAGAGATCAGAAAGGGTAAGACAAGACAGGAAGATAAAGAAACGTAACTAGTGACTTTTTCCGAAAGAACAGAGAAGAACGATAAGAAACCTTGAGACGTAAGTCTACCCATATAGAAACGAAAAGACAAAACGAAAAGTGAAGAGAAGAAAAGTGTCGATAAAAATACCGGAGGGGTCTGTCGGTAAAACGAAAAAACGTAAAGAAAAGGGACCCCTACCAGAACTAGGGACAGAGGACATGTTACAGTCCTTGGAGTAAGGTATCAAGTAGTCCATGAGAATAGATAGTCTACATCCGGGAATTTAGACAAAGAGTGAAGGTGACATATTAGTATTCCCTAAACTAAATTCAGTATGGACTTACCAGATCGCCAAAAGGGGTGAAAGAAGTTAAATTCAGACTTAAACCATTATTCCTCAAGTACTAGACTCGGTGTCAGTCGAGGACCAGAACAAAAACAACTGACATACCTCGAAGAGGTAGAAACCGACGTTTCTTATATTAGTTAGATTAAAGTCACAACTGGTAGACCACTACAGGTACACATCTCAGCAGAGAACACAACAACCTTCTCCCACAAACGATACTGGTCACGTAAAAGAACCGTTTTGATAATCAGAAACGGGACGAAGTAAGGCGTAAGGTTCCGGTTTATAGGTTCCTTGAACTAAGTAAAGTCAAGTCAGTGAGTCAGCACAGGTAGAGAAACGCTGGGGTACTTAACGTCGTGCGGTCCGGAGGGACAGGTAGTGGTAGAGGACCTCAAGTGAGTCTAAGTGCAGGTAGCTCAGACACTACGGTAGGTCGGTAGAGTAGGAGACAGCAGGGGAAGAGGAGGACGGGGGTTAGGGAGAGTCGTAGTTTCAGAAAAGGTCACTCAGTTGAGAAGCGTACTCCACCGGTTTCATGACCTCGAAGTCGAAATCGTAGTAAGGAAGGTTTCTTTAGGGTCCCGACTAGAGGAAGTCTTACCTGACCAACCTAGAGGAACGTCAGGTTCCCTGAGAGTTCTTTAGAAGAGGTTGTGGTGTCAAGTTTTCGTAGTCAAGAAGCCACGAGTCGAAAGAAGTGTCAGGTTGAGAGTGTAGGTATGTACTGGTGTCCTTTTTGGTATCGGAACTGATCTGTCTGAAATCAGCCGTTTCATTACACAGACGAAAACTTATATGTTAGATCCAACCAGTATTGAAAAGAAGGTTCCTCATTCGCAGAAAATTAAAGTACCGACGTCAGTGGTAGACATCACTAAAACCTCGGGGGTTTTTATTTCAGACTTGAACTAATCATCGATAATTTAACTTAACTTTACTGGTAGAAAAAAAAAAAAAACTTTATTGGTAGAAAACTTTGAGTCAGTAAATAGTGGTTGAATGTTCGTGGATGTACCATAGACCGTGAGAAAATCTACACATCCGAGATTTACATTTTTTGTATCAGGATAGGAGCTTTTAAGGGTCGGGTCATCTCCTCTTTCTGTTGACACGTCAATTAATCCAAACCGTTCATTGTATATCTTGTCTCAAAAGTCGTAACTGAAGTGAAATCTTATCGGACTCTTCAATGTTTTCTTTAGAATACAGGTTCTGGACGGAGTTTGGTAAACTTAGTATTATAAACCCTCACCAAATTTCGGTATTTATAAAACTACGAGATAGTTCATCGGACTACCCGTCCGTTCTTTCAACTTTCCTTTACACTAGTATTATTTTGGATCATCAATAAAATTGATCCAACACTCTCCAGTATGACTAATTTATTCGTCCCTTACTCTACTGAACTTCGACCAGAAGTTAAAACACTTCCATCCCAAATAAAAACCAAGTGGGAACGGGAAACATGGTTGACTTTTAAGACGTACAATCGGTATAGAGGAGAAAGAACACACGAGTCACTGAGGCAGTATAGGTCGAGAAACGTTGGGGTATCTGACATCGGACGTTCTGAAGAGTCAGGTACCCTAAACGGTCGTTCTTATGACCTCACCCAACGGTAAAGGAGGAGGTCCCCTCGAAGGACTGGGTCCCTAGTTTGTGTACAAAGGACAAAGAGAACGTGACGTCCGTATAAGAAATGACGAACTCAGTAGTCCTTACGGGAGAAAGAACCGTCCTGAATTTAGAGTCAACTGTTATAAAACCGATAACATTCTCAAGTGACCTCTGAGTGGAGTTGAAGAATCATAGAGACGATATCGACATTTGATCCTTTCACGAAGTTCCCAGTCATACTCAGGGGTAGTTACTCGAAAAGTGAGGGAAAGACAGTAATTAGTCAGGATATTTAGGAACAGAGGAACCATAGACGGGTTACCGTGTTTTCATAGATCAAATGAGAATGTCTTTTCTCTTTAAGAAAAATATGAAACAACAGTTGTAAAATTTTTAACATAGGGGTCATTTACTTTACTTTTTCACTTTTCACTTCAGAGAGTCAGCACATACTAAGAAACGCTGAGGTACCTCGTATCGGATGGTCCGAGGAGTCAGGTACCCTAAAAGGTCCGTTCTTATGACCTTACCCAACGGTAAAGGAAGAGGTAGAAGTACTTATTGAACTCGATTTTTCTTTTTATTAAGAGAAGAACCAGGACTTCGAACTCTTTTACTCAAAAGGATTAGTACACGAAGCACAGTTCATTTTACATTTCGACATGTTTATGTATAAACCAAATTGTCACCTGGGGTAAAAAAAAGAAAAGAATTCTTCACTCCGTTAATTTGTTTCGTGTTGTTTTAGTTTTATGGAAGAAGTTGTTTTGTTGAGGTGGACAGCGGAGACAGGGAAAATGGTGAATCACCCCACTTTATAGGTCATCTTACATTTTACGTCGTAAGAGTTACTACCCTAGATCTTTAAAAAGTACTATTGAATAACGTTTAACGTGAACTGTCAAGTGGTGCTACTACCTTTTGACTGGGGAACAAACGAATATGTCAGGAACTCGGGGTTTCCCTTCAGTGGTCATCTTGCTGGACCTATTTTTCAAAGGTCGATACGAGTCGGTCGATCGAGACGGGAGACCCACCCTCGTGTGGACCCTGTGGCGGAACAGGACGAGGAAGCACCCTGAGAGTAGGAACCCGTCCATCAGTCCGCTGAGGTACAAGACAAGATGAGGTGTTCACACAGGACCTTACCTGGTCGTAGAGAAGAGGTGAAAGCGAGAAGTGTTGAACGACTCTGAAGTATTGGACTCAACTACGATAACGACTACGGTTTCGGAGACGAAATTCTAGACTTGCCTAAGCGTGGTGTGTAGAGACTTGCCGGTAAACTCTTCATTTCGATTATTACGGAAATTAAAAATTGTTCCGGTGAAGTGTGTCCAAAGAGACACTACATAGTAGTTCTGGTAGATATACGTTTTGGTGACAAAACCGTACAAACAAACATCAAGGGTCTTTTTTGACTCGAAAGGAAGCTGCACTTAAGTAAAGTAACTTTGATAGGGGTTGACAGTACAACCTTCTGACTTCTTACAGAACCTAGAGTCTCCGATCGTCAAAACAAAGGGGACCTCAACATCTGAAGACATATTGCAAAACGTTCGAATTGTAGAAAGGGTCGAGAGGAAAGTAGAAAAGAGACAACCGTACCGTGAGACGGTTCATAACTTCTCGCTTTCCAGGTATTTATTTTATTCTGACCCGTCTGTAGAGAGTAGGACCTGTTACCGAGCAGTCAAATTTCCTAGACACCGATCCAGAGTCTCGACCAATTGATGTCTCTCTCGGAGTCCAAGGAGTAAGTAGCACCTCCTACTGCTTAAGTAGAAGATACGACATGTGCACCTGTTTTAAAAGAATTCAAGCGAGGTCACGAGATCCTTAGGTGTCGCACGACGTGATAATCCCGGTGTAGTTGCTACTCCATCTCCTTGGGTCTCAGTGCATCGTCCCAGTCGTTACTGTTTACTGGTTCGAATGAAGACTTCGGATCTTCGCTCCTGCGACCGCCCCCTTTACTTTACTTTTCTTTCAGAGCGTAAAAAGGACAAACTAATATTTCTACTTATTTATACTTACAAATAGAATATTTATAATATACACATTATATTCATAGTTTATACTTATATCAACATGACATCACACCAAATGTATCAAACCGAAAGACGGAATGTAATGACTCACTGCAGAGGACTTCATATATTAACAAAATTTAAAATTTTAACATATGGAAATACCTTAAATTAGAAAATTAATATGTCAATTATATCAGTATATACACACACACACACATATATATATATATATATATATATGTGTATACGTAATACATACATACATAAAATGGAACCATTTAAATAAGGAGATGGTCCTTCTAAATCCTAACTTTTTGTAATAAAAATTTTGAACGACATAAGTGTATAGAAAAAGTCGAATAAAGGAGAAGTATAGGAGAAAAGGGGAAGGGAACGGTAAAAAAAAAGAAAAATTGAAATGGAAGAAGAAGAGAAACTGAAGTAAACAAAATAACAGTGATAACTGATTAAAATTACTTATCCCTAAAAAAATTGTAACATTTTATTTTAGAGTCGTTACGATATATACGGAATCCTAAACGAATCTATTCACATATGATCACCAACGTTAATAACATTAAAAAAAGACTAAAAGTCAATAGTTTACGGTGAGATAAACCTTAAAGATATACACACTATAGTTTATATGAAAGTTCTTTTTAGTATAAAATTAAGATAAATCGAAACTGACTATTTTTATGTCGGACTTTAAAATAAAGAAACTGGGACAATAGACTTGAAATTTTGTTCCATAATATATCTTATTAAAAATAGAAAGGAAATTCAAAATTCAAAACATTAATTACAACATTAATCGATATACTGTACTTAGAGAAATTTATATAAATTTCTATGTGAGTAATGATAAAGGGAGAGAGGCACCCGACATATGTTCTACTAGAGACAGTAAAGGACGAATGCATACACCTCTTTTAACTACGGTCTTAGCAACATTTCAACTACTCGATATACATATACTCACAGGTATATAGTTGATTTTTGTATCAAGTAGATAATTTACTTATTTTTACACTTTCGATTACTATACAAATAGGATTATAAAATGAAATAATACGACGTCACAAACGACGATTCAGTGAAGTCAGCACAGGCTGAGACACGCTGGGGTATCTACCGTCGGATCGTCCGAGGCGGCAGGGACCCTAAGAGGTCCGTTCTTGTAACTTCACCCAATGGTAAAGGAAGAGGTCACGTACGTTCACTTTTCACTTTCACTTCAACGAGTCAGCACAGACTGAGAATCGCTGGGGTACCAGACGTCGGTTGGTCCGAGGAGGTAGGTACCCTAAAAGGTCCGTTCTCATGACCTCACCCCACGGTAACGGAAGAGACTGACGTTACAAATCCTTAGTTGTCTTGTATAAATCTTAAAACATTCGCATGTATTGGAACTCGTGTGAGTACGAACCTTACGAAGGTATCGATTGTGACTTATTTTTTTTTAAGTCCATTGTTTATACTACCTCAAAGTCATCAGACCAGCAATTACACACAGAAAAACCCTAATCATTTAATAAAAGTAATATAAGGTCTATACCCTTTCATCTCTACAGACTTGATTAACGATCTTCCTGTACTCTTACGTCTCTATAACACATATCATTCATCCAATCACCACTTTTTGACCATATAGAAAGGTTACTAAGTACAGTATGTATGCTGAACTCACTAAAAATACACCGAACATTTCTAATAAATTTCCATAAATAATGGGTAACTCCAAAGAAAAAGTCTATAATGGATTCAACTAGATATATAATCCATAATCTAATCGAAGATTTAATGATAACGACAAAAGGTTATATTTTATGTACTATTTATTTTATGTGTGCAAAAAGAAGATTAAAGCAAAATTATCTATACAGTCTAAGACTTTTATCAAAACCGTAACAAAGTTTATTACGTCTCTAAATGTTATTCATTTGATTAAAGGTACTTATAAATACAGACTAATTATATAAGGGAAACTATATACTGAAATTTATATAAATATACATAAAAATATATAGAATTATATAACAATGTTAATAATAATTATATATGATTTAACGATCTTTAAAGTACTTATACGAATATGGTTAAATTTAATACTTACCGAAGTTATTTCTCTTTCTGTCGTCTAGATACTTATTTCTGTTTAAAGTTTTAAACTTCACGTAAAAGAAGGCGACTTGAGGTTCAATTGGTTCGAATACATCAACACGTATTTTGGGTAGAAAAGCATCTTTTCATAGAGTCTTCACATTACTCGTTAGAATATAGAATCAATTTAGTGGGTCTACAATATAAAATAATATGAGGGGTCCTTCATCCTTCTTGTCCACCAACCAACATACGACCGTGTCTCTCTTTCCTTTCCTACGTAGAAAAAAAAACATTTGACAGGGTTCAAAAAACCTTTGACCATAAAAAGGTTCTCAGTGTTGAGAAGGTTGTTCTTGTACAAAGAAAGATTCGACAAATTAAGGTGGTTTAAGATAAAATCGGATAAAGTATAGACCCAGAGACGGTGTTTGTGTTTGACAAGAACCAGTGACACAATTTTGTTACTAGGTCTTTGTCAGACAAACACAGTCAAAGTTGAGTTTTATATGAGGCATAGAGGACGATTTGACGGTCAGGACATCTGATTTGAGTTACGAATTTTGAACTTTTTAGGTTCAAGAAACATAATATATCCATGAAACATAAAAAGTTGTAAAAATGATCGAAGAGAAACGTAGTATTTTTTTAGACAAGTCATGGAAATTTGTAAATAGGTATTTTTTATTATTTCAGAGTGAAGATTTGTGTATATGTAGAAATTTAATAATTGTCGTTTATAGAAACTTTTAAAGATTTGACAAGATTGATTTATACGATTTTTACAACAAGAACTCCATGTACTCGTTTACATAAATAGTCTTCATTTACAAAATTATATCTCAACAAAACTTAATAACGAATTCTTCTAAAACCTTTTGTCATAAATATAGTTCATAAATAACATATAATAAAAAAGCATTTAAAAGATCAACCGATAGTGTACTCTTCTATTAATGATAGTTGAGGTCATGAGAACGGACCTTTTAAGGTACCTGTCTCCTCGGAACATCCGATGTCAGGTACCCCAGTGTTTCTCAACCTGTCCTGACTCGCTAAAGTGAAGTGAAGACATCCGACTCGAACATAGGGTATATACACGGTGTAATACATTAATTAAATAAACAAGTAAGTAATCGAAGAGATCCATCTCATAACATAGTGGATATTTATTACTGTCATAAAAGAGGGAAAAATAGAAGTACTATGACTAAGTAAAAAGAACGAAATAAAGTAATAGATATCTGTTACCGTTGGGTGAGGTCACAAGAACGGACCTCTTAGGGTCCCTACTCCCTCGGACCACCCGACGACAGATACCCCAGCGTGTCTCAGCCTGTACTGACTTCGCTGGATCATCATCATATCTGATATAGTAACCGTTCATAGTGATTAATAGATACAAGTAATAAGAACGTTATATATTTCTAAAGGAAAGTGGGACAAACTCATGATGTAGATCTCTAAAGAAGTCATAAGAATTGGACATTATAGTCTTTCATAAAATAATAAGATAGTATAACCTCTATTTACATTATAAGACCAAAGTTAATAAAGGTTTGTTATGTATCGTATCCTAAGACTAAGGTATTTTTACTCTTTGTTTGTTCCACGGGATTGCCAATATGACGACAGACGGACCTTCACGAAATAGTTGACGTCGTCTCAGTCTCTGTCGGTTCATCTCGTGACTCAAAACCTCTCTCAAACTTATAACCTTTCCGATTTCGTCGACTTTAAGTACCTCATCACATTATCTTTTTCGTCACTTATTTTTATGTCTCGAGAGATTTAGTGTACACATCAACGAACGGAGACGACCCTGATTTGTAATTTAACTTTGAGGAGCTCTAAACATTTCTATATGTCTCCTTGATATGCGATTTGTCAAGATTTTACAGTACTTTCCAACAACAAGTTACTTTTCTACGGCCCTAAGAACCGGAGACCTCCTCTTCTTAAGTTAGGCCCCGGTCTCTACTCCGAACTAATGAGTCTCTAAAACACATTATTTCAAAATAATTTCATATTTCCTCTATCTCTTTCGAAGACTGTATCCGTAGTCTTCCCCCGTCTTTCTTATAGGGGGACGATCAGAAGTCGATCTACAATGTATCAGTGATCGCGTCAGACAATTACTTTCTTTCCTTACAGAATTTTGAGTCTTACCGTGGTCCGGGGAGTAGATATTCTACATAAAACCCTATTAGAACCGTGGTCTACTAAGTAGGACCCGGTATTTTGTTTACTGAACTTAAAATATCTTCCCGTCTAATGGTATGTTTATCAAATCAAATGTATCTAATCCCCTTGTTATAGACTCATATTGTATGACCAAAGAGTTCATCCAAGACTCGGCAATCCGTCTTGGTTGTACTTCTGTCTCAAACCCTATTTACGTATCATGTCATTGTATCGAATTCTGTTTGTAAGGTATTCTTTTTACGTAACCAATTGAGTTCCAAACTCTTATCAATTGAAGTCCACTTTGGTCCACAATAATACCGTTGTGTCATAAAATTCCCTTTGGAGGATAATTTAAACGTATCTCTTCCTTTTTAATCTCGATCAAACAAAGGAGGACGGTGAATTCTCTCTATTTTTAAAGACTGTGAACGTCGGATTAAGAAGGTAAACCTCTGGGGGGACCGGAAGAACGGACAATGGGAGAGTCAGTGTGTTCAAAGTTTCTGTAAGTTCACAGTTTCTTATTTCTATGAGGAACTGTAAATCCTTACTGGAGGTCTTCCTAGTCGGGTTATCATATTCTCGATTTGACCGGGATCGTATTTCCGATTATAACTAAACGTGGGTGTCTATATTTTATAGTATTTACATCGTGAGATCAGAAGTCTATTGAATTAACAGACGGATTCATAGGGTCGCTACCGCCTCGGACCACCCGACGGCAGATACCCCAATGTGTCTCGACCTGTGCTGACTTCACTGAATCGTCGTCGTCGTCGTTCATATAAAATTTTGAAGAATATCATTCTGTTTTATTAGTCTTTGAGTTATAAGTCGTTACAGATATAGGTTATGGTAATGATCTATGTATGACTTTAATTCTATTACGTTGGGATTCTCTTTATAATCAGTTATCTTTATGTAGAACTTTTCTATCACTACAAGTTTAGTTATTACTTATTAAAATTTTCCAATAGTATTCAAAGATACAAGTTCATAAATTTCTTTATTGTTTCTGGATCCTAAGTATATTCTAAACATTTTTTGTAAATTTCCATCTTTTGTGTTATTTAATATAAATATTTTAAAATTTACCCGATTTGTAATATAATCTGTGACCCTTTTTATTTTCTTTTGTACTTGTATGTCGGTGCCTTTGGTAGTTTTGTACTTGAAACGTCCTACTATCTAAGTCGAGTGGTGTGTTGTAAAGTCATGAGTTATCAGTGTATGTCAAAACTCTGTGACGAAATCTGTCTCGTATAATATTTTGTAAAGATAGTGACATCTCAGGTTAACCTTTTACGACTCGGTGCAATTTCGTGTCCCTCTTTTACAGGTTTTATTAATCTAGAGGTTTACTACTATAATTCGTCTTTTTATTATTTCTATTTATCGGGTTTTATAAGATTCACACTACTTATGATATTAGATGTCCAGATTTTATCGTCGTTTTAAATTTGTCCTATTAATCTGTAGATGTTGTTCCCTATAGTATTGGATTTAATCACTTTTAATTACATTCCCTTTTAACATTTTTGTAAGTTTAAACTCTCTCTCTTGTTAAGTAAACGAAAGTTTTCTTGTCAGTGTTAGAAGAGTAGTTTTTATCATAATCGGTCTTGTGTTACCTTACTATATAAATTGTTGAATAAAATATTCGACTACTTTATTCAACCCCCTTCCCTTCTTGTATTTTTGAATTTTAAGATGTGGATCCTTTTAAAAACGACATTATTTCGGTTTTATTTTAGTCTGTTTGTTGTCACCTCTCTTAAAAAACGGTCGTCTGTTTATGATATATTCTTTAATTTTTACAAAAGTCCGTTTTATATTTATTGTTATATACTTCGTTACAATTTTTTGTTTTAGTGGTCTTCATTATCCATACACCATTTATATTTCTGAAATGAAAGGGAAATATTTTAATAAAATACTTTACTACCGTAATAAATTATATTCTATTGGTAGTAGAATTCAATATAAATACAACTGTTTAGGATATTGTCTCTATTGTACTCAAATAAACTGAAAAATTTTGAATCTTAAATTCAAGAAAGGGACTTAATATAAATTATGACTATCGAGATTTCCGTATAGAAAAAATTAATTTTGTTATTTGAATTCAATGGAAAATAAATGGTTTACAATACATCTAGTCCCCTTTAACTTTTTTGTAAACCAAATCAAAGGTATAAAGACTCTTATCTGAACTAAACAAACAGAAATTCGATAAATTTATCTCGAGTACTTGTTTAACAGTTCCCTCACACATTAAAGGACTCAAGACAGAGTGGTGTCGTTTTTTAACTTCGCTGTCTGTCTGGTCACAATGTCGAACCAATGTCGAGTCAAATTTACCGTCTGGGTACGACGTCGAGCCAATGTCGAGTCAAATTTGACACCTGGTCACAATGTGGTTTTCTTCACGTCTTTTTTCTTCTCTCTCCGAGTTAAAACCGAGGAGAAAAATATACTAAAAAGAGGAGGGAGACTCGGTTAGGATCCATTTAATCCGATCGGTCCTCCCGACAAACGAAGTGGACTCCAAGAGCGAGACCAGGAACCTAGAAGGAACAAGATAAAAGTGTCCGAAAAAGGAAAGAAACAGAAAATTGGTGACGATAAAACCTGAGGAAAAAGGATAAGATTGATAGATTGTTTTACTTGAATCCATTAAGGTAGGTCTCCATCTTTTTGCAGTGTGTAGACATTGTATGTATGTATCTATATGTATATCTGTTTTTGTGCTGTATATCGAAAATTCTAAAATCGGTTCTCTAGCTCACGAACAACGTACGATTGAGTGAAGTAGGACAGGTTGAGAAATACTGTGATACCGGATATCGGGTGGTCCGAGGAGACAGGTACCCTAAGAGGTCCATCCTTATGACTTCACCAACGGGACGAGAGGGGGACCTCTAGAAGGGAAGAGTCCCTAGTCTGAGTAGAGAATGTAGAGGACAGAACCTTTACTCACACTATTACGTCTTGAGTGATCAAAAATACTCTTTCCAATGTAGGTTGAACAAAGACCGTCTACCTTATTCAATTCAAATGGACGAGTGTACCGATCTCGAAAAATGAATGTATACACTTCGTTTGAAAATTCTAGAAAGTATCAAGAACAAAAGTTTTATTGGAAAAGAAAAAAAAAAAAGCGAACAAAGGAAAACTATTCTTAACGGAACCAAAGATCTCTGATGGTCCATCTTGCACATCTGGATCTTGTTTATCTGGCGGTCTATAAAGAGGTTAGTTCTACCTAACTTCTAGTTATCTCTTATCGTGAAACCATAAACAATCGTACCGTTACTTTAAAGACCTACCGTTCCTTCTACTTGTGAAAATATCGACTTTTCCTTCAAACCTCTTGATGTCATTTGTCCGGTTATCGAAAATTGACCGACTGAACAACGGTCCTTTCCTCAGAAAAGGGACAACTTGAGACGACAGAAGTACCCTTCTCTTTAGGAAAAGACTAGAGGACTAATTAAATCCAAAGACAAGAATTGAAAAAAATATTCTTTTTACTTTCCCTGTCTCTTTTTCACGTTCAAAGTTTTCGAAGTGGAAAAAAAAAGGGGATTCAGGTCTATAAAATATCATAGACATTAGGAAAACCTCTTCCGTTACCGTTGGGTGAGGTCATGAGAACGGACCTTTTTAGGGTACCTGTGTCCTCTGACTATCAGACTTCAGGTACCCCAGTGTTTCTCAACCTGTCCTCACTGGCTGAAGTGAAAGTGAAAAGTGAAAGTACGTAACCTCTTCCTTTACCGTTGGGTGAGGTCACAAGAACGGACCTCTTAGGGTACCTGCCTCTTCGGACGGTAGATACTCCAACGTGCTTCAGCCTGTACTGACTTCGCTGAACTGTCGTCGTCGTCCCCTCCTAAACCTTAAACATTTTTGCTATCCACCGAAAACTTAACAAAGACCTCGGTGTAAAGTTAAGAACATTTCTGAGTTAAACATTTTATTTTCATCAACAAAATTTAAGAAACTTCTTCAACCCACGTTGTACTTGGTATCTACAAGTACATGAGTAGGTCGATGTAATAGGAATCAGACAAAGAAATATATTCCGTCTTTTAGAAGTTGATACTACTTTAAGTTTTATAATGGTACAAGATCTAAATCTCAAGACATAGAAACCTTATAAAATCATTTACGAAGGTGTCTCAAAAGTCCTTTTTTTTCTTAAAAAAAAAGGAAAAACCTATGTATGAAACTAAAATAGAATCCTCTCTTCCCGACTTTATTACAAAGAAATACTGGGACTTAATAGGAGAAGTCGAAACGGTTGAAGAGTAGTAGTCAAGTCGAGTCAGTGAGTCAGTACAGGTTGAGAAAGGTTGGGGTACATAACGTCGTGCGGTCCGGAGGGACAGGTAGTGGTTGAGGGTCTCAAGTGAGTTTGAGTGCAGGTAGCTCAGTCACTACGGTAGGTCGGTATAGTAGGAGACAATAGGGGAAGAGGAGGACGGGAGTTAGGGAGGATCGTAGTCAGAAAAGGTTACTCAGTTGAGAAGTGTACTCCACCGGTTTCATGACATCAAAGTCGAAATCGTAGTAAGGAAGGTTTCTTTAGGGTCCCGACTATAGGAAGTCTTACTTGACCAATCTAGAGGAACGTCAGGTTCCCTGAGAGTTCTCAGAAGAGGTTGTGGTGTCAAGTCTTCGTAGTTAAGAAGCCGAGAGTCGGAAGAAGTGTCAGGTTGAGAGTGTAGGTATGTACTGGTGTCCTTTTTGGTATCGGAACTGATCTACCTGGAAACAACCGTTTCATTACAGAGACGAAAAGTTATACGATAGATCCAACCAGTATTGAAAGGAAGGTTCCTCATTCACAGAAAATTAAAGTACCAACGTTAGTGGTAGACATTACTAAAACCTCGGGGGGTTTTATTTCATACCGTGACAAAGGTGACAAAGGGGTAGATAAAGGGTACTTCACTACCCTGGTCTACGGTACTAGAAGCAAAAGACTTACAACTCGAAATTCGCTTGAAAAAGTGAGAGGTGAAAGTGAAAGTAGTTCTCTGAAAAATCAAGGAGAGTGAAAAACGGTATTCCCACCACAGAAGACGTATAGACTCCAATAAATATAAAGAGGGTCGTTAGAACTAAGGTCGAACACGAAGAAGGTCAGGTCGTAAAGAGTACTACATGAGAAGTATATTAAATTTATTCGTCCCACTGTTAGTATCTCGATGAATTTAATAAAAAATTTATGTTTATTTAGAAAATCATAACGTATGACGGTCCAAAGTCGGTTTTGTTCTTCATCTATAAGGATCGCCATAACTTGATGGAGTACTTACGTCCTTTGACTTTCAGCGAGTCACCACAGGTTGAGAAACTTGGGGTTCCTGATATGTCAGGTACCTTAAGACGCCCGGTCTTATGACCTCACCCATCGGAAAGGGAAGAGGTATCCTAGAAGGGTTGGGTCCCTAACTTGGGACCAGAGGGTGTAATGGCCGTCTAAGAAATGGTCGATTCGGTGTCCCCTCGAGTTTTTATAACTTCACCCATCGGATAGGGAAGAGGTCCCTTAGAAGGGTCGGGTCTTTAGTTTAATCATATAGGACGTAACGTCCGTCTAAAAAATGGTTGACTCGATAGTCCTTTCGGGTACTCACGTTCCCAGTAGGGAGTTTTCCCATGCTTTTAATGACGAGGGTGTGCTAGGTCTCGATGAGGGTTTTTATCGGGGAGTTTTCTTTCTGAATCAAGAGGACTCTCGACCGTTATCATTTTATTATCGTCGTTTACTGTAAATGGAGTGTAAAGATGGACCGACATAAAAAGTTCGGGAGTTGGAATTCAAACGGTTCTTTCAAAAGTCCCGTGTTTTACTCTGTTTGTTCTTCTATTATTGTTACAGACCTCTCTTCCTTCTAATTACTGGTTACCCATGGGTTTCCCTTTAAGAGTTCAGTGTTAAGTTCCTAGATTAAGACACAACAACAACAACAACAAAAAGAGACGGTTTAGTTTAAATCTTTCCTTCCCTGTTTCACTGTAAAATTGAAGGACAGAGCTGGTCTGTGACATCTTTCTTTAGTCCCTCTCGAGTGAAATCTCTTATAAGAGTGAAGATGGTCAAAAGGGTCCTAAGACTTACGTCTCTCTCACCTTACAGGATTACCCAAAGGACCAGTGGTCTTCGATATCTCCTCCCTCTTATTAAAAGAGAGATGGAAAATACCACTCAAGAGTCAATTCTGGGGAAAAAGGAATCCCGTATAGGATTTACCTATTCGGATTTAATTTTTAAGAGTTACACAGATGACATTAAGTTCTAATAGAAACCATCCTGATTGGATGAACAAGTCAGAATTTTAACATAAGTGGGTAGTGGAGTGTAACCTGGATCAGGTCAAATTCACCCTGAACCAGGTTGGGACTTGGTTTAGACAAAGATTGACTCTGAATCAGACTGAGGTCACCAAAGGTCTGAGGTAGACCCCTTTTTTTTTTTTTCAGACTTTCAAATGTTACATTTTTGACACCTCGACCCTGGTTCTCCCCGACTGGAAAATAGGAGTCTCCGTCCCTCTTTCGTCTCTCGAGTTCCCCGGGTTGAGTATGGACATAGACCGACGAGTAATGAAGAGGTCCTTTACCGTTGGGTGAGGTCACAAGAACACGGACCTCTTAGGGTACTTGTCCCCTCGGACCACCCGACGGTAGAGACCCCAGCGTGTCTCAGTCTGTACTGACTACGCTGACTCGTCGTCGTCGTCGTCGTAACGAAGAGGTGCCACACCGGTATAGGAAACCAAAGGAGAAAATTGAGGAATTTACAATTTACTAATAGACTCCGTATAATTTTGAAAATTCTTAAATAATCTCGTTTTTAGCTAAGTTTAGGTCGTCGTAGGTTACTCCATATATCTTTCTTCGAGACTCCTCGACATGTTTTACTCTAAAAATATCGGTCTCCCTCATTCGTCTTCCTTTAATATAATCCGTTTTACACACCCAATAAAGTTCCGATGAAAGGAAATGCCCTACCGTTACTGTGGGGTGAGGTCATGAGAACGGACCTTTCAGGGTACCTACCTCCACGGACCACCCGACGTCAGGTACCTCAAGGCTTCTCAGCCCGTACTGACTCGCTGAAGTGAAAGTGAAAAGTGAAAGTACGTAACCTCTTCCTTTACCGTTGGGTGAGGTCACAAGAACGGACCTCTTAGGGTCCCTGCCCCCTCGGACCATCCGATGGTAGATACCCCAGCGTGTCTCAGGTTGTACTGACTTCCCTGAATCGTCGTCGTCGTCGTCCAGATAGGCCTCTTCCGTTACCGTGGGGTAAGGTCATAAGAACGGACCTTTTAGGGTACCTTCCTCCTCGGACCACCCGATGTCAGGTACCCCAGTGATTGTCAACCTGTGTTGATTCGCTGAAGTGAAAGTGAAAAGTGAAAGTACGTGACCTCTTCCTTTACCGTTGGATGAGGTCACAAGAACGGACCTCTTAGGGTCCCTGTCCCGTAGGACCACCCGACGGAAGATACCCCGACTTGTGTTGACTTCACTGAATCGTCGTCGTCGTCCCCCAGATAGTTCGACTAATGGATTGGAGACGACTGGTCCACTAAAGACCAACTAATCAAATTTTACAGTAAAGACCCTCTCGGTTTTGATACTAATTAATTTATAGTTAAACCACTACGTCTCAAACCCTTCTGGTATAACCTTTACAAAAGTATAAAAAAATCGTCCAAATCGTAATTATTTATTAGTATCCAAGTCTATTTTACAATTACCGACAAAGATCTAATAAGTTAATTGTCATTCCTTAATCTTTCATACTATTACTGTTGTAAAGTAAAAGTAGAGGTATTTACAGTAGGATAGAAACTTTCAGAAGTTGAAATTACACCTATATTTAGATATGTTAATACTATTAGGTTTTTATTTTATATTAAAATTATGTATACTAACACTAATTGGATAAGTTCATAAAATCCATAAAGTCTTTCTGTATAAAAGTGAAAAAAGTAGTTCTCGTCTTTCTACGTAATTATAAAGAGTGAAGTACAGTTTATTATGAATGATATAGTGAAAGAGGAAATTAAATTATATATGAATTAAAAAAGATAAAGGACAAGGGTAGGACAGGGTGTATGATGGGACCCGTCGTCACTAAGACTACATAAACTATCGATATCGATGTGAAAACTAACACATACAAAATAAGTTTACACACATCAATAAGAGACATAAACAACAACAAGTCAGTGATTCAGTACAGGCTGAGAAACGCTGGGGTACCTGACGTCGTGTGGTCCGAAGCGACAGGAAGTCGTAGAGGACCTCGAGCGAGTTTGAGTAGAGGTAACTCAACCACTACGGTAGGTTGGCAGAGTAGCAGACGGCAGGGGAAGAGGAGGACGGAAGTTAGAAAGGTTCGTAGTCTCAGAAAAAATTACTCAGTCAAGAAGTGTAGTCCATCGGTTTCATAACCTCAAAGTCGAAGTCGTAGTCAGGAAGGTTACTTATAAGTCCTAACTAAAGGAAAGTCTAACGGACCAACCTAGAGGAACGTCAGGTTCCCTGAGAGTTCACAGAAGAGGTTGTTATATCAAACTTTCGTAGTTAAGAAACCACGAGTCGGAAGAAATATCAGGTCAAGAGTGTAGGTATGAACTGATGACCTTTTTGGTATCGAAACTGACATGCCTGGAAACAGTCGTTTCATTACAGAGACGAGAAATTATATGAAAGATCTAAACAGTATCAAAAATAAAGTTCCTCGTGCTCCAAGGAACTCCAATACCACTCGTGAGATCTTAGACTTAAGTCGATATTTACCTTAACACTGTTCTAAAGTAAAAAATTTCAAAAAAGAGGAGAGTCAAAATACAGGTAGATACGTTAAACTACAGGTAATGAAGTAAAACGATTAGTATAAAGTGTCGTAACTAAAATTTTTTATATAATTACTATTAACAATTTCTACCATTCCGTCTGAAATAAGTTCCTTCCAATAACAGTATCCATATCCCTTGAGACGTGACCTAGAATGTCACCCCCTCTTTCTAAAAATGAACTGAGGTTTATGGTCCTTAAACCTTTAAATACCAGTTCTCAGATACTCACTCCCACTTCACCTACCTTTTAATAATTCTTGTCAATCCTGATTTTCTCACAACACCAATTTGACTGATATCAGACGATTTTCGTCTGATATTGAACCTCTACCCCGTCCTATTTCTTGAATCAAGCTATAACTTCCACTAGCCTATACCTCTTCCTCCCTAAGATCGATTTGACTGAATCGTAAAAAGAACGATTTTTAACTTGTTGTGTCTCTACTTGTGTCTTCAGGTTTCGACTTCGGAACAACCTTTCCTAGAGTCTCCTCGTACTCATCTTAAACCAATTCCTGTCTTAGACAGTCGTAAGTTTGTATCTCTACCGAGGATTAAGTACATGATCATGTTAAGTATAATACAAACCTGTTGAACTACTGGAGAAACTTTTATTTATTTCCTTTTGACGTAAAATTTTACCTCAGTCTATCGGGCCTTCGTTTATGGTGAGTTCATGTATGGCGAAAACGTCGGACGTCTATCTTCCTTCTATGCTTATAACGAAAAGAAGACCGGACTCCCTCATGTAACTAGTGAACCCTTAAACTAGGACAAGAAAATCGGTACCGGATGTCAGTTACTCTTTGGAAGTGTTGGAGTTTGAGAATAAGAGGGGGTCACTTGAAAACAAGTTTTGCTGGGAGGGGTCAAAAACAGAATCAGTCAAGTCAAGTCAACGTGTCAGCACAGGCTGAGAAACGTTGGGGTACTTAAAGTCGTACGGTCCGGAGGGACAGGTAGTGGTTGAGGGTTTCAAGTGAGTTTGAGTACAGGTAGTTCAGCCACTACGGTAGGTCGGTAGAGTAGGAGACAACAGGGAAGAGGAGGACGGAAGTTAGAAAGGTTCGTAGTCTCAGAAAAGGTTACTCAGTTGAGAAGCGCACTCCACCGGTTTTATAACCTCAAAGTCGAAATCGTAGTCAAGAAGGTTTCTTGTGGGTCCTGACTATCTGAATTATTTTCGTTCGAGGGGGGTGGAAACAAGAGATCTGAACGGATACAAAGTGGTCTCGAACGGATAGGTTTGACGTCCAAAAACGATAAAGGTTTATTTGGGTACAATGACCATTCTATTGATAAAATGTATACTCGAACTGTGGAGGTTGAAATTGTGTTTTTTATGATACTACACGTAAGTAACAATCGAAAAATTATAGAGATAATTATAATAAAACTTTCGTGTGTATTTCAAAAACTTGGTCTCCTCTAATTACAAACCCGAAGGGACCACCGAGTCGTCATTTTTTTAGGAGGACGTAACGTCAATCTAGGGACCCAGTCCTTATAGGGGACCTCTTCCTTTACCATTGGTGAGATCATAAGAACGGACCCTTTAGGTTACCTGCCTCTCGGACCACCCGATGTCAGATAGACCAGCGTTTCTCAGTCTGTACTGAAACGTTGATTTATTCTTATTCTTCTAATAATAAATACTGTTTATTATCTGTCAACCAAAGGGACACAATGGTTTTCACCCCAGACCGACAAACAACGGGTCTTCGGTTATTTCTCCGGTCCAACCACCTCTCCTACGATAGTAGACCACCCTCTCCATCTCCTTCCGTCTTCAGACAGGTTTCTAGATGAAAGGGGTGACCTTTAGTCCCCTGTTCTCAAAAATATCTGTCTACCTCCCCGGATGTACGTCTTTATCTGGCAGTCGAGACTGTCTGTAGAACTTTAACCAGTAGCCACTAGACTCGTCACAGTAGAACTAACAAACTAACAAAAGTCATGTTAACTAGAAGTCAAGGTCCCAGTCAAACAAAGGTAAAGAAATTCCGGTCAAGAACCTTATCACCGTCGAATACAGAACCCGTGTCAGACCGGTAAGACATCAATTACAGAAGGTGTACCACCTCCAAAGTCATAGATGTTGTGTCGAGTCTTATAATAAATATGGGGAACTCCTCCTTGATTTCCAAGAACTGATATGAATTACAACTGTAATAATAGTAAACTAGAGGAACTGACAAAAGGAAACAAGATGTACAAGAGTAAAGAGAATAAATTGAATAATGAATAATTCAAAAGGTGTCTGGTTTCTGTCCGTCTTCTGTACGTCCACCCCTCACTCGTTCCTGGTATCCCAGGACGAGATAAAGTGGAGGTGGGGTTATGAATCGTACCCCGTCGTGATACTTTCGATTTAGAGTGGGATGTGTATACTCCAGTTATAAAAACCGTTTCTTGGGTGTTTATAGAAAAAAAAAAAAACCGAATGGACCTCGTTTCTTCGTCGACAGTCGTCAGTGGAAGACTCTATCAGAAGAACCGTTTTATCGTCCAATAGGACCCAAGAATAAGAGTATGAAACCATACATCTATTTAAAGATTTACCCTCTCTAAATTCAAGAGGTCTAAATGTTGGGTCTACAAGTAGGGAAAACTTTACATTTAGGGATGATTTTATTGAAGACTTAGGGACGTCTCATAAACAATGAGTTGGTAGGGAAACACCATTGGCTCCAGATATCAATATTGAGAAAAATGGTGTCTCCTCTTCACGTTAATCTATATAATAATCTCTCTGTTTACCGATGTCTATTGAGAGAAGAATCCACTTTACGTTTCACAAAGACCCTTCATTTTTGTTTGGAAGAGACAGAAGTGTCATATAGTAAAGGATATAGAGTCCTCCGACTCTGAAATATTGATGTGACTCTTCAAGACCCTTCAAAGCAAAAAGGTTTAAGAACACATGTCCTAGAGTGACTATCAAACCTTTTAAGGAGACTCGATATTATATAAGTCTTTGACCTAATTACCTTTAATTTAAACCAAAGATTCTGACGTCGTGGTCAGATGTTAAAAAGAGGTGAGATTTAGGTACCTTTGAGAATCGTAATCGGTGGAAAAATTTCACTTGGTTAGATTACAGTTTGTAATCTAATCAGTAACGATAACATTAAACGTAGAGAGGATACTTAAATTCGTAGAGAAGTATACGAACAATTAGAAAGCTGTAAAGAAAAATACAAAAAGAGAGATGAAAAAAACCCCTAAGTATTGGATAAAGAATAAAGAACCGTTTGAAGACAAACGATATAGGTTTCATCAAAAGTGTCAAAAGGGCAAAAATAAATAAATAAATTAAATTTATACGAACACGTAACCTCAAGAACGAATTCTGTAACAATAGGTGTTTTTTCAACCGGGACTGTCGTAAGAGTATAGAATATAGATTAATTGAAATATCAAAAAGACATCTCTAAAAATGCATTGAGTAGAGATCATATACCCAGGACCTCTTCCGTTACCGTTGGATGAGGTTATGAGAACGGACCTTTTAAGGTACCTTCCTCCCCGGACCGCCATCCGACGTCAGGTACCCCAGTGATTCTCAGTCCGTGCTGACTCGTTGAAGTGAAAGTGAAAAGTGAAAGTACGTAACCTCTTCCTTTACCGTTGGGTGAGGTTATAAGAACGGACCTCTTTGGGTCCCTGTCTCCTCAGATCGCCCGACGACAGATACCCCAACGTGTCTCAACCCGTGCCGACTTCGCTGAATCGTCGTCGTCGTCATATACCCAGGTACAGTTCTAACGAAATAAAAAGAACTTTAAAGTTTTACATTTTTGTCGAACATTTTAAACATAAAAGACGAGTTTTTACACTTGAGAAGTTATAATATGCAACATGATAGATCCGGAGACGGTAATGTTAAATTTGTTGTGAGTTCTTATGTGTCTTCTTGATATGTTTTTTCTAGACGTACTGGGTCTATTAGTGTTACCATACCAGTGAGTAGATCTCGGTCTGTAGGACCTTACACTTTAGATCACCCGGAATCCTTCATAGTAATACTTGTTTCTATCACCTCCACTACCTTAAGGTCAACTCGATAAAGTTTAGGACCTTCTACTACGACACTTTCACGACGTGAGTTATACGGTCGTTTAAACCTTTTGAGTCGTCACCGGTGTCCTGACCTTTTCCAGTCAAAAGTAAGATTAGGGTTTCTTTCCGTTACAGTTTCTTACGAGTTTGATGGTGTGTTAACGTGAGTAGAGTGTATGATCATTTCATTACGAGTTTTAAGAGGTTCAATCCGAAGTCATTATGTACTTGGTACTTGAAGGTCTACAAGTTCGACCAAAATCTTTTCCATCTTCTCGGTCTCTAGTTTAACGGTTGTAAGCGATCTAGTAGCTTTTTCTTTTTCTCAAGGTCTTTTTGTACATAAAGACGAAATAACTGATACGGTTTCGGTAACCGATACACCTAGTGTTATTTGACACCTTTTAAGACTTTCTCTACCCTTATCGTCTGGTGGACTGGACGGAGAACTCTTTGGCCATACGTCCAGTCCTTCGTTGTCGATCTTGACCTGTACCGTGTCATCTGACCAAGGTTTATACCTTTCCTCATGCAGTTCCGACATATAACAGTGGGACGAATAATTGAATATACTTCTCACGTAGTACACTTTACGACCTAACCTACTTCGTGTTCGACCTTAACTCTAACGGTCCTCTTTATAGTTATTGGAATCTATACTTCTACTATCGTGGTAATACCGTCTTTCGTTTCTTCTTGGTTTCTCAAAGAACTACTTCCACTTTCTCGTCTCATTTTTTTCAACCGAATGTTGAGTTGTAAGTCTTTTGCTTCTAGTACCCTAGACCAGGGTAGTAAAGTACCGTTTATCTACCCCTTTGTCACTTTCTGAAATAGAAAAACCGAGGTTTTAGTGACGTCTACCTTCGACGTCGACACTTTATTACTACGAACGAGGAAACTTCTTTTCGATACTGGTCGGTTTATCGTATAGTTTTTCGTCTCTGTAGTGAAACGGTTTTTGCTAGGTAGATCAGTTTCAAAACCAAAAAGGTCATCAGTACATACCTACACTCTCAAACTGGTATTTCTTTCGACTCAAGGTTTCTTAACTACGAAAACTCGATATCATAACCTCTTCTTAAAACTCTAAGGGAACCTGTCGTTCCTCTAGGTTGGTCAGACAGTATTTCCTTTAGTCAGGACTTATAAGTAACCTTCCTGACTACGTTTTCGACTTTGAAGTTATGAAACCGGTGGACTACACTTCTTGACTGAGTAAGTTTTTCTGGGACTACGACCCTTACTGACTTCAGTCCTCCTCTTCCCTTGTTGTCTCCTACTCTACCTACCTACCGTAGTGACTGAGTTATCTGTACTCAAACTCATTCGAGGTCCTTGACCACTACCTGTTCCTCCGGACCACACGACGTCAGGTACCCCAGGGATTTTCAGCCTTTACTGACTCACTGACTTGACTGACACTTTTGGAGAACGTGAATATAAACGAAGATATGCAGTAAGTAGGTCGGTACATGGGTTTAAAGTTGTGGAAACTGCTCCAGAAGCGATCAAAGGGACAGATTTTATGTAATAAGAAGTGAAACATAATGGAATCGAAAGGAGTAATATGAGGATCTTTTGTACTTATGTAATATAATTTAAACAACTGATTTTTCTACGTGTTGGACTCTCAACGCTCAATTCAAAATTAACTTCGTTTTACTCCTAACGTCGGGTTCTCTGTCGTGGAGTCCATTGAGACTCTCTGACAAGGGTTTTTCCTTCACCATCTTCCAGTTAAATATGCTAAAACCACTTCCCCCTCAAGTAATTTTAGTTCACCAATGAAATGTTTTATAAAGACGATTCAGCACTCCTCGACTACAGTGGTACTTCTCTGAATCACGACAAGATCTATACTCTCCCGAAGGGATCTCAGAGTCCAACCACCGAGTCTGTTATTTCTTAGACGGACGTTGTCCTCTCTGGTGTCAAGTCAGGACGTAGTCCTTCTAGACGATCTCTTCCCTTACCGATGGGTCATCGGTAATAGCGGTCCCTTACGGTCATAATAAAGGATCCTTTAGAGTACGTGTCTCCTCGGACCGTCCCGTGTCAGTCGTTTTTGTTCTGTCTATCGACTGACATTGAGTCTAGTACTTAAGAAATAACGTTTTAACTTTGAATTTAACTTCATCCCTTTTGGTAATCTGGTAAGTTTCCTGGATTTAGTTTGGAGAATGTTAATATGTCATCTTAACTGTTTATCTAAGTTCCCTCATCTAGACTATCTGTCTCACGGATTTCTTGATTCCGACCTCCAAGCACTGTAACATGTCCTCTGTCACTAGTTCTGCTAGGGGTTCTTTTTCTTTACAGTTTTCCATTTCACCAGTAGTATCCTCCGGAGTGTTATCGACTCTTTTTCTTTCGATTTCCGTTTCCTCTTTTCCTTACTATATGGGTAGATTTACGTCTCAACGTTTCTTGTTCTTCCTCTCTATTCTTTTGGAAGGAGTGACCAGTAACATTTCTTAATCTCCTTTTGTTATCTTACCCTTTCTGATCTCAAGAGAATTTTTTTTAATCTCTATGGTTCCCTTATAAAGTACGTTTCTACCCGTGTTATATTCCTGTCTTTATCATACCAGGATTGTCTTCATCTTCTATAATTCTTTTCCACCGTTCTTGTGTCTTTTATTGATATGTTTTTTCTAGAAGTACTGTGCCTATTGGTGCTACCGTACTAGTGAGTAGATCTCTGTCTGTAGGACCTTACGTTTCAGTTCACCCGGAATCCTTCGCAGTGATACTTGTTTTTCCTCACCTCCTCTGTCTTTATGTCGACTTGATAAAGTTTAGGAAATTTTTCACTACGACACTTTCACGATGTGAGTTATACGATCGTTTAAACCTTCTTGAGTCGTCTTCGTTGTCCTCACCTTTTCCAGACAAACGTAAGGCTAGGGTTTCTTTCCTTTACGGTTTCTTACGAGTTTGATGGCGTGTTAACGTGAGTAGAGTGTGCGATCGTTTCATTACGAGTTTTAAGAGGTTCGGTCGGAAGTCGTAATGCACTTGACTCTTGAAGGTCTACAAGTTCGACCTAAATCTTTTGCGTCTTCTTGGTCTCTAGTTTTACGATTGTATACAACCTAGTATCTTCTCCGTTATCTTAAGGTCCTTTTGTAGATAAAGACGAAATAACTGATATGGATTCGGAAACTGACACACCTAGTGTTGTTTGACACCTTTTAAGACTCTCTAACCCTATACTGTGGTGGAAGGGACGGAGGACTTTTTAGACATACGTCCAGTTCCTCGTTGTCAATCTTGGTCTGTACCTTGTTGTCTGACCAAAGTTTAACCCTTTCCTCATGTAGTTCCCACATATAACAGTGGGACGAATAAATCGAACACACATCTCATGTAGTACACTTTAAGGTCCGATTTATTTCGTCTTCGACCTAGTTCTAACGGTCCTCTTTATATTTTTTGGAGTCTATATGTCTGAGGTGGTAGGAATACCGTATTTCACTTCTTCATTTCTCGAAGGACTACTTTCACTTTCTCCTCTCACTTTTCTGACCGAACTTTGAGTTGTAAGTCTTTTGATTCTAGTACCGTAGTACCGTTTATCTACTCCTTTGTTACCTTTGTCACCGTTTCAAATATAGGAACCCGAGGTTTTAGTGACGTCTACCACTGACGTCGGGACTTTAATTTTGTACAAACGAGAAATCTTCTTTTTGATACTTGTCGGATCTATCGCACAATTTTTCGTCTCTGTAAGGAAACGACTTTTACTAGATAGATCAGTTTCAATACCAAAAAGATCATCAGTACATACCTAAACTCTCGACCTGGTATTTATTCCGACTCACGACTCCTTAACTATGAACTCGACACCACAACCTCTTTGAGAACTCTCAGGGATCCTGTGAGTTCCTCTATGTTGGTCAGGTAGGATTTCCTTTAGGAAAGACTTATAAGTAACCTTCCAGATTACGACTTCGACTTTGAGGTCATGAAACCGGTGGGCTACACTTCTTGACTGAGTAACCTTGTCTGGGATTACGACCCTTTCTAACTTCCGTCCCCCTCTCCCCTACTGTTTCCTACTCAACCAACCTACCGTAGTGGATGAATTACCTGTACTCAAACTCGTTCAAGACCCACAACCACTACCTGTCTCTTCGGACCGCACGACGTCAAGCACCCCAGTGTGTCTCAGACTGTCCTGACTCGTTGACTTGATTTCACATGAGTGAGGTCATAATAACGGATCCTTTAGGGTACCTGTCTCCTCGGACCGTCTGGTGTCAAGTACACAACGTTTCTCTATCGTGTTGACTCACTGATAGTGAAAGTAGTGTGAAATCTATATTCCTCTATGTTTCTACGCCTAGTTCTTTTGTAAGGACTTTTATAGATTGATATATGTCTGGACAAGGTGATCAAAGGGACCCCGTACCTCACGGAGTGAGAGGTGGAACTTAAAGTGAATCCACCATAATTCACAGGTATCAGCGTCGTCGTGTACTAAGTTAGAGACGTCTCCGTTCCCGTTTACGGAAACAACAGTAAGTCAGTGACCGTTTACGGAAACCGTTCACGATTAAACGACAACTTCTTAAATATAAAGAAAAGAATAAACGGACGAGTGAGAAAAAGAGACAGTATTAAATTCCGAGTACTCCCACCTATAATATAAAAGAAGAGGTTATATAAAGAACAATATATCATCTTGGAGTCACTCAAAATTTCCTTATTTATGAATCTAGAGGTCGACTATATTTCGTATGTCAAAATTTCTAAACTAGTATCTCTATAATCTCTCTTTAATTAACTTATTGTAAGATGGATAAATTTAGTTTGAATCTTCCCTTTCGTGTAATTTATCATTTTATTATTAATCTTAAGATTGTAATTCCGGGACCAAACAAATAACACTTATAGTAAAAATGAGAAGTTTTAGTTTTCTGTATGGTATTTTCTTATAATATTGTCATCTTTTTCTATGTCTTTATAATCCTTTACTTTTCTCTTTGTTTAATATGGAATAATTTACTAAACTGATTAAAACTTTATATAACTTTTTGTGACTATATTATGAATACTTCTGATATTAATTTAAATATATGAAATTGTATCATTTATACATCTATAAAATAGTAAAAACTACTACCAACTTATTTAATCTAAATACAAACAGTGATAGTAACAAACGTTAACGTCATAAATGTGGACGTCTCTTCAGTATCGAAGAAATTTTTCTTATAACTAGTAAATCACACATAAGGTAAGTGTATCGGAATTTCGTATGATTCTTACAGTTTCGATCAACTCAATTAAAGTATCTTTATTAAACAAACGAACTTAGTACACAATTTTTTAATCTACTTTTGTCACTAAATTGGATATTTTTGTTGACGGACGCACACACACGCGTGAGTCAACGGTCAGGACAGGTTGAGAAACGTTGACGTATGTGATATTGGGAGGTCGGAGGAGACAGGTACCCTAAAAGGGTCTTTCTTATAACCTTACTCAATGGTAAAGGAGGAGATCCCCTAGAAGGTTTGGGTCTCTATCTTGGATACAGAGGAATCAGAGGAGATAACTGCTTCCTAAAAAAAAAAAAAAAAAAAATGATAACTCGGTGGGTTCTTTGGAGGTTTTATATTAACGAATGTATTGTTTTTAAACATTCTATAAACGTAGTTTTACATTGTGTTTTATAAATACTTTTTATTTTAGTTTTCTCACTTTTATGATGTCGTTCATAATAAGAAAGAGAGATTCTTGTAACAGACTCAAAATTGTACAAGTGTTAAGGTGAGGTCATAAGAATCCGAAGGGACCACCGAGTCTACCATTTCTTAGACGGACGTAATACCCTGACGGACTCAAGTCAGAAACACAACCCTTCTAGGGACCTCCCCCCGTACCGTTGGGTGAAGTCATAAGAACTGACCTCCTAGGGGTACCTGTCTTCTCAGACCACCCGATGTCAGGTACCCCAGAGTTTCTTAGCCTGTGTTAACTCACTATCTCGTGTCGTGTAAAGGAGATATAGGTACATGTATAGGTACAGAGAGAGAGAAAAAAAAAAGTAATCGAAAATTAAAGCATAATCCTCTTATATTGTAGATATTAAAATTACATCAAAAAGAAATTTAGTGTATTGGTATTTAAAACTTTCTATCACGACCAAATTTTACTAAAAGTTTTTGACTAACCTTCTAATATGATGTTTAGTATTTATCTCTGACTTCAAAAGCGTACGACAAAGAAAAGGTGTTCTTTTGTTTGTTTTACTACTTCACAAGAACGAGTGTTTTAGTATCTTGGGACTAATATTTGAAATGTGTGAGTATTTGAATAGATCTTTTTCTGTCGTAAAAAAAAATTCTTACTTTCTTTTAAATCTACAAAATTAGCATAAACAAGAAAATTTACTACTCCTTCATGTAAAAGAGACATGAAAGATTGAGGTAATTGTTTGACAGAAGAATGTGATTGGTGTTAATGGTGAATTATCAAATGTAAAATTTTTAATTGTACAGAAATTTTTCTTCAAGAGTTACAATATAATTTTTTTAATACTTACAAAGACGAAAAAAATAAATTTCTATGAAAGTTTCTATTCTTCGGAAATCTTTGGACAATCATTGTGATACAATATAAGGTCTTTTGTCCTTTCTTTATTATTTTTAAGGACGTCTTCTACACTCTCAGTACACCTTAATTATTTGACTCATCCTTAGAGTTGTCACTAATGTATAATAACGAATAAAATTAATGACTATTCAGAAAACTCTAATTGAGAATTTATTTTCATCTTTACAAAGGAATACAACACACGGTTTTCCTGAGTAGTTTTTATGTATGGATAAACGGTCAATCATGGACGTAAAATTAGTCAGTAGAAGGCAGTACATCATTACGTAAATATGTAGACAATATTTTAAATTAATAATCAACATGGGGTACTCATTACTCGTATATTTTAATATTATAGATATTACGTTTAAAAAAATTAAGGTTCTTATTTAAAAAAAGAAAGTACGTACACATAGTATAGTAAAGATCTTTAGAACTCAAATTTAGATTCTTAATTGATAAAAAGAAATGGATAATGTAGATATATCTTAAGTAACACTCGGCAAGTACAATCTTTACTCCTAGGTCTATAATTAGATCTCTTCACTATTAGGTTGACTCGATAGTCGCTATTACACCCGACCTTTTTCTTTTGATTAACTCAAATCTTTACGGTTCATCGTGTCAAACTACCCGGAACTAGAGTCCATATAACCTTCGTGTCCCTCTACACCTCTTCTATGATGAGACAAAAAGACACAAAAAAAAAACAAACAAACAAACAAAACAGAAAAGAGAGTTTCTACACATTCGGATCCGTAATTTTAGACCTTTCTCCAGTTTGATGACAAAAATACTCCGTCTCATAGGTATGAAAAGGTTTAAGAAACTGTTCCTTGTTGGGATCTTTGATATGTGATTTGTTTAACTTACTCTTCCTTCCGGTGGATGTCCTGAATCCTAGGTTTCCTTTTGTATCTCCATTTATAGGACCCAACCTCAAAACGAAGTTTATACGATCTAAATCTTGCGTTCTTAGGTGTTGGGTCTTTACGGTTGTCAATTTATTCTTACTAAATTGTTCTCGGATGAAAGAGTCCAGTTTTCTGTTCTTTATATCTTTTGACCATTCTATATTTATAACATCTTTCATTTAAGTTTTATGGTGTCTGTGTTTTTAAAGACCGAAGTATGAGTGAATACGGTTGTTTCGGGTTAATTTGTATTTTGGTAGAATATGACGGGTCTACAACAGTTTCTTTCGACTCATCTCTTGGTCTGTGAAACCAAGGGTTCGTCACTGTTACGTCACTCCTTAATTACGGATAGAAAGTATACACTTAAATCCAGTTTACGTATAGGTACTCCTTTTTTACTTAGAACTACGGATGGTATCTGTCTCGTAGACAAATTTACCTGGTGTCTGGATTTACACTACCATTTTGTTATAACAAAACTTTTTATTAATATCCAGTTAGGAAGACAATTGAAACTTACTCTTACATAATTTGTCCCTTAATTCACATGATTGGTGTTTTCTTTATCAACTAATTAACTCGATGTTACTTTAGTACTTGAATATAGAATTTTATCATGTTATTTCTCCTACTAAACCCTTTGATATCTCACTTTCTTCCTCTTCTGTTACCGTGGGGTGAGGTCATGAGAACGGACCTTTTAGGGTACCTGCCTCCTCGGACCACCCGACGTCAGGTACTCCAGCGATTCTCAGTCTGTGCTGACTCGTTTAAGAGAAAGTGAAAAGTGAAAGTACGTAACCTCTTCCTTTACCGTTGCGTGAGGTCACAAGAACGGACCTCTTAGGGTCCCCGGCCTCTCGGACCCACCCGACGGCAGATACCCCAACGTGTCTCAGCCTGTACGGACTTCGCTGAATCGTTCGTCGTCGTCGTCGTCGTCTCACTTTCTTTTGTAAAGGTTATGTATAAAACATATTCTATGAGACACTTCTTACATATTACCTGGTTTTAGTCAGTAATTCTCTTTCTCGTTGTATTAAAATTTTTTTCCTCTTCGTCTATATTTCTACATAGTAACCCAAACGACGACATCCGTTGTTCCCGAGTTAATAGTTCCTGGAAATCTTTAAAATGGTCTTCAAAGGGTCTTAAAATAGGGACTGTATGACTTCCGACTTAGTATAGAGTAAGGGGTAAAAACTCTTAATGTCGACCCCTCTTGTCTAATTAACGGGGTGTAAAAATTCGACGTGTATATATGTTCCTCTTTATTATGTAACTACTGTATCTTACGAAATTTCTTACATCTTTCTACAGTCCGTAAGGACTCTACAACAGTCACTTTCCCTATAACCTAAATAGG
This sequence comes from Capra ibex, assembly GCA_006410555.1. Taxonomy (NCBI): domain Eukaryota; kingdom Metazoa; phylum Chordata; class Mammalia; order Artiodactyla; family Bovidae; genus Capra; species Capra ibex. The sequence continues at coordinate 8,528,404 of SJYO01041852.1, read as the reverse complement.
TTTTGTCGACGTCGGGTGTAGTCTCTAACTCCCTGTATTACGATCCATGACTACTTCAACCTCTTAGTAATTAACACTTCACTTTAGCGAGTCAGTAGAGACTGAGAAACGTTGGGGTACCTGACATCGGACGGCCCGAGGAACAAAGCACCCTAAAAGGTCCGTTCTATGACCTCACCCAACGACAAAGAAGGAAGTCCCCTAGAAGGGTTGGGTCCCTAGCTCGGGTCCAGAGGACGTGACGTCCGTCTGAGAAATGGAAACCTCGGTGGTCCTCCGGATAGTAATTAATCTACGTTACGATTTGTTGTCTACTTGATTTCTCGTCTCCTTCCTCATTAAATTTTCTAATGGGACCTAAGAAGACACTTTATCCTGTTAAAGATTAAAAGAGGGAATACCCGATCACATCGGTAATAAAATGATAGGTACGTTAAGTACTACAACGGATATAAAACAGTGACAAAGATAAAAGTACTTAAAAATAGTATTGTAATATAGGTAAAAGTTTATAGTATTAATCGAATTTTAAAGTTTCATTTTAAAACAGGAGTTTGATTTCTCCTACTTATAAAACTTGTTCTTAAATTTATTTGTGAATCATAAACAGATTAATACCGATACATATAACTTATATATATTTTTATATATATAGGTAATATATATATATATGTGTGTGTGTGTGTGATATATATAGTGTAGTACTCTTCACGACCCGACCGACTCAATGTTCGACCTTAGTTCTAACGGTCCTCTTCATAATTGTTGGAGTCTATACGTCTACTATGGTGAAATTTCCGTCTTTCACTTCTCCTTGATTTTCGGACAACTACTCCCCTTTCTCTCGCTTTTTCGACCGTACTTTGAGTCGTGAGTTTTTTGATTCTAGTACTATAGAAGGGGTAGTGAAGTACCCTTTGTCTTCCCCCTTTTGACCTTCGTCACTGTCTAAAAGAGAAGAATCCGAGCGTTTAGTGACACCTACAACTGACGTCGGTACTTTAAATTCTCCGAGAACGAAGAACCTTCCTTTCAATACTGTTTGGATCTGTCGTATGATTTTTCGTTTCTATAGTGAAACGGTTGTTTCCAGGTATATTGGTCTCGAGACCAGAAGGGACATCAGTACATGTCTACACTCTCAACCTGGTATTTCTTACGACTCACGACTTCTTAACTACCAAAACTTAACACCACATCCTCTTCTGACAACTCTAATGGAACCGGTCGTTCCTCTAGTTTGATCAGTTAAGATTTCCTTTAGTTGAGACTTGTGAGTCACCTTCGTATAAGTGACTTCGACTCCGAGGTTATGAAACCGGTGGACTACACTTCTCGGGTAAGTAACCTTTTTCTGACTAAGACCTTTTCTGACTTCCGTCATCCTTTTCTCCCACCTTCTCCTACTCTACCAACCTATCGTAGTTGTTAAGTTACCTGTACTTGAACCCGTTTGAGGACCTCTATCACTCCCTGTCCCTCCGGACTACACGATGTCGGGTACCCCAACGTTTCTTAACTTGTGTCGTAACGTTGACTTGTTGTTGTTGTTATATAAGTCAGTCAAATCAGTGAGTCAGAACAGGTTGATACATTAGGGTACCTGACGTCGTACGGTCCGAAGGGACAGGTAGTGGTCGAGGGTCTCGAACGAGTTTGAGTACAGGTAGCTCAACCACTACGGTAGGTTAGTAGAGTATAACAGTAGGGGAAGAGGAGGACGGGAGTTAGAAAAGGTCTTAGTCCCAGAAAAGGTTACTTAGTCAAGAAGAGTAGTCCACTGGTTTCAGAACCTCGAAGTCGAAGTCGTAGTCAAGAAGGTTACTTATAAGTCCTGACTAAAGGAAATCCTAACTGATCAAACTAAAGGAACGTCAGGTTCTCTCAAATCTCTCAGACGTTGTTGTGTCAAGTTTTCGTAGTTAAGAAGTCGCGAGTCGAAAGAAATACCAGGTTGAGAATATAGGTATGTACTTACGAGTTATTTTGTATCGAAACTGATGTGTATAGGGACAGTCGTTTCATTACAGAGATTAAGAATTATACCACAAATCCAACAGATCCCCATTTCTAAATGACTCGTACCGGGCCGTATAGTCTTGTTCTGGGTCAAAGGGGGTGTCAGTCAGAGAGGATAGTCCTTCGAAGGTATTTGGGGAATAGGAATAATTAGTCTCCCGTCTGTCTTACTTTTGGTGTTAGTGTCTTTTGATTAGTTTGACTAGTATGTCTGGTTTCGGAATAAATTGAGTTACTTTGATACTCGGTACCACACATCCCGGTGGGTTCTACCTTCCCAGTACCACCTCTCCAGACTGTTTTGCACCAGGTGACCTCTTCTGTCACCGTTTGGTGAAGTCATAAGAACGGAACTCTTGGGGTACGTGTCATACTTTTCCACTTTTCTATCCGGTGACTTTCTCCTTGAGGGGTCCAGTCATCCACGGGTTATACGATGACCTCTTCTCACCTCTTTATTGAGGTCTTTGTTACTTCTCTGTCTCGGTTTCACTTTTGTTGAGGGGTCAAACCAACACTGACCACTACCTTCATTTCACACTACTACATTTCTTGTTATAACGTATCCTTGGACCTTACAATCCAGGTATTTAGTTCCATTTAACCTTTACCAGTTTGTCCTCTACCGTTCTCACCGGTAACTGAAATCCTTAGTCACTTGATTTTACCTGACCTTACCCATTTAAATAAAGTCTACTGGTGATATAAATGGTGACACCCGTTCTTAGGGAATCTTCTTTACCTCATCGGCAGTATCAATTGTTTCAGGTTTTACGTCATGAACCCACGTTATAGTTTTTACTATCTTACTAGAGACAAACAAAGGTTCCGTTTAGTAAGTCACAGTGTTATTAGTTTCAGATACGGGGTTGGTAATTACGACTTCTTCGACTACAACTTCTGGATGTTCTGGAAGATCTTAATTGTGTGGGGGGTGGGGGGGTTTTGTTTCTTGTTGTTATATAAGTCCTGGTGTGGTTTAAAAAAAATTCAAAGTCAAACTGATGTTTTCACAAATTCTATATTCTGTTTTATTTACACTTTGTACTTAGGCTCAATCAAAAAGACAAACAAAGATACAATTTATAATAAAATTTTAATTATTTAACTAAAAAATTTAATTAATTTAAAAATTAAAATTTTTCAATAAATTTTTAATTATTAATTTTTAATCTAAGACACATATATGTTACCTTAATGTCCTTTTTACAAAAAGTGTAAATTACATAAATCTAAAGTAACTTTAAGTCAAAGTTAAAGAATATATTGTAACACGAGTATGGAACAAGAAATTTATATATGTTAAATTAGAATAAACAAAGAATTGTTTTTATTATGATCGTGTCCTATCAATGGTACAGTAAAATAATTCATTATTAACTACCACTTAAATATATCAAATATCGTTTATTGAGTCACTTGGTATGGTCTTAACTCGAGTAGGAATTTTATAAACAAAATTTTTTCTATCCTACTGTGTAATCACCAGATTTTTATTATATCGAAAGTGTTCTAATTGTTAAATGGTTTTACAATAAAAATGTGACCTCTTCGAGACTTATTCACCTTCTTTTAATACATTACGATTTTACCACTTAGATTTGATTGTAAACCTACGTATATACTCTTTCCTAAAATATAACTATAAAAGACAATACATTTTCGTTACTATAGGTAGGTTCTAAAACAAAAAGGTTCTGCTTTATCACATATGTCTGTCTATATAATTATGGAAAAAAAACAAACAAATAAGGTTTTAGAAATGAGATACGTTTATTAGTGTCCTTTTCAATGATCTAATCGTACTCCGAGTAAGAATAGTCGAGAAACATTTTCGTCTTTGTTAGGGTCGTAAAGATATGAACATAAACTTTTACAATTCATATAGATATTTAAAGACAAAAGAATTATACATCGACAGTCTCATCAGTCAAGACGATGTCATGTGTCTATACATGAGATCTCAGACACTGTTTGTTAAAGGCCATATGAATGTATATAAAAGGGATATTTCAAACTTATAAATTCGTCTCATAAATAAAATGTGTAGTTTGATAACTTTACACATAGAATCGTGACTAATGTTCATTGATATCGTTTAACTATATTCCCAGTACATAACCAATAATTTGTTAATAATTAAAAAATCACTAATAATCACAATCATTTGAGTTTATCTTTCGTTAATACTGACTTTATTATATGGTTTATTCTACATATACACATTCAAGAATAAAGATTTGGAATCATCTGTTTGTCTAAGACTGTTGTTGTTATTAGTCTCTTCTGATTTATTAAAACTTCAAATTAGTTGCGGAGTTCATATTTAATTTTTTAACAGGTCACTATTCAACACTTAGTCATCGTAACTGACTAAGTGTAAAAATTCCCGTTGTCGTTGGTATAAAGTTGTCCCTCAATTCTGTAACTATTTAAATAGTGTACCTTTGAAAAGACCATAAGTCGAGTATACCGTCACTTTACAACGGAAACACTCTTAAATGTCGGTATTATACTCTATGTATCGAATAGGAAAATAAATAACATCTTCATGGGACTGATGATCGTTTCAATATTTACCACTTAATTCAGTGTTTTTATATCAACGTTGAGTTAGATTCAGGAAAAATGTGATTTTTGTTTTTGTTTTGTCCAAACCTTTTACTAATAGTCATTGTGTGAACAAAAATATCGAATTGTTAATTAAAGTATTTTTATTTCATATATCCAATGAATTAATCGTTTACTCAACTAATTAAGTAACTCTGTAAGTCTCACAACTCCACTCTTTAGATGTACTGTCAAAAATACACACGTCGTCTCATCTTGAGATGTCTCAATGACGAAACCGATATTACACTTAGTAATACCTTTATCTACAACTTTGTTTCAAAATTCCCTTTATTTAAAATAAACCGATAATACCAGACCCCAGACACATGAACACCCATCGTTTGGCATCCATTAACAATTGAAGATGGTGGACCTCCACCAAATATTAGACGTTCTATCGAGTTTCTCTAACTAAACACACCCAAAGGGGTCACCGAGTCGACAAATCAGGAGGACGTTACGACCGTTACTCTCTGTGTCCAAACTAGGGACTCGTCATAGGTAGAGACTTAGTTCTTCTAAGCGACCTCTTCCCGTACCGTTGGCTGAGGTTATAAGAACGGACCTCTTAGGGTACCTGTCTCCTCGGACTACCTGATGTCAGGTACCCCACCGTTTCTCATACTGTACTGACTTCGTTGAATCGTGACGTGACGTATTATTTATAACTACACTATTGTAATTTGTCTTTAGAGTCTGACTACCAAATTCTTCAATGACGTCGTTATTTCTTAGTAAATTTGAATTTTCTAAACACATACAATCTTCTAAGGAAAGAGGTCGCTTAGAAGAACTGGGTCTCTACCTATGACGAGTCCCTAGTTTGGACACACAGAGTAACGGTCGTAGCGTCCTCCTGATTTGTCGACTCGGTGACCCCTTTGGGTGAGTCGTTCGGGTACCTGACACCGGACGGTCCGAGGAGACAGACACCCTAACGTCGTTCTTATGACATCACACATCGGTAAGGGAAGAGGTCCCCGAGAAGAAGTGGGTCCCTATCTTGGACCCAGAGTACGTAACGTCCGTTTAATAAATGGTGAACTCGGTACTCGCCTTGAGAATTTTTCTAAATCTCCCCAAGTCTATACTTCCTTACTTGTTCTATATTGTCTCTGTATACTGGATTTTCTTTCGATTCACTGTCTGAAGTTATAGTATTTTATTCTCTTAATTTTCTGTCTTTTTATAGAAATATTTCATATTAGACATTATTTTATTATCAAGTGTGTTATAATACTACTTCTTACTTACATTTAACACCGTTGTATCAGAATTTTATAAATTCCGATGTCAAATAATTACAACAACAACAACAAAACATCAGTGATTCAAAACAGACTGAGAAAACGTTGGGATACTAGTCATCGGGTGGTCCGAGAAGACAGGGACCCTAAAAGGCCCGTTATTATGACCTCACCTAACCGGAAATATTATTTCTTCTTGTTTATATGTGGTGAATAAAAGAGAATTTACATACCGTTATAAAAGATGGTAAGGGGACATGTCCCAAACGTAAAAAAAAATAACAATTAAACGAGTTAACAGAGATTGAGAAACACTGGGGTACCTGACGTCGTGTGGTCCGAAGAGACAAAAAGTGGTAGAGGCCCTCTACTAACGAGTTTGAGTACAGGTGATTCAACCACTACGGTAGATTGGTAGAGTAGGAGACAACAGGGAAAGAGGAGGACGGAAGTTAGAAAGGGTCGTAGTCCCAGAAAAGGTTACTCAGTCAAGAAACGTGGTCCACCGGTCTCAGAACCTTGAAGTCGAAGTCGTAGTCAGGAAGGTTACTTATAAGTCCTGACTAAAGGAAATCCTAACCGACTAACCTAGAGGAACGTCAGGTTCACTGAGAACTCTCAGAAGAGGTTGTGGTGGAACTTTCGTAGTTAAGAAGTCACGAGTCGGAAGACATACTAGGTTGTGAATGTAGGTGTGTACTGATTACATTTTTAGAAACGAAACGGATATACCTGGAAACAACCGTCTCACTACAGAGATGAAAGAAGGAAAAAAAAAAAAAAAAATATATACGATAGATCCAAACAGTAACGAAAGGAAGGTTCCTCCTTCGTAGAAAAGTAAAATATCGACGTCAGTGACAGATGTCACTAAAACCTCGGGTTCTTTTATTTCAGACAGTGATAAAGGAAACAAAGGGGTAGACAAACGGTATTTCACTACATGACCTACGGTACTAGAATCAAAAAACTTACAACTCAAAATTCCGTCACAAAAGTGAGAAGAGAAAGTGGAAGTAGTTCTCCAATAAATCAAGGAGAAACTAAAAACGGTATTCCTACCACATTAGACGTATAGACTCCAATAACTATAAAGAAGACTGTTAGACGTAAGGTCAAACACTAAGTAGGTCGGGTCGTAAAGAGTACTACATGAGACTCATATTCAATTTATTCGTCCCACTGTTATATGTCGGAACTACATGAGAAAAGAGTTAAAACTCAGTCAGAAAACAAGGTTCAGGTCAAGATTAACGAGGAAGAACTGGACGTATGTCCAAAGTGTCCACCGTTCGTTCCACTAGACCATAAGGGTAGAGAACTTCTTAAAAGGTGTAAAACCACACTAAGTGTGTTTCCGAAATGTCATCAGTTACTTCACAAACGTACATATGTATGTTAAGGTGAAGAATAGATTAGTTTAACCGTATGGTTATAAATGGTAGAATCAGAGGAGACAGTAATCCAACAACCATGAAACACACAAAATACAGATGATCTCGTAAGGATAGTCCTAATTACAAAGAAAGAAAAAACAAAAAGAGAGTATTAGAATTTGATGAGAACTGTGATAGAGGAGAAATGCATGTTGAGATAAAGAAGTCGGAAATACAATGTTTTGAGTTTGTAGAAACGATATCCGTAACTGAGGTTAAGGAAAAGTGGGTAAAAAAAGACTCCAGATGAGATTTGTCCGAAAGGAATGTTGATTACTTGTCTTTGAGATTTCGATTCCATTGTTAACTGAACACGTAACGGTTTACGTCACCGTTTTAAAGTTAGGACTCCCATGAAGACTTTCATCGTCCTTTTAAGTGATGGAGATAATATAAAATAGAAACGAATAATCTACGGTGTAAAAGAGTCAAAGAAGAATGATGTCTGAGATGAGAAAATGTCAGAGGACATGATAAAAGAGGAGAAGAACAGTTGTATTCATAATTCAAAGACGACGGTAAAAGATACATATACATTAGTGAACTACTACAATAAGGTCGAGTTCTGAAATTTGTGACATACAGGTACAATAATATTACTAAGGTTCGAGTTTGTAAAAGAAATCGTGAAAGAACTACAAACTAAGAGACAGTTCATCTATGGACTTTTTCTTTTTTTTTTTTCAGATTGATACTAATAGTCAGAAGATTATTTTTTTGTCAAAAAAACGTTTTTCGAAGGGAAATTAGATGAAGTGATAGAGACAATTTTTTTTTTTTCATATGTAGTAACTGAAAAGAGAATGTGGTATAACTTGAGTAGTTATGTAAGACAACCGAAATGGAAGTTTGGTTAGTTTGTAGATTTGTACTTTTGATGTTACAGTCTCTACTATTTGTATATCTGTCAAATGAAACGGACTTTCCTTTTGACCGTCTACACACTAATTTATGGTAAAGTACCTGACACTAGTGACAAAGTTGACCTACCAGTCTCTGAACCCTCCTTACACTGACTTATAAACCACTGTTTCTTAAGACCCCTTATCAACATATCCATCTGGAGAGATTCACCGTTTTCTTTTACAAAACAGGGGAGAGTAACAGGTCGTCATCCATTCGAGTTTACGTCATCAACCTACGTTAGAGTTTTTGTTGTCTTAATAGAGACAAGTAAAGGTTCCGTTTGGTAAGTTATAGTACCATTAGGTTCAGATACGGGTCTAGTCATTACGACTACTTCGACTTCAACTTGCCAAGACACTTCTGGATGTTCCGAAAGATATTAATTATGGTTTTCTCTACAGGAAAAGTAATATCCCCTGACTTTACGTTTTCATCCTCTAGTTCTCTATGGATCTTTTTGTCCGTTTAAACCAGAACCTTATGTTTTACTTCGTCCAGTTTACGATTGTCTCAAAAAGATTCTTTTGCGTGACCAGTATCGTTTGTGGGAGAAGATTGTTGGGTTCTCTTCTGCGATATGTACCTGTAGTGGTCTACCAGTTTTGACTTGAGTCTGACTATAGGAAACGTCGGTTTTTACCTCTTCAAGATATGTCAGTTGATTTTGTTCTGACCCTCGTCTGACACAGAGTCTAGTACTTGAGGAATAACGGATTAAGTATGACTTTAACTTCTTTCATCTCTTTTGGTGACTTGGTAAGTCCAGATTGGATTTAGTTTAGACAATGTTAATATGTCACCTTTCCTGTGTATCTAAGTTCCGTAATCTAGACTATCTCTGACGGACTTCTTGGTTCCGGTCTCCAAGTACTGTAACATGTCATCCGTTCCTAGTTCTTGTAGGGGTTCTTTTTCTTTACGTTTTTTCATTTTACCAACAGACTCCTCCGGAATGTTTATCGACACTTTTCTTCTCTGTATTTTTCGTTTTCTCTTTTCCTTACTATATGGATAAACTTACGTCTGAAGGTTTCTTATCGTTCCTCTCTATTCTTTCGGAAGGAGGTACTAGTAACGTTTCTTTACCTCCTTTTCTTATCTTACCCCTTCTGATCTCTAGAGAATTTTTTTAGTCTCTATTTTCATTCGGTCTTTCTTTTTGTGGTTATGTCATATGATTGTATATACCTTAAATCCTTCTACCGTTACTACTGGCACATACGTTCTGTCCTTTTTCCTGTGTCTACACATATTACCTGAAAACCTGAGTCTCCCTCTCCCTCTCCCACCCTACTAAACCCTCTTACCGTAAGATTGTACATATGATAGTACATTCTTAACTTAGCGGTCAGATACAGACTGAGTCCCACGTCGTACGAACCCCGACCACGTACCCCTACTGGGTCTCTCTACAACACCCCTCCCTCCACCCTCCCCCCAAGTACAAACCCTTGCGTACATTCTTAATTTCTAAAATTTTAAATTTTTTATTTTTTTTTAGTCTCTATAGTTCCCTTACAAAGTACGTTTTACCCGGGTTATTTCCTGTCTTTACCATACCTGGATTGTCTTCGTCTTCTATAATTCTTTTCCATCGTTCTTATGTGTCTTCTTGATATGTGTTTTGTAGAAGTACTGGGTCTATTGGTGTTACCGTACTAGTGAGTGGATCTCTGGTTGTAGGACCTTACACTTCAGTTCACCCAGAGTCCTTCGTAGTGATACTTGTTTCGATCACCTCCACTGCCTTAAGGTCAACTCGATAAAGTTTAGGACTTTCTACTACGACACTTTTACGATGTGAGTTATACGGTCGTTTGGACCGTATGAGTTGGTTCCCGACCTTTTCTAAACAAACGTAAGGTCAGGGTTTCTTTCCGATACGGTTTCTTACGAGTTTGATGACGTGTTAACGTGAGTAAAGTGTACGATCATTTCATTACGAGTTTTACGAAATCCTGTCCGAAGTTGTCATACACTTGGTACTTGAAGGTCTACAGGTTCGACCTAAATCTTCTCGGTCTCCTTGGTCTTTAGTTTAACGGTTGTAGACAACCTAGTAGTTTTATGGTTCTCTCAAGGTCTTTTCGTAGATGAAGACGAAACAACTGATACGGTTTTGGAAACACACCTAGTGTTATTTAACACCTTTTAAGACTTTCTCTACCCTTATGGTCTGGTGGAAGGGACGGAGGTCTCTTTAAACAGACGTCCACTTCTTCTTTGTCTTGACCTGTACCTTGTTGTATGACCAAGGTTTAGTCCTTTACTCATACAGTATCGACATATAACAGTTGGACTAATAAATTACATATACGTCTCATGTAGTACTCTTTACGACCCGACCTACTTCGTGTTCGATATTAGTTTTAATGGTCTTCTTTATAGTTATTGGAGTCTATACGTCTACTGTGGGGAGGAATACCGTCTTTCACTTATTCTTGACTTCTCGGAAAACTACTTTCACTTTCTCCTCTAAATTTTTCAACCGAATTTTAAGTTGTAAGTCTTTTGATTCTAGTACCGTAGATCAGGGTGGTGAAGTACCCGTTTATATATCCCTTTCGTTACCTTTTTCACTGTCTGAAATAAAAACCACCGAGGTTTTAGTGACGTCTAACACTGACGTCGGTACCTTAATTTTCTACGAACGAGGAACCTTCTTTTCGATACTATTTGGATCTGTATTATAATTTTTCGTCTCTGTAATGAAATGGTTGTTTCCAGGTAGATCAGTTTAGACACAAAAAAGGTCATTAGTACATACCTACACTCTCTACCTGATATTTCTTTCGACTCGTGGTTTCTTAACTACGAAAACTTGACACTACAACTTCTTCTGAGAACTCTCAGGGAACCTAACGTTCCTCCAGGTTGGTCAGGTAGGATTTCCTCTAGTCAGGACCCACAAGTAACCTTCCTGACTACGATTTCGACTTTGAGGTTATGAAACCGGTGGACTTCACTTCTTGACTGAGTAAACTTTTCTGGGACTACGACCCTTTCTAACTTCCGACTTACTCTTCGCCTACTGTCACCTAGTCTACCAATATACCGTAGTGACTGAGATACGTATACTCAAACTCATCCGAGGTCCTTAAACAATACCTGTCCCTTCGGACCTCAGGACTTCAGGCACCCCAGTGTTTCTTAGTCTGTACTGACTCACTGACTTGACTTCGAGTCGTCTACTTCCAAAATTAGTATTTTATCTGTCCTACTAAACAAGACACCTATGTGAACCCAAGAAAGGGGTCCGTGTGAACAGTAACGAGTATACTGTTTCAACCGGTACTACAGTCCCTACCTCCAATACGTATCCGAGTCCTTGATCTGAAGACACACGGACAGGTGTCGATGACGACTTCAGGTTATAAGATTGTAGTCTTTAGTTGTGTCAAGAACTAAACTGTGGTAAACGGTCCTATTAGTGGGACAATGGATCACCGTTCAACTAATGTAACTTGACGAAGACAGTATCTTCCAGAAAACAAGAATTACCTTATCTATAAATGAAACCTATATCTAAACGGAAAGAATGAACGTTATGGAGATGGTTTTGACGATATGTACCCTAATATGTTATAGAATATAAGATTATATGATGTGTCGGACCGAAAATTACTTTTGGAGTGAAGTTTCATTACTTCATACCCTTACCTGGGTATGAGTACATTAAGTAACTAGAACGGTACATTGGGTGATAGGAGTTCGTTTACCGAACTATCGAAAAACTTCTGAGTAAATGTGACCATCGATCCCCCGTTATAGAACGTTCCGACCCCGTCAAAATAGTCTTCCGATATATCAAAGAGTTCGTCTCAAGTTATATACCATGACAAAGAGGGTAACGGTTCTATGCCTCCAAGTCACACTCTTATTCTCACGGTAGTAAGAGAGAATACGTATTATTGAGTGATGGTTTTGAAAACGAAAGACAGTGACACTGGAATACGAACTGACCGTATTTCCAGAATCAGGGTTTCCCTCTTTATAGAGGTACTTCTTTGTATGGTTAATAAAGTTATTTGACCTTCAATTCCGATGGTGTTCCGTTACAATCTACGGTGTACGGAGATCTATTCAAACGTTTTTTAGACATATTAATTATAACGGAAGGTTCACCATTAACCCGACGATGAGGTGTCACTTCCATTCCTTCACATATGGACACAATAAACTTTAGGGGATGTCACATAGAATGATAGTGAAATACAAGGGACCACCGAGTCTACTATTTCTTAGACGGACGTCACATCCTCTGGGTCTAAACTGGGGAACCAACCTTCTAGGGGACCTCCTCCCTTACCGATGGGTGAGGTCATAAGAACGGACCTCTTAAGGTACCTGTCTCCTCGGACCGTCCGATACCCCAACGTCTCAACCTGTGTTGACTTTTTGATTGTGAAAATAAAAGTGATACCAATTTCAGTCACCTTTTGATGTCGTTGGGTTAAGACCATCTTTACAATAAACAGATCTGGGAGTTCTTACTTCCTTACTAGAAGTCTGCCAATTTCTTCCGGGGAAGAGGCACCCTAGAAGGACTTGATCCCTAACTTGGGCCCAAAGGGTGTAACGTCCGTCTAAGAAATGTTAGACTCGGTGTTCCCCTCGGGTTTCTTCCGGATTAAGTTAAAATAAAAATTACTTCAAGTTGAATGGTGTAAAAGGAAGAACCTATTATAAAAAACACAACACGTTTTAGAGTGATCGGTTGGTTTTTAGTACGTATAAAAGAAGTCAAGAAAACAGGTCTTCGAATACCAAAATGTAAAACTCGAAATCCTGATATTGTGTCAAATTCAATCAAAAATATATTCCACTCTCCGGACACAGATTCAAGTTAACAATATATATCCGTAGGTCAACAAGATCGAGATAGACAACTTTTGAGAGGAAAGAGTTAACTTAGGGAAACAGAAAACAGTTTTTATTCAACTGACACAAATACATCCAGATATAGACCCGTGAGCTAGTACAAAATAACTAGGGAAAAAATAATAGTGATAGTACACGAAAACTAAAGTTAACAAGATATCAGAACTTTAACCTATCCTTTAAGAGGTTAAACAAAGAAGAAAATACATTATAACTGACATAGCACAGGAAACAAAAAGGTATATGTAGAATGTCAGTCAGACACCTATAGGTGTTTGATAAGAGGACCATAAAACTAACTTTAATAGAACTTAATTATCCAGTTGAACCCTCCTTAACTGTAGATTGTCATGGTTCCGAAGGTTAGAATACAAAGGTTAGACATGTTTTATATGGAGGTAATTAAACCTAGAAATATAAAAAGGTCATTAAACATCAAAAGGTACATATCAAGGAAACGTATGAAGAATCCAAACATGTGTTTACGAAGTACTAACATCACGATAAACCTTACAATAAAAAATTTCAACGTCTAAGTCATCAAATAACGAACCCATATCTTTTGGTTAAGTAAGAACATGTAATTGTATAAGACGTTGGAACGGTTTATTCGAATAATGAATCTCTGAACGAAAAAACAAACAAACGAAAAACATACAAGAAACTGTAAAAGATGATGTGTAGTGACTTTTACATAACTTTTAGTAAAGTAGACTTCTACTTTTATTAAAAGAAAGAATAAACGTAGGAAAAGAAAGGAAGAGAAGCAAATAAAGGATTCCCCTCAATCTTAAATCTAGAAGATTATACCACAACTTGTCTTCAGCCTCTACTTGTGTAGGAAAGGAACCAGGACTAGAATCTCCCTTTCATCATCAAAGAGTCAGAAAAGACCACCGAGTCACCATTTCTTAGACGGACGGTTCGTCCTTTACTTAAAAATTAGGGACCCAGTCCTTCTAGGGGACCTCTTCCTTTACCATTGGGTGAGGTCATAAATACGGACCTTCTAGGGTACCCGTCTCTTCGAACCACCGGATGTCAAGAACATCAACGTTTCTCAACCTTCTGTGTCGTTGTCGACTTCGTCACCAGAGAGTGGTAAGACATAGTGTATGGATATTCAAGACAAATATCGGACAAAATCCCGGAGGGGTTCATCGAGTTTTCCATTTCTTATACGGACGTTACGTCCTCTAAACCCAAACTAGGGACCCAGTCTTTCTAGAGGACCTCTTCCTTTACCGTTAGGTGAGGTCATAAGAACGGACCTCTTAAGGTACCTGTCTTTCGGACAACCCAATGTCCGGTACCCTAACGTTTCTCAACCTGTACTGACTCATTGATTGCACAAGTAGAAGTATCGGATAAAAATACCATTCCCTCAAGAGAAGATCTTAAAACCCTCAAAAATTAGTGTTTATCCACAAGTCAAAACGACTGATGAAAGACACGTAGAATACTAAAAAGAGTACGTCAGATGATTGGAGTGTTCAACGTAAATAAATAAGTAATTACAACTTGGTCAGGGGATTAGAACTTCGTTTGAAGTGTATCAGTGATATAGAATAAGAAAATTTGTAATAACATAAACTAAACTACAAAACATTCCTGGAGACGTAGAGAAAAGTAAATATCATTGTAAACCATCAAAATAAGATCAATCTTTTTACCGTTAATGACTTTATGTTTTCTTTATCATAACCTATGTAAGGATATGATTTATTAAAATAATGGTACGTTTTTTATACGATAGGACTTAGTTTGATTAAATATGTTTTTAATCCATTATATATTATATATACAAAATTTAAGTTTTTATAAAAATTAACACAGATAAGAAAACTTTATGACACAAACATATTACACATTCATATATGTGTGAAAGGACCCACTACAATTTACTTTATACTTCCATCCCGTTGTCAAGTCTATTCACAATAATATACCCTTGTTTCTAGTGACTGAGATCTCAGTCTTGTAAATTTCACATTTAGGGTCGAGTTGTAACATACTTGGAACTTTTTAAGAAACGACAGAGTAATCCAGTTATCTCCCAAGGGACCACCGAGTCACCATTTCTTAGACGGACGTCAGGTCCTCCGGACCCAAACTAGGGACCCAACCCTTCTAGAGGACCCCTTCCCTTACCGATGGGTGAGGTCATAAGAACGGACCTCTTAACGTACCTGTCTCTTCGGCTTGTCCGTTGTCAGGTACCCAGGGTTTCTGAGTCTGTGCTGACTCGTTGACTGGGAAAGTGAAAGTGCTCTAGTCATCTTGTTCATTGGATAAAGCTAGTACCTTAATAATACTCTAATATACTACTATAAAAAGTTTTAAGGACCATATCAAGACTGTGTATTATTTATACATAAGTATATGAGTCGTTTACAAACAAATTACTGACAAGAAGATGATATCAATTATCCGTGTTTAACTTTTAATTCTTCGGTACTGAGATTTCTACTTATACCAATTAATACTTTTCCTATTAAATTACTTATTTTCAAACACTGTTAAATAGTTTCGGAAAACACTAAACTAATTTTCCTACTGTCCGTCTTTTACTCAGAAAAGGGTTTCAAAGTCATTAGATACCTCACTGGTGTTGGATTGTCGGACTGTAAAGTTAATAATTAAGACTTTATACATCTTAATACACAAACCTTTCTACGATGTAAACGGTGTTTAATAGAAAAAATAATTAGACCTAATCTTTACACGATTACATAGAGAAAAAAACTATAAATTAAATAATAAAAAATTTTATATTTAAATGAACAAAATTAACTTCCGATTAATGAAATGTTATAACATAACCAAAATGGTATGAAGTTGTACTTAGACGGTGTCCATATGTGCACAAGGGGTAGGACTTGGGGGGGAGAGAGGAGGGTGGGACATGGTAGGGAGACCCAGCAGAGTCACGTGGTCGGGGTTCGTAGGTCATAGTACGTAGTTTGGACTATACTAATCAAAGTATATACTATAATATGTACAGAGTTACGGTAAAAGGGTTTAGTAGGGTGGGAGAAGGAGAGGGTCTCAGGTTTTCTGACAAGATATGTAGGCACAGAGAAAACGATAGAGCGTATGTCCCAATAGTAATGGTAGAAAGATTTAAGGTATATATACACAATCATATGACATAGCCACAAAAAGAAAGACCGAATGAAGTGAGACATATTATCTGAGGTCAAAGTAGGTGGAGTAATCTTGACTAAGTTTACATAAGTAAAATTACCGACTCATTATGAGGTAACACATATACATGGTGTCGAAAGAATAGGTAAGTAGACGACTACCTGTAGATCCAACGAAAGTACAGGACCGATAATATTTGTTACGACGCTACTTGTAACCCCATGTGTACAGAGAAAGTTAAGACCAAAGGAACCACACATACGGGTCTTCACCCTAACGACCCAGTATTCCGTCAAGATAAACGTTAAAAAATTCCTTAGAGGTGTGANACCGACATGATCAAACGTAAGGGTGGTTGTCACATTCTCCCAAGGGAAAAGAGGTGTGGGAGAGGTCGTAAATAACGAACATCTGACAACCTAACGTCGGTAAGACTGACCACACTTTACCATGCAGTAACACCAAAACTAAACGTAAAGAGACTATTACTCACTACACGATTACACAGAGAACGCAGACGACGTAACCGTCCGTCTAAGAAATGGTGACTCGGTGCACCCTTCGGGTCCAATCTTTATACATAGTTATTTAATAGAGTCAAAATTATAAGACAATAGTTTTAACGGTTTGTTTATTCGTCGACTGATTATTCTGATTTGTGTACTTTTATTCGAATAGATGTAAAATTTGTTTATGTAACTATAGTTTGATTTATGTCTAAGAAACTCTCGGATTATGAAGTTACTTTGAACTTTTGACCTAATACTCAAAAATCAAATGAATTTTATAATTAATTCGATTACATTTTCCCTTGACTAAATTATTAAGATACCGAAACATAAGAAAGTCCAAGGAAATAATACATTTCAAACTCAAAACTGTTACGAAAGTGGATTAAAACTTATCAACTTAAAATTCTAATAGTATGCACATTATCATCTCTGAAAATATCCTTACTTTTGGATTTTATATTCTCTTAATTCTCATAGTCTTTAATACTTCGTTGACTATAACGTTTTATAACTAAATTGGTTCAAGTGTTTCCTTCATATAATTTGAGAAGTGTACGAAAAAGTAGTTTTAAAGTCCCTTGAAAATAGACGTCTATAAGTTCACTTGGTAACAAAAATATACATGGATTCATCGTCTTTATTTGTCTCTGTAACGACATAGTTACATAACTAGAGATTACCCACTGACGTGTGTCAGTCATTATGTAATCTGTTCTTTGTCCAACAAAAAGACGTAATCGAGACTCCACAGTCCTGTTCATTTAGTTACTTTCGTCATAATTACATCGTGGAGGTCCACTGTCATTTTTATTCTTTCGATAACTAAACAATTTGTAGAAATTTTAGTTCTTATTTAGTAACAGAGTACTTCTTTCACTGTATAAATAAAATTCGGACCGTAAAATATACTAGACATACACTAAATTTACTGTACAAAATGAAAGGTGTAAACTCTAAATTCTCATGTTTATCACTACATGTGCAGTACTACTATTGTGTTCGTCTACCTAAATTAGTGGGTATAAAAAAATTATAAATTTCTTTAATTCCTTTGTATCATTTTTCTTTCTTATCGTTGACTATACGTAATAATAATAAAAAAATTAAACCCTTCTTACAACGGGTGTCATGACGGTAAAGACTAATAAAGGAATTCGATAATTTTAACGTAACTCACTCCCTAGACTAGTAAATTGATTTTTGTTTCTTTTGGGAGTTTTTCTAACTAGACTCATAATTCATCCATACAGTCGTTTAAATATTGTAGGTTTTTTAATTTTATTGTTAAGTTTCGTCTTTCTTCTTTTTGTTAATTTTAGTTATATGTACTTTACTATATATTTTTGTATGTGTTTATTTATACTAGAGTATTCCTGAGTGTTTATCTTTATAGACACCGGACACTTTCCAATAATGTTTCATTATATATTCTAATCAAACCCTTAAAACATGGTTTTATTTATTATTTATGGTTGTCTCTTGTAACATCTCCGACATTCCCCTTTGTAATACTGGTTTCAAAATAAATAGATTTGTCTAAAAATCATACCATTGTACGTCTCGACGTTTTTATTTTTTATTTTTGAGACCGACTCCTTTTTAAGTTTTTATTCCGATTTCATAAATAAGGTGGAGAAGTCTACAGGCATTACTTCGTGTCAGGTCTAAATAAGTCACAAAGGATCCACTTTACCTCTCTTATCTTTATCTATAAAAACGGGTACTGTAAAATAACCTTTGAGGTACAGGGAGCAGTATACCGGTTTGTATCCAGGTGTCCAAAATAAGATTGTAAAAGTAAACCTTGGACAAAATAAAAAAATTCGTGAAAAATCTACTCACATTGACGTTCCTCTAGGTTGATCAGGTAAGATTTCCTCTAGTCAGGACCCACAAGATACCTTCCTTACTACGATTTCGACTTTGAGGTTATGAAACCGGTGGAGCACGTTTCTCAACTGAGTAACCTTTTCTGAGACTACGACCCTCCCTAACCCCCGTCCTCCTCTTCCCCTACTGTCTCCTACTCTACCGACCTACCGTAGTGCCTGAGCTACCTGTACTCAGACTCACCTGAGACCCTCTANTTGGACAAAATAAAAAAATTCGTGAAAAATCTACTCACATTGACGTTCCTCTAGGTTGATCAGGTAAGATTTCCTCTAGTCAGGACCCACAAGAAACCTTCCTTACTACGATTTCGACTTTGAGGTTATGAAACCGGTGGAGTACGTTTCTCAACTGAGTAACCTTTTCTGAGACTACGACCCTCCCTAACCCCCGTCCTCCTCTTCCCCTGCTGTCTCCTACTCTACCGACCCACCGTAGTGCCTGAGCTACCTGTACTCAGACTCACCTGAGACCCTCTACCACTACCTGTCCCTCCGGACCGCACGACGCTAAGTACCCCAACTTTTCTTATCCTGTGCTGACTCACTGACTTGACTTGACTTGACTTTGAGTTACCTTTGAATACAATTATTTTAACTAGTAGTTAGTAAAAATTTTTAAATAAACAAAAGATAACTTCCTATTAACTAAATGTCTTAAAACGACAAAAGACAGTTTGAAGTTGTACTTGGTCGGTATCTATATGTATCTAGGGGAGGGAAAACTTGGAGGGAAGGTAGAGGGAGGGGTAGGGTGGGGAGATCCAACTATGTCCCGGGGACAAACTCAAAGGACTCGGTGTGTCGTTTAAGGACAACCGAGAGATAAAATGTGACTTCCTCATGAAGGTATGTCTACACTGTGTACTTCAAATTAACCTGAGATTAGTGTAACTCTCATATTCGTCCCGTAAATTTAATTACCCCTGTCGTACCCGTTTTGAGAGACTGGCCATCTGAAGGAATTTGTCTTTCCTCCAATAGCGTCTTTTAAAAACGTATAGTATCCTAGTCTTTAAGAGTCGATCTACTTCGAATTCCTCTTAAATGAGAATTGAAGGGTTATAAGGATTTACTCTTTTGATTGTTCTGTAAAGTTCTTAAGACGGTATATGATGTATCCGTTTTGTTTGGTTTGGTTTTCTTGACATTGACACAAGTTCAAGGAACTAGGGTTCAGACTATAGAAATATCAGAGTGGTTCCACTTCTAGTGTTCTAGATTCATAACGTGTAGACACGTGCCACTGAATTTAGAAAAAAGGAAATTTATTATATTCTGGGTGTGTAGAAATACTTCACACTAAATATAATAACATACTCTTTATAAGTCACGTCAAAATCTTTACGTATAAAAAGTGATTTATAGTTATTGACCTACTCTTCCTTGTGGAGAAGAAGAAAGAAGAGATGGTATTCCAAACGATCGAGATGTGTCGACATCTTTAAATTTATAGACCGTACACCCCTGTCCCTCTTTAAATCGGAAAAGTTCGTCTAAAAAAAAAAAAAAAACGTTACTGTATAACAGAGTAGTTGTGTAGATCCTCGAAGATAAAAACTTTACGAAGTGAATAGTGAACACCTCACAACTTTACCTTGGATAAAAAAGGGGTTTCTCTTGTAAGAAACACTTCTGTCTAACAGAGTAGACGTAATTCTTTGACAGGGAGTACGTTATGAGACAGATAACTCTGTCGTGTACGAAAGAGAGACGTTTTAAACGTATAAATTTCTAACCTTGAAAATGAAATAAGAACTTACCATAAAAAAACAGTCCTCGATTATAAGACAAACCCAAACGTAAGGAGTATTTTGGGTTAATAATATGAATTTTATCTTCTTTAGTATGAAGGTATTTTTCTATGACTTACATCTCTAACGTCTATTTTGAACGGAAGTGATCAATTCACAGGACGAAGGGGGACTTGTTTATATATATATTTATATTTATTTATTTATTTATTTAAATTTTTTTATATATATATATACCTTAGAACACTATCCATTTCCTTAACACAGTTCATCTTCTTACGTGGATAGACCTCTTCGACTTCCCGAAAGTCAAGTCAAGTCAAGTCAGCGAGTCAGCACAGACTGAGAAACGCTGGGGCACTTAGCGTCGTACGGTTCGGAGGGACAGGTGGTTGAGGGTTTCAAGTGAGTCTGAGTGCAGGTAACTCAGTCACTACTGTAGGTCGGTAGAGTAGGAGACAGCAGGGGAAGAGGAGGACGGGGGTTAGGGAGGGTTGTAGTCTCAGAAAAGGTTACTCAGTTGAGAAACGTACTCCACCGGTTTCATAACCTCAAAGTCGAAATCGTAGTAAGGAAGCTTTCTTTAGGGTCCCGACTAGAGGAAGTCTTACCTAACCAACCTAGAGGAACGTCAAGTTCCCTGAGAGTTCTCAGAAGAGGTTGTGGTGTCAAGTTTTCGTCGTTAAGAAACCGCGAGTCGGAAGAAGTGTACTGATGACCTTTTTGGTATCGGAACTGATCTACCTGAAATCAGTCGTTTCATCATAAAGACGAAAACTTATACGATAGATCCAACCAGTATTGAAAAGAAGGTTCCTCATTCACAGAAAATTAAAGTACCGACGTTAGTGGTAGACGTCACTAAAACCTCGGGTTTTTTTATTTGAGACTGTGACGAAGGTGACAAAGGGGTAGATAAAGGGTACTTCACTACCCTGGTCTACGGTACTAGAAGTAAAAGACTTACAACTCGAAATTCGGTTGAAAAAGTAAGAGGAGAAAGTGAAAGTAGTTCTCCGAAAAATCAAGGAGAAGTGAAAGACGGTATTCCCACCACAGTAGACGTATAGACTCCAATAACTATAAAGAGGGTTGTTAGAACTAAGGTCGAACACAAAGAAGGTCAGGTCGTAAAGAGTACTACTTTCCGAAACCCTGTGACATTTGTCACTTCGACAGGAGAGTGGAATCCTTACCAGACTATAGGTCGTGTCGTCCTCGTCCGAGTCCCAGGTTCTCGTCTACCAGATCCGAGTTTGGAGTCTATTTGATGAAGGACCAACCACTGTGACCGTTCAGTGAGATGGTGTCATTGAGAGTCAAAGACACACACATACAGACACACAGACACAGACACACAAATCGCATGTCCCACTGTTATGATTACCGTCTATTGTGTACCCCTAAAAAACTCATGACTTTCACGAAGTCGTACGGCATACGAATCGTATATGATGAACCTTTCCTCATTTTAGATGTATTATTGAATTTTTTTTTTCAGTAACCTCATATCAACGAAATTGTTACAATCAAAGAGGATATATCGTTTCACTAAAGTCGATATATGTATCTATATGTGTATTTACATAGGGGAACAAAACTCAAAGGAAGGGTAAATCCAGTGGTGTCCCGTGACTCATTTCAAGGGACACTATATGTTATCCAGAGTAATCAATGGATAAAATATGCACAACAACAACAAATTGACGATCCAACATAGACTGAGAAAACGTTGTGATACCTGACCGTGGGTAACCTGAGGAAACAGGCACCCTAAAGGATCCGTTCTGATGACCCCACCTAACAGTATAGGAAGAGATCCACTAGAAGGATTGGGTCCCTACCTTGGGTACAAAAGACGTAAACTTCCACCTATATAAAAAAATGGTGACTCGGTGGTCTTTTCGGGTCAGAATTTACATCATCACATATTTGTACGACGACGACGAACACGTACAGGCACAGACTGAGACACGTTGGGGTATCTGCCGTCGGGTGGTCCGAGGGGGCAGGGACCCTAAGAGGTCCGTTCTTATGACTTCACCCGACGGTAAAGGAAGAGGTTACGTACTTTCACTTTTCCCTTTCACTTCAGCGAGTCAGCACGGGCTGAGAATCGCTGGGGTACATGACCTCGGATGGTCCGAGGAGGCAGGTACCCTAAAAGGTCCGTTCTCATGACCTCACCCCACGGTAGCGGAAGAGGTCTCCATATTTGTATGTATATATGTATATATATACACACACACACACATATATATATATATATACATATATATATTAAGGTCAAAACGTTAAATAAGGTGGGGAAAGAAGGGGAAAACTACAGGTATAAAAAAAAAGACAGACACAGAGACAGAGACAAAACGTTTATCCAATTAGACATGGTAAAAAGATCTAAGATGTATATTCAGAATCATAATCTATAAACAAAAAGAGAAGGACACACTGTGAGATACTGTAAGAGATCCAGATGGGGGTCGAGATTTTATCTTGATATCATACTGGGTCGTTAGGGTTAGGATCCATATATGGGTTTCTTTTGGTATCGAGGTTTTCTATATACCTGGGGTCTCAAGTGACACCCTGATAAATGTTAGCGGTCCTGTACCTTCGTTGGATTTCTAGGTAGTTTTCGTCTTACTTATTTCTTCTAAAACTCTATATATATATATATATATTTGTGTGTGTGTGTTACCTTATAATGAGTCAATACTTTCCTTCTTTTATATGGATATCGAAAACTGTTTAAAAATAATTCATACTATAAGTAAAACTATTTTTAAGTATAATTTTCGGTATCTCAACGTGTACCGAATCACTTATTTGTTGTAAGTAAAACTTTTATGATTTAAATATTACTTTTTCGAAATACATAAAACTAGCTTACTTGGAGTACATTGGTCGTACATTAGTCGTAAGTTTAGTCTCGTCGTTTGTAAGGATCATTGGAGAATCTTGTGACTTTATCTTGAACGAAACAAGGGGTTTGGAAAGAATGGAGGAACCTCAGTGACGCGATCGTTCCCATTACTGATAAGACTGTAGATTGATAGTCAAAGAAATCGGACACCAACTGAAAGACATATTCCTTAATATGTTATACTTAAGAAAAAAGTGAAACAAACAAAGTGAGTCATCAAAGACTGAACATGTGAGTTTCGTAGACCCCTTTTGCTCCAAGTCTGTTTCCTTATTTAGATCGATAAAGAGTCAGTCACCACTCCTTTTAGTTTGACTGTGAAAAAGGACATTTCTGTCTCTTTATAAATGGTTGTAAGTATTTTTTATTTCACGCGTTGAAATATGGTATAGTACAACAACAAGAGATCAGTGATTGAGGACAGGTCATCAAGACGTTGGGGTACCTACATCGAGTGACCAAAGGAGACAGGTACCCTAAAGGGTCTGTTTTTTGACCTCACCCAACGGTAAAGGAAGAGGTCGCATAGAAGGGTTGTGGCACTAGTTCGGACGTAGAGAACGTGACTGTCCGTCTAAGGAAGGGTGACTCAGTGGTTCCTTCGGGATTGTATAGTATGACTGAAATTCTATATTTATCTCGTTTATCAAAGTTTCTCCATTCTTAAGTCCCTTGTATCGTGGATTTTAATAAATATTTTTTGTTTTTTTATGAATTACTATTTTTAAATCGGTACATTATCTTATTTCGTTGAAATTATTTTCATAGGTCATAGTGTATATTTTAATATACATTTATTACCAGGTTTTTATTTTTACACCGTTTAGTATATTAATATTTTTATCGTAAAACTCTTAATTGTGAACGTTCAATCTCCGTCGTTCCTGATGATCACGGTATTAGAGTAAAAAAAAAATGAATCTTTAATTACGTTCAATACGTCTAAACGATTTAATTTTTACATAAACTGAGGTAATACATTTCAGTTTTATAAATTGGTTCTTTGTATTTTTACTTTTGTATTTATAATTTTTAATTCTCTCTCCGTCTCTTCTTTGAAGATGTTTAGATAAATGTACAAAACGAATTTTAGTAAATTTTACGGAGAAATATAAAAGAGGGAAGGACTAAAGGTGACCCAATTTTATAAATACAAAGTCAAGTCAAGTCAAGTCAGCGAATCAGCACAGGTTGAGAAACGCTGGGGTGCTTAGCGTCGTACGGTCCGGAGGGACAGGTAGTGGTTGAGGGTCTCAAGTGAGTTTGAGTGCAGGTAGCTCAGTCACTACTGTAGGTCGGTAGAGTAGGAGCCAGCAAGGGAAGAGGAGGACGGGGGTTAGGGAGGGTCGTAGTCTCAGTAAAAGGTCACTCAGTTGAGAAGCGTACTCCACCGGTTTCATGACCTCAAAATCGAAATCGTAGTAAGGAAGGTTTCTTTAGGGTCCCAACTAGAGGAAGTCTTACCTGACCAACCTAGAGGAACGACAGGTTCTCTGAGAGTTCTCAGAAGAGGTTATGGTGTCAAGTTTTCGTAGTTAAGAAACCGTTAGTCGGAAGAAGTGTCAGGTTGAGAGTGTAGGTATGTACTGGTGTCCTTTTTGGTATCGGAATGATCTGCCTGGAATCAGCCGTTTCATTACACTGACGAAAACTTATATGATAGATCCAACCAGTATTGAAAAGAAGGTTCCTCATTCGCAGAAAATTAAAGTACCGACGTCAGTGGTAGACGTCACTAAAACCTCGGGTTTTTTTATTTCAGACTGTGACAAAG
>SJYO01041852.1:8444776-8498468 GCA_006410555.1 Capra ibex | reverse complement strand
CTTACTTCGTCCCGTTTCTGATTATCTCAAAACGGTTCTCTTACGTGACCAGTATCGTTTGTGGGAGAAGGTTGTTGTGTTCTCTTCTGAGATGTGTACCTGTAGTGGTCTATCAGTTGTGGCTTTAGTCTAACTAATATAAGAAACGTCGGTTTCTACCTCTTCGAGATATGTCAGTTGTTTTTGTTCTGACCCTCGACTGACACCGAGTCTAGTACTTGAGAAATAATGGTTTAACTCTGAGTTTAACTTCTTTCATCCCTTTTGGTGATCTGGTGAGTCCACACTGGAGTTAGTTTAGGGAATACTAATATGTCACCTTCACTCTTTATCTAAATTCCCGGATCTAGACTATCTATCTCACGGACTACTTGATACCTTACTCCAAGCACTGTAACATGTCCTCTGTCCCTAGTTTTGGTAGGGGTACCTTTTCTTTACGTTTTTTCGTTTTACCGAAAGACCCCTCCGGAACGTTTATCGTCACTTTTCTTCTCTTCGTTTTTCGTTTCCTCTTTTCCTTTCTATATTCGTAGACTTACGTCTCAAGGTTTCTTATCGTTCTTCTCTATTCTTTCGGAAGAAGTCGCTAGTCACGTTTCTTTATCTCCTTTTGTTGTCTTACCCTTTCTGATCTCTAGAGAAGTTCTTTTAATCTCTATGGTTCCCTCGTAAAGTACGTTTCTACCCGAGATATGTTCTGTCTTTACCAGACCTGGATTGTCTTCGTCTTCTATAATTCTTCTCCACCGTTCTTATGTGTCTTTTTGACATGTTTTTACTAGAAGTACTGGGTCTATTAGTGCTACCACACTAGTGAGTAGATCTCGGTCTGTAGAGCCTTACACTTCAGTTCACCCGGAATCTTTCGTAGTGATGTTTGTTTCGATCCGTACCTTTAGGTGAGGTCATAAGAACAGACCTCTTAGGGTACCCGTCTCCTTGGACCACCCGATGTCAGGTATCTTAGTCTCTCAACCTGTGCTGACTTCGTGGAATCGTCCGTACGTACGTTACTGTTTTTAGGTAAAACCGTCCTTGGTAAGGTAAGGTCACTTTGTTGTTGACTTGTTACCATGGTGAGGATGAGCACCAGAGTCCGGTTGATTCATTATTATTACACTGTTAATTACATTATCACTTTTAACTCGTCTTTATCTACTCTATCTGTTTACTATTCCTTTTAATTGTGTCTGTTTACACCTAAGGAAATTGTCCACTTATTTTAACTATCTGAGGATTTTAACTATCTACTATTATAAGACTCTCTTTCTTTCACTTTCCTTATACCTGATGAAATACTGTTTAAAGTGTTGAATCCTTTATACTTAAATTCTATTTTATCTTATAAACTTTTGGGACATAACCGATTTCTAAAATTAAGTAATAGTTTTTGTAAGGATCTTTTTAGATGTCCGGGTTTATCAAACAGATCACTTCATGATTTTATTTATTCTATCTTTTATAGACTTTTTTTTTTCTTTTATAGACTTCTTTCCTCCCTTTTTTACGTATGAAAAAAAAAAAAAAANACTTCTTTCCTCCCTTTTTTACGTAAAAAAAAAACTCCAGTCACAATTGTTCTATCTTTATGGTCCATTTTCGTAAGAAATAATAAACATATAGTTAATGGGAGTATGTGTGTTCGTATTTATGAATTGTTACATATCTGTTTAGTTAATCCGTTATATTTTTGTCCTATTGTATAATACCTTTTACAATGAAGAGAATCCTTACATTTAAACCTAATTTTAAGGTTTTAATGAATTACATAAAATGTTATAATCATTTTATTTTGTTTATTTAGTATACCGATAGAATTATCTTCTTCCAATTAAACCGTTTCAAATAGTAGATAAGGACTATTTTTAGTTCTCGCTCAAACGTACACAATTTTTGGATATCAACGGAGTATACTACTTCACTTCACTCCAGCGAGTCAGTACAGGCTAAGAAACGCTGGGGTACCTGACATCGGATGGCCCGAGGAGGTAGGTACCCTAAAAGGTCCGTTCTCATGACCTCACCCCACGGTAAAGGAAGAGGTCTCCTATAAGGACTGGGTCCCTAGTTTGGACCCAGAGGGCGTAACATCTGTCTACGTAATGGTAGACTCAGTGTTCCCTTCGAAGTATACCACTTCGATCACTGGTTTGGTTCGTATAACTAAGAATGATAAAAAAAAGTCGTGACATGATCTCTTCAATAGGTAATTTAAATGTTTTTCTTTTATTTCTGTGTATATAACTTTTGCTTCTCCATTTCGGGAAAAGTGTTTACTTTACTAACGAACGTATCCTTATGGATTCAAAAATCTCCTCTTTATAATCTTGATGAATCACTTTAATCTTTACAAGGTCTATTTTCTAGTTTTACACTTTTACATAATGTAAATGTATATGATCTAAATTTGTGAATTTTTACTTTTTTTTTAATATTTAGGGAAAATATTATCATAGTGTTTGTATTCTACAATTTCTCGTGTAAAGTGTTTGATGAAAGATCAAAGGATTTTGATGTTTTATAACGACTCTCTTTTATTATTTTAAGACCCATTTACCCTTTAATATGGTACAAGTACTTAACCTGTATATATAAATAAATTCTAAGGGTAAGACAGGACATACTAGTCACAAAATCTAGTAAGTTTACAAAAAGAACACCCTTACTTATGAGACTGTAAATACACTTTTTTATGTTTTCAAGATCTTAAAGACTTTCGTCGAACATTTCACTTGTGTTTTAACCTCCTACATATGATAACGTGTAGTTCTGAAAGATATTTTGACTTCACTAAACAAAAGTACTATTTATTTTTAATAATTACGTTCTCTTAACTCAAGTCTTTGTCTGGACGTTTATATTCCAGTTAACTAAAACTCTTTCCACTGTTAAATGTCACTTCTCTAATTTAAGTCACTTCTCTAATTTATTTAAAATTTAACATGACTTTGTCGGTCTATGTTAAATCCTCCTTTTTTACCGTAAGAGAATTTGGTACGTGTTTATTTATAATTAAACTTGTCCTAGTATTTATATTTAAATCTCAAATTTTAGTATGTCGAAGACATCCTTCCTGACTACGACTTCGATTTCGAGATTATGAAACCCGTTGTCTACGTTTCTCGAGTGAATAACCTTTTCTGGAATTACGACATTTTTAACTCCCGTTCTCCTCTTCCCCAGTTGTCTCTTACTCTACCAACCGTAGTGACTGAGTTTCCTATACTCAAACTTGTTTGAGTCCCTTTATCACTAACTGTCTCTTCTGACCGCACGTCAAGAACCCCAGTGTCTCAGTCTATATCGAATCACTGTCTTGTTCTTTATTGTCCTCCTTTTGTTATATAGTCACCGGAGTGTAATCCATTGTTAAAGACTTTGACCTGAACCTTTCGTCGTTATAATTTTTAATATATGATCTATATTAATTTTAGTTTATAAAAGTCTCCTAGAGTAAGTAAAAACCACCCTGACATTTTACTGTGTTGGTGAAACCTTCTGTCAAACCCCTGAAGAATGTTATCATTTGTACGTGAATGTCAGGTCGTTAGAAAGGGGTTTACTTAAATTTAGAATACACATGTGTCTTTTGATATGTACTTACAAATATGATTATTGTCGAAATATTAACGGTATTGAATCTTCATTGGTTCTTTATGACGATATTCACTTACTTCTTCATTTGATCTGTCACCTTATAATAAGTTTTGACTTTCTTTACTCGACAGTTCGGTCTTTTTCTTCTTAATTTACGTATAACGAGTCACTTTATTCGGTTAAACTTTTACCGATGTATGATATACCAAGGTTAATATACTGTAAGATCTTTTCCGTCTTGATACCTCTGCCATTTTATTCTCACTGAAAGTCCGTGAAGATCCCTAAGTCACCCTTTCCTCCCTCGCTGCTTATCCTCCTCGTGTCTATTAAAAATCCCGTCACTGTAAGTCAGTAAGTGTACTCCCCTACTCCTTACTTATTCCTCATACACTCTTGAGACGTGAAAGGTGAATCAAAACGAAACCTGGGATCTTGACGAGACTTTTTAATTTTTAATTTTTTCTTTTCAATTTAAAAACAATGAGTTTTATGTGATGGTTTATTTCTTCATTCCATCCATCTTACTTACGATTTATAAACATTTTATATATTGTGAATGTCTTGTATAACTTTAAAGTATTTCTTGAGCGGGTAGGGTCCTGACTCTATTCTTTTAAAGTTCCCCATGGACGTCGTAGGAAATGAGATTTTACTTAACGGGTTTCTTTACATATTTCGTGGTTCTTCGGTCGAACTTTTCTGAGGACTGAATTAGACCCTGTTACACTTATAGTCTTATATGTTACTGTCTTACATACATCGAGTAACTTATTTTTTGTAATCTGGAATAAATATATTTATATAGTTATTATTTATCTCCCTTTTTCGAAAATTGTATCTCACGATTGATATATTAGTTTTTATACCTACTTTCCAATTACTCTTTGTTATATAAACGTTTTAAAGTTTTACCTAAGAGGTCATAATAGATAACTTTTGTTCTCACTTAAGTGAGGTGACCTTTTGGGACTCTTATTAAGATTTTGATTTACCGATTTTAATTGTAATGGTAATTACTTTATTTAGTTTACAGAAAGAAGGACTATACAACGTAAATCTTTCTGTTAAAGTATAAACGGTTTTACACATATTTGACTTAAATTCATATTTTTTTAGACGGAGGTTATGTCCTCTGGGTCTAAGCTAGGGATTCAACCCTACTAGGGGACCTCTTCCTTTACCGTTGGGTGAGGTTATAACAACGGACCGTTTAAGGTAACTGGCTCCTTGGACCGTCCGATGCCAGACACCGTAGTGTTCTCAGCCTGTACTGAATCACTGATTTGGTGGCGTTGGTTATATTCTTTGTATGTTTAGTTCCCTACAAAAATTTTGAATAACGGTTTTAGTCTCTTCTACTTCTGACTCATAAATGAAGCTAATTTCTAATGATTGTGTATCGTTGATAACTATTTACGTCACGTATCCGATTTGAACTTAGAACCTGACCCTTATTTTCATATTAACACATTAAATGAAACTCTGCCAACTTTAATTTTACATGACATCTAATCTATTATTTTTAAATAGTACAATTTAAAATACTAAAACTATTGACGTGACACTATACACGTAACGCATAAACTTGGTTTCTGAAACAAAACTCCCTTTTGTGTACCTTTACAAATCCCAATTTACCCTTACAAAGGTTGGATGACAGTTTGTCGTGGGAAGGGAAACGGACGATCACGGTCAGTCATTATTATTGACGCGTTTGGCTTTAGTACGGTTCAATGACACTTTTTGATGATTACATGGTACTGAAAATTCTAAAAACAGTTTTGTAATTTTTAAGAGAATGAAAGAAAATATTATATATCTCATTAATTTTAATCACTTTGATTTTACATAGAATTTAAGACATTCTTCCGTTACCGTGGGGTGAGGTCATGAGAACGGGCCTTTTAGGGTACCTACCTCCTCGGACCATCCGACGTCAAGTACCCCAGCGTTTCTCAGCCTGTACTGACTCACTGAAGGGAAAGTGAAAAGTGAAAGTACGTAACCTCTTCCTTTACCGTTGGGTGAGGTTACAAGAACGGACTTCTCAGAGTCCCTACCCCCTCGGACCACCCGACGGTAGATACCCCAGTGTGTCTCAGCCTGTGCTGACTTCACTGAATCGTCGTCGTTACATTTTTATGACAGTCTCCTGGGTCTCTAGTTTAACGGTTGTAAGTGATCTAGTATCTTTTTCATTCCTTTGAGGTTTTTTGTAGACGAAGTAACTGTGATTTCGGAAACTCACACACCTAGTGATGTTTGATACCTTTTAATAATTTCTCTACCCTCATGGTCTAGTGGAGTGGACAGAGGACTCTTTGGACATACGTTCTGTTCTTCGTTGTTAATTTTGACCTGAACCCTATTTTTAACCGAATTTTGTGTTGCAAGTAAGTTTTTTGATTCTAGGACCGTATACCAGGGTAGTGAAGTACCGTTTATCTTCCCTTTTTGCATCTTTGACACTGTCTAAAAGAAAATAACCCGAGTTTTTAGTGACGTCTATTACTGACTTCGGTGTTTTAATTTTTCTACGAACGAGGAACCTTCTTTTGGATACTGTTTGCATCAGTCGCATAATTTTTCGTCTCCGTAGTGAAACAGCTGTTTCCAAGTATATCAGTTTCGATACCGAAAAGGTCGTCAGTACATACCTACACTCTCAACCTGGTATTTCTTCCGACTCACGGTTTCTTAACTACGAAGGTTTAACACCACGACCTCTTCTGAGAACTCTCAGGGAACCCATCGTTCCTCTAGTTTGGTCAGTCTGGAGTTCCTTCAGATGAGACTTATAAGTAACCTTCCTGACTACGACTTCGACTTTGAGGGCTATGAAACCGGTGTGCTATACTTTAATTCCCGTCCTCCTCTTCCCGTGTGATCTCCAACTATACCAACCTACCGTAGTATCTGAGTTACCTGTACTCAAACTCGTTTGAGACCCTTTATCATTTTCTGTCCCTTCGGACCACACGACGTCAGGTACCCCAGTGTTTCTTATCCTGTACTGACTCACTGACTTGTTGTTTACATTTTTATAATCTTTATAAATGTTAATTTAATAAAATGAAAAAAGACATTTTGAATCGCTCTTTAAACTTTTAACGAACGAAGGAAAGGTAGTATAATAAATGTTATATATACTCGTGGAAAAATAGGGAATCACGTAATAATAAGACGAAGAATTCAATCCTAACCGAAGATTACAAAATAGGAAACGTGAAAGCTATTACATTTTATAGAGGCTCTCAAACAAATTACACCAAGAAAATGGTCTTAGCGAAGACTTTGTAGTAGTAGAAAGAAATTCGTAAACAGAGTAAATAAATACCGGTATTTTAACGGAAATAATTGAGGAAATAATTGAAGGATACCAACGTATGAAACAGAGAGTTTATAACTACCTTAGTTGTAAGAGTACCGTCCGAGATAAAGAAGGTACTGAGGAAAATACAAGTTGAAATCAAAGTAAGATCGTAATAGTGCAAAGTAAACAAACAACGTGAAAGTGTAAACAGATAGTCATAGAAGGAAACATCAAGTAAAAATATTTTACGGTATACCCAAATAGTAACCCTCTATTCATTAACGATGTGTGAAAAGATAAACTCTCCCTTGACTTATTGTCTATATATCACTGTCTCTTGACCGTCAGAGACTTTCTTTATTGTATCAATCAGTGATTAGTACTACTTGTACACGATAAATGTATTATTAAATATCCTGACTTCTCGATCGTCACTTCAACTATAAGATGTTAAGTCAAGTCAGGAAGTCAACACAGACTGAAAAAGGCTGGGGTACCTGACGTCGTGCGGTCCGAAGGGACAGACAGTAATTGAGGACCTCGAACGAGTTTGAGTACAGGTAGTTCAGCCACTATATGGTGTCATTGACTTTAGACTTGAAACAACAACCCGGACCATAATATGTTTATTTTAAACCATTGACTTTAAATAAAAATACCTTCAGTACATTCCCGAGACACCCACAAATATACAGACACATTAATACACTTGTTCATGTGTAAACACGTACGTCTATAAAAAAACGACTCCGTTTCTGTCTTTATCTCTTCGTCCAACCCGTTTCACTACACTTGTTAATAGACACCATTACTCCAAAGTAATATGACAAGAACTTTGAAAGGACATTCAAAGTTTAGTATCGTATTATTTTTAAACCTACTAATTTATTTTTTTGTTCCTTTACTTTATGATTGAAGGAGAAAGAGTTCTGACGAAACCGATAAACTCCAGAAAAAACAAAGGTACACTTAACACTTTAAAAAACAAGATCAAGACACTTTTTACGGTAACGATTAAACTATCCTTAGTGTAACTTAGACATCTAACGTGAACCATCGTATCAGTAAAAGTTTTATAGTTAAGAAGGATGGGTCCTTGTACCTTATAGTGAGGTAGACAAATACAGTAGAAACTAAAGAAAGTAGTCATAGAAGATTAAAAGACACATGTAAAGAAAACAGAGGAATTCATTCAAATAAGGATCTGTAAATTAAGAAAAAACAACGTTACCACTTACCATAACTACGGAATTAAAGAGAAAGACAAAAAAATAACAATCATATATCTTCACGTTCACTAAAGACACATAACTAATACATAGGACATTGAAACAATTTAAGAGACTAATCGAGATCATTAAAAGATTATGATAGAAATCCCAAAAGATACATGTCATAGTACAGTAGACGTTCTTCACTCTCGAATTGAAGAAGAAAAGGTTAGACCTAAGGAAGATAAAGAAAAAGAAGAGACTAACGATATCTATCCTGAAGGTTTTGATACAACTTTTTATCACCAATTTCACCTGTCGTAATGAACAAGGACTAGAATCCCCCTTAAGAAAGTCAAAAAATGGTGACTCTTATTGTAAAAGACATCCGAATAGTATATACCGGAAATCATACAACTCCATCCAAGGAAGATACGGGTGAATAACTTCTCAAATTTAGTCTTTACCCACGATTTAAAACAGTTTCCGAAAAAGACGTAGATAATCAAAAATAGAACGTTAAAAATTATACCACATAGTGTGACTAACTAAACGTATATAACTTCTTAGGAACATAGGGACCTTATTTGGGTTGAACTAGTACCATATACTCGAAAAACTACACAACAACTTAAGACAAACGATTTTAAAACAATTCCTAAAAACGTAGATACAAGTAGTCACTATAACTGGATATCAAAATAAATAAACACAACAGAAACATACCAAAACTATAGTCCCACTACCGCCGGAGTTTCTTACTCAAACTTTCACAAACAGGGAGACATTAAAAAACTTTCTCAAAACCTTCTGATCCGTAATCGAGAAGAAATTTACAAACTATGTTAAGAGAATACTTCGGTAGAACAGGACCGGAAAACAAAAAACCCTCTAAAAAATAATGTCAAAGTTAAAGTCATGAACATTAACCCAATAAATATTAAAGATAAAGAAGGACCGAGTCAGAACCTTCTAACTTGAAAAGATTCTTAGATAGGTAAAGAAGGTCCAATAAGCAAAATAACGGTACATCCACAAGTATTATCAGAGAATATTTTCAAGACGTAATAAACAACATTGAAGAGGAAAAAGTAAAAATTAAAACAGCTAAAATAAGGGAAAAAAGGACTACTCAGACTGATTTCCACACAATTAAAACAAATAGAAGAGTTTCTTAGTCGAAAATCAAAATAATTAGAAATGATAACAAAGAAAGTAAAGAAAAACTAAATAAAGACGAACCAAGAAATACTAATGAAAGGAAGACGATTAAAACCCAAAAAAATCAAGAAAAAAAAGGTCAACAAAATCCACGGATCAGCTACAAAAAGAATAAAGAACTCCATCCTAACATAACGATATTTGAAGGGAGAATCCCGACGAAAACGACGTAGGGTTTCCAAAACTCAACACAAAAGTAACAGTAAATAAAGATCTTAACAAAACTAAAGGGAAAACTAAAGAAGTCATTGGACAACCGATAAACCGTTATATAACAAATTAGACGTACACAAACACAAAGAATGTCATAAAAAAGAACTTTAATTATAGATCAGAGTATCCCAACACCAGTCTCTTCTACGAACTATACTAAAGTTAAAAGAACTTAAATGACTCCAAACTAAACACTGGGTTCTCCACCAGATAGTACTTCTAACAAGGTACACGTGAACTCTTCTACCACATAAGAAGACGTAAATCTACCTTACAGTACTTGTATAGTCAATCTAGGTAGAGTAGATTAAATAGTAAAATTTGACACTAAGGAATAATTAAAGGACAAAACTATTAGACAGGCAACCACACTCGCCCCACAATTTCAGGGGATGATAATAATACAATGACAGTTAAAGAGAAAAATAAAGACAATTACAAACAGAATACATAACTCGGCGAAGATACAACCCACGTATCTATAACGTTAACAATACAGAAGGAGAACCTAACTGGGGAACTAGTAATACATCACAGGAAAGAATAGAGAACATTATAAGAAATAAAAATCTAGATAAAACAGACTATACTCCTAAAGATGAGGTTTAAAGAAAACGAACATGATATAAAGTAAACGTACCTGATATAAAAAGGTAAATTGAAAGTCAGATTTACACAGGAATCCAGACTTCACCCACAGAATATTTATCGTATATATACTCAAAACAAAAACATAGGTAAGTCGGTCAGACACAGAAAACCAACCTCACAAATTAGCTAAATGCAATGTTATCAATAACTATATATAACAGGATAATAGGGTCTCCAGAGCCTCTGATAGGAGTCAAGAAAATTAAGAAAAATGAAATAAGACTAGAAGTCTTCAATAAAGGTGGTAAAATAGAAGGTCGAATGACTAAGTAAGAAGACGAAGTCTATAAGACGAGAACTAAGGAAGATCTCATAAAAATTGAAACCATTAACACAACAAACAGAGACATACAAATAAGAAATTAAGAAGATCCAGAAACAATTAACTAAGAACGTAAAAGACGTAATACAAAAGTTCCAAAAACTAGTAGAAATGATAGTAATAAGACTTAAGGAAAAGTCCATAAAACGGATAAGGGAGAAGTAAAGAAACCTGAAGACACAATGATCAAACAAAGAAGTAAACATATCATAAATAGACGGAAAAGTAATAATGATAATAAAAATTTTAAATGACGTAAACCCCAGAGGGAAAGGGTCTTAAGTTGTAACTTAAGAAAGAAGGAAAACCAAAGACGGGAGGATTCAAACAAGGTCACCAAACATATTTGAAACATATTCCACTCTTAACACCACTCAAAAAACAAACAAACAAATAGGAGACTACCCGTTCCGACTCACTCCACCGTCAGGAAAGACGACTACTAACCCAAACATACAAAGACTACAACAACAACAACAACAATAAAACGTCGAATCTACTCCGTAGGACGTGTCCCACTACCAACCCATTACGACCCAGAACATAAGTTCACCAAAGGAGACACACTCAAGAGTGATATACTATGAGGGATCAAAGACTTTCTCTACCCTTATGGTCTGATGGACTAAACGGAGAACTCTTTACACATACCTCCAGTTCTTCGTTGTCAATCTTGATCTGCACCTTGTTGTCTCACCAAGGTTTATCCCTTTCCTCATGCAGTTCCGACATATAACAGTGGGACGAATAAATTGAAGATATGTCTCATGTAGTACTCTTTGCGACCTGACCTTCTTTGTGTTCGACCTTAGTTCTAACGACCCTCTTTATAGTTATTGGAGTCTATACGTCTACTGTGGTGGGAATACCGTCTTTCACTTCTCCTTGATTTTTAGGAGAACTACTTTCACTTTCTCCTCTCACTTTTTCAACCGAATTTCGAGTTGTAAGTCTTTTGCTTCTAGTACCGTAGACCAGAGTAGTGAAGTTCCCTTTATCTACCCCTTTGTCACCGTGTCACAGTCTGAAATAAAACCCCCCGAGGTTTTAGTGACGTCTATCACTAACGTCGCTACTTTAATTTTCTGTGAATGAGGAACCTTCTTTTCAATACTGGTTGGATCTATCGTATAAGTTTTCGTCTCTGTAATGAAACGACTGATTCCAGGCAGATCAGTTCCGATACCAAAAAGGTCACCAGTACATACCTACACTCTCAACCTGACACTTCTTTCGACTCGCGGCTTCTTAACTACGAAAACTTGACACCACAGCTTCTTCTGAGAACTCTCAGGGAACCTGACGTTCCTCTAGGTTGGTAAGTTAAGACTTCCTCTAGTTGAGACCCTAAAGAAACCTTCTTTACTACGATTTTGCCTTTGAGGTCATGAAACCGGTGGAGTACACTTCTCAACTGAGTAACCTTTTCTGAGACTACGACCTTCCTTAACCCCCGTCTTCCTTGTCCCCTGCTGCCCCCTACTCTACCGACCTACCGTAGTGACTGAGCTACCTGCACTCAGACTCACTTGAGACCCTCAACCGCTACCTGCCCCTCCGGACCGTACGACACTAAGTACCCTAGTGTTTCTCAGTCTGTGCTAACTCGCTGACTTGACTTGACTTCACTTGACTTTAAGTGAAGAGACCATCAGCTCCCACAACCTCAGTCACGAGAGTGAGGTTTCCGAGTCCCGAACTAGAGACAAGTCCTTATTTCTAAGGTATTCATCAAACAATTCACTCTACACCATAATTCACTCTAATTTTGTTTTCGGGTTTTACTCATTAATTTCTACTTGGGGTCTGTTTACCGTCAATGTTTTAGTCCGTTTATTATTAATTTTATTACCTTATAGGTGTATATATATATGTATATATATGTGAATATTCGATTCAGTTTATCAGGTTGTTTTTATTTCACGTTATCTATCTGGGTCTCTTGTTGTCTTTCGTTTTTAATACAGATGGTCAATTCTTGTTTGATTTATTTCGTGTTTGACCTTTTGTTTTCATTTTATTATATAGTTCACCCCTGATATTGTTACTTTTGTTTTGATTCTTTATACAAATCTCCTTTCCTTTTTTCTTTTCTTTTCTTTCTTTCTGATCTATACATTTCAATTTATCTCCATCTATTTCTTCTAAACCGGAAGGTACCGGCCAGTCTAACATTTCTTAGACGGACGTTTCACCCTCTGGACCCAAACTAGGGACTTAACCCTTCTAGGGCACCTCTTCCTTTACCGTTGGGTAAGGTCATAAGAACGGACTTCTTAGGGTACCTAACTCGTCGGAATGTCCGATGTCAGGTACCCCAACGTTTCTCAACCTGTTATGACTCACTGTTTGTCTGGGGTTTTCTTCAAAATATATATAATTTCTAATTGACGTTCACCTTTTGTTGTTTTCCTCTTTGTTTATTTATTTATTTATATCCTTTTTATTATTATCTAAATTTCTTTAAAATTTTTCTTTTTTTTAAAATTTTTTCCTCCTTCTTCTTTAAAATTTTTCTTTTTTTTTAAATTTTTCCTTTTAAGATGTCTTGACGTTTTCGGGTTACATCTCCGTCTCAAAATTTGTTGTTATTTACCATACTGAATTTTTTTTGTTTTTGTTTTTGTTTTTGAGTCTTCGAGTTAATCTAAAGTACCACGGTTATTTTAACTGTCGATGTTGTCTCCCCTAATTTTTTTTTTTCCCTCCTTTTTTTCTTTTTTTTTATAGGTTTTCTTACATGTCTTGTTCAGTTTTGTATTCTTATTATTTACGGAAAGAGTTCAGTGAGACAGTCTCAGGAAAGGGAGAGACTCTCAGTGTCAGATGGAATGGAGGGATACTACATGAGGTTATGACACGACCAGAGACCTGGACGTCGAGTCTAAGATTAGAGTAGGATGAGGACACACAGGAACGGAGGTCACAGGTGTCGATAGTTTTGATCACGTAATGAAAACAACCGTGAGAGTTATAGAAAAATATATAAGGCATCTGTGTCTCAGACGGATCAACCAACACACCTAAATAAATAAATCAAATTTAAATAAATAAAATTAACCTCCGATTAATGAAATGTTATAACATAACCAAAACGGTATGTAGTCGTACTTAGGCGGTGCCCACATGTGCACAAGGGTTAGGACTTGGGGGGAGGGTAGAGGGAGGGGTATGGTAGGGAGACCCAGATAGGGTCACGTGGTCGGGGTTCGTAGGATATGGGACGTAGCTTGGATCTGACCACTAAGAAAAGAATATACTATAATATGTCTAAAGTTACGGTAAGAGGGTTTAGTAGGGTGGGAGAGGGAGAGGGTGTCTCAGGTTTTCTGACAAGATATGTAGACACAGAGAAAACGACAGAACGTATGTCCCAATACAATGGTAGAAAGACTTTAGTCTGTGACTTCTCCAACACACCTAAATTAGACTTCAAACATTCCGACCACCCTTATATAACCCAGAATAAGGAATCGGTGTGACGGGGACCCAAAGATAACACACACACACACAAAAAGAGTGGAAACGTACAGTCAGCAGGGGACTCCAAACGAGGACTCCGACGGAACCTCCTGAACCCAAACCGGGAAAAATTCCGGTCCACACCTCCACCACGTCGACGAACCCAGCGTCCCCGAGACCGTCGTGGTCCATGAGTTCCCTCAACCGTCGATCCCGTCGTCCTTTGTATCACGAGATCTTCCCATACCGTCGGGTACAACCGGTTACGCGAAGTCATAAGAACGGACCTCTTTGTGGGACTGTCTCTTCGGACCGTCCGGTGTCATGTCCCAGTGGTTCTTAACCTATACTGACTTCGTTGGGACGAACGTATCTACGTTCTGAAAGAAAACGGACACCGTTGAGACTGGGTCACTCCCAACTCACACTTACACCGTGTCGACGAACCGAACGTCCCTGGGACCCCCACACAGTTCACGTGTCCCTGTGCCTGACGGAGACGGTGTCCGCAATACCGGGGTAGTCTCAGAAAAAAGTTCGGAGAACATCAACCACTAGTCTTCCTGAGAAACCGGTCAGAAAGAGGTATGGAGATGGGTAAGTCTGTGAATCTCCCGAGAGAACGGACCCCAGGACGAGACAACAATCCACTAACTCCGTATATCTCCCTGGAGAGACCGACCCCAAGATGAGACATCTAGTCACGTAGTCCGTGAATTTCCCCGTGGAACTCATAGACTACCCCAGGAGGAGACGACAAGAAGCGTGGTCTATGAATTTCCTCGTGGGACACACCCTAGGATAAGACATCAAACCACAGTCCGTGAAATACCCGGTCAGATAACAAGTGGACGACTACGACGGTACACCCCTTCTCTCTTTGATACCACTACTAAGGTGACGGATACACACGGGGTCGTCATAGTGAAACAAAGGTACCGAAGGACCGAAAGGAAGTGTCCGTAAAGGGTGGTGTTAGAGGAGGGAGTGTCGGGAAACTAGGTAGAGAAGTGTCAGTTATCGTTGGTAGTGGGACCCTAAAGGGGTGTTAGGGATTTGAGGTCGAGGGTCGGTGAAGTGGAAGACCCCGGGACACAGGGACCGACGCCGTTCCTGACAGACTAAGAGTAAGGTAAATCCGACGGTGTCTAGTCGACAAAGTTAGAGTCGCAATATACAAAGGAGAGACTGAGTCTGTCAACGGGACTACACCCCTACCCTGACGACGAAGTCAAGGGGGTGGGTACCTCCCGTCCAGGTCAGGAGGATGGTGATGATAAAGGAGGGGATCAAGGAGACAGGATGGCTCAAAACACACCAAGATATATAAGAAAAGGTACCAGTTCATGAGGAGAGGTAAGAGTCGACCATAACACGTGCGTGAAACACAGACTTCCACATAAGGACTACATAGGTACCTCTCTCTACATAAGGTATAGACGGAAAAGGAGGTGGTAAAACAAGAGAAGGTCGTACCTCCTGGAAATAAACATCGTACGTTTGAGAGTCAACACCGGTCACCCTAGATCAAAGGACTGGTCTCTAGTTACGTAAGGAGAGACGTAACCCTTGTACTTCATAACCGGTGACCTGGTGGTCACTACAGGGACCTTTGGTCTTTAGGAAAATTTTTTAGGAAATAATTTTATAGGTTTTATTTTGATAAATCCTTGTCCATCTCTTTTACTTTTTGATATCAAAATCGTCTCTAGAGTTTACGTTAACCTCTATAACAATCGTTTGATTTCATCACTGAGTCAGACAAAAAGTTTTACCAACAGTGAATTACGAGGTAAAGATTCCTCATTTTATCTAAACATTGTTCAAAAGGTAAAAGGATTATCAAGGACCTGTTCTAAACGGAGAGTTGAACTAGTAGAAAAGATAAAAATAAAATAAATAAAAACTAGGTCAATAAGTCACCGAATGGAGCACTGAGTCTGACATTTCTTAGACGGACGTTACGTCCTCTGGGTTTAAGTTAGGGACCCAACCCCTCTAAGGGACCTCTTCCTTTATTATTGGGTGACGTCATAAGAACGGACCTCTTAGGGTACCTGTCTCCTCGGACCGTTCGTTGTCAGGTACCCCAATGTCTCAACCTGTACTGACTCGTTCGTTGTGAAATTAAGTCACGATGTTAGACACTATAGATAGTCTTCGTAGAAAAATACTTACCTCTAGACAGTTATCGGGAAGATATTTATAAACAAGTATGACGACAATTAAAATTGGTTATAAAAAATAAAGTTGAGGACAAAATATAATAAAAACTAATTTTCGATATTCGTGAAAACACATATTTATTGACCTTGACTGACCTTGAATTATATGTAATATTTATAGAGTTAGTGAAATTTTTTCAAAACTAAACGGGTGGTAAACGAGTAGATTTATACAAAAAAGAATGTAAAGTACGACTTCTAACTCAACGCTTTCTTGTTTACACTTTTATTTTGTTTGTTTTTTTGTCAAACATCTTTTTTTTTATGTAGAAATATTGTTGAATCCTTTACTCTACACAAGGTGTCTGTGATACTAAGAGACTGGTTTAGAGACTGACACTCTTACAGACGTATCGAATGACGACTTAGGAAAGGTTCTTTAGTCTACTTCCTTCGACGGAATAGTTATAAAACCAAGAGGGTCTCTTGACCGAAAGTCACTGACTAACGTCCCCTCTTACAACTTTCTTAATTCGGAGAAAGAAGAATAATTATATGAAGACTTTCCTGGTAGGGTAGAGGTCTCGTGACTATCTTGGTAGACTCCTGTGTGTACACCGGAGACACATCAAACTAAAGAGGGAATGGTTAAGGACGAAGGTGTCCCAAACAAAGAGTCCTGTACGGCACTAACTTGGTGGACGTGTAGTCACAGAAAGAGTCTCAAACAAAAACTCGTTGGGTTAAGTTCTACCTATTCCTAAATTAGGGACCCTCTATTAAAATAATCATATTGACACAAGACCGTAAGAAAGTTTGAGAAATTGTAAATTACGACTACAGATTGAAAAGTACGTTGTTTATAATACAGATACTTAATGTAGTCTTTTTACCCTATGGTAGAATCTCGTTACAAAGAATTTGAAGTCCAAAAAACAAAAAACAAAAAAAAAATGGTCTTAGGGGACCTTTCGAATTATTTTGTGTCTAACACCCCGGAGTGAGGATCTTAAAGTCTAAGTTGAACAGAAACCACCTTCGGTTTTAAAAAGTAGAAATCGTTCAAGGGTCCACTACGGCTACGACGACAAAACCCCGTGTGTGAAAATTTCTCTATCAGTAATCTATCGGAAGAAATTTTTTCCCCCCCCCCTCCTCACCATTTACAGTCCTTTAAACTACCACGGTTTATTCGTAAAAGTATTTTATTCTTTAATATTTTTAATGTTCTATACCTCCTGTCAAAAGATTAAACTAAACCTATATTCATCAAATAAAAGAGTGATATACATTGTCCCATTTCCTTAGTGTGACTTTATGCGACAGTCTCCTTAGTAAATGACAAACATTCTCGTCTAATACTTTTCAATGACACTACAATCCTTACGAAGTGGTATTAATAGTACATTCTATATTAACGACGGTTGATATCTCCTTCTCAATACATTTGTCACTGATAACCCACCCATAAAAGAAGTCCGTCTTGGCGAATAGAATTCTGAACCACGTGTTGTATCGTCTGTCTAATTTCATTCTTTAACCCAATTTACGAAATTGATGTAGTTTTTGTAGTAACCACCCTTTTGACCACTCTCATTATAGTAATTATTTGAGATGAAGTGTCAGAAAGACTTTAATTTGAAAGTTCCTTCTTTTATACTGTTTGGTACGATATTTCATGGTGTCTTTTAACATATTAAGAAATTACAATTTTATATAATTACTCTATCCGAAAACGTTTTACATACCCCTCGACGGTTCTTGTCCAAAACTTTGTACTAATTACCCAAGTTACATAGTTATAATTCTCTGTCCCAAAATATTTTGGTGTCAGTAAGTAATAATTTATGAGCTACGGTCTGTGACGGAGTCCATAGTATCCAAATGATTGTTTATTTTGTTTCTACACGTAATAGAAGTATGTCGAACGTAAGGTTACCCTCTTTTTTTAACGTATATTGGCCTGCATATGTTTATGTAAGTATTAATAAAACTGTTTTAATTACATTTGATCTTCAGTTTTAGAATAAAATTTCGTTTTAGTTTTCTATCACGATAGATGACAACATCCTTATCCTCAAATTATATTCGCTATACTATTCATACGTACGATTCATCGAAGTCAGTACAGGCTGAGAAACGTCGAGATACCTAGGGTCAGTCGGTCCGAGTAGACAGGTGTTCCAAAGAGGTCCGTTCTTATGACCTCACCCAACCGTAAGGGAGGAGGTCCCGTAGAAAGACTGGGTCCCTAGGTTGAGCGTAGAGAATGAAGTAGACGTTCTACTGTATCACATATAAATTTTGAAACTCACTTCCGTTGTAGTTTCTATATTTTACCTCTTTATGCTTTTATAAAAATTTACTGTAATTTCTTTACAGTTTCTTGTTGTTATGTTATTATAGATACTTGTACTCTTACGAATATTTCAATCTTCTTTATCAATATACGGTTTAGTCACTACTATTTGCATGAGATTATTTAACCATGTTATTCCCGTTAAAATTTTTAACATCCTCTTTCTTCGTCGGTAAATTTTTTCGGGTATGTGGGAATATTTCCAAAATATTCGTTAAAAATTTAGTATAATTACAATACC
The DNA here is from genome assembly GCA_006410555.1 of Capra ibex. Classification (NCBI taxonomy): domain Eukaryota; kingdom Metazoa; phylum Chordata; class Mammalia; order Artiodactyla; family Bovidae; genus Capra; species Capra ibex. The sequence goes on along the minus strand of SJYO01041852.1, from coordinate 8,479,707 downwards.
TAATATCTAAGAGTTCTATGTAATGGTTCCTACATAAAAAATTTGTATTTTGAAATCGTTACTTTATGTTACTATATTAAAGTCCTATTTATAGACTTTGTCATTTTTATACTTCACATAATCATTTATATATGTAATAACTTTGTCCTTTTTATTAATTTTATACTATCCTTTGTTTGTTTGTTTTTAGGTTTCTTCTGGATTTTCGATAACAATTAATAAAACAGGTAATTCTTTCGGAGGTTCACCTGTTTTTCCTTTTTCTCAACTCTCATCTATTTGTATAAAAGTACATCCCTTTTTTCTAATACTCCATACATATGTTATCTCGTTCACCAACTATAGTCACACGTAATTTTTAAATTTGACTGTTCCACTTTTGTACAACAATATTTTCAAAGTATTTACAAAAGACCTAGGGAACAAGAATGTACAGTATATTAGATTAAGGTTCGTAGTATCCACAGTTACGAAGAAAGTCTATCTGTTCACAAAGGACAAAGAAGGATGACTATATATTCCAGATCTGACCTTTAGGAGTCAAATAAGTGGATACTTTAATTAAGACGAAGACGTTTACTTAAACTAATCAAATTTTAGTGACACCCTATATAGTTCTAAATCGACATAACTCACACTGAAATTTTTATTATCTCTCTACCTTGAGATTAGTAAAGAATAATTGTGTCAACTCATTAGTAGAATCTTTACACCTTTTTTTCTTAGACATAAATTACTAAATGAAATGTGAAGAGGTCTGATTTCTTTTTTTTAGTATAACTGACATAAGATTTTAGTAATGATGGTTTTCTAATTGACCTTGTAAATGTCTTTTGAGTACTCAAATAGATTCAAAGTAGACAAAAAAAAAAAAATATTCACATTGTTGTATAATTGAAAATTTGAAGTTTTTGTAATATGACTCATTGTTTTCTAATTATGTTCTCTTTGTATGTAAGATATGTTAAAGAAACTTTACTTTGAGTCCCTGTCAATTTTGATTAGGTACCACTGCTGTCTAGATCACCAACGGATCCCTTTCCCCATCATGGGTACCCCTTCTGATGTTTCGTCATTTTTCTTTGAAAACCTACTACAGTCACGGAATGTAGAATTGACTCTATCATCAAAGTACCCATATACGTAGACAGTTTTGGGTAACAAATACGAATTTTATATATATAAAAATTGAAATTTTTTTAATTAAATAAAATTAACCTCCGATTAATGTTATAACATCACCAAAACGGTATGTGACTGTACTTAGTCGGTACCGATATGTACACAAGGGGTAGGACTTGGGGGGAGGGTGTAGGGAGGGGTAGGGTAGGGAGTCCCAGTAGGGTCACGTCGTCGGGACTCGTGGGGCAGAGTACGTAGTTTGGACCTGACCGCTAGACAAAGTGTATACCATTATATGTACAAAGTTACAAGAAGAGAGTTTAGTAGGATGGAAGTGGAAGAAGGTGTCTCAGGTTTTCAGACAAGAAATGTAGACACAGAGAAAATGGTAGAGTGTATATCCCAGTATCATTGGTAGAAAAATTTAAGGTATATATACACAATTATATGACATAACAACAAAAAGAAAGACTGAATGAATCGAGACATATTATCCGAGGTCAAAGTAGGTGGAGTAATCTTGACTAAGTTTTTGTAAGAAAATTTATCGAGTCATTATAAGGTAACACATATACATGGTGTCGAAAGACTAGGTAAGTAGACGACTACCTGGAGATCCAACGAAGGTACAGGACCGATAATATTTGTCATGACACTATTTGTAACCCCATGTGTACAGAGAAAGTTAAGAACAAAGGAACCACACATACGGGTCGTTACCTTAACGACTCAGCATACCGTCAAGATAAATGCCAAAAAAATTCCTTAGAAGAATGACCAGAGGTATCACCGACATGATCAAAGGTAACGGTGGTTGTCACATTCTCCCAAGGGAAAAGAGGTGTGGGAGAGGTCGTAAATAACGAACATCTGAAAACCTAACGTCGGTAAGACTGACCGTACTTTACCATGGAATAACACCAAAACTAAACGTAAAGAGACTATTATTCACTACAACGCGTAGAAAAGTACACAAACAATTGGTAGACATACAGAAGTTTCTTCTTTACAGACGAATCAAGAAACCGGGTAAAAAACTAACCCAACAAATAAAAAGACCTCAACTCGACGTACTTGACGAACATATAAAAACTCTAATTAAGAAACAGTCAACGAACCAAACGATACTAAAAGAGGGTAAAACTTCCGACAGAAAGTGGAACGAATATCAAAGGAAGCAACACGTTTTCGAAAATGTAAATTAATCCAGGGTAAACCATCCACCCAGTATCTCCTAGGACGACACTAAATACAGTCCCACAAAACGGATACAAAAGGAGATCCTCAAAATATCAAAGACCAGAATGTAAATCTAGAAATTATGTAAAATCAAATGAAAACACATACCTCAATCTTTCACAAGATGAAAGTAAGAAAATGTTCACTAACTGGTCAAAAGGGTCGTGGCGAACAATTTCTCTAACAGAAGAGGTAACATATAAGAACGGAGGAAACAGTTTTTATTCCACAGGTATCCACACACCTAAAAAGAGACCCGAAAGATAAAACAGGGTAACTATACATAAAGACAAAAATACGGTCATGGTATAACAGAACTACTGACATCGAAACATCATCTCGGACTTCGAGAACGGCTAATTACAAGGACCTCAGTCCTCAAAAGACCACAAGAGGTCAAAACCTAAATTTGGAGGTCTGAGATCGAAAGTCAGAATAAGAATGTCATCGGAGTTCCGAAAAGACAGGTATGTCGTGACTAATATTTTGTAGATCCAATTACCACTTTTCTAAAAGGTGTCACTCCCTGTGTCTCAATGTACCTCTTCTCTTCTCTCTCCTCCCTCTATCTCCACTGGTCCTCCTCTTCTCCCCCTTAGTTTTCCCCCTCTGGTTAGATCGGTCAGTAGTCAAGGGATTCACAAGACATGTCGGGTCTTGTGGGTTTCTCTAAGTCTCAATTTGTCTCTTCTCTTTTCTTCCCCCTCCCTTCTCTATCTCCACGGGACCCCCTCTTTTTCCTCTCAGTTTTGTCCTCTCGCGTAAGTTCGACCATTAGTGAGGTGATTCATTTTTACCCATAACTTCTAACCTAAGAATTTCCATGTTTTAACTATTGTTTATGGTTTTTCGTTTCCAAACTGAGAGTTTTTATGTTATAATTTTTATAGTTTGTTTTATTGATTTTAATATTTTTTTATTTATATATACTAAAAAAAAATTTTTATCCCAGAAAAAACGTTCCGTTATCATCCAATATTTTTAATTTTAATTTCCTCATTACCTCTTGAATTTTTTTTCACTATTATCATTTTATATAGCTCCTTAAAGAGACCTCGACAACTCCCGTCACACCCCAGTCAAGTCAAAGTCTATCAAGGAACAAGGTCGAATATGAAGAAGAGTTCCAGATATTCAGGGAAGGTTACAAATCAGATACGATTGATGTCCCAAAATTAGAAAACGTGGATAGTGAAGGTTTCGTTAAGGGAGAAGAAAGAAATAAAACCGAAGGAGACAAACGTTCAGAGAAGTCACAGAATTAAAGACGGGACTGTGTTCTCCGTTTCCACCAGTGAATAAATCCGAGTGAACAAGTCAACACGACATCCCTCCCTCACTTTCCAACAACAACTTAGTGCTGCAGCCCTAAGAACCGGGGGCCTCCTCTTCTTAAGTTAGGCCCCGGTCTCTACTCCGAACTAGCGAGTCTCGAAAACACATTGTTTCAAAATAATTTCATATTTCCTCTACCTCTTTCGAAGACTGTATCCGTAGTCTTCCCCCGTCTTTCTTATAGGGGGCCGATCAGAAGTCGACCTACAATATATCAATAGTCGTCAGACAATTACTTTCTTTCCTTACAGAGTTTTGAATCTTACCGTGGTCCGGGGAGTGGGTATTTTACATAAAACCCTATTAGAACCGAGGTCTACCAAGTAGAACCCGGTATTTTCCTAATTGAACTTAGAACTTCTTCCCGTCTCGTGGTATGTTTATCACAGGAAATGTATCTAATCTCCTTGTTATAGCCTCATATTGTATGACCAAATAGTTCATCCAAGACTCCGGAAACCGGAGTCTCCTCCTTGGCTGAACTTCTGTCTCAAACCCCATTTACGTATCATGTAATCGTAACGAATTCTATTTGTAAAGGTATTCTTTTTCCGTAACCTATTGAAGTCCACTTTGGTCCACAGTACCGTTGTGTCTTAAAATTCTCTTTGGAGGAAAATTTAAACATATCTCTTCCTTTTGTAATAGTGATCAAACAAAGGAGGACGGCGAATTCCCTCTATTTTTACAGACTGTGAACGTCCGATAAAGGAGGTAAACCTCTGGGGACCGGAAGGGCGGACAATGGGAGAGTCCTCCTTGTCACGTTTGTTTACAGTGACCGTACACACCCCTCACGAACGTCGTATACCTGGTGTGACCCAAACGGGGTCGAGTGCCTCAAACACAAAAGGACCAGGTGTGAGGAGTCCGAGGTCCAACGAGACGTCCCCTTGACAGGTTTCGTCCGGGACCCGAAGTACATGAAGGGTCCAGATTCGACGAGTCCAAGTCCAAGAACTCATGAGGTGTTTCCGTGTCTGAGCCGACCCGTACACAAAACACGGGAAGGGTCCAGACTCGACGAGTCCGTTGGTCCACAACCGTTCGTGTAACAGGGTCCACCAGACATATAGAATTAGTGGAGGGGTCAGGGTCGGTGAGCCAAAGGACTCACGAGGTGTCTCGTAGTAGAGTCCACACGGTACACAGAGGAGACTCGACTAGAGACCGACGCTGGGAGGACCGTCTACAGTTGACAGGTCCTAGGGTCCTTCTGAACCAATCGTTGACCCTCGAACGAGTGTCAAACCACCTCCTACGGGAGAGACCCCGGTTCTACCTGGGAACGGAAGGTCGAAACCGACAGTGGGGGGACGGTGAGACGGTGGCCACCCCCCTCCCTGGCCAAGTGTCGACCGATTGAGAGAAGACTACTAACGAGTCAGGAAACAAGACAATCGTCCGGTCCGACACGGAATCCGATCTCAAAAATCGCCCTTTAAAAAGAGACAGAGACAGAGAAAGAGAGAGGGAAAAAAAACAAAAAAAAGGGAGAGAGACCGATAGGATGTCAAACCCAACGATAGAGTGTAATCGAACGAGTCTAACAGGAGTCCCGTAAGTCCGGACCAGGAATGGGATTCGTACGTTGGACACGGAGGGACAGGTCGAGGGTACCCGACCACCGCTTACACTTGTACATCCGATGAAGAGGTGACTCTCGACACCAATCCGCGTATAATACACAAAAAAGAGGTCCAATACAACGGGAGATTCTAAGGTTTTGAGAGGTGTCTGGGCGGGCACTCTCCTAAAGGACCACAAACCGTTGAAGAGGAACTGAGGGAGGGGTCCTGTCCAGAGTCAGGGATTGAGAAAACAGAGAGAAAAACAGAAAAACATAGAACAGGATGGAGGAAAGTTTCTCGTACCCGACGGAAAGGCCCACGGACCACAGAAGACGGCCGTAAGTCTTCTACAAAACACCTTCAACGAGTCGTAACTTTATTAGAAAACTACTTAAACACCCTCTCTTTCACTGAAGGGGTGGGATAAGGAGGTGGTAGAATCCTGGCGGAGAGGTTTAAAGTAGAATTGTGTGTGTGGGTATGTGTGTGGGTACGTACTCACGTACGTGCGTACGTGAAGGGTCCACCGTGACACCACTTGTTAGACGGACAACTACGTCCTTTGCATTTTCTACACTCAAGATAGGGACCCAACCTTTCTAGGGGACTTAATCCTTTACCGTTGGTAAGGTCATAAGAACGGACCTTTTAAGGTACCTGTCCCCTCTTCCACCCGATGACAGTACCCCAGCGTTTTTCAGTCTGTGTTGACTCGTACGTACGTTCATTATATGTGTGTCGAATAACCTTTATGTAACGAAAAATTGTTTTGTTCATAAAATTACAATAAATAACAAAACCGAAAAGTTAACTGAACGAATGAATAAAAAGTAAAATAATACCAGATGGTAACCTACAAGAGGACAGTATAATGTTACCTAATCCTTAAGTCTATACATGAAAATTTAAAAATGGATAAATTTTTATACAGATGTTAAAATACCAAATTTCGTTACATATACTTATATTTTGCATCAAACCCACAATAAAAAAAGAGTCACATATTTTATATTAGAACTTAGATCTCAAACTACTATATTAGACAATTTAGAGAGGATCGAGGTCCACCAAAAGTCCGTCAGACCTTAGGGAACCGAATATCTAAAGACGGAAGTATAAGTGTAATACCAGAGATTTAAAATTTAGTAAACCTTAACCTAGGGTCGGATGACATACTGGAGTGAAATAATTAACGTGGACTCTCCTTGGATAAAAGTTTGTTCCAGTGTAAGACTTAAAGAACTCCCATCGAGACGTTGTATACTTAAGACCCGATTGTGTCAAGTTTGGTATAATCAGTAAAAGTATGTGAAAGGTGAATCCAATCTCAACACTAAAAATAACTTTATATCAGTTATCTATTGTAATATGATCAAAATTCACATGTCGAATTAATAACGATAACATATAAAACGTTTTACTAATGGTGTTATTCAGATCAATAATTTGTATAATATAAAAGCCAATAAAAATTTTGGTGACGAACTGAACGTGTCTTTAACAAAAATATAACACACTGGATTCAATGTCTCACGAAAAACTTTAGGTCCATAGGCAATATGTACCTATAAAACTGTAGGTTTTACTTTTAGGTGGTAGAAAATTCACCTTACAAAACAATGTAAAACCCACCCCAACATAATAACTATATATATATATATATATATATATATATATATATATAAACCGGTGGAAAACTGAATAAAAGAGTAATTCAAAAACAGGAAAAAGAAATGAATGTGTAATAACAACGTTTAAACTAAAACAAAAGAGAACGAAAACGACGTGATCAAACTTTCGATACAAATAAGAATGATAATAAAATCACTTATACGAAGTGGAAGACTATAAGTGTTCATTAAATTATTCATATTGTAAAAGATTTGAGTTCAGAGTGGTCTTTTCTTCTTTTTTTTTTGGAGTGACCTCGTATCCTCACTACCGTTGTACTAACCTGAGGTCCACGAAAATTAAAAGGGCCCGAATTAACCTCGTTTACGTGATGGCGAAGAGGTGGTCGAACTGTCACATGTGGAACAGAGTGTTTTGAAGGTAAGAATGAGTCTCAAAACATCTAGTGTCTAAAGGAAAACTAAAAATAAAATCCGAGGTACCTACTAACTTTGTCTTTGTCGTGGTTTAGACTGAGAGTTCCTAGAAGGTTCTATGCATTCACTTTAAATATAATATTCAACATATACTCACACAAAATTCGTTTTCACCACAATGTACTCTTCATTATTATTTACGACACTTATGACACCTTTATGTGGGGACTTTAATTTTTTTTCTTTTGGATTTACAGGTCAAATCAGTTGTAAAGAGTTAAATTGAAGTACTCATAAATCCTCACTACATGTATAGTTAGAATAAATTCTCTTCTTTCGTTTTATTTTTTTTATACATATTATGGTTTCCTTGAACTAGTAATAATATTTCATAACGAAGAAAACAAATCGTATTTTAAAAGTGGTATACTATGTACACAACATATTGTACTTACGAAGACAGTAAAATTTACACCAATTACACGTTCGGACTTGCAATATAAACGGGTGTAAAACAACTAAACCTACCCTCCTTTATTCTTAACCAGAAAGTAAAACGAAAAACCTTACGACCTTTAAAATTCGTAAAGACTGAAATTCTTTTTCTAGAATTTTTAAATAGAACTGAGTTCAATATAAAACTTTACTTTCGTCCTAATGTAAAAAGTACCACTTTTTGATTTCTCCCACAACCTTCTTTTTATACCCTCAATGGTCGATCCCGGGTTCGGACTGTCCACTATACCCTCTTTACTCAGTTATTTTCATACACACTCGATCCTTTTACTAACCTCTCTTACCTCTCAATTTAGGAGAAGACGTCTGGTCATGCTAACGTAAATATCCTCTCTTGGGGTAAAGGGGTGTAACCGTATTTCTACCGGAGACGAAGTCACAGGCTGAGTCATCAGTAAATGGTACAGTGTAGTGAATAACACTTAAGGTAAAATAGTAGAGTAAACTTCTCAACCTTGAGACCAATCTTTGTCGTAAAACACTCTTTTATGTTCATAAATTTTTCATAACCACATAAACGAAACACGAAGAATTCCCCTTGTAAGGTATTACCGTAATCTACTCTTATCTAATAAATATTCTTGAGAAATTACAGTAAAGCATGGTAAGATATAGTCTTTCTTGACAAAACAGTTGTTGATTTTTTTATTAGTCAGTTAAATTCTTTCTTTACCTTTTGAACCGACTTCATTTGAACTCCTAATATAGAGTCCTTGTCGGAAAGACTTTCGAGACTCTTAACAAAAAGAGTAACCTCCAGTTTCGTGTTAGTGTATCTAAAACCTCTGTCTCCCGACATGTAAGGTACTACTTCTATCAAACGTGTCAGGTCTGGACATTCATGTTTCACCACTCTACACTGGGGTGTGTTCTAGTTGTTCCTCATAATAGAAAATTCTTCAACATAAAAACAACGATCCCCTTACGACAAAAAATACCATAAAGACGACTACCACTCCAAACCAACTACATTTATATTACATCTATGTGTTATATGTCATGTCCTCTCTCCCTTCCAGTTTCCTGTTACTGCTAAACTTTTAAGAAAGTACTGAACGATATCTTATACTTAAAATAAAGAGTCAATACCATTAATAATATGTACATTTGTACACAATACTAAAAAGAACTAAGTATATTTATTACAGAACGTATATTAGTTGTGAGTTATTTAAAATCACAACATAAATAATAATCTCAGTGTATTCGTACGTACGAGTCGACTATTCAGTACAGACTGAGAAACATTGGGGTACCTGACAGTGAGAGGTCCGTTCTTATGACCTCATCCAACGGTAAAGGAAGAGTGTATAGTTCACCAGAGTTTATAACCGAACATGTGAGTAAAAAACTCCTTATTTATATTTAGAACATATCTAGATAGTTTCTTTATGACGTAACCTGTCTCAATTTGTCCGTTCTTTCCGAAATAAGTTCTCGCAATGTTATCTCTTCTCTTTCACCTGAGTCGAGATGACTTTCTCTTTCACTCTAAATATTCCCGACAACACTCGATGACTCTTTTGTGCCTCCACAACTCCCCCTCCAACCAGTTATACTAATCCGGTAAACACAACGATTAACAGTGGAAAACTTCAGTCACAGGAATAACTGGTCAGAGACACCCTAGTGTACAGTTCCCTCAGGGGTCCAGGTACCCTTTCTATGAGGGACGTAAGGTCATTTTTGACCTCTTCTAAATGTGGAGTTTCCTTGTCTTTTTTTATTAAATATTCTCAATATTTCTTCTACGAAACTTTTTTCTCTCCAGTTCATGAATATCAGTCCTTCTTTTGTCAAGTTTTTATATGATTTTGACTCTGTCCTTCTAACTGAACACGTCGGGTATACGTGTTTTGTCGTCCCTTGTTTTCGTTAAACAAGACTTAATAGAACTTTTATTGATGAACGGGTATATGATTCCCTGACTTTATCAGATCCTAAATCTTATGGGAAACACTTGTATTAACTTATTAAAATTTTCATCTTTTTATAGTAAATGAGATCTATTTCTGTTTCATTATTGAGTGACATTTCAAAAAACCGTTCACTTTTCCAGAAAACTTTACATTTGAATGACAAATAGACCCGAATAAAATTTTCATGAGTTCATAAAAATATTCAGAAATTATAGGATAACAAGATTAATAACTGATTCTTTATAATGACTATTCTCTCTCTACCAAGTCCTTCATCATGTTTCATTTATCTCCTTTATAGTTTCAATTTCGTTCCTAAAGACACGGAAACCACTCGTCTATTTGATATAGAAACTTCGTATAAAGTATCGGTAGATTACCTGTTTCGAATTACATTACCAACGAATTTCTAGATCTATCTCGTTACACTTCTATAACGTCATTACTCGTTGAAATTTCCGAAAATTACTATTAGATTCTTTGATACGACTACTATAGAAATTATCTAAACTTTAATAATTTACTTCTTATTAACGTAACTTTCGTTAGACCTTTAGGTACTCCGTACAGGAGTCATTTTGTTAGTAGTTCGTTCTTAAAAAGTTATCGTCTACTGACTTACAGTTTTATGTTTCAGTATGATACGATTTTAAATTTTAATTCATATATGTCGGAAGTGATCTTTTGCATATATAACTTCAGTCCTTTAATTTTTGTTAAGGTACACATTAGTGTTTTCTTACTTTTACCTGTAATTTCAGAAGTTTATTTAGTAAATCAAATCCCTAGTAACAGAAATATAGTATTATCGAATTGTAACTATTTACAATATATGAACACGAAAAACAAAATCCTCTTTCTCTAGTGTCTATTAAATTTATAAAATTTTATTACTATGTCATTGTAGTTTAAAAAGTTAAAAAAAATTTATAAACAAAAATATAAATGACGTGTATCTAAAAAAAGTGGGATATTAGTGGTTGAGTTACCTGTACTCAAACTCGTTCGAGACCCTCAACCACTACCTGTCCTTTCGGACCACACGACGTCAGGTACCCCAATGTTTCTCTGCCTGTGTTGACTTGACTTGACTTACAATGGTGATAGTACCCTATTTACATGACAGATTATTTAGTCATTGTTGTATTTTATTGTTTAATATAGAGTACGGACTCAACTTTATCTCTCAGAAATTATAAGGAGTACTTTAGTAAAACCTTCAGTCTTTCGTGAACAATACCAGGTTACTTTATAAAGGGGACTCTTTTTAGGGTGAAACGTTGTTCATAAGAATTTCTACATATATATATACATATATATATTTGGGAGGTCGATCTTATTCTGACACAGTGTCTATAAATAGACCCTTTAACTAATATCAGAAACGAATTCTGAAAAAAGAACATTTTATGGAAAATTTCATTCATCTTTATCAACATTTATTTTAATTGTTACAAAGGTGATTACCTAAGAGTACACCTTTTTATAAGTCTACCTCATATTCTTTTGAATCGTCTCTGATGTGTTACCACATTCAATTTCGACGAGAAGGAAACTATGTTTTTCTTCTGTAAAGAATTTCCTTCTGAGTTTGTAGGATAGTAATACTATTTATATTAGAACCGATAGTGCCACGAAAGTAGTATACTTTTACTATACAAATCTTTCCTGTTAATAAGAAAGGACCAGATGAAGTTTAATGGTAAAACTCCCGACTTTCCCAATGTAAACTCGTAATAAGGATTAGGAAAGTATAAGAAGGAGGTACTCAGGTGTTTTATTAATATGATGAAGTTATAAAACTTATATAAGTAATGGTAAGTACACAAAGTATACGTCTTATTATATTAGAGTTAATTAGTTAATAAAAAACTACATCTATAATATGAGATACGAACTACTTTTCTTTATCAACTTTTAAAATAGGTCAATTACAATGAAGACTTTCATAAGGACTCACCAATACTGAGAAGTTTCTATAATTTCTTATCACTTTACTTCTTAAATTTTAACTTTGTCAAATATCTGAACCTTATTATTAGGAGTGATGGTCGTTCCTTCCTCATTAAAAGTCTCAATAAACTGTTAAGTTTTGTGATAAGAATCAGAAATCAGTCAAAGAAAGTGTTTTATAAAAAGTAATATGATATCTAAAATGTGATTTGATATACATAAGGTTATCTTATGAATCAAACAGAATACCTATTATATCAATAATTTTACAACTCCATTTATAACAATACATTTAATTATTAGTGTCATTACAATTGATGAACATGTTACAAAACTAATGAAATTTAACTATGTATACATATATATGTACTAAATTTAAATTAAAGTTTTATTGGTCACCTTTTAATGTATATGTTTATATGTCTCCTTATTTTAAAATGTATACACATTAATGTATATGTAACCAACCAAAAATAAAAACCGTTCATATCATATCATAGACAGAGAAACCAAATCGACTGACTTAAGGGAAATGAAGGGAGGGGTATTTAAAAAATTAATTTGTTAAACAAAACTCTGTATTAACTGTCCATTATGACATATACATAATTCACAATTCCATATGTTTTATCAGTAAACCATGTAATTATAACGTTACACTGTCGGTAACGTCGTAATCGATCGTGGAGATAGTACATTGTATTAATATTAGAGAAGATCACTACCCTTGTAAATTCGAGATCGGAGGATCATTCGTATTACAAATATTATGTGAACACAACAGATATTTTTGATGTGACACATAATCTAGAGATCCTGAATAAATAGACCATCAGTAATCGTACATGGGAATTTGTAGAGAAGGTAAGGGGATGGGGATCCGGGACCATTGGTAGTAAAGTGAGACGAAAAAGTTCAAATAAAATATTTTATAAGGTGTATGTTCTCTAGTATGTCATAAACAGAAAGAGGCAGATTGAATAGAGTGAATCCGGTTACAGTAGTTCCGGACAGGGACAACAGTGTTTACTGTGTTAGAGGAAAGAGGAGTACCGACTAATCATAAAGTGATTTATATATACCAGGGTAGAAGAAATAGGTAAGTAGTAAATACTTGTCTAACAAATGAATGAAACCAAGGACACTTATTACGATGCTATTTGAACTCTATGTATATAGAAAAGGCATTGAACACAAATAAAGGAAATCTATATATGGGTCTTCCCTCCAATAACCTAATACAATCAAGATAAAATTTACAAAAATTCCTTGAAGTGAAGAGAAATCACCGACTTGGTCAAATATTAGGGTTGACACGATTGCCCATGGGAAAAGAAGTGTAGAAACGGTTTTAAACAATAGTGAACAAGAGATACTATATACGAGAATGTCCATACTTCACTATAGAGTAACATGAAGGCACTACTAATCACTATAACTTATACAGGGATACAAGGGTACCGGTATGCATATAGAAGGAACTTTTTCACAGATAATTTAAGGAGATGCTTAAAAAATTACCCCAACAAAAAACGACAATAATGACTCAACATACTAAAAACACACACACACTTCGATTCAAACAAATTAAAATTCTTAATAATTCTTAAAATTAAAATTTTTGTTCCTGGAGAATGAAAATTTCCAGGAATACTTGAATACAAGAAGGATGGAGAAACAAATAATTTTATTAAAAAGAATAAATTTCTCATCACTATCATCACTTTCATCACTTTCACTTCCAGTGAGTCAGTACAAGCTGAGCCGTTGGGGTACCTGATATGTCAGGTACCTTAAGAGGTGCGGTCTTATAACCTTACCCATTTGATCCCTGACTTGGGTCCAGAGGGACTAACGTCCGCCTAAGAAATGGTCGACTCGACGTTCCCTCAACACGAATAACAATAAGATTATGTAAATAAACTTTTTTATTTTGTAACGATATGGGACTGGTATGAGAGGTAAAGGAGGGAGTAAATAAATTTTTAAAATGAATAAACACTTTAGACTTTTAGACTTCTGGTTACGTGGAATGACCTCTATTCGTATTCTTCACTTCTTCACTTCAGCGAGTCAACACAGGCTGAGAAACGTTGGAGTACCTGACATCGGATTTTCCAAGGACATATTTCGTTTTTACAATTTTCGAACCGTGTTAATACTAAAAAATAATTTTGTTAATAGTAGACTTTTACCCAAATAACGGGTAATAGTAAAATCGATGAGATTTTGATTTGTTATTAACCACTCTATAAAACATATCATATTAGAAATTTGTCTTTTAAATTGATTTCTATAAGATTTTTATCGAAATCAAATAACGTAATCTTTCATAAACAATTAAACGTGTGTATCTTTATAAATACCTCAGTCAAGAAAGATCCAGTAGGATTCACAGACCAGTAATCTTAAAAGGATTCTTGTAAATAGGATGTTTACAGAAACACTGACCGCCAGATAAACTATAATGGAAACTCTCTGTAACAAAAACATATTAAATTTAATAAGACATATTTGAACGTCGGACGAACAAGTAAATAGGAGTATTTGTAAAAATACAATTATACTAGAAACATCTGAGAATAAAATAACCTCATATCAACTAAATGTTACAACATAATCAAAGTTTCACTAAGTCAATATGTATATACGTATAAGTATAAGTAAGAAAGAATCTCTTGATAACGGATTTGGGGTCCCTTTTTGTTTTACCCGGTAAAGTACAGTATACCCTATCTTTGTCTGAAACGACTTTCCAGGAATACTGATGATGAACAGAAAAGAGTAAACATGAAATTCGAAAATTCGAAAGTTTTTCTAGTATATATATATAAGTCAACTCAAGATCTTTCCTATATGACCAATTGGAGTAGACTAGAAACACAAGATACTCACCTCAACCACGAAAAAAAATTTCAATAAAAATAAAGGGTCTACTCCCATTCTTAGGTACTGTACGGGTAGTAGTATCCTTTTAGATTGAAAGGGAAAGATTATATGAGAAGTGGTATAGTTGACTGGATTTTTAATTATCTTAAAACAGGTACCGAGTTTAAGGTCTCGACTCCTTTTTTTTTAAGTAAATTGATAAGTTAAGGTCTTAGTAACACGAGACACCAAAGTACCTATTAAACCACCTTTTAACTCTCTCCTAGGTAGACCATGTAAGTATTTCAATGGTAAAACTTGGACTCCTATCATTAAAACAAATACTCCGTCTTATTTTCGTCCTTGATTGGTAATGTTATCATAACGCATCACACATCAAGAATTTTTTACTCGGAACGTAAAACCTGGAACTTTATGGTTTCAGTAGTTCCGTGTCTATAGAATAATCTATTGGTTTCCGTTTAGGTAAATTTCATGTTTCGAACGTAAAATAGGTCCGTGAAAGAATTTATTCACTCCACTTTGTAGTTTTAGTGGAACTTCATTCTCAGTTACCGATATATTTTCATTAACTTAGACTTTCAATTTTTCAATTCTTATGTAGATCGTTTAAAATTCTAATTTATGATATCCGATTTCCAAAAAATTTCAAAGATATTTCTACTTTTATAATACATATAAAATTTTCATTATCGTATATAAAGTAGAGTGACTGTTAATAATTCCAGTTAAATTGTTTATACATTTATAAATTTCAATATATTTTGGTTACTTTTCCATATACCATCCTATCATATCCTGATAAAGTCTATTACATATTCTAATATGAGTTTCGATATTTCTTCGTTAAAAATTTTGAGGTGTCGTAATGGTATAAGTTGTCGAGACTAGGAAGTACACCATTTTTGTTTGTTTTTTTTAACTGTTTGGCAATTTTATTTGGTTTTAGAGTCAGTTAACTTTTATATTGGAACATAACATGTGATCTTATCACGTACTCAGTAACACTTCTCAGTACAAAAGTCTGGTTAAACCCCCCTTTATAAACCGTTGATTGATAAACATATATAAAAAAAGGTTGGTTCCGGGTTAACTTCATTTTAAATGTTTTATACTTTAAGTGGTAAAATTACACACACGCATATAAGTTCCATACGTTGGTAGTAGCGGAGATAAATCAAAGTTTTTGTAAAGGTCGTGGAGACCTCTGTAAATTTGTTAATCAGGAGTCAGAGGGAGGGGAAGTGTGTCAGGGATCGTTTGTGGTAAAACGACAGACAGAGGTACTTAAATGGATAGTATCTACGAAGTATATTTATCTTAGTATTAATTCACTGAAAGACTCGTACTGACGAAAGTAAATCGTACAAAGTTCCACACAAAAGAAATATCATACATAGGGATGAAGTAAAGAAATTAACCGACTTATTATAACATACATATTTGGTTTAAAACAAATAGGTAATCAACTACCTGTAAATCTAACAAAGATAAAAAACATCCAATCCCTATCACGATAATACCTGATTGTATACGTTCATTTATAAATTCAAGGGCAAAAGTTAAGAAACCCAGTACATATATCTTCACCTTAACGTCTCGGTACCAATCCGACATAAATTGAAAAACTCCTTGTTTACTTTAAAGGCGTCGTCGACTTTTGGTAAAATATAAGGTTAGTCACTACATTTTTTTTTAAGATTAGACAGACATAGAAGAAGTTGAGAAGATTAAATAAATAAAATTTTAATATCGGTTCAATCTTCCACACTTGATCATAGAGTAATTCCAAAACTAAATGTAAAAGGATTATTAATTACTAAAATTTGTAGGAAATTTGTAAAATTGGTTTTAAAATTCTAGTCGAAAAAGTGATACTGTAACGATCAAACAAAACAACAAAAAAGAACCATTATATCGTAATACAGACAAGACCTTTTTAAGTTCTTATAAGTGTTTTTGAATAAAATCTTTACATACTGATTTGCTGATAATTTTAACGAAATTATTTTACATTACTATTGGATTTTCATATAAACGGTTTTGATAAAGTTTTATAATCTAGTTATTATTTTAAACTAGTAAAGTTATAGAAACTTTTTACAGATAAGTTCGGAAAATTTTATTCTAAAAAAACACACACACAACCACTACCATCAACAAACGAATAACTCAAATATCCAAAGAAATATATAAAACTCATAATTAGAGAACAGTCTATACACGAAATACTTGTAAAAGAACGTAAGGTATACAATGTAAAAGTAAAACAACTAGTATAGAGAATAACACGTCTTCAAAAATCAAACTACATCAGGGTTAACAAAAAACAAGAAATACAAAAATACAAACGACAAGACACACTTTTAACACTGGTTCTGGTTACAGTTCCTCAACAAAATAAGATCTTTAAAACACCGAAATTCAGAATGCAAATTATTACAAGATCATATCAGTAAAAATCCAAGTTAGGGTGGTCCGAGGAGACAGGTACCCCTAAGAGCTCCGTTATGACCTCACCTAACGGGACGGGAGGAGGTCCTTTAGAAGGGTTGAGTCCCTAACTTAGGTCCAGAGGACGTAACGTCCGTCTAATGACAGACTCCTGGTCCCTTCGGGAGTTAGGTAAACTGAAGGAAATTTGAAACAATTAGACCTACAATCAAAGAAAGGAGTTCTAACCATCTAAAAGTTAGTGATGAGAAAATTAATCTGAGAGACTGGAAAAGAAATAAATGAAAAGAAAGACCCTAAGGGTATCTATTTACATCAAAGTGATCACTCCAGGGTATTTAGGACTTCCTAAAAAAGTAAGAAGAGGAAACAACGAAGACACTGGCTTATTAAACTTTATTGAACAGAAAATCACAGTGCTAATAAGACGAACCAGTACTGGTGACAACTTCAAGAGATAACTAATAAATAAGTGTAATCAGTCGAGACATTAAAAACAAAGCTACCGAAGACAAAGAAAAATTTGAAAAGTAAAACAAGTTCGTGACGAAATAATTAAAAGACAATAAGTAATTTAAAGAGACAATAACACCAAGCATCTAGAAGAAATTATCCTAGTAAGACTCATAAAACAGTCTTTCAAGTATTTAGAGGTAAAGACATCCCAATTAATGACTTCAAAATAATCAAAGGGAACCACAGTACAAATAGACTAAGAAATCTTATGACTAAGGAATTCAATCATCATATAAACACATTCGTCACAACAATGGTTTGAGTTCAAATGGTCGAACAGTGAATTCTTAGGTTATGACTCTCTGATGAAAACCCATTTTCTTTTCTCGAAATAACATCTTTGACCGTTATAACCTTTATTCTACCCGAGTAAGGGTTTCTTGATTGAGGGTGTCAAGTAGTCCTCCATTCTCAAAAATTTCCCCTTAAAGTCTACAAATATCTGTCTCCCTCCCAAGATATACGTCTCGTCGTGTCAGTCGAGACTTTTATTAGAAAACAAAAACTTTTATTAGAACTTGAACCAGTATGTCACCAGACTAGTCACATTAGAACTAACAAAGTCCATGTCAATTAGAAGTTGGGGTCTCAGTCAAACAAGGGTAAAGGAACTCCGGTCAACATGTTCTACGTCGTCTAATGTAGTGCCAGTGTCAGACCAGAAGAAAGTGGACCACCCCCAAAGTCATAGACACTTTGGTGAGTTCCCTATACCGAGTCTTATAATAGATGTCGAAAACGTCTCTTTAATTTTCAGGTACGGAAACAAATTAGTGATTTGAAAATCATAAAACAGTAAACTAATAAAAGGAAACAAAGAAGTAAAAGAGTAAAGAAACTAATTTAAATAAGAAACCGTTTGCAAAAAGATGTCTGTTTTCCGTCCACTTCCTGTACTCGTCCCTGTCCCTCCCCCCTACAGACAAGACCTTTCCGACGGTATCCCGGGACGAGGTAATGTCCCAATAGAAAGTCTTAAATGTCCATGTGAAACCATCTGTTTCTGCGAGTTGACAGTGGAGTGGAACTCGGTGACGTGTCCCATTGGGCATCGTAGGTACTCGTCCGTAACGAACTGACGGACTGAGTACGTGACCTGAAGTCGGGACCACACGTTAGTCAAACCCGGTGTGCGACATAGGACTTCGACCTGTTCCGGTATCCAATCCGAAGTATTAGTCCACCCGATGACCGATAGGAGGTGATAAGTCGTTCCACGAACGACCCTAGAGAACAACTTTCACCGGACGTCAATATACAGTATCAACTCACCCGGGTCTATGAGCACTAGTCCATACCAACGTGAGACCCAAAAGACGGACCCATTCCGGTGTCCAACGTAAGTCGTTAGACCGTCCCAATATCCGATTCGAGGTGACGTATAGTAAAAACCTGACTCGGTCCAACCGACTATCTACACTATTCCGTTATCGAGTTGTCACAGACCTACAGATTTTATCGGAGTGGAAATATAGACCCTGGAAAAGAGACTGTCAACCCTAACGAATCTGGAGAGATATGTCTTAAATAGTAGGAGTTGGTCCTGTGTGGACTACATAAGTGTACCATCATCTTCCTACACTTTATCCTTTTTCTCGTTCGGGGCTTCGTGTTCGTCGACAGTATAGAGACGATCATAGTATTAACGATTACTAGTGTTCTGTTTTGTTCTGGGTTCTGATTCTGGTTTTGGTTTAAGTTCTCTATTTTTAATCTAAAACAGAGAAGTACTCTATTTAACACTTTATAACATATATAACAAAGTCAGACGGTATTCCTAAAAAAATTTTTTAGAAATGAGTGTTTCTTATTTAGATTTATCCAATATTTATGGTAGTATAAAAATTACGTAAACTAATATAAACCTATTTTACATATTCTTATCTATACCACATAAGATACTGAAATTTACTTAGACCCTTCATACTACGAAAGTAGTCTCCTTGATAACCGACATACATACCGTTGGGTGAGATCATGAGAACGACCCGTACAGGGTACCTACCTTCTCTGACCATCCGACGTCAGGTGCCCTAGCGATCCTCAGCCTGTGCTGAAGTGAAAGTGAAAAGTGAAAGTACGTAGCCTCTTCCTTTACCGTTGGGTGAGGTCATCAGAACGGACCTCTTAGGGTCCCTGCCCTCTCGGTCCACCCGACGGCAGATACCCCAGTGTGTCTCAGCCTGTCCTGACTTCGCTGAATCGTGGTTTCACTTTTTTCACTTTCACTTACACTTCAACGAGTTAGAACAGATTTAGAAACGCTGGGGCACCTGACATCGGATGGTCCGAGGAGGGAGGTACCCTAAGAGGTCCGTTCTCAGGACTTCACCCCACGGTAAAGGAAGAGGTCCCCTAGATGGGCTGGGTCCCTAACTTGGACCCGGAGAACTTAAGGTCCGTTTGCGAAATTGGAGACTCGGTGGTCCCTTCGGGGTACATACATTTCTTGACATACATTTCTTGTAAGTTTAAGAGAAATTTATTATTAATGACACAGATTATTATGTCTCAGAAGGTTAAGGGTCTCCTTTTTGTCAAATGAAAAATTACTATAAATATTCCTCAGACGGAAAGTAGAGAACTATTTAAATGTTTAGTCGTCTCACTATGTCTCCATTTATATTTCTGTTAAAGTTGGAGAATATAGTGAAAAATTTGGTTCCTAGTATGGGTTTGAAAACAATGTAACAGATTTACAAAACTTTGAAGTTTGACCGTCAGTATGTCTCATCTGTCACATGAGATCTGACAAAACTGTTTCACACTTATTCTACGGGTGTGGTACCGAATGGAAGACTTATAACGTATACTGTAACGTAAATCTCTTAATTACTTACACCATAAGTTTTGTAACCCCGTCTAATTCATTATTCGGTTACTTAAATTAGTGACTAATTACACTTAGTAGATTTGACGTCTATGTGTGTCTTTCACAGTTTGTCATCCAACTCTACTTAGTTCGTCACCTACCATCTTTGGAAAATTGTTTCTTAATCATTTTATTTTTCTACAATAGATTGTATCCTAAGAATTTATCTTATAAACCTTAATGAACACTGTGGACGTTTACACATTATTATATAATATCCAGAAACCATTTCCATATAAACTTCTGTATAGTTTTATATATAATATTCAAAATATTACTACGTAATATAAGATAACACCTCTGGTTTATATGTTAAATAATCCTTTTGATCTTTTTAGTGATTCTGGTTTCTTAGAATCTACCTTTTGTTCTACCCTAATTTTAGGTTTTTATAATTTATCTTATTATCGTAGCTCAACTCCATTTAATTTGATCAATTACATGTCTAGATTATGACATAGTTAAACCAAACAGTTAAAAATACCCTTCGTTTACAATCGTAGTTTGTATCTGAAAACTTACACTACTTCATATAAGTGAAAATTCTCGTATCTGAAAACCAAGGTTTTGAAAGATCGGATCAATAGTTTCGTTGTTAATTCTTACAATGTAACTGAAAAGTTTCATTAAAGCGATAATCTTCGTCTTGACTTTAGTATTAAGTTTAGAGTAAGAATCACTATAAAAGTAAATTAATACGAAGAAATTTTCAAGGTCTAACTTAAAAATGTCAGGTTTGTCTGGTCTATAACTTAATAATACCTTTCAGTTAATATATACAATTATGTTTTAGGGGTTCACTTTTAAAAATTAAAATCTACTTCCAAAAGGACGACCTATTGTAGGTCAGGATAAAGATCGATTTAATATTACCATCTTAACCGTCAATTCAAAGTTAAAGACATAGGGTTTATTAAAACAGACAATATGAAAGATGTAAAAGTTTACTTTAAATATTGTTTTTCTGTCATTTCAGTTGTTCTTCACTGTTCAAACACGTTAACTGGTTTACATTCATGGTACCGAGTAATACATTTCGTCGTAACTGATATTTCCAGTAATGTTTTGTTTGAAATGATTAAAAAGTATTTCCGTTAAGACTTACACCATTTTAGTTGAAATTTTGGTTACAGATTATCATCCTTTATCTAAATAATACGAATGAAAAATGAAAATTTATTACACTTACGGATTTTAACTTTTTTTTCTTATTCATAGAGACTGTGTGTAAATTTAATTTTACTGGTTCATATTCTCGGACTATGTAGACTGTCTGACTACTTTCCTAAGGATAAACCGTGATAGAAAATCTTTTATTTATTTAGTTCACTAACGTTGAGAAAAAATAAAGACATTAACTGGACATTCAATGACCGTCTTTTTAGTTATTTAAGGTTTACTTTTTATTATTACACTATTGGTGTAAGTCGAAACTGAATTTTTGTACATAATGTTAGTTATACTATTTCTGAAACATTCCACTTCCACTACAGCGAGTCAACACAGGCTGAGACGCTGGGGCACCTGACATTGGACGATCCGAAGAGACAGGTACCCTAAGAGGTCCGTTCTTATGACCTCACCTAACGGTAAAGGAAGAGGTCCCCTAGAAGGACTGGGTCCCTAGCTTGGGCCCAGAGGGTGCGACCTCCGTCTGCGAAATTGGAGACTCGGTGGTCCCTTCGGGAGGTACTAAATTTTTTTCTTTTAAATCACGTAAGTACACTTTTTCAGTAAAACGGTCGATTTGTAAGAGACGATTATGACTTGTGAGTAAAGTGAATCTAAAATTTATAAGGATACAGGACTTTACGTATGAAATATAAGAGTCACAAGTTTTATTATTACACGATCTTACTTTTCACGAATATCATGTCCATCTTTTTTTTATTATTACACGATCTTACTTTCGTGTAGAGACGTCCACTAATAATACGTATGAAATAGATAGGACACAAAAACATCCTTTTTATATAAAAAGTAGTAATCTATGATATTTTATTGTACTTAAATCATCTGACAAAGACCTTTTGACCTTTTTTTGTCTAACGTAATAATTTATCATGGAAATTAATTACATCCGTATAATATTAGAACACAAGACTTGATACTGATCGTCTTGATATTGCTCGTCTTCTGGATGAGTGTTTGAATGAACGACTCAACAACTTCAGCAGACTAAGTAACTCTGGGATACCGGGCATAGGTTAGTCTGAGGAGACAGGTAGACTAAGAGGTCCGTTCTTATAACCTCACCCAACGGTAAAGGAAGAGGTCCCCTAGAAGGATTGGGTTCCTAACTTGGTCTCAAAGAATATAGAGGACATAACCGTCCACCCAAGAAATACTGATCGTGGTGAATCCTTCCATCAAAAAAGCATTTATTGATAAGTATCACTATGAAGTCTATTTTTAGTTTTCTGTCGGGTGATATAAGATTTGTCTTTATATATGTTTAACGTGTTACAATGTATTAAGTAATAGAAATTTTAAATATAATTTTACAGGAAATTTTATAAGTATCCTATGGTTTCAATATGGAGGTTTAAATTAAGAAAGTGTATTTACTAATTTTAGACTCAAATAAACTGAAGGGAAGGTCCCTTCTTCTCCTCAGAAAGAAGAAGGATAAAAAAGACAAGAACAGTTTCCTGAACTTTCTCCAGAGGGTTAAGATAAATTAACATAAAAAACGAATGATTAAAAGAAAATATAAAGGGGAATTAGTTCTAGAAAGAGACTTTGTAACGACTATTTCTCATTCTAAAAGGTCAAAGTCGTCGAAAAACAGGAAGTCACGGTTCTTCATATAAAGAACCTCCATCACAGAGTACAACCTCCTTTTCACGTACCGAACCTTTAATAATCCCAATGTAAGTTCATTGTTCCTTCCCCTCCTCCCTCTTAAGTCCATGAAAAATAGCTTTCAGATATATAATAGTCCTAATATCTGTAATCTCTAGTAGACTTCGCCATATAATAGTAGTTTCCAAAACACTATTTGAGGTCATCCGGACCAGGTCTATAGAACCCTTTCGACAGAGTAGTCTACAACAACGTAGTCCATTGTCCATTGGTCTACTACAAGTGAAGATCAGTCCCAAGTCGTGAAAGAAATCTATACAGTCAAATTTCACAAGATCTCGTCCTACTCCCGAAGGGTCCACCGTGTCACCATTTCCTAGACGGACGGTTACGTCCTCAACGTTCTCTTTGCCCAAACTAGGGACCTAACCTTTGTAGGGTACCTCATCCTTTACCGTTGGGTGAGGTCATAAGAACGGACCTTTTAAGGAACCTGTCTCCTCGGACCAACCGATGTCAGGTACCCCAAGGTTTCGTTGTCTTTGTTGACTCGTGCGTATCGTGTGTTTGTCATACCTGTTCTGAGGAACTCAACATTAAACCTATTCACCCTATTCCATCCGTGAAAACTTCGGAACAATCACAAAAGGGTGGTTATGACTAAGTATTTCTGATAGTCAAACAGTCATTTGGTTATCAATTTACGCACATATCTCTATACCTCAACCTTAAAATAAAACAGGCCATTCTACCCCAACAATAAACCAAATTTGGTCTCGAAATAGAAAAATAGGTTGGTTTTTCAAAATTTAAAGTTGGAATAAAAAAAAAGGGGAAAAGACTCCGGTTAAAACCCGTAAGACATTGGTCACTAAGATTTAACGTAAACTTTTTTATAAGGAAACTTAGTGCTATCTACAAATCGATAATAGCCAGGGTATTCTCGTCGTAAGGAAAGTCTTTATAGTTGTTCCACTAAAAGAAATCGAAGGTCTCAGTTCAAATCTTATGAGACCTCCCCTCAAGGGACCACCGGATCGTTAATCCTAAGTCCTGAAAGTAAGGGTACCGGGTCTACCGGGTAAAAGTTAGGGACCAATCCCTTGACTCTAGGACGTTCAGAGCACCATATCGGTTTTTTTTTGGTTTTTTAGGAGTCTTAGAATTATTATGGATTTCACTTTCACTTTCACTTCAACGAGTCAACGTAGACTGAGAAACGTTGGGGTACCTGACATCGGATGGTCCGAGGAGGGAGGTACCCTAAGAGGTCCGTTCTCATGACCTCACCCAACGGTAAAGGAAGAGGTCCCCTAGAAGGGTTGGGTCCCTAGTTTGGGTCCAGAGGGCGTAAGGTCCGTCTGCGAAATTGGAGACTCGGTGGTCCCTTCGGGTTATTACGGATTTCACCGACCATTTTTATAACGTAACACATTAAGGACTTGTATCCCCGACAAAATTTAAAATAAAATGGACCTTAATTCTTTCGACACAAAGAAGATGTTGTTAGGTTTTAGTAAATGACGAAGTTTTCGTATAGATGGGAGTGATAGTCAAGTAAGTTAAGTCAACGAGTCAACACAGGCTGAGAAACGCTGGGGTACTTAACGTCGTGTGGTCCGGAGGGACAAGTAGTGGTTGAGGGTCTCAAATGAATTTGAGTACAGGTAGCTCAGTCACTACGGTAGGTCGGTAGAGTAGGAGACAGTAGGGGAAGAGGAGGACGGGGGTCAGGGAGGCTCGTAGTCCCAGAAAAGGTCACTCAGTCAAGAAGTGTACTCCACCGGTTTCATAACCTCAAAGTCGGAGTCGTAGTCAGGAAGTTTATTTGTGGGTCCTGACTAGAGGAAATCCTACCTAACCAACCTAGAGGAACGTCAGGTTCCCTGAGAGTTCTCAGAAGAGGTCGTTGTGTCAAGTTTTTACAGTTAAGAAGTCGTGAGTCGAAAGAAGTGTCAGGTTGAGAGTGTAGGTATGTACTGGTGACTTTTTTTGGTATCGGAACTGATCTACCTGGAAACAACCGTTTCATTACAGAGACGAAAACTTATACGATAGATCCAACCAGTCTTGAAAGGAAGGTTCCTCATTCGCAGAAAATTAAAGTACCGACGTCAGTGATAGACGTCACTAAAACCTCGGGTTTTTTTATTTCAGACTGTGACAAAGGTGACAAAGGGGGAGATAAATAGTACTTCACTACCCTAGTCTACGGTACTAGAAGTAAAAGACTTACAACTCGAAATTCGGTTGAAAAAGTGAGAGGAGAAAGTGAAAGTAGTTCTCCGAAAACTCAAGGAGAAGTGAAAGACGGTATTCCCACCACAGTAGGTGTATAGCTTCCAATAACTATAAAGAGGGTCGTTAGAACTAAGGTCGAACACGAAGAAGGTCGGGTGATATTTGTAACCGTTAAAACAAGAATAGATTACGACTTGACCCTTTCTAACTTTGGGTCTTCTCTTCCCCTGTTGTCTCCCATTCAACCAATGTACGGTAGTGGCTGAGTTACCTGTACTCAAACACATTTGAGGTCCTCAACCACTACCGGTACCTTCGGACCGTACGACGTCAGATACCCCAACGTTTCTCAACCTGTGATGACTCACTGACTTGACTTGACTTGACTTACATGTTCGAGTAAATTCTCATATATGAAGTCGGATAACCTGGTTTTATTGGTATCTATTTCTACAACGGAGTCATTGTTCTTTTCCTCAGTATTATTGTATGGGTCGTGTTATAACTGACATTACAAATTTTACTGTTAGTGGTTACTTGGTACTCTCCGGTTTCAATGGATTATCTTAAAGGATATCCAATAGTCCCCCTCAGTCCTCTACCGGTGAAGTCTCCACCACTCCACCAACTGACTCTTTGCAACGCACATTACTCTTAGCTTCTCTGGAAGAACAAATACACCATACGTCTACCAATTTCATCTGGGGTACTCAAAGAATCACTGGAATTGGTTTTCTCGTTATTGGTATATAGAGTTCCATTCCCCAATAGGGGTACGGTATACCAGGTCAAAGACCGACAGTACGGGATACCCAGGTAACACTAAACCCCGCTCATAAGGGAGAAAAGTATATTATTTCCCTTTTTTTCCTTAGACTTTTAACCCCACAGGCCCCCGATTACCTAAGTAGTTTGAGGAATTTCCGGAACTTCAGCCAGTAGACTAAAGAGTATTTTAACCCAGTCCAAACAATACCGGTTTGGTGAGATAGAAAATGAATCGTTATTCACTTTAAACTCATGTTAAAATCACTATTGGTTCATCGGACGTCAACCACGAATCAAAACCCAAAATCCTTTGAATCCTGTGGTATTTGAGATAGGCTTACATCCATATTGGGAACAAGACCATAGTCAACGAGATTTATAGTTTGGAACCAACCCGTTTGATGTCCAAAAGAAACCACTTGAATACAGGGAAATTCCGATTTTCGAAATCGTTCACTCATGACGGAAAGACACTCAAAACTCTTCCTCTCGTTTCGTAGTTTAGTTGATATACAAAACGTCATCTTCGAGATCCCTCTTAAATAGTAAGTTTAGTCGGAAGTCATAAACACTCTTTATTCCAGAGTATTTTTGAGACTCTGTAATGACAGGTCCACTTAAGAAAGAAGGGTTCAATTCCGTTTTTCCATAACCGATCAAAGTAGTAGGTCTTATGATTTCTTATATGACGTATTTAGATAGTGTCATTTCTTAAATTGAAACCAACCCTACCTACAATCGGGACATACTCCCAATCCTTTGTCCTACAGTCACCTATCGTTTGATAAAGAACAAGATTAAGGAACCTGTTTAGAGGTGGTAACTGGGAATCTAAAAGAATGACCACTTTGACCTCAAACCCACTCTTTTACTCCGTAACCCGGAACATCACAAGAATATACCCGAAAACCGGAACTTCCCGAAGAAATGAATATCATATAACTAATTAAGACCTTTCTACGAAACCTCCTCAGAGAAACTTAAAACTACTCACGACGTGACACTTAAAAAGGTTGTACTTAACTTCTAAAAAGGGTATTCCTTTCGCCATCGACTTAGTTATTCCTTTTTTACTAGTTAAAAGGTCTTAGTCGAAAGCATGACAGTCTCTACCTTTTTTATTTTCAACAGTTTAATAATAAATTAAGTGTAGTACCCTATGAAACTGATGACAGTTAAAGTTTTTTCATAAAAAGACAAAACTCTCTTTCTGTAAGGAACGTACGATGAAGAGATTGTTTAGAACCAGATTATTTGTTAACAACCCCTTCTTGTTTTCTCCTTTGCACAGAGAGAGACTCTCGGTTTATGTTTCCTTCTCCAATTCTCTGTTGTTGCAGAACTCAAAGTGACCTCCAGGAGTAATAAATTTGACAAAGTTATGGGGTTCTGTCTCAACAAAATGTTAACACGACAACTCATAGTTCTCACCGAGACCATAGTCTTGGTAAAGGTGTCCGTCCGGGACGTGGGTCGGCGACGTCCCGGAAGGAAGTCGGGATTTAGTTTAGTGGTTATCCAGTTCTAGGTAAAGTATACATTTATACTGATGGATGACAACTTAAATTATACGATCATCAAATAATTCTAGAAAACATGAATACGAATAGTCCTTTAAAAACTAAAACAATAATACATAATAAACTAAAACAATAGTACGTTTCTATGTGAATCAACGAGTCAGCACACATTGAGAAAACCTGGGGTACCTGGAGTCAGGCGGTCCAAGGAGACAGGCACCCCTAAGAGGTCCGTTCTTAGGGCCTCACCCGACAGTACGGGAGGAGGTCCCCTAGAAGGGTTGGGTCCCTACCTTGGGTCCAGAGGATGTGACGTCCGTGTAAGAAATGTCTGACTCGACGATCCCTTCGGGATAATACATTACGACCATAGCTTTTGACCAACCTTAGTCAACGGCGGAACGAAAACTTACTAGTAAAACCATCCTAACTATATTACAGAGGGTGTTTAAAATATTTTAAATGGTTACTTTTTCAAAGGTAAAATTATTTCAAAATGGTAATTTTTTTTTCTTGGTAAAGGTAATGTTTACCTTCTCTAAGTAGGAGTGGACCTCTTTACAAAGAGGTTCCGTTAATTCTCTTTTCTAACCCTTCTTGGAGACATTAAGGAATCTGAGAACAGTAACTCTTAACCTTCTTGTAACCTTTCAGATTAATCACCCACCTTCCTCTGATTCTGTAAATTTAAACATTATTAGAGAAAATGTCACACACCGAAAAATGTTATTATCGTCTTTGATCCTCTCAAAACTAAAACAAATCCTTGGAAATGAACGAACTCGACTTATAATTCTTAAAACTATCGGAAAAAACTTCCACTGAGTAGATCTCAATCTTTTGATTAAACGAACCAATTGATTTATACCTCACCAATAAGATCACGAAGAGTGATCTTCCCTTTCCAGGACTAAGTCGGGCAATTATTTGTCTATTTTCTATGGACGTACGTCAGTTGTAGACTTCCTCATGGTCCTAAAATAAATTCTTATTAGATTTCAGTTAACTTATTAATACTTGTTCAATTAGTCTGAAAACACATGTTCAGACTTAAAATAAGGTTCGTTATCCAAAACCTTTCCACGATCCTTAACAAGTCACTAACAGGTTTGGACTTTTATATGACAATCACCTGACCAGAAGGTCAACATTAAGGTCTCTGGAAAGTCCTGAATGGGTTAATCGTCAACGGCAGGTCACAACACGGACCAGAAGTGACTGTTCATACATTTGATCGACCGTAGTCAGTCTCTTTGGTTCAACTATCTAAACTTACTGTTAAAAATTTATGGAATCGTTTAGACGTTCTAGGAAACTAATAAACCTCCTTTAGAAACTGATACCGAGTGTCAAGTCGAAGTCACGTATCTCATATTTTTTGCACACAAATCGAAGACCTAGGAGTCTTCGGAATCAAAATTTCGAAAGACTATACAAGTCTCCTTTTCCTTACCCTTCTCAAAGTCTCTTTACTCCATCAAACACTCTCTTAATCACACTCCTTAATTTCCATATCACCTCCCCATCCACCGTATCTTACCTTCTTTATTCTACCGTTACCTTCATCCGGTCTTCCTCGACCGGTCTTCCTTGACTCACTCTCTCTTTTCTACTGCGGTCTCCGTCTAGGTTTCTGTTTCTTCCTTTCCTTCTACTCGGACTCCGAAACCCTGGGTAAAATGGCAAAGGATTAAAAAGAAGGGAGTCAATTAGAATTTTAGAATAAAACGACTCACCATGACAATTTGAGGACTATTGTAACCCTTCGGAGTTTTATGGTTGACTTTATTCGTAAAGTAAGTGAAGACCTTTAAAAAGTTGATAACATCACTCTTTGGACATACGTCCAGTCCTTCGTTGTCAATCTTGACGTGTACCTTGTTGTCTCACCAAGGTTTATCCTTGTCCTCATGTAGTTCCGACATATAACAGTGGGACGACTAAATTGAATATACGTCTCATGTAGTACTCTTTGCGACCCGACCTTCTTCGTGTTCGACCTTAGTTCTAACGGTCCTCTTTATAGTCATTGGAGTCTATACGTCTACTGTGGTGGGAATACCGTCTTTCACTTCNCTTGTTGTCTCACCAAGGTTTATCCTTTTCCTCATGTAGTTGCGACATGTAACAGTGGGACGAATAAATTGAAGATACGTCTCATGTAGTACTCTTTACGACCCGACCTTCTTCGTGTTCGACCTTAGTTCTAACGGTCCTCTTCATAGTTATTGGAGTCTATACGTCTACTGTGGTGGGAATACCGTCTTTCACTTCTCCTCGATTTTTCGGAGAACTACTTTCACTTTATCTTCTGACTTTTTCAACCGAACTTCGAGTTGTAAGTCTTTTACTTCTAGTACCGTAGGCCAGGGTAGTGAAGAACCCTTTATCTACCCCTTTGTCACCTTTATCAAAGTCTGAAATAAAACCCCCCGAGGTTTTAGTGACGTCTACTACTAACGTCGGCACTTTACTTTTCTGCGAATGAGGAACCTTCTTTTCAATACTGGTTGGATCTATCGTACAACTTTTCGTCTCTGTAATGAAACGGTTTTACCAGGAAGATCAGTTCCGATACCAAAAAGGTCACCAGTACATACCTACACTCTCAACCTGATACTTTTTCGACTCGGGGCTTCTTAACTACGAAAACTTGACACCACAACGTCTTCTGAGAACTCTCAGGGAACCTGACGTTCCTCTACGTTGATCAGGTAAGACTTCCTCTAGTCAGGACCCAAAAGAAACTTTCCTGACTACGATTTCGACTTTGAGGTTATGAAACCGGTGGAGTACGTTTCTCAACTAAGTAACCTTTTCTGAGACTACGACCCGTCCTAACCCCTGTCCTCCTCTTCCCCTACTGTCTCCTACTCTACCGACCTACCGTAGTGGCTGACCTACCTGTTCTCGAACCCACTTGAGGTCCTCAACCTCTCCCTCCGGACCACACGACGTTAAGTACCCCA
The DNA here is from genome assembly GCA_006410555.1 of Capra ibex. Classification (NCBI taxonomy): domain Eukaryota; kingdom Metazoa; phylum Chordata; class Mammalia; order Artiodactyla; family Bovidae; genus Capra; species Capra ibex. The sequence goes on along the minus strand of SJYO01041852.1, from coordinate 8,448,970 downwards.
GCGTTTCTCAACCTGTGCTGACTCGCTGACTTGACTTGACTTGACTTGACTCTAGTTAAAACGAAATTCCCTTAACTTACAAACCTAAAGTCTTCAAGGGGTATTATGAGACTATGAGATTTATTTAACGGAAACCAGTCCAACCAAGTAAGTCAATCTTTACACGTATCCTTTCTGTCCAAAAATCTGTATTGCAACCGACCTCAGGGACACCACCCCCGTGGGACTATTATGGATTCAACGGTAAAGAATCTCCAAAAAGGAGTTCTCATTTTATGTTTACAGTTTATTAATTTTACCGAATATCGTATTTACCAAACGTTTGATAAACTAGACTCGATTAGAGTCGGAAAGGATTTTTCGCTCAACCAGGGTCCCCTCGATCCGGTTTCTCCAAAATTCGGTCATAGACCCCTTATCAGGAATAATCCCGTAGCCGGTCTCTGACTTTTAACCGTCAAGGTTAACTTCGTCAAAGAAGAACTTCAATGACCCGACTTCTAAAAAAGTCGGTCGACACCAACTTTCAGACTAGAGTTTTAATGTGGATTCACGATTTACTCACGACTGTATGTCTTGTTCCTGGATTTGTCTATATGTTTGAAAATTTATCTATGGATTATTTTGGACCTCCCATCGTTTACATTCCTTCTGTACTCGAGTCTATGTCCTCTTTCTATAGGGAAGTTTTAAATTTCGGTGACTCTTTTTAGTCACTCTTTACTACTCAAGTTGACACCCATGAGGGACAAACGTGTGGTCGGGACCTCGGTAAATCTCGTCCGAAGGAATAAGGGGAATGGTCGGTGGTTTTACAATTGGACTTTGTTTGTTGGTCTATAAAGAGGTCGTTTCTAACAAAAAAAGTCTAGTCGTCTCCTAACGTTATGTCCCAGAAGTCGGTACCACTTGGTGCCCGTGTAGGGGTATGCCGTTCCCTTTCTCTTGTGAAAAATGTCTCCTTTTCTTTCGACCCACCCGATATCATTTGTTTCTCAGGTACCGAAGAGTCTCCGGCTCAGAGAAGAAGAAGGACAACCCGGGACGATGTCAGTGTCTAGTACTCTTGAAGGGGAAGACCAGAGGGTTGAGATTGCTTAATTCAAATGACAAAGAATTGAAAAATGTCTCATATGTAACTCCTATAAATACCTATGACTTAATCCGACGAGACTTTTTTTACTGTTACGTCAACTCAAAATCTATTTATTCAACATTTATCAATTTATCCAATTTTACGTCCCCCTTTACGAATTTCGACAGTAAGAGTTGGAAACATAATTTTAATCCTCACATCACCGAGTCTACCATTTCGTAGACGGTCGTCACACCCTCTGGGTCCAAGCTAGGGACCCAGCCCTTCTAGGTGACCTCTTCCTTTACCGCTGGGTGAGGTCATAAGAACGGATCTTTTATAGTACCTACCTCCTCGGACCACCTGATGTCAGGTACCCCAACGTTTCTCAGTCTGTGCTGACTCACAAAAGTGAATCTGTCGTTTATTCCAGTTAATTTAGTCTTAAATATACCTACCTTGGTTCCTTACTTATTGAAAAATTACAGGGGGTTCACTAAGGTTTAAGGTTACCTATCGATTAAAAATTTTGGTGACTCAATCTCTTTACTTTTACATTTTAAAACTTCTTCGATAAAGACTACGTATCTTCTATCTTACCTTTTTATTACAATTTCTGTTCACCTATGTGTAAAATTAGAAAAACTATTCTAATAAAGTCGACATTATATTAGTAATTATTTTATGTTATATTCGAGGAAAAAATAGTGTAGACACCGAGGATTGTGAAAATATAGAAAAGTCAGTACTGTGCTAAAGTTCATAGAAGTTATATGACAAATGAAAGAGGACCTGTATTAGCAATCGATCATTACAAGAAAATCCCCAATTAGTCTTATATAATGTCATGGAGTTTAATCAATTCTGTTCTGTCTTTTCTCGTTTTATATAAATAGGAAAAAAGGGTTCGACTGTCAACCCAAACTATAAATCATTTCATACGAGTTTACTAACTTTATTAGAACTTAAGTCATTTTGTGACATCTTTTTTTTTATCAGTTGAACTTTTGTCCTTTGGTATATAGACTTTATAGTTATGGAATGGTGTATTAGAATCTTTAAACCTGGATGGTAAAATCACATGTTCTCCATTTCATCTTGTGTCGACAATTACGGTTAAACTCCACCGGTTTAATACTGAAAACTATTCAAGAGAAGAAAAAAAGAGGAATCATTGTACTTTGTATAAAAGACTCCTAGAAAAGTCATAATATTTAAATATACGTTCAACAAATTGTGACCTACTTTAATTTGGTTTCTCATTAACTTTATATTTGTATTCAAAAGAATTCATCTAGTCGAGTAGAGTTTTTATTGTATAGAACTTTTTATCTAAAAAAACTGGAACACTTTCTATTAACAGGAGTAATATAGAAGTTGAGACAAACTTTTGTTTGTTTTTGTTATTCGATAATAGATACAATATATTAAACACCCTAAGAATACCTTTTATTAGATTAACACGAAAATCTTACGAAACTTTATATGAAGTTTTTATAATATTTCATCATATTCAATTAAATTCATATAAGAAAACACTATTGATACTAGTGATAAGTACGGATTAAAAATATACTTCTATAAAAATTCGTAAGTATAGGACCCCTAACAAGACTTCAAAGTATAAATGAGTGAATCTAAAAAGGGGGGGACTTTCAGACATTTTATCTGTGATTCGAAGTAAAGTGTCCATTCCTTTGAGTACGTTTTCTTCTTTATATGGAATCGGTTATTTGAGTGTCACCTTTGTCACGAATGACTCAAAATCCGAAGTCTCAGGCACCTCTAGTTAATATAAAGTGAAAAAGAAAGACGAACAGATAAAATTAGTAACCGAATTTTTTATACAAACTTGATAATTATTCTTAACTAATTAATTATTCTACGATATACAGTTTACTCTAGGATCAGTGATTTTATCTATGTCAGTGACGAGAGCACCTCGGACGTAGGATTACACGTACACGTAGTCCGTTTGGTTCGTCTGTCTACATTGATCATCCGTCGTAATTTCCGCTAATATCTAGTCTTACGTACACCCGTACGACGTCAGGTACCCCAGCGTTTCTCAGTCTGTACTAACTCGGTGACATGACTTGAGTTGACTTAACTATATCCCACTCATTTTTTACACACAGATTCGTCTTAAAAAAAAATTACCTTAATTTTCCTGTTTTTATTCTCTCGTGAGACCTCTCATCCTTTTCCGTAATGTCGGTGTCCTTTGTTATATAAAACATTGGTTATATTACCAAGTCAAGTCAAGTGAAATCAAGTCAAGTGAAGTCAAGTCAGCGAGTCAGGACAGGTTGAGAAACGCTGGGGTACTTAGCGTCGTGCGGTCCGGAGGGACAGGTTGTGGTTGAGGGCCTCAAGTGAGTTTGAGTGTAGGTAGCTCAGTCACGACGGTAGGTCGGTAGAGTAGGAGACAGTAGGGGAAGAGGAGGACGGGGGTTAGGGAGGGTCGTAGTCTCAGAAAAGGTTACTCAGTTGAGAAACGTACTCCACCGGTTTCATGATCTCAAAGTCGAAATCGTAGTAAGGAAGGTTTCTTTAGGGTCCCAACTAGAGGAAGTCTTACCCGATCAACCTAGAGGAAAGTCAGGTTCCCTGAGAGTTCTCAGAAGAGGTTGTGGCGTCAAGTTTTCGTAGTTAAGAAGCCGTGAGTCGGAAGTACTGTCAGGTTGAGAGTGTAGGTATGTAGTGATGACCTTTTTGGTATCGGAACTGATCTGCCTGGAATCAGTCGTTTCATTACAGAGACGAAAAGTTGTACGATAGATCCAACCAGTATTGAAAAGAAGGTTCCTCATTCGCAGAAAATTAAAACACCGACGTTAGTGGTAGACGTCACTAAAACCTCGGGGGGTTTTATTTAAGACTGTGACAAAGGTGACAAAGGGGTAGATAAACGGTACTTCACTACCCTGGTCTACGGTACTAGAAGCAAAAGACTTACAACTCGAAATTCGGTTAAAAAAGTGAGAGGAGAAAGTGAAAGTAGTTCTCCGAAAAATCGAGGAGAAGTGAAAGACGGTACTCACCACAGTAGACGTATAGACTCCAATAACTATAAAGAGGACCGTTAGAACTAAGGTCGAACACAAAGAAGGTTAGGT
>SJYO01041852.1:8363811-8444407 GCA_006410555.1 Capra ibex | reverse complement strand
TCGTAGTAAGGAAGGTTTCTTTAGGGTCCCAACTAGAGGAAGTCTTACCCGATCAACCTAGAGGAAAGTCAGGTTCCCTGAGAGTTCTCAGAAGAGGTTGTGGCGTCAAGTTTTCGTAGTTAAGAAGCCGTGAGTCGGAAGTACTGTCAGGTTGAGAGTGTAGGTATGTAGTGATGACCTTTTTGGTATCGGAACTGATCTGCCTGGAATCAGTCGTTTCATTACAGAGACGAAAAGTTGTACGATAGATCCAACCAGTATTGAAAAGAAGGTTCCTCATTCGCAGAAAATTAAAACACCGACGTTAGTGGTAGACGTCACTAAAACCTCGGGGGGTTTTATTTAAGACTGTGACAAAGGTGACAAAGGGGTAGATAAACGGTACTTCACTACCCTGGTCTACGGTACTAGAAGCAAAAGACTTACAACTCGAAATTCGGTTAAAAAAGTGAGAGGAGAAAGTGAAAGTAGTTCTCCGAAAAATCGAGGAGAAGTGAAAGACGGTACTCACCACAGTAGACGTATAGACTCCAATAACTATAAAGAGGACCGTTAGAACTAAGGTCGAACACAAAGAAGGTTAGGTCGCAAAGAGTACTACATGAGACGTATCTTCAATTTATTCGTCCCACTGTTATATGTCGGAACTGCATGAGGAAAAGGATAAACCTTGGTCAGACAAGGTACAGGTCAAGATTGACGACGAAGGACTGGAGGTATGTCCAAAGAGTTCTCCACAAGGGTAGAGAAAGTCTTAAAAGGTGTCAAATAACACTAGGTGTGTCAGTTTCCGAAACCGTATCAGTTATTTCGTATGTATCTACAAAAAAACCTTGAGAGAACGAAAAAGGTAGTAGGTCACCTACAACCGTTAAACTAGAGACCAAGGAGACGGAAAAGATTTTGGTCGAACTTATAGTCCTTCAAGTGTTAAGTGTATAATGTTGAGTTTATTTTTGACATTTAACTTCATTTGATAAACGTATTCGTCTATTACTGAAGTATATTAAAAATAATTCTTTAAGTTCCATTATATACTATTAAAAATCTTTTATCTGTTTTTCACCAAAATAGTCTGTGACTTAAGATCCCCCTTTTTTTGTTTTGAGATTTTGACTTTTCCGATGTCAACTTCTCGAGTTATACATCCCACAAAATTCTCATCGTCTCAGTCTCCTAATCATTTGATCTTCAGTCCAATGATTTTAATAGATTTCAATTTCTTTCTTTTCTTGTCTTTTGTCTCTTGTACGATTTGTCTAGATTATATTTATCTTAATCTGTGTCTGATCTTTCCTTTTCTTATTCGTCGTCGGAATAACTTTCTTTAAAAAAGGTCAGACTTTCTTTTTAGATTGGGAACGGATTCGTGAAACACAGTAACGAATCTGGGTAAAAGGATTCTTTTTGATGTTTCGTCGTTCTCTTTGTTAGGTACTGTGGGAGTTTTTATACCGTCATTCTAAATGTCTGTACCTTTATCTTTTCCACAATCATACTTTTTTTTAACGTACCAGAGAAATTTCAGGAGTTTTATTTAAATAGGGGACATTTTAAAGAAAGTTTTACTTTCTACTTTATTACTAAAGTAAATCTGTCATAAACTGTCAGACAATGCTCATATGTTTACCTTATGATTTAGGTGTGTATCCTATGATTTTCTAAAAAGTCCTTTTTTATTATCGTCTTCCTACTCCCTTTACATCCTTTCTTATTTCCCCTTCACTTTTCATTTTACTCTATAATCTAAATAATATTGGAGTTTAAGTTATCTCCACTCATAAGACTCTTTAGCTTTCTTTTTTCAAAGGTTCATGGTTTTCTAACATCACTTTACAAAAACAGAATATTGTCTTTATTGTCTAAAAACTTACCCTCCATTTATCAAATTTAGTCTCTAACGTTTGAGTTTACAGTCTTTGAGTATATTTCAGTGAACTCCCTGTTTAATATCAAGACGTCGGACATAGTTGAAAACGAGTGTCAAAAGAGTCGTTAAACCTCACATAGACTATTACGGTGTTCTTGGTTTTGTTTCATATAACTGGACTAGTCCCAACCCCTCTCTGTAAATTAGTGATTCTGTCCTTACTTTCAACGATCTCTCTGTACCTGTGGAGAAAAATTGAATGACCGTACTTAGTGTAAACGTTTTAAAAAGTGTATTTTGAGCACATGGAATCACTTATTTAGGAAAATATAATAGTTGAAAAAATTTTTTTCTAACTTTATTTCAGTATGAATTTTTACGAAAGAAACCCCTCTCACCATCCTTGGTATGAATTTCAAAAATTAATCATCTCAATCGTCATAACTAAACTATTATTGTGTGGTATACATACAAGAATCTATTACGTCAAGTAATTATTACATAACTACAGAAAGGATGACACCTACAAATCTTCAGACGAATAAGGTGTATTGAAAAACGTAAAGACTTAAACAAGAAAATCACAATCCTACCTAAAATAGTTTTATTACAATCTAAATTAATGTGTAGTTATTGTATTTTCCCGTAAAATCACTTAATGTTACGATAACTCAGTATTTATTCTCAGATATGTGATGAATAAGACCTAAGTACTCGTGTTTTACATATCCTTAAAATTCTGTACTTCGGTGTAAAAAGATGGTATCTCAACTTAATTTAACTAGATTTAAAATCTCACAGACTGTGTACATGTGTATACTAAAACATTTTTTTTTTTTCAGTATATTCTATGAGTCTCACAACTTCCTTACATCTACTAACATATTTTACAATATATACTTTTAATTACACCATTTAATATATAAATCAAAGGATTTTCATCTTTATCCTAAATGTTTTGATTGATATTAAATATTTACAGAACTAATGGAGAAGAGGTAGTAAGGTAAATATCCTTATTAACTTTTAACGTAGAAGAATTTACTCATACGTACTGTCCCATTTTGGTCATATCATGTGATTGGATATGTTCACATACTTACGACGTAAAGTTCGGGGATATAACGAGAACCGATCTCTCTAAAGATTGGGGACTTCCACCATCTAATCGTAAACTTCATGGTTCTCTGACAGTACGGATTTCGTTTTAAGAACCCCTTATTCCTTTGTTTTTAGTTATATCAAAGAATATCATAAAATAGGGAACTTTCCTAAGAAAAAAAGGGGAATTAAAACACATAAAAAACGTGTGAGGACACACAAATCTAAACTTCAATGAGTCTTTAAAATAAACAGAAAACTTTAATAACTGTTTTTCTTGTAACTTAATTAGTAGTAATACGAAACTCGGACATTATTAGACGACAACTCATATTTAGTAAACTAAATCGTCAATCGCACATAATAACTAGAACTTAGTGTATAAGTCATCTTGTAATCAATTCAGGTTACACAAACTCCAACTCGCTCCTACATTAGTTCACCTCTGTCGTTTGTAAATATTCAATCCTACAGTCATTTCAGTAGTCATTTCTCTAGTATAGACCTATTTTTAGACGTTAATTTCACTAATGAATTTAAATAATTTAAATTTTATTAGAAAAGAGAACACTAGGAAGTAAATATGGATAATACATGTCGGTCTAATCTCTCTTGTCACTTTACACTACGTAAAATGGTTGTCTATAGAAACGTCTTAAAAACCCATTGTGATTAAATGAAAAAACCATCACTGTCTCTTGACCAATCAAAGGTGAATTATTAAAAGTAATGTTATTAGAATCGTAGTAATCGCACCATCAGCAAGATCCCTAAAACGATAAAAAAATTCATATGGATGAGGTTGATGTGTAACTTCATCACTTCTTTACATAGTGTACCACCAGAGACAGGTGACGATACGTATCCAAAGACAGTTTTGAGAATAGTGAAGATCCAATCGAAATAGATCATTTACTGTCTCGTAAGTCAATAGGTCTTTAACAGCTAAACCCACAGGAAAGGTATCAGAGACTTTCTATTCCCATAAAAGGAAAGAAATCATGCATTTATGGATCGATTTATCGTAGACCTGTAAACCAACTTCCAAATGTTACTGTAAATCATACAAAAAAAAAAAAAAAAGACACAATAATGACTCCCCAGGAAAGAGTTCAAAAAGTCGAAGTGGACCTGAGATAGAGTTTGATACCTAATTGGGTTCACGTACGTACGTACGAGTCAGTGAAGTCAAAACAGGTCGAGAAACACTGACATACCTGACACCGGACGGTCCGAACAGACAGGTACCCAAAGAGGTCCGTTCTCATAACCTCACCCAACGGTACGACAGGAGGTTTCCTAGAAGGATTGGGTCCGTACCTTTGACGCAGAAGACGTTACGTCCACATAAAAAATTATGACTCGGTGGCCCTTTCGGGGTCTGATTAGGTCATCTTTATAAGTTTACACTCCTGTCTTAATAGAGAACACCATCGAGTTCATATATATTTGGTATGGAACCAAATATAATACACCTCACAAAACAACAATGAAAATGAAAGTCAATAATCTTAAACCGAAGGGTAGATATAACCAAGATATCATGGTTATCTAACTTAATTAGACTATGGTGATTACAAGACGGAAGGAACCATTAGAAGAGATTACCATTTTACAAAGAGAGACTGGAAAAGGTACGACTTTAGACAGAGGTAACCCTTGACTCTTGAGTAAAGTTGACCGACAGGGTATAGACAGGGTTACGGTAGTTTTCAATCAGTTTCTACTACCCCGATGTGAATGCCCAATATCAAGAAATACGAAACATTTCCTTTATAAAAGATCTTAAAAAGTACTTAAATAGTTGATGACTACCTAACTAGGATATAAGATCCAAGATGAGATCCATGTAAGTCATTACTTGTTTTCTCTGTGTTTCGAAACAAGAGTATCTCAAACGTAAGGTGAACTTGAGTCTTCAACTTATTTTCTTATTTTTCTGATAAAACCTTCCAATATACACGAAACCTTTATTTCTTCCCCGATAATTCAAAACCTCCCATACCATTTTAAAATTTATTCAACAAGTTTCTATATAGACTTTTTATACAACACATTCCGTTTGGGATTTATTTGGTATACCCTGTACCCCTATAGTCCTAACTTATACCTCCCACAATCACTTGTTTTGCTTATCGTTTATGTTTTTCGGACTTGACTCTGAAAGGACCGTACAAATTTCTTGCAATTCCTCAGTCTACACCGACCTTACCTCCCTCTTTTCTCCTCTCCAATTTACTCATTACCTCCGACCCCTTATTCTAGCATCAGTCAAGTGGAGATAGTCTTATTAAGAAACATTTAAGTAGGTCCAATAACACTTATATTATAAACTTAGGAAAAATGACGACTCATCATAAGGTGTATACCTATATTGTATCAAATAAATTGGACAACGGATAACTTCCAATCCGAAGGTCCACCACGATCGCCATTTCTTGAGTGTACGGTTACGTCCTCTATATATGCTCTCTCTACCCCCAAACTAAGAAACCAGCCCTTCTGGGGACCTCCTGTCGTACCGTCGGCTGAGGTCATAAGAACGGACCTATTAGGGCACTCGTTTCCTCGGACCGTCCGATGTCAGGTATCCTAGTGTTTCTAAACCTGTGTTGACTTCACTGAATCGTACGTTGCACGTGATAACTTTCTATTAACCGAAACAGATCAAACCCCGATAATACGTATTTAGACGATACTTGTAAGTGTATGTTCTAAAACACACTGGTACAGAAACAAGAAGACCTTATTTACGGATTCTACGTCAATGACCTTATGTACCATTAACCCTCAATTAAAAGAAATTTTCTTTATCGGTTGTAAACAACAAAAATTACAAATAAATAGGGAAGTTATCCCCGAAGGGACTACCGAGTCTACGATTTTGCAGACGGACGTTACACCCTCTGGGCCCAAGCTAGGAATCCAGTCTTTCTAGGGGACCTCTTCCTTTACCTTTGGGTGAGGTCATGAGAACGGACCTTTTAAGGTACCTGTCTCCTCAGAACATCCGATGTCAGGTACCCCAGTGTTTCTCAGCCTGTGCTGACTCACTGAAGTGAAGAAATGAAGAAGTTATCTACACATCACTATGTGGTACAAAATTTTTATTATTGTATAAGGTATCAAAAATTATCAAAATTCAATTATCTTTTTTACTTAAAGAGTATACGGAGGATATCTAGAAATACATGTTTATTATAATCCCACAGGAAATCGTCAAAAGTTTACTGTTTAAGTGAGTTGTCAAATTGGTGGTATTCTGTATTTTATGAAGGAGACGTTTAAAGATTTTTGAAAGATAATCGAATTTAATGTCTCTATCAGTAACTCAGGTTTAAATCTATTAGTTGATTCGTTTATATTTTTAGTACAGTATGAAAATTACGATCGTACAATGTAAGTCTAAAAGTCCATTCAAGTGGGTATGATTATGTACATTGAGTTTTCATAAAAAGAGGATAATCCCACAGTCGAAGTCTTCGTTATCTATCAACATCAGAGGTGTAAAACGGACGTATTTCATACTGAAAAAAGTAAATAAGAAGTTATATTAAGTAAAATACAATTTAAGTCTGAATATAAACCGTATGACTAGGTATATCTATAGTTTCAAATCAATGTCTGGACCTATATACTCCTCATCACCTCCACTTCAATTGAAGAACGTCGTATTGTGTGGGTTATCTGTTAATCCGTCTTACTAATGACTTCGACCTTCGTAGTAGTAGAATGTGGTCCTTTCTTCTGATTGTTATTTTGAAGTAACCGTTACACACAAAAAACAAAAAATATATAAGGAATCACAGACGTAAAGTTGAATGTTCCAAGACCACAAACATATAGTGACGGGATAGAAAATAAATGATTTCAAATCCTACTACACGTAAATTCATTACGACTTAAGACTGAGTTATAAGGTCCATACTCTATCTTCATAAGTAATACTAAAAAATTTGTAGGATCTAGCGGACTGGACGGAGAACTCCTTGGATATACGTCCAGTCCTTTGTTGTCAATCTTGACCTGTACCTTTTTGTCTGACCAAGGTTTATCCTTTTCCTCATGCAGTTCCGACATATGACAGTGGGTCGAATAAATTGAAGAATACGTCTCATGTAGTACTCTTTGCGACCCGACCTTCTTCGTGTTCGACCTTAGTTCTAACGGTCCTCTTAATAGTTATTGGAGTCTATACGTCTACTGTGGTGGAAATACCGTCTTTCAGTTCTCCTTGATTTTTCGGAGAACTACTTTCACTTTCATCTCTCACTTCTTCAACCGAACTTCGAGTTGTAAGTCTTTTGATTCTAGTACCGTAGACCGGAGTAGTGAAGTACCCTTTATCTACCCCTTTGTCACCTTTGTCACCGTATCAAATAAAAAGACCGGAGGTCTTAGTGACGTCTACCACTGACATCGGTACTTTAATTTTCTGCGAATGAGGAACCTTCCTTTCAATACTGGTTTGATTTATCGTATAAGTTTTCGGTTGTAATGAAACGGTGGTTTCCAGGCAGATTAGTTCCGATATCAAAAAGGTCACCAGTACCTACCTACACTCTCAACCTGATGCTTCTTTCGACTCGTGACTTCTTAACCACGAAAACTTGACACCACAACCTCTTCTGAGAACTCTCAGGGAACCTGACGTTCCTCTAGGTTGGTCAGGTAGGATTTACTCTAGTCGGGACCCACAAGAAACCTTCCTTACTACGATTTCGACTTTGAGGTCATGAAACCGGTGGAGTACACTTCTCAACTGAGTAACCTTTTCTGAGACTACGATCCTCCCTAACCCCCGTCCTTCTTTTCCCCTGCTGTCTCCTACTCCACCGACCTACCGTAGTGACTGAGCTACCTGCACTCAAACTCACTTTAGGCCCTTAACCACTACCTGTCGCTCCGGACCACACGACGTTAAGTAACCCAGAGTCTCAACCTGTGTTGACTGGCTGACTTGACTTGACTTGACTCACGGAACTCCCTTTGTATATCTGTGAACTCAAACAGTAAGAGACATTCAACTGTCGTGAGATTATTTGTGATAAAAGGACGTTGTTAGGAGTTTAGAAAACACTGGAACTATCACCAGATACCGTCACCTGTGAATCAAGGGGTCCGGATCGGACATTATCCGTAAAACATTGATCACCAGTGACTACTATAAAATAAACAGAAAATGGTGAAATACTGTAAATGACTGTTTTTAGCAGAGAGAGAAAAATCAATATACATATTATACCGTATACTCGGGTTTAATCTGTGTTTATGAGAATAGTGGAGAGAACGATGACGACGATTCAGCGAAGTCAACACAGACTGACACACGTTGGGGTATCTACCGTCGAGGAATCCCAGGCGACAGGGACCCTAAGAGGTCCGTTCTTATGACCTCACCCAACGGTAAAGGAGGAGGTTACGTACTTTCACTTTGTACTTTCACTTTAACGAGTCAACACGGACTGAGAATCACTGGGGTACCTGACGTCGGATGGTCCGAGGAGACAGGTACCCTAAAAGGTCCGTTCTCATGACCTCACCCGACGGTAACGGAAGAGGTTAATTCAAGAGATATAAAGATCAAAGACTGGGAAGAGACATAGATAAAGATATAGTTAATTCAGAAAATACTTATTCACTGACTTTTGTTACGATCGATTAAAATTCCTTCTTTACGATATATTCAGTATTAAGAGGTCTCTTTGTCTTGTCCCACCCTACTAAACCCTCTTACCGTAACTTTGTACATATTATAGTGTATTCTTTACTTAGCGGTCAGATCCAAACTATGTCCTATGTCCTACGAACCCCGACCACGTGACCCTACTGGGTCTCTCTACCATACTCCTCCCTCCACCCTCCTCTCAAGTCCTAACCCTTGTGCACATGTGGGTACTACCTAAGTACAACTGCATATCGTTTTGGTTATGTCATAACACTTCATTTTATTTCATTTTTTTATATATATATAAAATAAAAATATATAAATAGTAATTATTTATATTATATTTATATACATTTTATTTTATGTTTTGTACGTGTCTTTATTCTATATTTATGGTCATGTGTGTCTTCAGGACCTTCCATACTTTAGACATCCCCTTTGGTTGTCCGACCACTGCGTCCCTTCTCGACTACGACATCGCGATCAAAAATTTCTGTTTTAAGGAAGAAGTCCTTCGGAGTCTAAAACAAGAATTTCGGAAGTTGAATAACCTATTTCGGTTGGGTGTAATATCTCCTATTAGAAGGAATGAGTTTCTGATGATTAAATTTACAATTAGTGTGTATTTTATATGAAGAGTTGTTGTCAATCAAACCATACTCATAGTTGAACCGGATCGGTTCAACCGTATTTTTTAATTGGTTTATAAACACTATTGGATATATAGTGTTTATATAACCTTGTATATGTGTCAAATATGTGTCCCTAAGTCTAATAGGTTCTAATGACTTCCCTAATATCAAACAGTGACAATAACAGGTTTAAAATAGAAGACAATTGACAGTCTCGATGGTGAGTACGATGGGATGAATTACTGATCGGTCCTATTGTGACCCCTCTTTGAAATCGGAATCGAAGGTAATTCATAAAGTTAATAAGGAAGTGAATAAGTTATGTTGTGATACTTAGTTAATAATGTACGGTATTACGATCATTTAAAGTTCTGATACTGTCTCTAGTTTTGATTCAAAGACTAGAAAACTCTTAAAGGTAATATTTTACCTCATTACCTATGATTTACTTTAATCCATCCATAATATGTATACTTATTTAGTTCTTTATACTGATGATCCGATGTCAAAACTGATCATCAGACACTTCCACTGTAACTCATTTTAACAGTGTTCCTTTACTCCTACTCTTTATTTCAGTATACACAGTTCTAACATCTAACAGAACATCCGGTAACTCCTGTACCAAGAAAGAAACTTTCCCGATCTCGACATAAACTCCAAAAATTAGTCTCCTTACCGTAGTGAACTACGTACAAATTACGTGATTATCTAAAAAGAAGAAGACATGTAAGAAAGAACATAAAAGTTACTATTAAAGAACTAACCGTACGTAATACAGTGGTAGTCCTTGTCACTATATCTGTCTGAATCCTTTACTTATTACTATTCTTAACGTCGACTATTCTCGGTTCATAAAAAATCAAACTAAAGTAATATCCAAATAGATATCATTTTATATAAAGTACCAGATTATGTTAAATAATTCTGTCTTAAACCATGTTTATGTTACTCATATTAAATATAAAAAGCTTCATAAGTAAGAGTTACCTAAAATGATGACGAGATAAAGGAGTAAAATAAATTTTGTATTGTAAGTAAGTTACTACATTAGTAAAAAGAGATTGAAAAAGAAATGTTTTAAAATAAAATAAAGTTCGATATACTAGGTGAATTCGATCTCATATATTGTAAATAAGATGTAAATTTCGTAACGATTCACTGGAAATTGTATAAATACTTTGTGTGAGTAGTACCTTATTAACTAACAGAGAATGTAGGACCACACTTAACACTCCATAATTTTAAATTTATACAAAATCTTACAGTGTTTTATACGAGGTATAATACCTACTCAAATGAGTACTTTATTAAAAATAGAGTTTCATAATATATACTTTTATTTAGATAAATGGACTAATTAAACGATGGAGAAGAAAAGTCAATTCTGTAAGTCACGATAAACTAGAAATTTACACTCGTTTAAATACCTTAATTAATTCACTTTAGTAATATCGTGAATTTGTAATGTCTCGTGAAAGGAATATTAATAGAGTAACTGGAATAAACTACACTATATTATTATATTGAAGCGTATTCTGATATTGGAAGTATACTCTTTTAAGATTTATAAGTAAAAAGAAAAATGAGAAAGTGATATTTTCTACTCCTACCATTTCTTCAAATTTCTCTATTTTGATTCATGTGGTTTTATGTTTTTACACGTAAAACAGGACCAGACCTTAACTAATTTGTTTCACACATAGAATCATAATTATTCAAAACGGAGTGATTTATTTATTCGAAACGGAGTCATTTATTTATCAAAAACAAACATCTGACGTTTACAGGGTATTCATAAATTGAAAAACTGGTGTAGTCTTATTAAAGGTTCACAGTTGGAGATACTGAGAAAAAGGACTCTCTTAGAGACGAGAGACCTTGGACTATACGGGTACAGTGTTTCTTTACGGTCACTTAATTGTACGGGGACTCTTGTCAAGAGTCAGTCACTGATTACCCTTACTGTACTTATATGGAGTCCAGGTAGGGAGGTTCACTCAATTGTGACTCGACATACGGGATTTACTTTGAGGAATCAGAGTTTCATCCTAAATAGAAGTGTACAAGTGGTACAATTGAACGAATTATTCAGTGGGACATGACCGAAGAAAGGGAAGGTACAGAGTAAAGAAGAGAGGAGATCGTAATAAAGGACCCTTGTGGAATGTTAATTTGATTAAAATATGTTTAGGAGTATAGTGTCCTCCTAGGACCCCTTTGTGTTTTATTACGTTCGTCAATTTGGTTACTTTTAATATAGGTTTGAAGACAACTTATCCGGAATTTTTATTTATACGGTAACCCTTTCCCCGAACGAAGAATAAATTCTTATGACCTTTTTAATCTAGTCGTTTGTCGTACGAATTGAAGATTATGGACAGTCTCTTTTGTAATTTTCTGTTGGAACCAGTCTCCTCCCTTAAGAGATAAGGTGAGAAGTCTAAAGTGAAAAACTTTACTCATTGATATCTATTTCCGATTTAACACACTTGGTAATCAATTGGACGAATGTACGTCAATACTAGAAGATCTTAAAAATGAAATCTTTTACTTTATGATTCACTCGTAGTGTGGGTGTATAGGGTAAGAAACGAAGAAACGGTAGTAAATCACAGTACTATTGAAATTTCCTCGATGACTTTAAGGATTAAAAGTCGAGTTACTTTTGTTCCAAAACATGAGACCATCTTTTAAAAGGAGGAGATAAGTTCTGTTTTCTTTTTGTTTTAGGGAGATTAGGTTGTTTCGGGATTCAAACTTCTTTATTTTACTATTTTATTCTCTTAAACCCCCATGTTTCAATTCTTCTGTGAAAGATAAAATTGAGGAACAAAGGGTCTGAGATAATACCGACACCCTCTTTTTTTATCTTTTATGACCAACGATCAAGTATTGAAAATACCACCTGTCTTACATCAAACAATCCACAATAGTGAGTTGATCAAGACAAAGAATCATTAAGGTATTAAAAACGACGGTTGAATAAATTCCATCACCCGGTAATTACCCATATTCGAAAAAGAAGAAAACGACATGAAATGTTCTTCGTCATAAAATCTCTTCGTACTACCCTTTATTACTAAAGTCTTACAAGTCTTTGTTACGACCACCCGTAACACCTGTCACGGTGTCAAATAGGGTCACTCTTTTTTTTAGGGGAATGTACTTCATTGTCAGGGACTCGTTGTCCCTTTAAGAACCAAACGAAGGGTGTGAAGTCATCTAGATCCGTTATTCTCTAGACCCTCGGGTCTATTTTAAATCCGACAAGTGATAAGGACCATATCGTCCTTCGTCCCTAAAGTACAACACAGTCAAAGAGAACGGGGAGTTCAGGGTATCCAGACTTAACGATGATCTGGTCCACTTACGATATCTTTATCTCCTAGAAACAGTTTCGACTCCTTCTGACTGTAATCGATCGGTGTTGAAATACTCCCCTAACTATCGTTTCGTCGGGTTATAAATGGGACCTCCTTCAGAAACTATAACCAATCCTTTGTTCAGACAGGAAACCGGGTTTCCTTCTATGATAGAAATTGAAGGTTCCGACGAATGAAACCTCTGTAGGAACTTTATGTCAGGACTTCTTCTCAAAAGTATTTAGTATATCTTTATGGTACTTCGTCACGGAGGACTAAGAGAGGTACTACTTAAGATTATATTAATTGGAACTATCGGATAAATATCCGTTACCATTTAAGCTAATGAGTTTCCTTAATCAAAACAAGAGACGAAAAGTTTTTGACTTATGTGAAATTATCTTCTTAGTTTATTTAGAACTACACTTCTTCGTACATGACAATCGAGTCCGTAATAAAGTTAACATCAAGACAGTGGTAATGGGGAAACCGTCACTAGAATGACTCATTGTAACCTTATTCTCTGGTTGACTATAGTCTTAAAATCAGAATAACAATGCCTTTCACCCCAGGTCGACGAGTGGTGAGTTTTCAGTTATTTCTCCATTCCAAGTTCCTTTCCTTTCAAACGAAATAAAGTCTCCGATCGTCATACCCCGTCCCCCGACTTGGGGGTGGGGGGTAACTGTTAGAGACTCGTTCTCTAAAATTTCCCTTCAAAGTACCCACGTATCCACCTCCCTCCCCTGATGTACGTCTTTGTCGTGTCAGTCTAGACTGTCAGTAGAACTTTAACTAGTACACCATCAGACTAGTTATAGTAGAACTAACTAAATTCATGTTAATCAGTCAAGGTCCCAGTCAAACAAGAGTAAAAAAACTCCAGTAAAGAGTCTTAACACCTTCGAATATAGTATCGATGTTAGACCAGTAGTACATCAATTGAAGAAGGTAGACAAACCTCAAAGTCATATTCTTTCGAGTTTCCTATACTGAGTCCTATAATTTATATATTAGGAACTCCTCCTTGACTTCTAGGAACTGAAGCGAAATTCTAATTTTATAATAATGAATCAGAACAGACTGACACAAAGAAACGAATAAAACAGTGAAAAGACTGATTTGAATAAGAAACCGATTTCAAATGGGTGTCTTTTTCCGTCCACCTCCGGTACCACTCGTTCCTGAATGAGACAAAGTAACAACGAGTGGAATAATAATTTCCGGAGTAGACATACTGTGCAGGAAACCACCAGTAGGAATATGGAACAAAGGTAGTAATTTCTGGACAGAAATGAGGATAAAGAGTTACAGAGAACAGTAAAAACAAGGAAGTCAGAATAAGAAGGTTATGGGACTGGTGGATCCGCTAATCACTGACAGGTACCTAAATACACCTAGGTACAGAGGTCCGTTGAGAATTAATTCTCTTTAGTATACATGTGGAGTTTCATGATGAGTAAGGTGAAGTCTAAGTAGGAACCCCTCTCTCTATTACAAATGTACGTATCACGGTCGTAAGGAGTCTGTTCACATGTGTATTTCGGAATACTCCTGTCATAACCACTTGACTCCCCTTCCATGGGTCACGTCCCCGTCTCCACAACAATCACACACTCTACGAGGTAATACGGTCGTTCTAGACGAATTGAGGTTAGAAGTCACAATAGTGAACGTGTATTATAACCCCACGACGATATACATAACGTGTAAATTAACACACCCAGTTTCGAATTCCCGTCAAGTCTGACTTACCAGAGAACCGTTGAGTATAAGTCTAATCAGTGATATACCGAGATATCTTTCAGACCCCGACATAGAGTTATTATCTGATCATTAGATCTTTTATGATAACAATGAGATTGGTGTCATGTGACACCGAAAGGTCTTCGAGGTATCTCGTTCGTACAGACGACGTCTTTTACATTTATTGTAAAATAGACAGTTTAATTTAGTTTCATCGTCTCAAGGAACCCATGGTTATTTTTGACCGTTATGATCTTAGAGACTTTCTACCAGTTTCCTTGACGTCCGATACTACAGGTTGGATTTATTAGGGTATTTGATGAGAAAGTGACGTGTTGGGTTATTGAAAATTTAACACACCTTTTCTTATAATTACTCGTTCACTCGAGTTCAGTATCAAAGTGGTAACCTTACTATTAACACTTGTTTTACATTCACCTCTTCAAACTTATCTGATTCGGTCCTTAGAAAGGTATAGTCAATAACCGATCAACGATTCAAAATAGACTGGGAACACTGGGGTATCTGACGTTGTCGGTTCAAAGAGGCAGGAAGTGGCATAGGACCTCGAACGAGTTACAGGTAACTCAGTCCCTACGGTAGGTTGGTAGAGTAGGAGACAGTAGGGGAAGAGAAGAACAGGAGTTAGAAAGAGTCGTATTCCCAGAAAAGGTTTCTCAACCGAAAAGTGTAGTCCACCGGTTTCATAACCTCGAAGTCGAAGTCGTAGTCAGGAAGGTTACTTAAAAGTCCTGACTAAAGGAAATCCTACCTGACTAAACTAGAGGAACGACAGGTTCCCCGTAAGTTCTCAAAGAGGTCGTGGTATCAAGCTTTCGTAGTTGAGAAACCGTGAGTCGGAGGAAACACTAGGTTGAAGGTATAAGTATGTGTTGATATCCTTTTTTGTATCGAAATTGATCTACCTGGAAACAGTCGTTTCATTACAGAGACGAAATATCATATGACAGATCCAAACAGTTGAAAAGTTCTCAGAAAATTAAAGTACCGACGTCAGTGGTAGATGTCACTAAAACGTCGGGTTCTTTTATTTTAGACAGTGACAAAGATAACGAAGGAGATGTTAAACAGTATTTCACTACCCTGACCTACGGTACTAGAATCAGAAACTTACAACTCAAAATTTGGTCGTAAAAGTGAGAGGAGAAAGTTGAAGTAGTTCTCCGAGAAATCAAGGAGAAAAGAATAATAGACGTATAGACTCCAATAACTATAAAGAGGGACGTTAGAACTAAGGTCAAACACTAAGTGGACATGACAGTCTCTATTATTATTTACCACTGGTAAACTAGACATAAGAGTTTTCAAACGTATTGAGACCTTTGTTGTAAGAAGTATGTGTGTTTGTGTATAAATTCTAACTGTTCTTCATTGTTTATTTATATAAAAGTAGGTCTTTTATACGATAATTTGTCGATTTTTTTGTGGAAAAAATTGGAACTATCGGGTAATTAAACTTTTTACATCCTCCTGAATTTTTGAAGATAGTGACTTTAAAGACAATTGGACCCTGATGATTTAACCTCTTCGTAGTCAATCTTTACCTGTACCTTGTTGTCTGACCAAGGTCTAACCGTTTCCTCATACAGATTCGACATATTACAGTGGAACGTATAAATTAAATATACGTCTCATGTAGTACACTTTACGGTCCGACCTACTTCGTCTTCGAACTTAGTTAAAACGACCCTCTTTATTGTAATTGGAGTATATACGTCTACTGTGGTGGGAATATCGTCTTTTACTTCTTCTTGATTTCTTGGAGGACTTTCACTTTCTCTTCTTTCTTTTTCAACCGAATTTTGAGTCGTAATTTTTTTGATTCTAGTACCGTCGACCGGAGTAGTGAAGTACCGTTTATCTATTCCTTTGTTACCTTTGTCACTGTCTAAAATAAAAGAACCCAAGGTTTTAGTGACGTCTACCACTGTCGTCGGTACTTTAATTTTCTGAGAACGAGGAACCTCCTTTTGGAGACTTGTTGTATCTGTCGTATAATTTTTCGTCTCTGTAACAAAACGGTTGTTTACAGACAGATCAGTTTCGATACCATAAAGGTCATCAGTACATACCTACACTCAACTTGATATTTCTTTCGACTCGTGGTTTCTTAACTACGAAAACTTGATACCACAACCTCTTCTGAGAACTCTCAGGGAACCTGACGTTCCTTTAGTTTGGTCAGGTACGATTTCCTTTAGTCAGGACTTATTAGTAACCTTCCTGACTACGACTTCAACTTTGAGGTTATTATACTGGTGGACCACACTTCGTGACTGAGTAAACTTTTCCGGGACTAGGCCCCTTTCTAACTTCCATCCTTCTCTTCCCCTATTGTCTCTTACTCTACCAACCTACCGTAGTGACTAAGCTACTTGTACTCAAACTCGTCCGAGACCCTCAACGACAATCTGTCCCTTCGGACAGTAAGACGTCAGGTACCCCAGCGTTTCTCAGTCTGTTCTGACTCATTGACTTAATTTCACTTGATTGAACCTCTGTCAAAACCTTTATGTCTTATCCTCTTTAATCATAAAAATAAAGATATATCCTGTTAAGATATTCCTTTCTGGACATTTGTAAATAGGTGGACCATAAACTACTGTTATTGAAGTTAGGTCACATAATAATCTTATTACACACCATTTAATAAACGAGTACAGGGTCGGGATCACTCATACTAATATAGTTATGTTTCCACCTTTGACCCAACTCTTTTTATATGTATATAAATTATAAACAATTTGATAATAAACAAATTAACACATTTACCAAAGAGTCTATTACACTTAAAAATCGAAGTCGATTGTAAAGAAGGTGTACTATTTTTTGTCTTAAAAATTCACCTTTACTTACATGATTCAGTTTATGTGTCTCTAAGTAAAGGAACCTAGTTTCCCTTTTTTTTTTATTTTTCTCGATAAGTACTATAAGTCTCGTTGACAATTCATAAAGAAGTATAAAAATGTCAAACACCTAGTGACCTTGTGTTGTAAGTCTCGAGATACTTTGACGGAATTACTATTGACGAATACGTGAATCACGAAGTTTTAGGCAAACTTTATCTTTAGTTAATACACTTGTCCACGTTGGTTCATTGATCCAAAGTACGAGTGACCCTATAGTGTTTGTAAATTTAAACTATTTCAATTAGATGTTTATACAAGGAAACATATGTTGTTATTCAATTATATGTAAGTACTTTTACGTTTATATCTTTAGTTCCGGACTTTTCACTAATACTAAAGAGAAATCGTTTTACTACGTCATTAAAGTCGAGGTGCGTTTTAAAAAGATTCCTACTTTAGTTGTAATTCCGTTTTTATCCGATTTAATAAAAATGGTTTATATATCGTAAACGACCATATTTTAGACCAATAAAACAACTATTCTTTTCATTTTTTTTTTTCATGTAATAACTTAAAGATCTTACTTCGGGAAATTTTTGTATACGTAATGTATTTTATATCTTTTTTTACATACCAAGTAAAATAGGTTTACAATTTATTTTAATCTAAAGATTTTCAATCAAAGAAAATCAATTTTATTTGAAATTTAATTTTTATTCGCTCATAAAAATTAAACATCGATCTTTTGACTAGGGTATCTCATTGTGACATGACTAAGACTATTTACAGTAAGTGATTTTATAAGGGATCTTCTTTACTATCTTTTTTTTATTTTTTACTGTGAAAGAAATAATTGAAATTATGAAAACTTCATGAAAAATAATGAAAGAATTAAAATTCTTATAGACATATATTAAATTAGACTGTAACTTTATTTTTCTTTTAACTCATCATATAATATCGACAATTATTATACTCTTCTTATTGAAATAATAGTACAAGAGAATTATTTTGTTATACTAATCTTATATATTTCAATAGATTTCATTGACCATAAAGTTAACTTTATAAAAAGTTTTTTACGACGTCTGAGATATTTTGACTAGATTTAGAACGATCTCAAATGATTTTGTCTTTATTTTCTTCGGTACAGGAGTTTATAGAGACTCGATCCATAGTAAATAAATCTTAGTTTCAGGATGCTTTATTAAGAAAGTTATAAAAAGCTTCAAGAGAATCGACTGTGCCATCCAGATTCTTTATACGACAACTTGGTAAGACTCTAGAGTTATTCACAGACTCCAGAGATGTTTACAGAATTTCCACATACGAACTGTAATAAAAAGGGAATTAAGTAAATAATCATATAAACTGAAAACGACTTTCACTGTAATACTTTTAATTAAAATAAAAACTTATATCATACAAGACCTATGAAATATAAAAGAGAACATAGACGACCTGTGGATATGACAACAAGGAGAGAGAGTCCGATATGGAATGGTATCTTTGTTTACTCAACCATGAAAGTAAGACATACCTTAAGGGGATATGGTTTAGGGGATCAAGTAATATTTAGGGGAAAAGACACAATGGTGTCAAAGATACAATACTGTCACAACCGGTTACAAGAGCAAGATGGATCGTATCCAGGGTAAGAGGAGGTCGAAACTACAGGAAATCCTTAAGTGATTACCAGAAGAACTCCTCGAAGGCAAAAGTAAATGACGGATTAAGGTTTTCCTTACAGTATACACACTTAACATCGTAGTAGGATGAACACTAAAGACAAGGAATGAATGACGAAACATTGTTCTGTAGAGTTATAAACCACCGGATTTCGTTGTTACAAAAAGTAGAGTGTTGAGACACTCATTTGACCTGAAAATCTCTCCAAGAATGAACCCTAGTGGTTTCACGAACGACTAGGTCATCACAAGTCTCGACTACCCTTATAATACACCATATCGGCGACACCTTTTGTCACACCAACAAGGAGTTTTAATTTACGTCGTAAAGGTACGTCAGGTTATCAAGGTGAAGACCCATATGGGTTTACTTAGTTTTTCACCTCTGATCTTGTCCATAAACACAACGACGACAACAAGTCAACGATTCGACAGAGACGGAGAAACACTAGGGTACCTGATATCGTATGGTTCGAAAGGACGGGAAGTGATAGAAGGTCTCAAACGAGTTTAAGTGCAGGTGACTCAGCTACTATGATAGATTAGTAGAGTAGAAGACGGCGGGAGAAGAGGAAAACGGAAGTTAGAAAGGGTCGTAGTCCTAACAAAGGTCACTCAGTGGAAAAACGTAATCCACCGGTTTAATAACGTCGAAGTCGTAGTCAGGAAGGTTACTTGTCAGTCCCAAGTAATAAGTGTTATCGGTTTTCCACCTTTCCTAGGTTTTAAGTAGTCACCTACTTACCTATTTGGTTTACACCATATATGTATGTTACTTTATATAAATCTAAGATTTTTCCTTACTTTAGGACTGTATACGGTGTTATATATTCTTGGAACTTCTGTAATCAAATTCATTTTATTCCACCTGCGTGTTCCCGTTTATAGTATACTGAGGTGAATCTAGTCCATAGATTTTGTCAGTTTAAATATCCCTGTCACATCTTACCGTCACCGGTCTTAGACTCTATCCCTCCTTACCTCTCGATGAAAAGTTACCATGTTTTAAAGTCCTACCTTGTGTTTTTGAAGACCTCTATCTACCACCACTATCAGTACGTTGTTATACTTACGTGAATTATGGTAACTTAACACGTGAATTTTTACCAATTCTACCATTTAAAATACCAAATATATAAAATGGTGTTATTTCTTTGACCCTTTTACAATCCGGATATACAAGAGTTTACTTTTCTATAAGTTCATTATATTAAATTTTTTAAATTACTCTCCCTTAAGGGACCACTAGGTTACCAATCCTGAGTTTCAATAGTGACGACTTCCACTCCCAAGTTAACGACCAACTCCTTGGTTCCAGGGTGTTCGTCACTATACACCGGTTTATTTGTTTTATACATTACTATATATCCAATTTTTCTCTATTGTAAATATTCTTTATGGTTTTACTACACTCTTTTCTCTAATCTAAAACATAAACGACTACGTAAAAAAAACAATTTTCCAACTTAGAAAATTGCTATTACGTAAACATACAAAATTAACATTTTCCAGTCAAAAGTAAGGTAAGGGTTTCTTACCTTACTGTTTCCCGTTACTGTTTCTTACAAGTTTGACGACGTGTTAACGTGAGTAATGTGTACGATCGTTTTACTATGAGTTTTAGGAAGTTCGATCCAAATGAACGGAGGATACCTTGGACATACCTCAAGTTCTTTGTTGTCAATCTTAGCCTGTACCTTGGTACCTGACCAAGTTTTAACCCTTTCCTCATGTAGTTCCGACATTTAACAGTGAGACCAATAAATTGAATATACACCTTATGTGGTACGTTTTATGGTCCGATCTACTTCGTGTTCGACCCTAGTTCTAACGGTCCTCTTTATAATTGTTGGAGTATATACGTTTACTATGGTAAAATTACCTTCTTCCACTTTTCTTTTATTTCTCGGAGAACTACTTCATTTTCTCCTCTCACTTTTTCGACCGTATTTTGGGTCGTAAGTTTTTGTTTCTAGTACCGTAGACCAGTAAAGTACCGTTTATCTCCCCTTTTGTTACCTTTGTTACTGTCCGAATTAAAAGGACCCGAGGTTTAAGTGCCACCTACTACTGACGTCAGTACTTTAATTTTTGACGAACGAGGAACCTTCTTTCCGACACTGTTTAGATCTGTCGCATAATTTTTCGTCTCTATAATGAAACGGTTTTACGGGTTTAGTTACTAAAAAGGTCATCAGTACATGTCTATACTTTTGACCTGTTATATTTTCTGACTCAGGACTTCTTCAAAGTTTGACACTTCGACCTCTTCTGACAACTTTCAGGACACCTGTCGTTCCTCTAGTTCGATCAGGTAGGATTTCCTTTAGTAAAGACTTATAAGTAACCTTCCTGACTCCAACTTCGACTTCGAGGTCATGAAACCGGTGGACTACTTTTCTCGGCTGAGAAACCTTTTCTGGGACTAAGACCCTTTTTAACTTCCGTAATCTTCCCTTACTTTCTTCTGTTCTACTAACCTACAGTAGTGGTTAAGTTACCTATACTCAATTTCGTTTGACCTTTTACTACTTCCTACCTGTTTGGACCGTACGATGTCAGGTACCACAGTGTTTCTCAGTCAGTACTGAATTACTGACTTGTTGCTTTTGTAGAATATTAATTTTTCTTTTACTAAATTGTTACTTATTTAGTGGTATTATATTCTGTGTAATGAAAGACTATTTATGTGTGTATATTATTGTTTCTTTTTAGTAAATTGACGTACTTTATGAACTTGTCACTAAGCTCTTTAAATTTAAATAAACACATAAAGGTTCTCATACACGTATAAAGGTAAACCGTACCTGTCGGTCTTTTGACTTTAATTCTCTATCTTGTAACTAATTCTTTCGATTATACTTTAATGATGAAAAGAGTACAACTTTGTGGGAACACGTATAGGGTAGGGAACGTATGTGTCAACTAAAAAGACCTTTATTTTTTTTTTTTCCCTTTGTTTTTTGTGTTCTTTCCTCTCCGATCTCCGTTTTTGACTCTTTCTTTAAAATCTCTGAAACCGCTGTCTACTTGGTATCTTGTGTTTTACGGTCACTTGAAGTTATAGTTTAGTTGAAAATCCAATATTAACAGAAGTACACAAACGACTAGAATTATATTATCACATTATTGTGACTTTCTTGATTATGAGAATCGATATGGTTCAACGAGGTATGTTTCTGGAAATTTTTACTTCTACAGGAAACGAAACAAACCTAGTCACATAAACCCATAGATAAGCTAGGAAGATTTGTGCAAAATTAGACTCCTGTGTCAAGACAGATGAACACAATGTAGGACGGTTTAGATAGACTATATACTATGTAATGAGAGGAATCTTTTCGAGAGAGTTATTGAGGACGAAGGTTTCCTGGTCATTTTGAACTTGTGAGAATCGATTACAAAGACGTCACCATCATAGTCTCCACCCTTCAAAGACAATTTTCATTGAACATTCAAAAGTATTGATTGCAGAGTAATTAGTAAAATGGTTTCTTCACCATAAGAGAAAACCTTCGCTGAATATCTTTATACATCTGTAAGTTAATAAAGTACTTGATACCATTCAAATTCTTGTATTTTCTAACGTCATCACGAAACTCTGAATAACCTTTAGTGCAATAGAATTACGGGTGAGACAGGGGTCTATTGTTACTACGTAAGGGTTTCACAATTTTCATGACGTTAACTCTCGACATAAGACTCGTTTATCCTTAACGTACTTTTATAACTAAAAGGATTTCCTCAGTAGACCAAGATAAATTTGTTACACCAAGATTGTTCAATTTTTCCATAACTTCTGTTATTTTTAGTCTTCACTTTTTATGGTCAGACTAATCTATTTGAAAAGAATTGTGACGTTAGGTCTTTACCGTTGACCCTTTTTTCATAGGGGAAGGATGTCGGAAGAGAAGGGGAAGAAGGAGAGAGGATATAGACTCACAAAGTGTCTGTGTCCTAGGTTTATAATATCTCTATACATAGTTTTTATCAATACATCTCGTTTTAGTGAGAATTGGTGAAAATTGATTTGTCACAAACACGGTGTAATTAAATAGGTAAAAGAGAGGTTTCGTATTATCGACGAATGTCATACGACCTACTGGTATAGTAAAAAATATTCCCTTTTCGTTGTGTCAATAGTTCCTTGTACATACGGGACCTTTAAGTCTAAGGTAACCAATTTAAGACACTAATAGATCTCAGTCAATACAAATAAATGTTTACTATAAACATCCACGAAGTTGTTGTTTCTAATAATTAAGGTAAACATTTCGATAAGTATTACGAACAAATTTTGTTCTTCATTTGTTTGGAGTTTACACTTAATGATTACTTGAAAGTTTATTCGAATGGTACCTCCTTTCTCTTGACATTTGCAAAAACCCCTTTTTTAATGTTTCCGATCGTCCTAAAAATTTTTGTCAAAAGAGATGTGTTCGTGTACAAGAATATGGATGGTAACAAAGTGTACGGAACTCATTTGTGACAATTCAAGACTCATTAATATTACTAAGATAAAACTAACAATCACTGGGTCAAGTTCGAAAACCTTTTTCAAAATAGTGGGAATTTTTTCTGTATTAAAGTCTTCTTCTTTCATAAAAGAAGGAAACACTCTTACATCGTTGACGTAAGGAGGAAACTGGTACTTCCTCCCTTAGACCTGACGATTTTCGTTTCCCGTCTTCATCCGTCATAAACTTCTTCGTGTATATAATTCTTCTCTTCGTCTTCGTCTGGAGATCGAGACGTCTCTTTTGATTTCTACCTCTTCTATAATTCTTCACCGCTCTTATGTGTCTTCTCGATATGTTTTTCCTAGAATTACTGAGTCTATTGGTACTACCACACTAGTACGTGAATCTCGGTCTGTAGTACCTCACACTTCAGTTTACCCGGTATCCTTGGTAGTCATGTTTGTTTCGATCACCTGCATGACCTTAAGGTCGACTCGTTAAAGTTTAGGATTTTCTACTACGACAATTTCACAATGTGAGTTATATGATCGTTTAAACCTTTTGAGTCGTCACCGGTGTCGTGACCTTTTCCAATCAAAAGTAAGGTTAGGGTTTCTTTCCATTACGGTTTCTGACAAGTTTGATGGTGTGTTAACGTGAGTAGAGTGTAAGATCGTTTTACTTTCTTTCACTTTTAACGAGTCAGTACGGGTTTCTAAACGTTGGGACACCCGATACGTCAGGTACCTTAAGAGGTTCGGTCTCATGGACTCACCCATTTGGAAAGGGAAGAGATCTCCGAAAGGGTTGGGTCCCTAGCTTGGGTCCAGAGGGTATAACGTCTACGTAAGAAATGGTCCATTTGGTGTTCCCTTCGGGTGTACGATCTTTTCATTACGAGTTGTAAGAGATTCTATCAGAAGATGTCATACACTTGGTTCTTGAAGGTCTACAAGTTCGACCTAATCCTTTTCTTTCTCCTTGGTCTCTAGTCAAACGTTTGTAGGTAACCTATTCTCTTTTTCCTCTTCTCAAGGTCTTTTTGTAGAAGAAGACGAAGTAACTGATGTGATTTAGGAAACTGACATACCTAGTGTTGTTTGACCTTTTAAAAATTTCTCTACCGTTATGGTCTGGTGGAATGGACGGAGGACTCTTTAGACATACGTCCAGTTCTTGGTTCTCAATCTTGGTCTGTACTTTGTTGTCTGACAAAGGTTTGACCCTTTCCTCATGCACTTCTGACATATAACAGTGGGACGAATAAATTAATATACGTCTCATGTAGTACGTTTTATGACCTGACCTTCTTCGTGTTCAACCTTAGTTCTGATGACCGTCTTCATAGTTATTGGAGTGTATACGTCAACTGTGGTGGGAATATCGTTTTTCCCTTCTTGATTTCTCGGAGAACTACTTTCACTTTCTCCCCTCATATTTTCGACCGAATTTTGAGTTGTAAGTCTTTTGATTCTAGTACCGTAGACCAGGGTAGTGAAATACTGTTTATCTATCCCTTTGTTACCTTCGTCACTGTCTGAAATAAACAGACTCGAGGTTTTAGTGACGGTCTACCACTGACGTCGGTACTTTAATTTTCTGTGAACGAGGAACCTCCTTTTCGACACTGTTTTGATATGTCGTATAATTTTTCGTCTCTGTAATGAAATAACTTTTTAAGGTATATCAGTTTCGGAACTATAAAGGTGATCAGTACATACCTACACTCTCAACCTGATATTTATTTCGACTCGTGGTTTCTTAACTACGAAAACTTGACGTTTCTGATAACTCTCAGGGTACCTGACGTTCCTCTAGTTTGGTCAGTTAGGATTTACTTTAGTCTGGACTTATAAGTAACCTTCCTGTATACGACTTCGAATTCGAGGTTATGAAACCAGTGGATTACGTTTCTTGACTGAGTAATCTTCTCTGGGACTACGACCCTTTTTAACTTCCGTCCTCAACCTATCCTGTCGTCTCCTACTGTACCAACCTACTGTAGTAACTGAGTCACTCAAACTCGTTCGAGACCCTCAACCAAAGGTAATAAAGGGGTAGACAACCGGTACTTCACTACCCTTCGATACCAAAAAGGTCATCAGTAAATACCTACACTCTCAACCTGATATTTCTTTCGACTCCTGGCTTCTTAACTACGAAAACTTGACACAACAACGTCTTCTTAGAACTCTCAGGGAACCTGACGTTCCTCTAGGTTGATTAGTTGGGATTTCCTTTAGTCAGGACTTATAAGTGACCTTCCTGACTACGACTTCGACTTTGAGTTTATGATGCGGTGGATTACACTTCTTGGTTGAGTAACCTTTTCTGGGACTACGACCCTTTCTAACTTCCGTCCTCCTCTTCCCCTGCTGTCTCCTACTCTACCAACCTACCGTAGTGACTACGCTACCCGTACTCAAACTCATCCGAGACCCTCAACCACGACCTGTCCCTTCGGACCACACGACGTCAGGTATCTCAGAGTATCTCAGACTGTGCTTACTCATTGACTTGACTTGACTTCTGTAAACCCTCGGTGACTTAATTGATTTGAGACGAGAGGAATCTTCGTAGAACGATAAATTTTGTTATTTAGAATGACAAACGTAAAAAGACAATGAGGAGAGACTTTACTAGGATTACACCATATAATTGTTTGTCATCTGATTGTAAACAGTTTCCACCGATATTTAAGCTGATGAACCTCGTAAAAAAAAAAAAATCAAAAAATAAAAAATTTAAAATTTTAGAAATTAAGAATGTACGCAAGGGTTTGTACTTGGGGGGAGGGTGGAGGTAAAAATGTTTTGTTTGGTTTTTGTTTGTTATTTTTGTTATAGACTCGACGTACGATCTGTCCCAATTGGTACTAGAGGACCGTACTCATTAGAAATTAATGGGATAAACCGAAGTTACATGTCGACATAAACCCTGGTGACTTCAGGCATCCACTCAAAAGGAACGTCTCGAGGTCTAGAGAAAGAAGTCACCGTAGAGAGACCCCTATTATCCTACTCAAACCTCTAAACATATTTAATCATTGGAAGAGAACTTTAAATCCCTCGTTCGACGAGGAAAGAAGACACAACCTCGTGTAATAATAATAAAGTAAGAGATGTAACTTGTTCGTATTTTAAATATATCCGAAGAGACACCATAAGAGTGACAGGTATAGTGATTGACCGTTACAAGTGCAGGAATTCAAACAAATACGAAAATTCAAAGTGTAATAAAGAATTCGACAAGACACAAGTAACCCTTTTCCCTTCTGGTCGTGTTCCAATCGGTATACAAGCGACTTCACTTTCACTTGTAACAAGTCAGTACAGGTTGAGAAACACTGAGGTACCTTACATCGGACGGTCCGAGGAGACAGGTATCCTAAGAGGGCCGTTCTTATGACCTCACCCATCGTCAAGGGAAGAGACCTTCTAGCAGGGTTGGGTCCCTAGCTTGAGTGTAGAGGGAGTAAAGTCCGCCTAAGAAATGACAGACTCGGTGGTTCTTTTGGGTCACAAGTAATCCTTTATTAAAGTAATAAACTATTACCACTAATAGAATTCACGGACTTTCAGGTATAGTCGAAAATCATGAAAAATTTTTCATTTGGTGGAACCTTTAAATGTAATTAAAGTGACCCCTTTTTTACTAAGATTAGAATGAAAAAGTCGTTGAACATAAAACTGTGGAAATAAGATCCTAAAACCTTTAGTTTGGGGACAAAAGGTTCCTATAGGACCTATTGACGAGATAACTACATAAACAAAAAGAAGACATCTTGACAATAAAATAAATATAGAAGTGATAGTTAAGTTAAGTTGAAAACCTACCTGACACTACTTCCACATAATTTCATTATAACAACTTCAGAAACGTATAAAGTAGTATATAATACTTTACTTAATATATCGAAGATGTTATTACTATAGTCCCTATTTGATACACAATATTGATATTGACATCATTACCAAAAAGTATTCATATATTATTTAATACATATATAATAATTATGTGATATATATTTCGTTCGTTCATCCAACTATCCACTATTTATCTATATTATGGATGAATCTCCCAAAAAAAAAAAAAAGGAATTTACTCTTTCATAGAGAGGTAGAGATATCCGTTTAATAAAAGTCTTTTTGACAACTATGAACCCGTCTAAACGGAACCACGGAGACCATGAAATTACTAGTTTAATATAATACGATTCTAAGCTTTCAGGGTCATCCAAATAGAACTACACAAAAATAAAATATTGTCAAGTATCGGACACTTCTATCTTAACCTCGTAGTCAAATCCCACACTCGTCTTCGTTGTCTTGACTCCAGTCTAAAGACATAAATAGAAAGTCAAACAGGATTTTCGGTACGTATACCAACTCTACACGGACCGTAAGAACCGTTTCGGTCGGTGTAGTCCCTCTCTCTTCAGGATGGTTCGGTCTACCTACGACTAATCCGACTATAGGGAGACGATTTTGCTAAGCGAACACCACGAAAAGGTTCCTGATGACCGGTTCTCCAACTGGTGTCACTTCCTTTTCGAAGGTTCGTACGAAGACGAAAAGGTTAAATCCCTAATAGTATCCCGAAAAAGTTTAAATAAAATAAAGGATATTAAGTTAGAACAAAAACTTCCTCCCAATAAAATAACACTTGGGATCGTAGACAGAAATTATACGTTTCGGGTCATCTTTAGTTTGAGTTTAAACATCAAACACTTTCTGTAGACGTCCTCAAAAGAATGAAATTATAAGAAATCGTTAAACGTAACAAAACCCTCTTGTTTTTGTATTTGTAGATCTACTTAGACATTATAGATAAATACCATACGATTCAGTGAAATCAGCACCGACTGAGACACACTGGGGTATCTACCGTCGGGTGGTCCGAGGCGGTAGGGACCCTAAGAGCTCCGTTCTTACGACCTCACCCAACGGTAAAGGAAGAGGTTACGGACTTTCACTTTTCACTTTTACTTCAGCGAGTCAGCACAGACTGAGAATCGCTGGGGTACCTGACGTCGGATGGTCCGAGGAGGCAGGAACCCTAAAAGGTTCGTTCTCATGACGTCACCCGACGGTAACGGAAAAGGATAAATACCATATGAACGCCGACAAAGAGTAAGTTCATGTTATCCATATATAATAAAGGAATAATAATTTAATAACACAAGTGAAGTAATATATATAAATTTCAATACATGAATATTAAAGGTCTTAATACCGTACCGTCTTACATTGTAAATGAAAATTTAAAGGGAAACAATATGGTATAATTGGAGAAAATAAAGTCGTAAATTTTGTTAAATAGAATGAGAAGGGGTGTTACTGAGATATTCATCTACACAATGTTCATATTAGAGATGCATTTACCTCTGGGTAACGTTATAATTAAGTTATCACTATATTTACAATGACGACGAAGTAGAAAAATAACGAATTAATAAGTAATACATGTATAATTTAATAAACTTAATAGAAGTAGTGGTGAATAAAGTATAAATAAATAAGTAAAGTTTGAACAATAATTTCTAAATTTATATACTTTAATTCGATTTCTTATAACGAAATTTAATACACATATGGAATAACAGCGGAAAGGACCATCGAGTCGACCATTTCTTGGACGGACGTTACGTCCTCTGAGGTTAAACTAAGGTACCAGCCCTCCTAGGGGACCTCTTACCGTACCGTTGGCTGAGGTCATAAGAACGGACCTCTTAGGGGTACCTGTCTCTTCGGACCACCCGATGTTAGGAACCCTGACGTTTTATAGTGCTGACTCGTTGATTCGTGTGTGGGTATATGGAATATCATTGTTCAATACGTGTGTATGGAATATCATTTTTTCAATATGTGTGATCGTTGATTTTTGTACTTTGAAACAATTTGAGAGTACACGGAAATATGTAAAAAGAAAAGAATCCGGATACAATCACATCATAGAGATTAAAAGTCAAATATCATTTGTAAAAACAAATTGATATATTTTAACTTAAAGATTATTACATTCTATAAAAACACATTTGATATTTGTGTCATATAGACCATAATAAAGTGTCCATAAAGGTTTTCTCAAGAGGATTATAAACTCATTTATTCTACCAAATTTAATTACTATCATAACTAATAAAATAAGAGTGACTATTAATCGTAAGGGAAATCAATAATTATATTACATAAAGGAAAAATATTAGTTATATTACAGGAAACATACTTTGTTACGTTAATAAAGACATTGAAACATAAAAGGTTACACATACACCTACTCTAAATAGGACCCTATATATTTCTTACTAATTAAATTATATACGTATGAATACGTTTACAATTTAAAATCATATATAACATAAAAGTGCAAATGTCCATAATTCAAAACGGTCAAAATATTGATATTCGATGTAAAATGAAAACGAAATTAAAATTAAATGAAAATGTACTCACTGTTGTATATAAGTTTCAATCATAAGTTGATTTATAAAATAATGAATAACGAATAAGTACCGAAGAGTCAGTACAGACTGAGACACTAGGGTACCTGACATCTCGTAGTCCGAGGAGACAGACACCCTAAGAGGTCCGTTCTTATGACCTCACTCAACGGTACGGGAGGAGGTCCCCTAGAAGGGTGGGGTCCCTAGGTTGGGTCCAGAGGTCATAACGTCCGTAAAGTCAAGTCAAGTAAGTGAGTCAACACAGGTTTAGAGACGTTGGGGTACCTGAACACCGTACGGTTTGGAGGGACAGGTAGTGATTGAGGGTCCCTAATAAGTTTGAGTTCAGGTAGCTGAACACTACTATAGGTCGATAGAGTAGAAGACGGTAGGGGAAGAGGAGGGCGAAAGTCAGAAGAGGAGGGCCGTAGTCCTAGAAAAGGTTACTCAGTCAGCAACGTAGTTCACCGGTTTCATAAACTCAAAGTCGAAGTCGTGGTCAAGAAGGTTACTTATAAGTACTGATTAGAGGAAACCTTACCTGATCAACCTAAAGGAACGTCAGATTCCCTGAGAGTTCTCAGAAGAGGTTGCGGTATCAAGTTTTCGTAGTTAAGAAGTCACGAGTCGAAAGAAATATCAAGTCGAGAGTGTAGGTATGTACTGATGACCTTTTTGTTATGAAAACTGATCTATCTGGAAACAACCGTTCCATTACAGAGACGAAAAATTATATGACAGACTCAACCAGTATCGAAAAGAAGGTTCCTCGTTCGTAGAAAATTAAAACACCGACGTTAGTGGTAGACGTCACTAAAACCTCTGGGGTTTCATTTCATAGAGTGACCAAGGTAGTAAAGGGGGTAGATAACGGTACTTCACTACCCTGTCCTACGGTACTAGAATCAGAAGACTTACAACTCAAAATTCGGTTGAAAAAGTGAAAAGAGAAAGTGAAAGTAGTTTTCCGAGAAATCAAGAAGAAACGAAAGACGGTATTCACACCACAATAGACGTATAGACTCCAATAACTATAAAGAGGTCCGTTAGAACTAAGGTCGAAAACGAAATAGGTCGAACCGTAAAGTGTACCTTTACCTTTCTATAAGGGTAAACTTAAGTTCAAAGGATTCTCATCGTTCTTCTCTATTCTTTCGGAAGGAGTCACTAGTTAGGTTTCTTTATCTCCTTTTGTTATCTTACCCTTTCTGATCTCTAGAGAAGTCTTTTAATGTCTATGGTTCCCTCGAGAAGTACGTTTCTACCCGTGTTATTTCCTGTCTTTACCATATCTGGATTGTCTTCGTCTATAATTCTTCTCCACCGTTTTTATGTGTCTTCTTGATATGTTTTTTCTAAAATTACTGGGTCTATTGATGCTACCACACTAGTGAGTGGATCTCGGTCCGTAGAACCTTACATTTTAGTTCACCCGGAATCCTACGTAGGGATACTTGTTTCGATCACCTCCACTACCTTAAGGTCAACTCGATAAATTTTAGGATTTTCGACTACGACACTTTCATGACGTGAGTTATACGGTCGTTTAAACCTAGTGGGTCATCACCGGTGTCCTGACCTTTTCCAGTCAAAAGTAAGGTTAGGGATCTTTCCCGTTACGGTTTCTTACAACTTTGATGGTGTATAACATGAGTAGAGTGTGCTATCGTTTCATTAAAACTCAGACCGAGTTTTAAGAGGTTCGGTCCGAAGTTGTCATGCACTTGGTACGGATAGGGCTAACGTCCACCTAAGAAATGGTAGATTCGGTGCTCCTTCGAGTAATAAATAAGTATTGAAATGAGATAAAATATAAAGAAAAGGACACACTTAACACCTTAACAAAAGTATATGAACATATACACAACATACATATACATAGACATATACGATTATATAAACGTATAATATAAATATTACAGACACAAATACAACGTTTATAGAATTGAGACACAATAGGAGTATACAAAAGAGATAGTCAAAAATGATCGTTCCGTACGATGAAATAGTCACAAGAAATAAACACCAAAAACTTCAAACACATAATAGATGTATAAAGAAAAGGGTCTTGTAAAATTGAAATCAGACGTATAAATCAAAACAACGATGTGGTAAGTAAGTCAAGTAAAGTCAAGTCAACGAGTCAGCACAGGTTGACAAACACTGGGGTACTTGGCGTCATGTGGCCTGGAGGGACAGGTAGTGGTTGAGGGTCTCAGGTGGGTTTGAGTACATGTAACTCAACCACTACTGTAGGTTGGTAGAGTAGGAGACAGAAGGGGAAGAAGACGGGAGTTAGAAAGGGTCGTATTATCAGAAAAGGTTACTCAGTCGAGAAGTGTAGTCCACCGGTTTCATCACCTCAAAGTCGAAGTTGTAGTCAGGAAGGTTACTTTTGGGTCCTGACTAGAGAAAATCTTACCTGGCCAACCTAGAAGAACGTCAGGTTCCTTAAGAGTTGTCAGAAGAGGTTGCGGTGTCAAATTTTCGTGGTTAAGAAGAAACGAGCCGAAAGAAATATCATGTTGAGAGTGTAGGTATGTACTGGTGACCTTTTTTGTATCTGAACTGATCTACCTGGAAACAACCGTTTCATTACAGAGACGAAAATTTATACGATAGATCCAACGAGTATTGAGAGGAAGGTTCCTCATTCGCAGAAAATTAAAGTACCGACGTCAGTTGTAGACGTCACTAAAACCTCGGGGGATTTTATTTTAGACTGTGACAAAGGTGACAAAGGGGTAGATAAAGGGTAATTCACTACCCTGACCTACGGTACTAGAATCAAAGGACTTACAACTTGAAATTCGGTTGAAAAAGTGAGAGGAGAAAGTGAAAGTAGTTTTCCGAGAAATCAAGGAGAAGTGAAAGACGGTATTCCCACCATAGTAGACGTATAGACTCCAATAACTATAAAGAGGGTCGTTAGAACCAAGGTCGAACACGAAGAAGGTCCGGTCACAAAGAGTACTACATGAGACGTATATTCAATTTATTCATCCCACTGCTATATGTCGGAACTGTATGAGGAAAAGGATAAACCTTGGTCAGATAACAAGGTACAGGTCTATATTGACAACGAAGGACTGGACGTCTCTCTAAAGAGTTCTCCGTCCAGTCCACCAGCCCATAAGGGCAGAGAAAGTCTTAAAAGGTGTCAACTAACACTAGGTGTGTCAGTTTCCGAAACCGTATCAGTTATTTCGTCTTTATCGACAAAAAAGACCTTGAAAGAAGGAAAAAGGTACTAGGTCGGCTACAACCGTTAAACTAAAGACCAAGGAGATGGAAAAGATTTTCGTTGAATTTCTAGACCTACAAGTGTCAAGTGCATAACGACTTCGGACAGAACCTCTTAAAAATCGTAATGAGATGATTACACACTCTACTCACGTTGACACACAATCAAACTCGTAAGAAACCGTAACGGAAAGAAACCCTAACCTTACTTTTGACTGGAAAAGGTCAGGACACCGGTGACGACTCAAAAGGTTTAAACGACCGTATAACTCACGTCGTGAAAGTGTCGTAGTAGAAAGTCCTAAACTTTATCGAGGTGACCTTAAGATAGTGGAGGTGATCGAAACAAGTATCACCACGAGAGATTCCGGGTGAACTGAAGTGGAAGGTCCTATAGACCGAGATCCACTCACTAGTGTGGTAGCACTAACAGACCCAACACTTTTATAAAAAAACATGGTAAAAAAGACACATCAGAACGGTGAAGAAGCATTATAGAACACGAAGACAACCCAGGGACGGTAAAGAAAGGAAATAACTCGGGTAGAAACGTATTTTACAAGGGAACCAAACAGATTAAAAGATCTTATCTAGAGATCAGAAAGGGTAAGATAACAAAAGGAGCTAAAGAAACGTAACTAACGACTCCTTCCGAAAGAATAGAGAGGAACGATAAGAAATTGGTAGACAAAAACGAAGTCAAGTCAAGTCAAGTCAAGTCAAGTCAAGTTAGTGAGTCAACACAGACTGAGAAACACTGGGGTACTTAACGTCGTACGATCCGGAGGGACAGGTAGTGGTTGAGGGCCTCAAGTGGGTTTGAGTACAGGTAACTCAGTCACTACGGTAGGTCGGTAGAGTAGGAGACAACAGGGGAAGAAGACGGGGGTTAGGGAGGGTCGTAGTCTCAGGAAGGTTACTCAGTTGAGAAGCGTACTTAACTGGTCTCATAACCTCAAAGTCGATATCTTAGCCAGGAAGGTTTCTTGTGGGTCCTGACTGGAGGAAATCCTTCCTGACCAACCTAGAGGAACGTCAGGTTCCCTTAAAGTTCTCAGAAGAGGTTGTGGTGTCAAGTTTTCGTAGTTAAGAAGCCGTGAGTCAAAAACGAAGTGACTATAAGATTACAAGAACAAAATATACCAAAGAGGTATCTATAAATTTAGACGATGACCCGAGGTAGGCACGTAGAGTGAATCTACATCATTTATAGTACGATGATAATCCTAAAAAAAAATTAAAGAAGGAAAAATCCTTTTTTTCAGCGTGAATACATACTTAAAATAGTAAATGAGAAATTCAATCAACTTATTAATAAACCTATTAAAAAACCTTAATTTAACTTATTTACAGTATAAATAATACATCTTGAAATAAAATAAAAATAAAAAATTCGTAGTATTACGAAAATAATTCGTTGTTGCAAAATTTTAAAAATAAAAACGAAGTAAAACGAAATGTTATGAAATAATTAAAACGGTATGTAACAGTACTTAGGTGGTGCCCACATGTACTCAAGGGTTAGGACTTGGAGGGAGGGTGGAGGGTGGGGTATAGTTTAATACAGAGAAAAACTTCACTAGTTGACTAAGATAAATAGAGTTATTAATAAAAAGAATTTCAGATTATATTCATACAACTGGAGAAAAATCAATAATAAAAAGAATAAAGGTTTATAAAGGACAAGAATATGTATCACCAAGGAAGGAAAAAAAAAAAAAAAACCTAGAAAAAATAATAGATTATATCACCCTTTTCCTGTACCGTTGGGTAAGGTCATAAGAACGGACCTCTTAGGGCACCTGTCTCCTCGGACCGTCCGATGTCAGATACCCCAGCGTTCTCAACCTGTGCTGAATCGCTGATTTAATGGTGGTATCAACTATATGTTATAACAAAATCGAAGTCCATATGTCTTAACACTAAATCAAAAAAAAAGACTAATATAAGGTAATACAACAATGTTCTATAACTTATATTAAGGGACTCAATATACCATTTATACACAACGAATAGATAAAATACATCTTATCAAACATAAACAATTAAAGAATGAGGATCAATGGTGGGAGTGAGGACTGGAAACAATTGGTATTAAAGTAAAAGGTACAGACACTCAGACAAAGACAAAACATATATCTAAGTAAACACAAGAAAAAATATAAGGTGTATATTCACTATAGTACAAACAGAAAGAGACTGAATAAAGTGATTTATATCATAAGAGATCCAGTTGGGTACAACGACGTTTAAGTTATAAAATAAGAAAAAATACACATTATAAGGTAACACAAACATATCGGGTGTCGAAAAATTCGGTCAAAGGACAACTACCCGTAAACCCAACAAAGGTACAGAACCGACAACATCTATCACGACGATACTTGTGACCCCACGTATATCGAAAAACTTACTCTTAAAAACAAAAGAAAGACCTGTAAATACGTTCCAACCCGAAGGATCTAGTGTGTCAACAAGACAAAAATCAACAAATTCTTTCAAAGTATGACAAAAGGTAGCACCGAATAAATGCAAGGGAGATTCACATCCTCCCAAAGGAAAAGAGGTGTGGGCAAGGTCGTGTATAAACATCTCAAAAACTACTATCGGTAAGACTGTACACCTCACTATATAGTAACACCAAAACTAAAAGTAAAGAGATTGTAAATTCCTATAACCTATAGAAAAGAACACGGACAACCGATAACTATACAGAAACACCCTTTTACAGATAAATCCAGAAGGTAGGTAAAAAACTTATCCAACAATAACAATGAGAGTAACTCAACATCCTCTACAAACATATAAAACCCATAATTGTGAAACAGTCGACATTGTAAACGTTTATAAAGAAGGGTAGTGTATCAGAAATGTAAAACAACTACCAAAGGAACCAAACTTTTTGTGCAAATCGATACTAATTCAGAGACAGAGAGAGACAGAGAGAGACAGAGAGAGAGAGAGAGAGAAAAGGGAAAATAATGAAAAGGGGACACTCAAATTGGATTCTTTTATAACGATGTTGAATACAGGTTCCTATAAAACGGACACAAGAGAATCTTAAAAATACTCCAAGACAGAATATAAACCTAGAAATTTGGTAAATTAAAAAAAGTATACTATACTACTTTACAAGATTAAAATAAGTAAATGTACCCACAAATCAAAAGAATGTGGTAACCGGTTCCTCTGACAGAAAAGAGATAAGAAATAAGAACTGAGAAAACAGTTCTAATTAACTGACATCCACAAATCTGAATAAAGACCCGAGAGATAAGACTAGACAACTAGA
This sequence comes from Capra ibex, assembly GCA_006410555.1. NCBI lineage: Eukaryota > Metazoa > Chordata > Mammalia > Artiodactyla > Bovidae > Capra > Capra ibex. Next base: position 8,408,027 of record SJYO01041852.1, on the reverse strand, counting down.
TATACAGACATAAACACGGTTATTACATCACGAAAAAAAAAAAAGTCAAGGGTCCATAAAAAAAGATACCAATAATGTTATAAAAATAATGAAAAATAACCTTATATTAACGAAATGGTATAAAACAATCAAAGACGACGACACACTTAGTGGACATACATATATAAATAGGGGAAGGAGAACCCGGAGGGAGGGGGACATGGGGATTAAGGTACGGAGATCCAGTAGTGTCTCGTAGTTCGACTCGAGGAACACGATATGTTGAAGGACGATCAATGAATAAAATGTGTACCATTACAAATATACAGTTACGAAACTAATGACATCTACTCATTATATGAGACTTCAGACTTTTCCAAAATGGAAGTCGAAGTAAGAAAAAGGAGTCCTAACAAAACTGTTAATACCTAGAAAACACAAAGGTATATTAAAGTCTTAATATACAAGATCAAGACACTTTTCACAGTACCTATAAAACTATCCCTAACCAAACCTATCATACCGAAAAAAGAAAGAAAGAAAAAAGTGAAATTAAACGAAATGTTATGACATAACCAAAACGGTATGTAGTTGTACTTAGGTGGTGCCCACATGTACTCAAGGGTTAGGACTTGGGGGGAGGGTGGAGGTAGGGGTATAGTAGAGAGACCCAGTAGGGTCACGTGGTCGGGGTTCGTAGGACATAGGACGTAGCTTGGATCTGACCGTTAAGTAAAGAATGTACTATAATATGTACAAAGTTACGGTAAGAGGGTTTAGTAGGGTGGGAGAGGGAGAGGGTGACTCAGGTTTTCAGACAAGATATGTAGACACAGAGCGACAGAGCGTATGTCCCAATAGTAATGGTAGTAAGGTATATACACACAATCACATGACATAACCACAAAAAGAAAGACCGAATGAAGTGACACATGTTAGCCGAGGTCAAAGTAGGTGGAGTAATCTTGACTAAGTTGACATAAGAAAAATTGCCGACTCATTGTAAGGTAACACATATACATGGTGTCGAAAGAATAGGTAAGTAGACGACTACCTGTAGATCCAACGAAGGTACAGGACCGACAATATTTTGTCACGACGTTACTTGTAACCCCATGTACACAGAGAAAGTTAAGACTAAAGGAGCCACACATACGGGTCGTCACCCTAACGACCCAGTATTCCGTCAAGATAAAGGTCTAAAAATTCCTTAGAGATGTGACAAGAGGTATCACCGACATGATCAAACGCAACGGTGGTTGTCACATTCTCCCAAGGGAAAAGAGGTGCGGGAGAGGTCGTAAATAACGAATATCTGACAACCTAACGTCGGTAAGACTGACCACACTTTACCATGGAGTAACACCAAAACTAAACGTAAAGAGACTATTACTCACTACAACTCGTAGAAAAGTACATAAAGGTCTTGGAAGAGGTCCTATCTAGTGTAGGATCCGGTATTTAGATCGGAACTATTTAAGTCTTTTTAACTTTAGTAAGATTCGTAGAAAAGACTGGTATTACGTCATTCTAACCTAGATTTAATGTCCTCTTTTTGATAATTATTAAGGTTGTATACCTCCGTAAAATACATAATTAAGAAGGTTAAGTTCTCGTGTCCTACAGAAAGGGTAAGAAACTTTGTAGAAGGAAATAGTCACAAAATACAACAAATCATACAAAAGTGGAGGAACCAATTCAAATAAGGATATATAAACAAAACATACGTCGAAATTTACCCTAAAAAAATTTGAAAGGACTAGATTACAAAGATTATAACTCATTTCTTTACGTTGTCTTAGGATACATAATTAGAACATAGGATCATGGAACGATTTTAGTAAATAATCAAGATTATCCAAAACACATTCCTTAAATCCTAAGAGATATATCTCATAATATAGTAGAAGATTATCACTATCAAAATGAAAAGAGGAAGGTTAATCTTATGGTAAAATAAAGAATAAGAAGAGATTGACGACACCGATCTTGAAGGTTATAATACAACTTATCTTCACTACTGTCAGTCGTAGGAACGGAATAAGGTCTTAAATCACCTTTCAGAGAGTTGAAAAGAGTTGACTCATAGCACAACCGACATCCAAATAATATTTACCGGAAACAGTACACCTCTATACAAGGAAGTCATAGGTGAAAAATTACAAAAATAAATCTATTATTTTTCATAGGAAATGTTACAACACAACCAAAGACGGTATGTCGATGTGTTTAGTCGTTATTAATATACATGTAGAGGAAGGAGGGGTCGGAGGGAGGGAAGGGAAGTAGGGTAGGGAGTCCAGTAGTGTCTCGTGTTCTGAGTCGAAGGACACGATGTGTTGAAGAGTGGTCGATAGGTAGAATGTGGACCATCACATATATGAAACTCCGATGAAAGAGTAGGTTGAGAGAGGTAGGGGTTGACATAGGTGTGCAGGTAAGAGAAGTAGAAGTAAAGGCAAGGAAGGAACGTTTATCCAAGTAGTCATAGTAAAAAGATCTAAGGTACATATACGTAATTATATCATGTATAAAAAAGAGAAAGATTAAACGAAGTGAGACATATTGTTCGAGATCAAAGTAGATGGAGTGATCTTGACTGAATTCAAGCAAGAGAAAATACCGATTATAAGGTAAAATATGCACATGATGTATAAGATATGGGTGAAATTACTCTCAAAATTAGTGTTTAAAACAGTTTACGAAAAAGACGTGTATAAATTTTCTGGTACACGAATAGGAGAAAGGACAATAACTACACTACATAGTGTAACTAACTAAACGTATACAACTTCGTAGGAACATTGAGACCCTACGTAGGTTGAATAGTACCAAACACTAAGAAAACTCCATAACAACCTGACTCAAACGATTATAAAACAACTTCTAAAAACGTAGTTAAAGTAGTTTATATATAATATATATATATATAAATATATATATATATATATATATGTGTATATATATACATCACAGAAATGGAACAAAACCACAGTCCCACTACGACTAGAGTATCTTACTTAAACTCTCAAAAACGGAGAGAAGTAAACGGACTTTATCACATTCTTCCTATCTATATTCAAGAAGAAACATATAAACCATTTTTAGAGGACACTTCATAGGGTAGGATCTGAAAAAATACATTCATTCAGGCAGATCAGTTCCGATACCAAAAAGGTCACCAGTACATACCTACACTCTCAACCTGACACTTCTTTCGACTCGTGGCTTCTTAACTACGAAAACTTGACACCACAACCTCTTCTGAGAACTCTCAGGGAACTTGACGTTCCTCTAGGTTGGTCAGGTAAGATTTCTAGTCGGGACCCACAAGAAACCTTCCTTACTACGATTTCGACTTTGAGATCATGAAACCGGTGGAGTACGCTTCTCAACTGAGTAACCTTTTCTGACTACGACCCTCCCTAACCCCCGTCTTCCTCTTCCCCTGTTGTCTCCTACTCTACCGACCTACCGTAGTGGTTGAGCTACCTGTACTCAAACTCACTTGAGGCCCTCAATCACTACCTGTCCCTCCGGACCGTACGACGCTATGTGTCCCAGTGTTTCTCAGCCTGTGCTGACTCGCTGACTTGACTTGACTTAAGAAAATAATGTCTAAGATAAAGTAAAGATCACTGACTAGATAAAGGTAATAGACAAAGAAGAATTGAGTCAAAATCGTCCGCCATACAAAGATCTTTGCACAGGTAAAGAAAATCCAACAGGTCAAGTCAAGTCAAGTCAACGACTCAGTACAGACTGAGGAACACTGGGGTGCCTAACGTCGTACGGTCCGAAGGGACAAGTAGTGGTTGAGAGCCTTGAACGAGTTTGAGTACAGTAACTCAGCCACTACGGTACGTTGGTGTAGTAAGAGACAGTAGGGGAAGAGGACAGAGGTTAGAAAGGATCGTAATCCCAGAAAAGGTTACTCAGTCAAAAAACGTAGTACACCGGTTTCATAACCTTAAAGTCGAAGTCGTAGTCAGGAAGGTTACTTATAAGTATTACAAGTAACGTCAGTGGTAGACGTCACTAAAACCTCAGGTTTAGTTGATCCGACAGGTAAACAAACCGTACATTGACACATATAAAAACGAAAAAAAAAAAACTATCAAGACGTGAAAACCAATAATAAAGAAGACAAAGTGAAGAATAAAACAAATGGACTCAGGAGAGAAGAAACACTCGGATCGATTTCAAAACAGTTAAAATAAATAGAATTTTTTATTTTTCGACGAGAAAAGATGACAAAAGAACTAGAGATAAAATAAATAAATAAAGGAGAGACTAAAAAAATAAAGGAAGGAAGACGACTTAAACCCAAAGGAAACAAGAAAGGGACCAAGGATATCCACTATCCAATCCCATAAATAAACTATGTAATAAACAAAGAACTCTTTCCGTAGATAACGATACCTAAAGGGAGAATCTTGACAAAAACAAAGTAGGGTGTCTAAAACATTTCAACAGAACTACATACATAAAAAATTAAAGAAGAAACTAAGGTAACATTGAGTAAAAAAAAAGAAAAAAATCATTGTAGAAAAAATCAGAAGTACACTAGTGATAAACGAACAAAAAAGAGACCGACTAAAGATGAAAGTATTACAACGTCAGTCTCTTCAACGAACTTTATTAAAGACAAACGAATTTAATCAACTCCAAATAAAATTTAGTAAAATATGAAATGTAAAATTATTTATGGGAAGGTCGGAGAAGTTTATAAATAAAATTTTTAAAGAGAGACCATGATTTATCATAAATACCGATACTTTCACTTTCACTTCAACGAGTCAGTAAAGACTGAGAAACACTGGAGACATTGATATCGGATGGTCCAAGGAGGTAGGTACCCTAAAAGGTCCGTTCTTACGACCTCAACGGTACGACCCAACGGTGCAGGAAGAGGTCCTCTAGAAGGATTGAGTCCCTGACTTGGACTCAGAGGGTGTAAATACCGATATATACAGGAAAATAATACGACTCCATATTAGGGAGATATGGGTTAAAAACTCTTAAAAATAGTATTTACCTACACCCTAAAATAGTTTACGAAAAAAAAAATGTTGATAACTCAACTAATATACTAAAAATAGGAATTAAAACAATTATACGACACGATCGAATTAACTAAAAGTCAACAACTTAGTAGAAACATAGGGACCTTATTTAGAGTGAATTACTACTACACACTAGAAAAATAACATGACAATTTAAACAATTCGTTTCAAAAGAACAACTCTTATAAAACGTAAATACAAATAGTCCTTATAACTGGATATTAAAAGAAAAGACCGAAACAGTAACCAAAGTCTTAGCTCATTACGACCGTAATATTTTAATTAAACCTTCACGAAGCAGAAGAACATTAAAAAACTTCGTAAATTCTTTCTCACCATAATAAGAAACTCACATTTTTGAGTAGTGACCATGACCATGACCCGAAAACAATTAACCTTCTAAAAACCATTTACTAAGTCAGAGAAATGATCGTTAACCAGATAAAACGGAAGAAATCTATTGGAAATGAAATCACTCAATTGATATCGTAAATACAAGACGATTTATCGATCATGAAATTAACAGTTATAATATAAGTATCAGTAAGTATTCACCAAATGTCTGTTCAAAGAATTAAAAATTTCACTCATTAGTCCAAACATGTTAGTCGTAAAACGATCAAACTAAGTCATGTAATACTTAAAAGAAATAAAACCGAGAGACTTCATTAAATACGTTCCTTCAATATCACACAAATACTTACTACTTTAGTAAGTGTGATTTTTATTAGACACAAATTCCTAAAATGATGTTAAGAAAGTATAGGAATAAACAAGTGTTAATAATCCGATAAAATAAGTTTTTCAATCCTATGTAGATAAAAAGAGATTTTTAAACAGGCAAATAGTTCTAAGAGTTTAAATCTGGTATCTCAAATGAAAAGAAAAATAGACATACATAGTGATGGAGAATAAATAAAGAATACAAGAGTATATGTGAAAAAGAATCGAATATTATCAAAATATTAATTTTCATTATTAAACCAAAATGTAAGAGGAGACGGATTTGTGGGTGTCACCAGATTGTTTTATATAGGTGTAAACCACAAACTTAAGTTTAATCAAAACCTATATTTGGTTCAAAGTCATGAGTATAAGAAAGTGACAAAAATCAAATTGGGTCTATTTAACTATCAGAAATTTTTTTTAATAAATCGAATATTGTGGTGACACTAGGACATATCTTTCTGAATTTTAAAGTATATTTATTGTTCTTTCCGTTTGATTTAGTCTTATGATACTCTAATTTTGTCACGACAAAAGTCATTTTATGTCATAGTATGTCTTTTAATTACACTAATCATCGCTGATTATAAGAAATCTCAGATTTGTCCTTGTGTGTGTAGGAAGGAAAATTTTATAGATTCAGGTTTAATGACGTAAAATTTAGTATTGGTATTTACGCTATCAAAATGAAGATTTAGAGATTTGAAGTCATAATTCAAATACGACTACGGTTAAACATTCAGCAAGTCCGTCTTTTGATGCCGAAAACGGACTTTATAGGTCTACGACATTCTTTTGAATTCAGAAACGGGACTTAATAGTTCTTTACATCTCGACACACATGACCTGGTACTTTAGTTAATTGTCTACAAAAAGGAGTCGAGTTATCAAGTAAGAATAAACGTATGTTTCATAATGTATAGGACAATATATCCTATACAGAAAAGACTAACGTCTTTTTTCATATAAAACCCCGACCACGTGACCCTACTTGGTCTCCCTACCATGCCCCTACCTCCTCCCTCCCCCCAAGTCCTACCCCTTGTGCACATATGGACACCCCCTATGTACAACTACACATCGTTTTGGTTATGTTATAACATTTCATTAATTGGAGATAATTTTATTTATTTAAATATAAAATTTTTTATTTTCTTTTTATAAAGTCGAAATTCAGAAATAAGTAAAACGACGTTTTATCTAGTAAAGAAAAAGGTGATTTTATAAATGAAAGAAGAGTATAGAAGATACTAGTACTCGTAGTAGTATTCTGATATTCAATTTACAACATAGATTTATAAAAAATTAAGGTTTATATAAGGTCTTTTATATGATATTAAAAGTGTGTAAAATTTTAGTTTATAAAAGTAATTTTCAAAATAAATTTTGTAATATAGGTTCTCATAATGAAGTTAGGTCTAAGTAATTATAATTACAAAAGTGTAAATAGTAAAGAGGGTAAAATGACAAGAAAGAGAGGTAAGAAGAGAAAGAGAGAGGAAGAGAGAGACTGTGCGTATTTGTTGAGTGTTGTGCATATGTCTCAACAAACACATGTATAAGAGGTCACTCTCCATGAACGGTTTGGTATAAAGTTTCTACACTATAAATAGAAACCTTACTCTTATACATTTACATATTGACTAGTAGAAATAAAAATAGTTTATTTACGATCAATATGTGGGTAAAACTCTAAAGATCCTATTGATTTCTTGAATTGAATCCTTTTTGTCATTGTTGTCTAACAATTGATTTCTTGTTATTTGTGTCTAAGTACCTTTAGTCACATATACCGATTACGACACTCCTGACTTAACATGGATAATATTACTTGGTTAATAAACATTTTGTATTTACTAAAATGTCGTTTTTATCCGAACTTGTGTGGACTAATTTGATGAATATATATAAAATAATATATATTTTAATCAAATTACATTGTTAATTTAATGTAAAATCACCGTTGGGTGAGGTCGCAAGAACGGACCTCTTAGGGTCCTTACTCCCTCGGACCACCCGACGGTAGATACCACAGTGTATCTCAAACTGTGCTGACTTCACTGAATCGTCGTCGTCTATATATATATATATATATTGAGAATAAAATAAAGAAATTGTTTAAGTCAAAATATTTCAATATTTTAAAATATCAAGAGGTACATAAGTCCAGTTCCATGTGACAAGTCAAGTACTAATATAAGAACATTCTATACGTTATCTTTGAAAACTCAAAGGAAAGTTTTTAGTTTTCTACACTAAGTCACGTAATTTACACTTTTTGACCCCTTGAGACTATTTTTAGTCTTCGGTAGACCGTTTATCACTTTATTAACTTCTTTTCTCTCCGAACTTCTTCAATTTTGAAGTTATACAAATGGTCGTACATGGGTTTTTTCTTTGAATTCGAAGGTTAAACATTTCTATTATTGTGTATTATCTACTCCTTTTGTCGAAAAAAAAAATTTTCCTGTAATAAACTAGTAAGTTTTCAAAATTTTAATATAATAAATTAACTAAAAAAAACAAATATGTCTGTTATGTGTTAGTAACTCTGATAGATAAGAGTTGCAAATCCACTGTAACTGTAGTTTAAAAGGTGTATAAGAAAGTTCTAAGTTCTTATATGTAAATTATTATGTTTGAGAAAATTTCTTTAATCTAATCGTGACCAAGATCTAGTACAAATGACAGTTAAAAGAAAGAAAGGGTAAATTATAAAAGAAAGACATTACAAGTCACTAACAAGTCTTGAATACGATTACTTTCGACGGAGGAACTTTTGGATCTTGACTTCTCTTCGTCTTTTGTAATTGTTAAATGTATATTTTCGTTTGTTTTTTTGGGTACGAGTTGGTGTTCTACAGTGACATCAAGTTCGTTCTATATCGAAAGAGATTTAATTTATCTTTTCCCTTATATAACCTGAATTAAACATATAAATTAGACGAAACCAATATAAGGTCTATATAAATTATTACCTGATATTTTACTTCTATCTCGTTTCTTATTAAACGTGGACCTCAAAAATTAAAAGTAGATTAAAAGACCTTCAACGTCACTATCTACAATCTTCTTTACAGTCAAGAAATTTGAAATACGTTTTTATTATATTTACTTATCAATTTTGTTCCTGATTACTCAATATCTGAAAATCGGCATTGAAAATATACACATCTCATCATGTTATAAGTACCATACTCTAGACTTAAATCTAACGTTTCCTAGTACTGAAACACAGAAGGGTTGACGAGAATCTGGATGGATAGAGTAAGTCGACATTTCACACTTATTACAAACACTAATAGAGTCTCCCGAGGGTGTCTAATTTATCTTTACCAATATAGATCCTAAATGATATGTCAATCCAAAATCTCTAACAATAGAACAAGTCAAGTCAAGTCAGCGAGTCAGCACAGGCTGAGAAACACTGGGTACTTAGTGTCGTACGGTCCGGAGGGACAGGTAGTGATAGAGGACCTCAAGTGAGTCTGAGTGCAGGTAGCTCAGGCACTACGGTAGGTCGGTAAAGTAGGAGCCAGCAGGGGAAGATGTATATATGAGGTTGATGAAAAAAATTTAAATGTAAAATTATAAAATCATATAATACGGAAGTTAAAAGTCCATACACCTTATATTTCGGGGGTCCCAATACTTGAAATAGAAGAAGATGAAGGGAGGAGGGGTTTAATGGATGATTACACCATTCTTAGTCTTCAATATATTACAAGTTAATACTGGTACTTCAGTGGTACTTTAAAACTCATTCAAAATTGATTGGAAACACTGTTCCTTTCACCATCTACTTTTTCAAAAAGTCTTCAAAACTTATTAAAACAGTCCAACCAAATAAAGAGAGGGAATCAAGAATAGAACATCATTTCTAAACCTCACTACCTGATTAATGTCGAGATTGTCCGTTTAAAGAACCGAGAACAGAGTATCATCCTTTCTAAACTTTGTTATCTTATCAATGTCGAGTCAATGTCGAGTTCGTCTGTCTTGAATATAATTTTTTGTCCTCTATCATGTGAGGTCTCTACACCCTCGTCTGATTGGGGTTTCCTCAGTATCATTATGGAGAATCGAAGGGAAAAATATGAAGGATAGAGGAGGACAACCAACACGGGACACGTTTTTATCCCGAACATGGACGGTGGTTAGTCCTTTCCTTTACCGTTGGGCGAGGTCATAGGAACGGACCTTTTAGAGTACCTATCTCTTTGGACCACCCGACGTCAGGTAGTACGACGTTTCTCAGCCCGTTCTGACTCTCTGATTGTGAATGAATGAATTAGTCCCCTACGTTTATCCGTATACGAGTTCCGGTTAGTCCCTTCCCCTGTACAGAACCTTGTACGTTTTATCTAGAAATGTATAAGTATATCCGTCCGTACCTGACTCCCAAAACTAACTGTCAACGTTCAATGAATTGTTATCCGGGATAACGTGTACAGGAAGGGTATTAAGTCAGACAATACTAGTCGACATATATACATATCTTATAAATACTTGAGAATCACCCGAGGACCGGCGGATTCCAATGAACTCCTGTGTCACCAAGTAGTTCCCGTGTACACGGTCTCAACCTCTTCGGGGACACCGATCAACCATAGATGAGACACGGATTCCGTGTATGAGTCCCCAACCTTTTCAGAGACCAATAAAAATATCTTATAGACAGACGAGAGCTACCATATATTCCATCCCAAATCTCTGGTCGGGCGTGGGTAAAACCGATCCGGGGGGAAGGATCTAGTACGGACTTAAGAATGGATTGTTAAAGTTTAATTACAAAAAACAAAAAAAGGGGATGGAACGAAAGACACGTATTTATTTCTAGGAAGAAACTAAAGGTTTATTTTTTTCTAAAGGGAATCTCTACGGAAACTTTGTCACAAAAGGTACTTAATTGTATAAAAACGTATATATAAACCCGAAGTCAGTATCGAGTCAACCATTTCTTAGGTGGACATTACGTTCTCAAGGGTCAAGCTAAGGACCCAGTCTTTCTAGGGGACCTCTTCCCTTTCCGATAGGTGTGGTCATAAGACCGGACCTCTTAAGGTACTTGACATATCGGGTAGTCCAACGTTTCTCAATCCGTGTTGACTCGAAAATCTGTATAAATTATAATTAAAAGTGAAAACCTATAAATTATAATTAAAATGTTTATTAAACCAAAAGAGAATACGTCTTGAAACCGTATATAAGACCTCTATGGAAGAAATCAAGACATCACAAAGTAATACCATGTGTATACACGAAGTACACTAAAATAGATTTGAGATTACTCTATAAATAAAGAATAAAACAACAACAAGTTCCCTCTCTAAGTACCTGTACCATTGTTTTCTTATAAAATTACTCTTTTGGTTTAAAGGAACGAATATATTATTTTCAAAATGAAATTAATGAAAACTATCGTTATATCCTCGTTTTTAGAAAAAACAACCCCAGAAGTTGTTGAGTATGTAATTCTTGACATTAGAGTTTTGTATTATGTGAGAAAAATGTACTGTATTTGAGTACAGAAAAATAACTTTTCTATGGGGTAAACTACTCTTAACGTCAAGAAAAAGACAACGAAAGAGAAATAGTAAAATAGTAATAAAGTGTGACATATTACCAAGATCTTGAAATCTTAAATTGAATGAGACTGGATATCAACCCTTAAGATTAAGAGTAGAAGTATTAACTAAATAATAACGACGAACTGAACAATATCCATTAAACTGGAACAAAATTTATTTACTCAAAAGAAAAGTAATTTCGATAGACGATGATGACGACAACGATTCAGTAAAGTCAGTACAGACTGAGACACGCTGGGGTACCTGACGTCGGGTGGTCCGAGGAGACGGGTACCCTAATAGGTCCATTCTCATGACCTCACCCCACGGTAGTGGAAGAGACTTCGATAGACGGTACGTCACCATTTCTCTATTTTTACACTATCCCAAGATTCGGGTACATTTTATATCCTTCTCAACTTTATATATATTCCCATATATAAAGGTTATATATCCTTAGGAATACCCTTTCCAACTTAAAAAACTTAAATTCCTTAAAATAGAAAAATAAAGAGATAAAAGATAAATTTAAGTTCATAATAATAATAATAATAAAACTGTTAAGTTCTTCCTGGTTTCCGTTCAAAGAACATTTTCCTCTCTTTATTTTATCTCTTGTCTCTTTTCCTTTATATAAACCTCCGTTTTATCGTTTCTTATCAGACCCTCTTTATAGGAAAACAGACAATTATATGCAAGAGACATATAAGTCGTTCAAAAATTTACTTATTATAAAGACGACAAAAATATCTTCAAATTAAGAACTTTATCTTAATATTATAAGTAATGACTAAAATTTTTTCATTTCACGATGTGTACAAGTTATTCCTTATCTTTCTCAATTCTAGTTCGTCATTTTAGTCACCAAATGATCTTCTATTGTAATCAGGAGTTTCCGCAGACCTGAGAACATCTAAGACAGTCTTTTGACTATAATTTGGAATTTTTTTGTCTCATTGAAAAGGAGAAAGAAAATGATCGTTATTATCCTTCAAATTATACAAAGGACGTACGAAAGTTAAGGTACGACAATTACTTTATCAAAAAAGTTAATGTTATATTCATAAACTACTAACACTGTATCATTCAGTTACGATAATTATATTCATCGTTAATTTAGAAAGGACACTGAGATTCATTACTCTACGTATTTGTTTGTTTTTTAAGTACCTCTTCATAAATATTATAAAATTGTATTTAGGTTAACTAAACACGAAAACTATAAGAGAGTTGAAGTGTTTTAGAAGAATTGATTTATCGATTTTTAATTTCTTGATTGTCTTCAATAATATAGTACTTTGTATTGTCGTTAAAACGAAAAGTAATAAAACTAAACGAAATATTGAATGGAGACATTATTTTATCTAATAAAGTTATGGATTATATAAATTATCTTATAATTGACTTATTAAAACTATTGTATTATAGGTGGATTTAGACCGTTTAATTTGTATACTTTATGTATATCTTTTATAAAAATAATTTTAAAATAATACAAATAAAATTGATAACAGATGAATTTATAATAATCTAATCAAAGAAGGGACCACCGAGTCTCCAATTTCGTAGACGGAGGTTACACCCTCTGTACCCAAGTTGGGACCCAACCCTTCTAGGGGACCTCTTCCTTTACCATTGGGTGAGGTCATAAGAACGGATGTCTTAGGGTACCTGTCTCTTCGGACCATCCGATGTCAGGTTCCTCAACGTTTCTCAGTCTGTGCTGACTCACTGAAGTGAAAGTGAAAGTCCACATATCGTATCATTAAACTACAAAAATATCTGATATACGGTGTATTTCAACAATATTTTATAACTGATACAAAGGAAACGATATGTAATATAGGAAAATTGAATAAAGAAAAGATGTATCATCAAATATGAAGAATAAGGGGAAATGGATGAAACGGGAAAGAGAGTGAGTAGCGAGGTGAACATAAGTGATCAAACAAGATACATAGACTCAGGTAAAGACAAGAAAAAATAAAAAAAAATCTAAGGTGATTATTCACTTTTGTATGTCATAAACGGATATAGATTGAATAGAGTGATTGGTATTATGAGAAGTCAAGGTGATTATAACAACGTTTACCATTCTAGAGTAAGAATAAATACCGACTCATTATTAGGCAACACATCACACAGGTACATATACATACAGACACACACATATATACATAGGTGGGAAGTAGAAGAGATAGGTCAGTAGACAACTACATGTAAATCCAACGTAGGTGTATAACTGTTAAATTTACTACAATGATACTTATACAACAACGACAAATCAACGATTTAGTACAGACTGAAGAATCGTTGGGGTACTTGAGTTGTCCAAGATGACAGGTACCTTAAAGAATCCGTTCTTATGACTTTACCCAAACCTTAAAAGAAGAAGTCCCGTAGAAGATTCACACATATATATAAAGATTTTATCACAAAATTAATAGAAGTCTACATATGGGTCCTTACTTCAACGACATAGTATACCCACTAGACAAAAAAATAAATTAAAAATTTTAAAAAAATTTTTAATAAATAAAATTAACCTTCGATTAATGAAATGAAATTATAACATAACCAAAACGGTATGTAGTTGTACTTAGGTGGTGCCCACATGTGTACAAGGGATAGGACTTAGGGGAGGTTTGAGGGAGGGTTATGGTAGGGAGACCAGTAGGGTCGCCTGGTCGGGATTCGTAGGACATAGGACGTGACTTGGACCTGACCACTAAGCAAAGAACATACTATAATATATACAAAGTTACGGTAAGAGGGTTAGTAGGGTAGGAGAGGGAGAGGGTGTCTCAGGTTTTCTGACAAGATATGTAGACACAGAGAACGACAGAGCGTATGTCCCAATAACAATGGTAGAAAGATTTAAGATATGTATACGCAATCATAAGACATAACCACAAAAAGAAAGAACGAATGAAGTGAGACATTTTAGCCGAGGTCAAAGTAGGTGGAGTCATCTTGACTAAGTTTACATAAGAAAAGTTACCGACGTATTATGAGGTAACACGTACATGGTGCCGAACGAATAGGTAAGTAGACGACTACCTGTAGATCCAACGAAGGTACAGGACTGATAATATGTGTCACGACGTTACTTGTAACCCCATGTGTACAGAGAAAGTTAAGACCAAAGGAACCACACATACGGGTCGTCACCCTAACGACCCAGTATTCCGTCAAGATAAAGGTCAAAAAATTCCTTAGAGGTGTGACAAGAGGTATCACCGACATGATCAAACGTAAGGGTGGTTGTCACATTCTCCCAAGGGAAAAGAGGTGTGGGAGTGGTCGTAAATAACAAACATCTGAAAACCTAGCGTAGGTAAGACTGACCGCACTTTACCATGGAGTAACACCAGAACTAAACGTAAAGAGACTATTACTCACTACAACTCGTAAAAAAGTTCGTAAACAATCGGTAGACATACAGAAACCTATTTACGGATAAATCAAGAAACCGGGTATAAAACTAACCCAGCAAATAAAAAGAAATTAACTCGACGTCCTCAACGATCATATAAAAACTCTAATCAACAAACAGTGAACGAAGTAAACGATAATAAAAGAGGGTGAGACTTCCGACAGAAAAGTGGAACGAATATCAAAGGAAACAACACGTCTTCGAAAATTCAAATTAATCCAGCGTAAACAAGTAAAAACGAAAATAAAGGTCATAAGACCCTCCACCTAGTATCTCCTAGGACGACACTAAATACAGCCTCTCACAAAACGGATACAAGAGGACATCCTCAAAATATCAAAGACCAGAATACGAATCTAGACATTAGGTAAAACTTAAATAAAACACATCCCACAATCTTTCACTAGATCAAAATAAGAAAATGTTCACCAACTGGTCAAAAGGGTCGTGGTGAACAATTTCTCTAACAGAAATGAAGTAACATATAAGAACGGAGGAAACAGTTTCTATCCACAGGTATCCACGTACCTAAATAGAGACCCGAAAGATAAAACAAGGTAACTAGATATAAAGACAGAAATACGGTCATGGTATGACAGAACTACTGACACCGAAACATCATCTCGGACTTAAGTCCGTCCAACTAAGGAGGTCGAGGTAAGAAGAAAGAGTTCTGACGAAACCGATAAGCTCCAACAAACATAAAGGTATGTTTAACACTTTAATAAACAAGATCGAGTTACTTGTTATGGTAACCAACGAACTATCCCTAACGTAACTAGAAATCTAACGAAACCCATCATATGAGTAAAAGTGCTATAACTAAGAAGTCTAGGTACTTGTACCATATAAAGAGGTAGATAATCAAAGGAGAAACTGAAGAAAGTGGTCACAAAATATCAAAAGATATATATCCAGAAATCAAAGAAATCCATCTATATAAGGATTCATAAAATAAGTAAAGTAACGTTACCACTTACCTTAACAAAGGAATGCAAGAGAAAGATAAAAGAGTAATAATCACGTATCCTTACGTTCCCTAAAGACACACAACTAAAACATAGGACTTTGCAATGATATAAGTAACTAATCGAGATCATTAAAAGACCACCTCAGAAATCCCAAAAGATACATGTCCTAGTACAGTAGACGTTTGTCACTCTCAAAATGAATAAGAAAAGGTTAGACATAAGGAAAATAAAGAAAAAAAACGAGACTAACGACAAAGGTTTTGAAGGTTTTGATACAACTTATCATCACCACTTTCACCTGTGGGAACAGAACAAGGACTGAAATCCCCTTTACGATAGTTAAAAATTGGTAACTCCTATTACAAACGACACCCAAACAGTATGTATCGAAAATAATACAACTCCATACAAGGAAGATAAGGATGAAAGACCTCTCAAACAAAATATTTACCCACAACTTTAAACAGTTACCGAAAGAGACGTAGACAACTCTATTAGTATACCGAAAATAAAAAGTCAAACAAATACACCACATAATGTAACTAACTAAACGTCTATAACTTCTTAGGAACGTAGGGACCTTATTTCGGGTGAACCAGTACCACATACTAGAAAAATTACACAACAACCTAAGACTAACGATCTTCAAACAATTCCTAAAAACGTAGATACAAGTAGTCACTATAACCGGACATCAAAAGAAAAAACACACACCGTTGAAACAGTCCAAAACCATAATCCCACTACCACCGGAGTATCTTACTCAAGCCTTTAAATGGAAGGAGACGTTAAAAGACCTTCTCAAATTCATCCTATCCACAATCGAGAAATTTAAAAACCATCTTAAGTCGACACTTCGGCAGACCTGGACCCGAAAATAAACGACCTTCTAAAGACTAATGTTACAGTTAAAGGTACGAACAACACCAGACAATAAAAGATAAAGAAGGACCAAGTCAAAACCTTTCAACATGAAAAGATTCTTAAACAGGTAAAGAAGGTGCAGGTAAAAAAAAAAAAAAACGCATATTAACGACTATCATCAGAGAATACTAGGAAACATAAAGACACAACAGACAACACTAGAGAGGTAAAAGTAAAAATTAAAATGACTAAACTAAAAAGAGGGAAATAAAGAACTACTCAGACCGATCACCAAACAGTTAAAATGAATAGGAAAGTTTCTTGGTAGAAAATCGAAACAACTAAAAACGATACCAGAGAAAACAAAGAAAACGTAAATAAAGTCGGGATTAAAAATTCTAAAGAAAAGAAGATGATTGGGACCCCAAGAAGTAAAGAAAGAAAAGATCAACGAAATCAACATCTCAATCCAATAAATAAACTGAACAAAGAACAAAGAACTACATACGGACATAACGATACTTGAAAGGGAAATCGTGACGAAAATATCACAGGGTGTCCAAAACCCAACGACAAAAAAGTAAAAGTTTGTAAAGATACGTATAAAACTAAAGAAAAAACTAAAGAAGATACTAAAGAACCAATAAGTCGTCGCACAACAAGTCGGAGGTATACAACGTTAAAAATTATCAAAAAGAGGACATTAACTCTAGATTAGAATGACGTAACACTAGTCTTTTCTACGAACCTTTGTAAAGGTAAAAAAACTTAAATGATTTCGATCTAAATACCGGGTCTTACACTAGATAGGACCTCTTCCAAGGTACACACGAACTCTTTTTCCACTTTAAGTAACAAACCCCCACTTTGTAGGATATCCATAGTTAATCCAGATTGACCAGATAACATAGTAAATTTCAAACACAAAGGAACAAGTAAAAGACAAATCAACTAAATAGGTATCCACACTCACCCCATAAATTCAGAGGGTGATAATAGTACAATAACAATTAAAGGATAAAGTATGAACAATCGTAAACAGAATGTATAACGTCAAGAGGATACAACCCATGTATATATAAATATTAACAATATAGAAGAAGAACCTAACTAGGAAACTAATAATACATCACAGGAAGAAACAGAGAAAAGTGTCGGAAACAAATAGACAAAAATTACAGTTCCTCCCCCCTTACATTTCTATGTCGGTGATACTTTTTGTCTTACTTTTAAGGAGTTTTTCAGTATAAATTTATTATCCATATTTGTCAACTGAGGTAATTAAAGTGTGTCTCACACGATTATAACTTAATCACTTAAATTTGTAAATAAAAATATACCATACGTTACTCTTATATGACGATTGAATGGGTGTCAAATCGTTTTCTTTTATTCTTTGTCAATTGACTTGTGTCTGAAATGACATCTGTATACGAGATTTATCGATTCTGTACGAGAGTTTGTGTTTACGAGTAATTTTTTATTGACCATTTAAAAAGTATATAAAAAAGTCGTTTTACTTTAGGAGTTTCATCATTTTTTTTTTAAGTGGTAGAAATTGTGTTCTAAAGTTTTATTATAAAAACTGTAATTTTGTAATACTTTATACATATTACAGATTTATAGTTTTTCAAATTTTGAGGTGTAATAAATAAAATTAACATATTTATTCCGAAAACCTCTATATTTAATTTATTTGTAAATAAATAAATTAGTTAGTAAGTACCTTCACAAACCGAGGGATCTAGGAAGTAGAAAGAAAAAAGGACCTACCTTTCTCTTCATTTACTACAATCTCAGTATGTCACACTTAAGGACTAATTAAAATTTAAAATACTCGGGAGAAAAAACTTAAAAAATAAAGATATTTGATCTTAAAACTACGTCTATAGGCATATCGTAACCAAATCCAATTATCAAACGGAACCCTTTCATGTGGAAATTTTAACTGACATCCTTGAATATTTCGACAATATTCTATGGGGTAAATTTCATAATTTTGTCTCTTTGTCTAAATTGAAATAGTCACTTTAATTTATAATTATTAATAACCTGTATACACACAAATAATGTTGATCAATTGTTAGACGAATACAACCAAAAGAATTAAATAATTTCTATAATTACTAATGGTACTCTAAATAGTCACTCTTGATTACACGAATGTTTTAAATAGTTCATGTATACTTAACTTGTGTCAAAATAAAAGACGACTGAAATAAAAGTGACATATATAAACGTCTTACTCTCCAAAGTCTCAACATCACCCTATAGTGACAAATGGAAAGTGTTATCTTAGTCCAATCTTATTATAATTTTTTTGAAAGATTTCTATTTGGAAATAAACGAAAATACACTAAATTTGTACAAAATCAGATACGGTATCTTCAATATCGCGAAATGTAAACTGTTTTACTGAATGTATAGAGTTTTATAGATCTGGACATCCTTTTACGAATAACTGTTAACTTACCGTTATATATTGTTTCATTTATAGACCAAATACTAATATCGGTATACATAATTTATTGTCTTTATAATTATAAATCATTTAAACTTTCAATATTATATCAAAAAGTATTAACGACACTTATAATCGTGTGTTTTCATAAAAATAGAAGTAGGAGAAACAATATTAAGTGATACAAAGGTAATCACAATTTGGATACTAAACCTCTTATATTAATCCAATACCACTGAGGAAGAAGAAGGGAAATTATAAAAATAACTATGGTTCATTTTACATTTTCGTACATGTACCCACGAAAACGTACCCCTTTTATACCCCCACTTAATAGTTCGTTTTTTAAGA
The DNA here is from genome assembly GCA_006410555.1 of Capra ibex. NCBI lineage: Eukaryota > Metazoa > Chordata > Mammalia > Artiodactyla > Bovidae > Capra > Capra ibex. Next base: position 8,388,603 of record SJYO01041852.1, on the reverse strand, counting down.
AATACCAAGAACTAGGGTACTATAAGTCAAATAAACACCGGGGTATTGTCTGGGGGTGTCATAATTTCTTGTTTTGTTGCTAAGGAAAATCCGAGTACTTCAAACAGCTTGACTTAAAGTTTGTCTCTTGTTTCTTCTACCGAACAAAAAGGTAATACTAGAGACCCAGGAATCGACCCTTCTGAACTGAACTGAGTTTACTGATGTCTTATTTTAGGTGACCTCCCAGGGAGGGAGTGGATGAACGGTGAACGACGACGACGATTCAGCGAAGTCAGCACAGGTTGAGACATGCTGGGGTATCTGCGTCGGGTGATCCGAGGGGGCAGGGACCCTAAGAGGTCCGTTCTTGTGACCTCGCCCAACGGTAAAGGAAGAGGTTACGTACTTTCACTTTTCACTTTCACTTCAGCGAGTCAGCACAGACTGAGAATCGCTGGGGTAACTGACGTGGGATGGTCCGAGGAGGTGGGTACCCTAAAAGGTCCGTACTCATGACCTCAACCCACGGTAACGGAAGAGACTAAACGGTGAATCCGACCATATTATATCATACTGAGGTAAAAACTACAAACTGATGATCGAAAGTTCGAACGTGTAGACGGAATAAAAACAGGTCGTCTTGTTCAAGTATTTTTTCGTATGGACACGGGAAGAAAACCGTGACAGTCCTTCAAGGAAGTTTTGGACCGGATACACAACTTTAGCAGAGTGGAACTAGAGTTTTGGTTAGTGTTCTTTTTAGTGTCGGTAAGTAAGGGAGAAAAGGACCCACGGACGGACAAGAGAGGTCTTCGGACTAACATAATCATTATGTATAAAAGTACGTGAGTACCACACAGAAACACACACACCTCACAGTCGTCAGAGTAATAGGTTGATTATAAAATTCTCTTTTCTTCTCAATTGAGGTTCTGGGTTGTTGTCCTGTCGATGTCACTAAGTTTTAGGTGACCCGACCCTGAAGGAACCTTCAGGTCAGCGATTCTTAGACGGACGGTTACGGGCCCTACGACCAAACCGGGTCGAAAGCTGGAGTACCTCGAAATTCAGTTATTACAGACTGTAGATAGTCGTTACCATGAAATGGGTCCCTATATCTAGACTTTTAGATGTATGGGTTTGGACGTGGACCGTCAGATCAAGTTACCCACCCTTCCTGGGTCCTTTTATATAAAAAATTCACGGGTTCATAAAGAGTACGAGTTAAGATCAAAGTCATGAATATATAGTCATCTCATAAATTAAAAGGTTGATTAATTTTTGATGTTTAAATTGTAATACTCATATACCATCTTATGAAATGTCAGAAACCCAAGATTTTTTGTAAAAACCTTATATACTTTTAATAAAAATCCTCTGATTACAGTATGAAATAAAACCCTGTTGTGAAGTGTTAGAAAATTTAATATTGGATTGTACGTGTTTAGTTCTAAGTTTGTATCCCATAATAAATTAATTGTGAAAGAAAATTATTAAATTCGGTTAATCATAAACGTATAAATTATTATGACACTTTTCCTTCAAGACCCCAAGTTTATCATTAAGACACTTTTTGACAATTCATATATATAAAAACATAAACCCCACACTTACGTATACATACACACATACTAACGGGATATAAACGTTTAAGACTTAGAACTATACACAACTATAAATGTTTTATTTTAATAAATATTCTTTTTTTTTTCTTAAGTAATTTGAGTTATCGTTTTTTGTTTGTTTGATACGTCAATTTTTTACCCGTGTCGAAATTTTTCCGTAAATAGATGTCTTCTACATATCTATCGGTCGTCCGTGTGTTTATTAACGAGTTGTAGTGATTAGCAGTCGTTTTACGTTCAGTTTTGGTGTTACTCTTTAGTGGGCTGTGGTCAGTTTTACAGATAGTAGTTTTTTGGAATGTTTATTATTTAGACCCTTCCCACACCTCTTTTCTCTTGGGACCGTGTGACAACCACCCAAACATTTGACCACGTCAGTGATACCTTTCGTCATACCTCCTAGGAGTTTTTTGAGTTTTTTTTTTTTTTTTAACTTGATGATATATTCGGCCGTTAAGATGATGACTCATATACAAGAGTCATCATCTTTCCTTTGACTTTTGTGATTAAGTTTTCGAATCTGTAATGAAACGACTGTTTCCAGACATATCAGTTTTGATACAAAAAAGGTCATCAGTACATGTCTACACTCTCGACTTGGTATTTTTTACGACTCGTAGTTTAACTACGAAAACTTGACACCACAACTTCTTCTGAGAATTCTCAGGGAACCTGACGTTCCTCTAGTTTGGTCAGTTAGGATTTATAAGTAACCTTCCTGACTACGACTTCGACTTCGAGGTTATGAAACCGGTGGACTACACGACTAAGTAATCCTTTGTGAGACTACGACCCTTTTTAACTTCCGTCCTCCTTTTCCCCTATTGTCTCCTTCTCTACTAACCTACCGTAGCCGTTCGAGACTCTCTACCACTTCCTGTTCCTTTGGACCACACGACGTTAGGTACCCCAGTGATTTTCAACCAGTGCTGACTCGTTGACTTGTTGTCGTTGTTGAGTTTTTCTTTTTACGTAGGGTCACAAGTATCGTCGCGAACCATTATCGGTTCTACACCATCGTTGGGTTCACAGGTAATTGTCTACTAACCTATATCTAGACCATATGTATGTGTTCCCGAAGGGAACACCGAGTTGACCATTTCTTAGGTGGACGTTACACTCTCTGGACCCAAACTAGGGACCCAACCCTTCTAGTGGACCTCTTCCCATTCCGATGGGTGAGGTCATAAGTCCGGACCTCTTAAGTTACCTGACATATCAGGTACCCCAGTGTTTCTCAACCTGTACTGACTCGCTGAAATCGAAAGTGAAAGTATGTATGTGTTACCTTAAGAGGAGACGGTATTTTTTGATACTCTGATACGACACCGGTATTATACTTACTTGGATTTCTCATAATATAAATTAAGCTATTCAGTATTTTTCTGTTTATGATAATAGTGAATGTACCTCTGAGATTTTTCACTTTTTGTTTTTTGGAGGTTTTGTTTTCATAATTGTTTTCATGGTCTAAGTCGATATATTATAATCACCATGTTTACCCCTCTCTCCCCTCCCTTCCCCGTTCTATCTCCATACCTTAATTCTCTAATATGATACATATTTTATCTATTCATTGTTCCTATATAACATGTCGTGTCTCTTTACATAGGTAATAAATCATTCATGAAATTTACCTCATATTAGATGTCTTTTAACTTACTGATACAACATTTCGACTTACATTATAACATTTAGTTGACATGGAATAATTTTTCTTTTGTTGGGACACTGTGTTAGTAATACGAGTATCTATAAATTGGATAAACAAGTATACAGACGGGGGATTTGGAGTTGTCATAAAAATTATCCTAATATGTTTTTCGGGGTTTATCTCTGTCAATACGTATTAATTCATTTATGATATGTGTTGTCATACCTATATAAGTACTGATTATTCATATTATTCGGTCTGTGTCTTCTTACACACACTTACGTGTGTTTGTAGTATATATGTTTATTAGTATGTTATATATTTTAATATTTATATATAAAATTTCGGATATATAATGAAATAGATTCATCTAAACTTTTTGTTCTTTTATTAGATACTAGATTTTGAGTCCTTTTGTGAAAGGTACGTTTCTTTCATAACTGAATCACCCTTCCCTCCATGAATTTTCAAGTCAAGTCAACGAGTCAGTACAGACTGAGAAACGCTAGGGTACTGACGTCATGTGGTCTGAAGGGACAGGTAGTGGTTGACGGTCTTGAGTGAGTTTGAGTGCAGGTAACTCAGCCACTACGGTAGGTTGGTAGAGAAGAAGACAACAGGGGAGGAGGAGGGCGGAAGTTAGAAAGGGTCGTAGACTCAGAAAAGTTTACTCAGGCAAGAAGCGTTGTCCACCCGTTTTATAACCTTAAAGTCGAAGTCGTAGTCAGGAAGGTTACTTATAAGTCCTGATTAAAGGAAATCCTACCTGACGAACCTAAAGGAACGACAGGTCCCCTGAGAGTTCTTAGAAGAGGTTGTAATGTCAAGTTTTTATAGTTAAGAAGCCACGAGTTGAAAGAAATATCAGGTTGAGAGTGTAGGTATACACTGGTGGCCCTTTTGGTATCGAAACTGATCTACATGGTAGCAACCGTTTCATTACAGAGACGAAAAATTATACGACAGATCCAACCAGTATTGAAAAGAAGGCTCCTCGTTCGTAGAAAATTAAAGTACCGACGTCACTGGTAGGTGTCACTAAAACCTCGGGGGACTTCATTTCAGACGGTGACAAAGGTAACAAAGGGGTAGATAAACGGTATTTCACTACCCTGGTCTACGGTACTAGAATCAAAAGACTTACAACTGAAAATTCGGTTCATAAAGTGAGAGAAGAAAGTGAAAGTAGTTCTCCAAACAATCAAGAAGAAGGGAAAGACGGTATTCCCACCACAGTAGACGTATCGACTCCATTAACTATAAAGAGTACCGTTAGAACTAAGGTCTCACACGAAGTAGATCAGGTCGTAAAGAGTACTACATGAGACGTATATTCAAATTATTCGTACCACTGTTATATGTCGGAACTGTATGAGGAAAGGGTCAAACCTTGGTCAGACAACAAAGTACAGGTCAAGATTGACAACGAAGAACTGGACGTATGTCTAAAGAGTCCTCTGTCCGGTCCACCAAACCATAAGTGTAGTGAAAGTCTTAAAAGGCGTCAAACAACACTAGGTGTGTCAGTTTCCGAGACCGCGTCGGTTATTTCGTCTTCATCTACAAAAAGACCTTGAGAGAGTGAAAGAACTCCTAAGTTGTCTACAACCGTAAACTAGAGACCAAGAAGACGAAAAGGATTTAGGTCAAACTTGTAGACTTTCAAGTGTCAAGTGCATTACAACTTCAGACCGAATCTCTTAAAATTCGTAATGAAACGATCAAACACTCTACTCACGTTAACATGTCATCAAACTCGTAAAAAACCGTAACGGAAAGAAACCCTAACCTTACTTTTCACTGGAAAAAGTCAGGACACCAGAGACGACTCAAAAGGTTTAAACGACCGTATAACTCACGTCGTGAAAGTACTTAGTACAAAATCCTAAACTTTAACGAGTTGACCTTAAGGTAGTGGGGTGATCGAAACAAGTATCACTACGAAGGATTCCGGGTGAACTGAAACGTAAGGTCGTATAAACCGAGATCCACTCACTAGTGTGGTAGCACCAATAGACCTAGTACTTCTAAAAAAAAATTATCAAAAAACATATCGTGAAATTTTACCTTTAGAATAAACATTACCTTCGTGACATAAAGATCTATACATGTGAACTCTGTTCTACTACAAGTAAAATACTTTTTAGTAAACTTGATTCACGAACTAAACACTTGAAAAGGTACACAAACTAATATATATGACGTTGAATGAATTTTTTAAGTTCCAATTCACTAAGATAAAAGTTTTTAAACAAATTTTGACGTAAAAGTACTTTTATGTCGAATTTTATCTCGTTTATTTATCGAACTCGGTATTTATAAATAAAATACTCCTCCATTTAGCGAATACATCAGTTACTTGTATACTGTATAGAGTCGAATGTTTATGGTAAACATAAACATTAGTTTAGTAGTTTCGACGTAAGTTTTTTCACTGGTAATTAAATAAATTATCTACCACTGTATTACCGTACGACGTCATGTACCCCAGAGTGTCAGTCTGTATTAACTCGCTGACATGTTGTTGTTCTTATTTAATAGATACAGTGTAATTTTCAGAACACTGTCTGTGTCTCAAAATTGACTGTTGTCGAAGTATTTTGGAACTAATTTGCTACGTCGTAACTTTTATTATATTCACTCTATTACCTCGTACAGAATGTGACATAAATCCTCTTAAAAAAGAATCCTTTACTTCAATACGATTAATGATTTTAACAGTAGGTATAACTATTGTAAAATTTTAGTTGGGTCGTATATTTCAGGGGGTTTACTCACCCTTTCTTTTGATAAGAGAGGAAAACCCCAGGGTTCTCTTATATAATTCTTTGTAAAATGGGTAAAAAGAATTATGTAACGATAAGAACTTAAAAGAACTTAATTTACAACAAATGTTGGTTTATTATGTTGTGAAACTTCTTGTATTTTTTTTAATTCACACACATCTACAGTATACATCTAAATATGACAAAACATATAAACTCTTTTTCTCAGAAGTAATATACTTACAAAACACAATATTAATACCTTTAGATATGTCCTTATATAATACTTGGTTACTGAAAAAAGACTGACTTAAACCAAACACACACGACACTATAACATTCCCGAACTTCCGACTGGTGGTAAACTACAGTTCAATATGAAGGTGGACAACGATTCATCCATTGGAATCATTGTCCACCATTAAGATTGGGTACAGAGTGAAAGAAGTAGACATTTACTTTTTCTATGATGATGGATAACGTGACCTATTGACACTACTACTTTATTGTAGTGTGTGAATTTCGTGAAGTCTTTACGATGTATTACTCCTGGAGTGTTTACAATAGGAATAAATTATATGTACATGATGTATTAGTCATAATAATTATTTTCGTACTTTCTTTTCAAGATTACCTGTACATTTATATGAAATGTTTTAGTTAACATATTCCCTTAATAATGTAATTTATACTTGACCTTTTCGTAAAAGTTATTGTCTTTATCTTTTTTCTGTGTACTTCTCGAACTTTAGAATTTATATTGAGTCATTTTGGACCTTTTTCAATAAACTTTTGTCGTAATTTCCTTTTCGTCGTAATAAGGTAGACTTAACTTCATATTTGAGACAGTAATTTGAAGATATGGGTGTTAGTTCTATTTTTTTGTGTAAACAGATACAGGTTCAGTCAATTTTCTTTAGACACGTTTTGATTTAATCATGCGGATTTAAATAAAGATACTATACTTTACGAACCTTAATACACATTTTTTACTAGATGAAATGAGTAGAAAGTAAAGACAAAAAGATGAAAGAAAGATATGATACTACATCATAAAGTGTTTCATATTTATGGTAATGTAGAAATAAGGTTTTGTAGCACGTTTTATAATTTTTCACGTACAAACGGTTTAAGTCTGTTATACTCTGGTAAAGTATAAAAAAATTCAAAGATCTTTTTGACTTTTAAAAACAATTAAATGTAAATAAATAAAATTAAACTCCGATTAATGAAATGTTATAACATAACCAAAACGGTATGCAGTTGTTCTTAGGTGATGTCCACATGTGCACAAGGGGTAGGACTTGGGGTGAAGGTGGAGGGAGGGGTATGGTAGGGAGACCCAGTAGGGTCACGTGGTCGGCGTTCGTAGTACATAGGACGTAGCCTGGACCTGACCTCTGAGTAAAGAATATACTATAATATGTACAAAGTTACGGTAAGAGGGTTTAGTAGGGTGGGAGAGGGAGAGGGTGTCTCAGGTTTTCTGACAAAGTGTCTAGTGTTAGACCGTGTGTACGATTTGAAAATAAAAATTTTTTCTAGGATTCAGGGGACCCGTCGTTCCTCTAGGTTGGTCGTTAGGATTTCCTTTAGTTGGGACTTATAAGTAACCTTCCTGACTAAGACTTCGACTTCGAGGTTATGAAACCAGTGGATTATACTTCTTGTCTGAGTAACCTTTCCTGGGACTATGACCCTTTCTAATTCCCGTTCTCCTCTTCGCCTACCGTCTCCTACTCTACCAACCTACCGTAATGACTGAGTTACCTGTTCCTTAAACACGTTTGAGACCCTCTACCACTTCCTATCCCTTCGGACGGCACGACGTTAGATACCTGAGACGTTTCTCAGTCTATACTGATTTACTAACTTGTTGTCGTTATTGGTAAAAATCTTTATCGACAGTAAGTGATAATTGTTNATACTATAATATGTACAAAGTTACGGTAAGAGGGTTTAGTAGGGTAGGAGAGGGAGAGGGTGTCTCAGGTTTTCTGACAAAGTGTCTAGTGTTAGACCGTGTTTACGATTTGAAAATAAAAAATTTTTCTAGGATTCAGGGGACCCGTCGTTCCTCTAGGTTGGTCGTTAGGATTTCCTTTAGTTGGGACTTATAAGTAACCTTCCTGACTAAGACTTCGACTTCGAGGTTATGAAACCAGTGGATTATACTTCTTGTCTGAGTAACCTTTCCTGGGACTATGACCCTTTCTAATTCCCGTTCTCCTCTTCGCCTACCGTCTCCTACTCTACCAACCTACCGTAATGACTGAGTTACCTGTTCCTTAAACACGTTTGAGACCCTCTACCACTTCCTATCCCTTCGGACGGCACGACGTTAGATACCTGAGACGTTTCTCAGCCTATACTGATTTACTAACTTGTTGTCGTTATTGGTAAAAATCTTTATCGACAGTAAGTGATAATTGTTCCCCTTTAAATTCACTTTAGTCTTCAGTGATTGTAGATGTTTGACCTAACCTTTGACGAAGGGACGTCCTCTGAGTAGGTGAAAGGTAGAGAGTGACATGACAGACGTACCACTCCTATAGACCGTCTGTATAAGAGGTGTGTGTCCCGTAGTGTCCACGGATTAACAGACCCTGTTAGTGAACAGACACTTATGCTGGCAATTACTACGATGTCGGAACTGACCAAAGGCATTCACCTTGTTACCTTGATGGCAACCCGGGTCTTCTTTGACTTTTCGAGAAGACGTCTTTCGTATTAAACGAAGACTAAGGTTAGTCAAGTCAAGTCAACGAGTCAGTACAGATTGAGAAACGCTGGGGTGCCTGACGTCATACGGTCCGAAGGACAGGTAGTGGTTGAGAACCTCGAATGTGTTTGAGTACAGGTAACTCAGCCACTACGGTAGGTTGGTAGGATAGGAGACAACAGGGGAAGAGGAGGGAGGAAGTTAGTAAGGGTCGTAGTCCCAGAAAAGTTTACTCAGTCGAGAAGTGTAGTTCACCGGTTTCATAATGGTAAAGTCGAATTCGTAGTCAGGAAGGTCACTTATAAGTCCTGACTAAAGGAAATCCCACCTGACCAACGTAGAGGAACGACAGGTTCCTTGAGAGTTCTCAGAAGAGGTTGTGGTGTCAAGTTTTCATAGTTAAGAAGTTACGAGTCGAAAAAATCTCAGGTTGAGTATAGGTATGTACTGATGACCTTTTTAGTTTCGAAACTGATCCACCTGGAAACAACCGTTTCATTACAGAGACGAAAAATTATATGACAGAGGACGACGACGATTCAGCGAAGTCAGCACAAGCTGAGACACACTGGGGTATCTGTCGTCGAGTAGTCCGAGGGGGTAGGGACCCTAAGAGGTCCGTTCTTGTGACCTCACCCAACGGTAAAGGAAGAGGTTACGTACTTTCACTTTTCACTTTCACTTCAGCGAGTCAACACAGACTGAGGATCGCTGGGGTACCTGATATCGGGTAGTCCGAGGAGACAGGTTCCCTAAAAGGTCCGTTCTCATGATCTCACCCCACGGTAACGGAAGAGACTTGTACGACAGATCCATCCAGTACAAAAGGAGGTTCCTCGTTCACAGAAATTAAAGTACCGACGTCAGTGGTAGACGTCAAGAACTAATTATAGAGGATTAACTTTTAGTAGGGATTTGTGGAATCCTCGTATTGTAGTATGTAAGGAGTGGTGATGAACCACCTACAAATTAAGGATGGGTCTGACATTCAACTACAACTCATGGTCATATCGATTACATGGAAAACCCTTTCTGTACTCTAATACATCTCTTAGAGTCCCTCGGTTCAAGTTCATTCTGTTTTTAAAACTTTCTCTCACTAACCCGTTGTGTCTAAATCTGACGGAGGAACTACTGTACCTTAGACTTTTCAGAAGATACTCAAAATAGGGACAAGGAGACATCCAGACTAGGGTCGACGGAAGGTCTACACCTCAAGAACGAAGGAACGAAAAAGAGAAGTCGATACACCTACGGACAGACGACGGTATACACGGTTTATGTATGGGCGTATATATGCCTGTATAAGACATACTCTCATCTAACACCATTTTAAAATTTTGTCAATTATTATCCCGTACCCGTGGAGAAAATGAAGAATCCAGAAATCACACCTTCACCTTCAGTGAGTCGGTACAGGTTGAGAAACGGTGGGGTACCGGATATCGGACGGTCCAAGGAGACGGGTACCCTAAGAGGTCCGTTCTTATGACCTCACTCAAAGATAAGGGAAGAGCTCCCCTAGCAAAGTTGGGTCCCTAGTTTGGGTCAGGAGGACGTAACATCCGTCCAAAAAATGGTAGACTCCAGAATATAATTAAATCTTTCTCACATAAATTTCAAACAACAACCAGACCAATGGGAGTTACATTCATCTTTCATAGTGTCCAAAGAGATGACTCTGGACAAACGGAGGACAAATGAAGACCCAGAAGTAAGACAAAAGAGGTCTTTTTGAGACTGAGGACGTCGAGAGGGTCTACGTAAAGTGACAATAAAATCAATTCGAACAACAGTACCACCACACACACGACCTCTCCTCTACGACCGACTGAACTGGTTCACAGTGTGTCAGTGATATCCTGAACCCAGAACCCAGACGTCGGGAGTGGTCCTAAAGACGGTACCTTACGACCCGGAACAGACCTGGAGGAGGGGTCGTCTTCTCGAAGAAAAAGTGAGAAAACATTCGGAAGGGGTCGAAACCCAGTAAAGATGGACGCGTGACTTCGATGTGAAACTACAGGGAAGGACATGTTTAACTCCGAAAAGGGTCGGTCTCGGTTCTCACTCGGAAAAGACCTAAAGGGAGTTAAAAATAACGACTATGAAAAGAAAGGGATTGGGTGTGAGTGGACACAACAACAAATGAATGAGTCAGTACAGACTGAGAAACGTCCGGGTACCCGACATTAGGTGGTCCGAGACAGGTACCCTAAAAGGTTGTTCTTATGACCTCACCCAACGGTAAAGGAGGAGGTTCCCTAGAAGGACTGGGAGAGAGAAATCGATAAGTAATTATCAAATTATAAAAGGAGTCGAGCCGTAAAATATGGAAAACTGACGAACTGAATTTCATTTACGAGTCGAGGTAAAAATGGAATAGTAGAGATAAAAGGAAATCTAAACACTATCAATAAACGGGACACCGGAGTCAAAACCTTCTCCATGTGTTTTCAGTGCTTTAGACTTTTAGACGTCAATCAGGTTTAACAAAAAGAAAAGACGTTTCTATGCTCGTTGTGTGAAAAATCAAAAGATGAAAAGATTTCATATTGTACCACGAAGGTTTTTAGGTTCTTTTCCTAAAACTTTTAGATAATATACAACGATTGAGTCGATTGTAGAGTAAAGTCAAAAATGGAAAGTTTATTCTTATGATTTATTGTGTTAAGTTTTAACACAATATCCATCTTTCACGACTTCAAGTGAATTTTTTGAATTGTCACCCCGTTCTACAGATTTAATCTGTATGGTTTACCTTAATTTATATTTGATTATACTTAAATATATTTAGGAAAATACAAACGACTGGTGATCAAAACGTTATTAACAAGTTATACCAAGGAAACTAGAATGACAATTCATGAGTTGATGATATATTCTCAGTATGATCAGAACTATCCAATACATGTAATAAACTTGTTCAAAGATGTCGGTATAAAAACATTCCTTATTAATTTATATTTATGTATTAAAGAGTTGTATATTATGTATCATTTCAAAAGAACAAGAAGGGGTAAGAATTGAATCTTGAAAGTCCCGAAAGGAGTTTGAAAGTTTGAAAGGTATGTGTAGATGGTAAAATAAATAGTTGAAATAAGATTATTATTTCCATTATTATCTATAATGTAATGTCACTAGGAGATTAAACATAAGTGTCAGTGGAGTGATAGATTGTAGAGAAATTACAGTTCAGATGTTTACATTGAAAAGACTAACGACTTATCCTGCGTCGATATCGTAGAGAGAGTATTTTGTTTTTATAGGAAGTTTCTATAGTGAATAGACTAAGTAGATGTATGACTGTCGTTCTTGTCACTCAATTTATATCATGTACTTACGTGCTTACAGATAACGTAACATAATGTATGTGTGAGTGTGTGTCAACTTTATTCAGTTGAGATTCCAATTGTTTAACACTTAGTTTAGATAGTCCAACTTCGGTTTAGGACAAAAGGGTAAGACTTAATCATACTAATATTAGTGTTCCTGACTGAAGACGGTTCTATGAGTATAAAAAAAATTAAATGTATTAACGTTTGTTGTCAGGACAACTATTTCAATAAAAAAGATTCATGTCTGTTCATTTTCTTATATACTCTGACAGAAGAACCGTTTAATGATATTACCTTTACGTTCCGATCAGTGTTCCTGTAGACATAACCACGAGTAGGTGGACACTCTCAGTAAGGATTCGACGAAATGATCTTGTGTAGGATTTAGAAGGAGAGATAGATATCTTGTATGCAGATTTTGTCTTACCAATTACAACCATATTAAAATAGTCCTTCTTTGTGTCACTGTTTACGGAAGGAGATTTCTTTTTAGATAGACATAATTACGGTAAATTTCTTTAATTAAGTTCGAAATTAGAGATTTACTTAGGGAGTAGAACGTACGCTTAATTTTACAATAAGTCACGAATAAAAGAACCGTATACAAAGTTGTTCATTGTACTCCGTTAATTAGGAACTTTGTTATGGTTTACAATTATTATCTACATAGTCGAAGATACAAATAGATTCGTTATACACGATACTGTTCTTTTTCCGATACATTTATATATTACATGGTAGATATTTTATATTTCGATATGGTATATATCATATGTGATATGGTATGACTGTTGTAAAATATACTATGAGATTTTAATGGGACTTCTCTTTACTTTGTGTAGTACGAATTGTTTAAAACAAGTATTTAACAAACATGTAGAAAGTGTAAATCATTAAATTTACAGAAATCGATTTTAAAACTCTTAGAATAGTATATTATGACACATGGAGGTCCAATTCATAATAACTACAATATGTAAAAAAAGAATAAAAGTAAAAAGAGAAAATAATTAATAAAAAGGAGTTAACTTTTACGGGCTTTTTTTATTCCTATACATCTCACACAACACTATGTACCAAACTCGGTATTCATGATGTTGCTTTTCTTTCTACGTATAGATACGTCTCACTAAAAGAAAGAGTGAAGGTAGAAAGTGAGAGGATCTGAGAAGGGGAAGTAAAGAAGGGAATTTAGACGAGTTAGGATTCAAAAGTCGTCTACAAGTAACTTTTGTACAAATGGTATACCGAATACCTTAAGAAATAATCATCACATGAATTTCGGGAGTGGTCAGTGTTGAAAGTCGTTTTATCCTAGTATAATAAGTGTATCAATATAAAAGATTTTCTTTGGTTTATGTAATAAAAAAGTAATTTTACTACACAATAGACAGGTGATCAAAATTTAAAATTATAAACAAAACCAAATATATTCCGTTCGTTTTAGACATGTAACTTTCCAATTTCACGATTTCTAGTACCGAACTTCTTTTCGTTAGTCTATATTCTTGAAGTAGTACTACAAATTAAAAAAATTAGAGTTATATAACTCTTTATTAAAGACTACACGTGTATGATTTTAACTAGCCTCTAAAGTTTATTGAACTTTACACACTGTACAACTTTCGTACTAATTTGAAACTCCAAATTGGGTATCACACAAACCTTATATAACGAATTTGAGAAAAGAAATTCGTAAAAATAAAGATAGAAAAGGACACTTTTCTGATCTAGGTACTATAAGATAGACCTATTTGACATTTTCGGAAAGTAAAATTGTCTTTACCACAAAATTGGAAAGGTCTTCTTGAATATAATGATACACTAAATAAGTATATTTATCTCTTTTCGAGTTAGAGAGTACCCCTTCTTAAGGTTTATTACACACGTTTATAAGGTGAGGTTGTTCATCTTAATCTGTATGAGAAATTCTAGACCGACACGTATAACTGAAAGAAGGTTTCTAACGTGATACCTTTACCGTATCTTTTTCATTGAGATGTCATCTCCTCGGACCGTTTGTGTGAGATCGGTCTATTATTTCCAGGTGTAATTGTAGTCATTTAGTACAACTATCCTAATAGGAACAATATTCTATTTTACCATAAAATGAGGTACTAGAAGGGGAGGGTCAAATAAGACACACCTAGTGTTATTTGACACCCTTTAAGACTTTCTCTACCCGTATGGTCTGGTGGACTGGTCGTAGACATACGACTAGTCCTTCGTTGTTAATCTTGACCTACACCTTGTTGTCTGACCAAGGTGTATCCTTTTCTTCATGTAGTTCCGACATATAACAGTGGCACGAATAAATTGAATGTACGTCTCATGTAGTACTTTTTACGACCCGACCTACTTCGTGTTCGACCTTAGTTCTAACGGTCCTCTTTATAGTTATTGGAGTCTATATGTCTGCTGTGGTAGGAATACCGCCTTTCACTTTTTCTTGATTTCTCGAAGAACTACTTTCACTTTCTCCTCTCACTTGTTCAACCGAATTTCGAGTTATAAGTCTTTTGATTCTAGTACCATAGACCAGGGTAGTGAAGTACCGTTTATCTACCCCTTTTTCACCTTTGTCACCGTCTGAAATAAAAGACCCCGAGGTTTTAGTGACGTCTACCACTGACGTCGGTACTTTATTTTTCTGCGAATGAGGAACCTTCTTTTCAGTAGAGATTGGATCTGTCGTATAAGTTTTCGTTTCTGTAATGAAACGGTTGTTTTCAGACAGATCAGTTCCGATACCAAAAACGTCATCAGTACTTACTTACACTCTCAACCTGATATTTCTTTCGACTCACGGTTTCTTAACTACGAAAACTTGACTCCATAACCTCTTCTGAGAACTCTCAGGGATCCTGACGTCCCTCTATGTTAGTCAGGTAGGGTTTCTTTTAGTCAGGACTTATAAGTAACCTTTCTGACTACAACTTCGACTTTGAGGTTAACAAACCGGTGGACTCCTCTTCTCGACTGAGTAAACTTTTCTGGGACTAAGACCCTTTCTAACTTCCGTCCTCCTCTTCCCCTAGTGTCTCCTACTCTACCAACCTACCGTAGTGGCTGAGTTAGCTGTACTCAAACTCATTCGAGGTCCTCAACCACTACCTGTCCCTTCGGACCGTACGACGTCAGGTACCCCAACGTTTCTCAGACTACACTGACTCGCTGACTTGACTTGAAGGGAGGGTTTCGAATATTGTAGATTAGTACTCTTTTTGTAATAGGAATAAGATTATCTTCCTTTCGGATGTTACATAGATTGATCATGAAGATGTTTGCGAGTTCCAGTACTTTTTATTCCTTTTGGACTCTTTGGAATTGTGTGGTATTCTTTGGTGATCTCTGTGTTCTACATTTACTGTCCCCCATAGGACCCTGTCTTCAAACTTACGTCAGACATGAAATCGACCTTTATCACTAGTTATGACTCAGTAATAAATATTTTTCACATAGTATTTATTTTCTACAAATATCCCCTTTGTCGTACCCTATATACACTTAAAATTGTAAATTTAGGTTTTGACAAGATTTTTCTTCAAATAGTTTTTTAGTTTTTTCATTTACTATGACTAGACGAAGAGTCCATAGTCATTAAAAGAGTTCGTCATCACCTTACAGTTTACTATTTTGTAATTTAGTAGAAGTAACTTCTTCTACGACTTTAACGTCGAGGTTATGAAACTGGTGGACTACACTTCTCGGTTGAGTTACCTTTTTGGGACTACGACCCCTTCTACCCTCTGTTTTCCTCTTCTCCTGTCATTTCCTACTCTACCAATCTATGGTAGTGGTTGAGTTACCTATAGCTATACTCGTTTGAGATCCTCTGTCCCTCCTATCTCTCTCCTTGGACCGTACGAGGTCAGGTACTCCAGTGTTTCTCAACCTATGCAATCCCTGACTTTTTGTTGTTTATGAACTTCCTTTGTTACCTTACTACAACATTTTGTCACGTATCACTTTCGTTTCTAGTGGATAGTATTATATAAATGTTCAAAACCAAAAAAAAAATATACCACTAAATTTACTCTATTATGGATACCAAAATAATAATAAATAATAATAATAATGTTATAACATAACCAAAACGGTATATAGTTGTACTTAGGTGGTGTCTACATGTGCACAAGGGGTAGGACCTGGGGGGAGGGTGGAGGGAGGGGATGGGGTCACAAGTAACGTCGTGACAAATATTATCTGTCCTGCACCTTCGTTGGATCTACAGGTAGTCGTCTACTTACCTATTCTTTCGACACCATGTATATGTGTTACCTCATAATGAGTCGGTAATTTTTCTTATGTAGACTTAGTCGAGATTACTCTACCTACTTTGACCTCGGATAATATCTGTGACTTCATTCGGTCTTTCTTTTTGTGGTTATGTCATATGATTATAGATACCAAAATTAATCTTATTCAAACGAGAACTTATTCTTTCCCCTTTACTAAGTTAGGTACAAGATTACATCGAGAAGTTATTCACAACGACCCTTTTGACATGGTGATGTATATATTTTTACTTTAATCTGGTGAGGGATTGTGGTATGTCTTTTTATTTAAGTTTCACCTAATTTCTGGATTTATATTCCGGTTTGTGATAGTTCGAGAATCTCCTTTAGTATCCATCTTGTGAGACTGTGATTAGTGTCGTCATAGAAAAAACTCGGTGGAGGATCTTATTATTTTTATCTCTGTTTTGTATTTGTTTATCCTGGATTAATTTTAATTTTCGAAGACGTTTCGTTTCCTTGGGTTTTTTGTTTTATCGGGTGTCTTACCTTCGTTTATAAAAGTTTGGGTCTTTGACTGTTCCCTAATTTTATATGTTTGTCGAGTACGTGGAGATCCAGTTTATTTTGTTGGGTTAGTTTTTTACTCTTCTTCTAGATTTATCTGTAAAGAGTTTTCTTCTGTATGTCTACCGGTTTCCATGTACTTTTCTACGAGTAAACGATAATAAAAGAGGGTAAGTCTTCCGACAGAAAAGTGGAACGGATATAAAAGGAAACAACACGTCTTCGAAAATTAAAATTAATCTAGGGTAAACAAATAAAAACGAATGGGGTTACAAGTAGCGTCGTGACAAATATTATCGGTCCTATACCTTTGTTGGATCTACAGGTAGTCGTCTACTTACCTATTCTTTCGACACCATGTATATGTGTTACCTCATAATGAGTCGGTAATTTTTCTTATGTAAACTTANTAATCTAGGGTAAACAAATAAAAACGAATGGGGTTACAAGTAACGTCGTGACAAATATTATCGGTCCTATACTTTTGTTGGATCTACAGGTAGTCGTCTACTTACCTATTCTTTCGACACCATGTATATGTGTTACCTCATAATGAGTCGGTAATTTTTCTTATGTAAACTTAGTGAAGATTACTCTACCTACTTTGACCTCGACTAATATGTCTCACTTCATTCGTTCTTTCTTTTTGTGGTTATGTCATATGACTGTGTATATATACCTTAAATCTTTCTACCATTACTACTGGGACATACACTCTGTCGTTTTCTCTGTGTCTACACATCTCGCCTGAAAACCTGAGACTCCCTCTCCCTCTCCCACCCTACTAAACCCTCTTACCGTCACTTTGTACATATGAATGCACATAGTACATTCTACGCTTAGTGGTCAGATACAAACTACGTCCTATGTACTACGAACCCCGACCACGTGCCCCTACTAGGTCTCTCTACTATACCCCACCCTCCACCCTCCCCCCTAAGTACAAACCCTTGAGTACTTGTGGGCANACCGCCTAAGTACAGTTACATACCGTTTTGGTTATGTCATAACATTTCATTTTATTTCATTTTTATTTTTAAATTTAATTTTTTTTTCTACGAGTTGTAGTGATTAATGATATTTTTACCTTTAGTTTTAATGTTACTCCATAGTGAAGTGTGGTCAGTCTTACCGGTAGTAGTTTTTTCAGATGTTTGTTATTAACAACCTTTCCCACACCTCTTCTCCCTCGGGAGGTCGTGATAACGATCCTTAAATTTAACCATATCAGTGATACCTCTTTTCATATCTCCAAAGCATTTTTTTTGATTTTCACCTCAATGGAATACTAGGTGGTTGGGGTAAGGATCCGTAGAGAGGTTCTTTTGGTATTATGTTTTATTATGTACATGGGGTTACAAGTGACGTCGTGATAAATGTTGTCCGTTCTGTCTTTTAGTTGGATTTACGGGTGACTGTATCTTTGTCTGTTCTTTCTACACAGTATAGATATGTTACCTTACTATACATCAGTATTCTTTCGTACTTAATTATAGTAAACGTCACTCACCCACCGGTGTCTCTAATAGTAAGATTCACTTTATTCCATCTCTTTCTATTTATAGTATGTTATGCTTTAATGTACATCTTAGAATTTTTTCACTATGTTTACTTTTGAATGAATGTTTTCTGTCTGAGTGTCTACATCTTTTAAATACCAATGGACCCCCTTCTCCCTTTCCCTATTTAACCCTCTAACTCTAAGTGTATTTGTGTGACGACAACAATAAATCATTGATTCAGTACAATAAATCAGTAATTCAGTACAGAGTTCTCTTCTGAGAACTCTCCGGGAACCTGACATTCCTCTAGGTCGGTCAGGTAGGATTTCCTCTAGTCAGGAGTCACAAGTAACCTTCCTGACTACAACTTCGACTTTGAGATTATGAAACCGGTGGACTACTCTTCTCGACTGAGTAAACTTTTCTAGAACTACGACCCTTTCTAACTTCCGCCCTCCTCTTCTCCCACTGTCTCCTACTTTACCAACCTACCGTAGTGATTGTGTTACCTTTTCTGAAACCACAACCACTACCTGTCCCTCCGGACCACAACGTAATATTTTTACGTCTAGTTTTGATGTTACACCATAGTGAAGTGTGGTCAGTCTTACCGGTAGTAGTTTTTTCAGATGTTAGTTATTAGAACCTCAACGACTACCTGTCCCTCCGGACCGCACTGGGGGTACGTCAGGTACCCCAGTGTTTCTCAGCCTGTGTTGACTCGCTGACTTGACTTCAGTACAGGTTGAGAAACGTCAGATGCCTGACATCGGGTGGTCCGAAGAGACTTGTCCATTCTTATAACTTCACCCAAAGACAAGGGAAGAGGTCCCCTAGAAGGGTTGGGTCCCTAGTTTGGGTCCAGAGGTTGGGTCCAGAGGGTGTAACGCCCGTCTAAGAAATGGTACACTCGGTGGTCCCTTCGGGAAACTACTTATAATAACAATTTAGTTTTCATCAAACGTTAACGTTGTGAATCTTCGTGACAGAAATTCTGGTCTTGACTTTATTCGGAAGTAGAATTCCGAGACTCTCTCTTACACAGGGAAGGAAGAGAGGATCGAAGGTTCTCAAACGACGGTCAGAGACCACAAAGAATCGAAAACGATGTAACCAAGTTAAAGACGGAGTAGGAGTGTACCGTAAGACACACACACACACAGACACACACAGACACACACACACACAGACACAGGTTTAAAAGAAAAATAGTCCCGTGGTCAGTATAACCTAATCCTTGATGGGATGAGGTTATACTGGAATCGAATTGATATAGACATACCGGGATAAAGGTTTATACTAATGTACGAATCTATGACCTTCAGTCCTAAAGTTATGTTTAAAACTTCTTTAAGTTAAGTATTATCTTTACTGGGTTTTAATTTAACGATCAGTTGGTACTTTTGTTTTGTTTTGTACATAGAAAGATGTATTTAAGTATATAAGTTAACTGTGAGTAATAAGTGTATAAGATATAAACACGTAAAAGTATCGGTTCTTATAAACATTGTAGTTTCAGTTATAAGAGAGTCGTGAACATAAACGTCTTTATGAGTACTTATCTCACTGTTTTTTCATAACGAAAAATTCCCATATTCCGGAAGATGTAATCACATCTGTTCTGTTTACAATAAGAGACAAGATGTAAACAGAACCTCCAAATATCCCTGTAACACTGTCGACGTTCTTGTTTCCTAAGGATGTCCTTTTTCACACGTGGTTGATAGGTGAGGATGAGGGTAGAGTTATATTTTCTTTTGAATTGAAATGACCTGATTCCACCAAGAGATCCTGTAATCAGACGGTAGGACAGTCAGTGCATCGAAAGACTTACTTTACTAATAAGGAACAGAGTTGTTAAACAGAAGACTAAGTGACCGGATACCATGCCACTTGTCTTGTCTCGAACTGAGCCGTTGTATGACTCGAAGAAAGATATGAAAAGAGGTCGGTGGCAGTGAAACATCATCTTTGTTTTTTACCATCTGTCACTATTGTCCAACGAAACGAAAAAAAGAAAGGTCATTTCATTCTACCGTTATCTCACCGTTCTTTCAACTAATATCATTGACACCTTAGATTTAGTCCAATTTACTCTTTCTCTCGATGTCTCGTCTCACTTTTAACATAACTTTTAGAATACCGAAACATCTAAAACCTTAATTTTAACGATCTCATTCATTAACCTTTCTATCTTTGACTATAATTGTCTTTACTCCGGACTATATTTATGGTGTTTTACTACACCAATAAGGATGACTATTGTAGAACCCGTAGTAATATCATCAGTACCTACCCCACACAATCTCCTTTTGTAGGGACCTCTTTAATTTCAGTCCTTGACTCTCAAGTCTCAAACCCGACTCACGAAAACACAAACGAATAAAGACTATGAATTAAACCTAAATGTAATAGTTTGCAAGGGAGTCTAACACCAAAAAGTTGATTTACGTATTAATTTCCATTATTTTGTTCTCATTTGTCAAATATTATCAGTTGAAGGTACAATTAAAGGTTTAATAAAAAACTTACTGGGGAAACCAAGTAGTAGCAAAGAGGGTTACATTTATACAAAATCAACTGTACTCAAACCCTATTAAGACAATTTTTACATTGACTAAGTTTCGTATCTCCTAAACAATCACACACTCTTAAAGAGTTAAAGTGTTATGACGATTCAAATAAAGGATAGATTTACAGTTTCGACTTAAGTATTTTGAATTTCGTATTTTTACAGACTTGACAACTACTTATTAATTGAAAACAATGTAGTACACCCGTCCACAAGAGAACTGTGTGTTAATTAGAATTCCCAAAATAGAAGGATCAGATAACCGAATAACAGATGTAACATTGGTTGTGAACTACTGGGTCTACATTTTCAAATACCAACTACGAGGAGTGCGTACGGATGATTTAGAAAAAAAGGGGGAGTCAATTCAATTAAATAAATTAAATCCACACCCGATTAATGAAACGTTATCACACCAACAAAAACCGTATGCAACTATAGTCTGTACCCACATGGACACAGGAGGTGGGACTTTGGGGGAGG
The DNA here is from genome assembly GCA_006410555.1 of Capra ibex. Taxonomy (NCBI): domain Eukaryota; kingdom Metazoa; phylum Chordata; class Mammalia; order Artiodactyla; family Bovidae; genus Capra; species Capra ibex. Next base: position 8,367,155 of record SJYO01041852.1, on the reverse strand, counting down.
GTGTAGGGAGGGGTAGAGTAGGGAGACCCAACAGGGTCACGTTACCGAGACTCACGGGACAAAATAAGTAGCTTGAACTTGACCACTAGATAAAGTGTAAACCATTATATGTACAGAGTTATGATAAGAGAGTTTAGTAGGGTGGGAGTGGAAGAGGGTGTCTCAGGTTTTCAGAAGAATTATAGACACAGAGAAAACGACAGAGTGTATATCCCAGTAGCAATGGTTGAAAGATTTTAGGTATATATACACAATTATATAACATAACCACAAGAAGAAAGACTAAATGAAGTGAGACATATTATCCGAGGTCACTGAGTTCTGATGAAAAAAAGTTCGACATTGACTACTTCCTCATTTATTAATTAGTTCTTCAAATTGACAATGATCTTTCTTAATTTTTCAAATCCTTTTTTTGTCTATCATACGAGACAATTATAGAAGAGACTACATGATTTCAAATAATTTAAGAATTTCTACATCAGATGATATGTTTGAAGAATAAAACTATGTTCTGATCCTTTAAGGTGAATCTTTATTGGAAATCAAAATCTATCTTGTTGACTTATATAGACTTGTGTACTCCTCGTAACTTGACCTTTTAAGTCTTCTTTCTATATAAAAAGAAATATAATAAAACAGTTAATACGGAAATTTTACGATTCGTTCAAAAAATAAATTTTATGGACTGAATTTTAAAACGTATACTAAGTTTTTAATTATTTGTAATTTTTGAATGTCACTATGTGTCATCATGTCGACTCTTTAAATTGAGTAAAAGAACTGAAAAATTTAATAACGGTTAGTAAGGTTGATTAAAACTTCGTTATAAAAGTCTCAAACAAATCTTTATATCGTATCTGGAAGTCAATAGCTCGAATATATACATAGTCCGTTGTCGGTCCTAACCCTCTATGTTTAACGTTGTATTCCGTAATGAGAGTTCCTCGAACTTATATTACAATCTGAAAATACCAAGAAGTAGATATTTAGACCCCACTGTCAAGACCTCTAAAAATTACCGTTAGAAAAAAGAATCTTGAGTACTATCAACGACCTTAAATCAAGTACACAATGAAAGTCCTAATTCGAATCTTTGTCAGATCCACCGAACAAGAGGGTCCTTTTACTGCAGAAATACCTTATGTGACTTCTTGACATGTTTTTTCTAGAAGTACCGGTTCTATTAGTGCTATCACACTAGACCTTCTAAATCGGATGTTAAAAAATATATATATATTAAGTTATGTTAAACCCCCTCTAGTCTCTGTTCAATGTCTTTTTTATAGTAAACCGGATAAAGGTTTAATTAGACTAGAAGTCTCTTACAGTGAATAATTTTGTATGTATTTTCCTTGAACACTATATCTTTTTTATTCAGTACTATCTATGAAGGTAATCGTTTCATCTTATAAACGGTCCGAAGGACTATCAAGTGCATCCGAATCTCCTTTATTTGAAGTGGAGTGTTCTTTTCGATGTTTGTTTACTTTTTATAATAAAAAATTCTGGAATCAGAGTTTAAAACCTCTTCCTTTACCATTGGGTGAGGTCATAAGAACGGACCTCTTAGGGTCCCTACTTAATTAGTGGTGAGGAGACTATTGGACCCTCAGACTACCCGACGACAGATACCCCAGTGTGTCTCAGCCTGTACTGACTGTACTGAATCGTCGTCGTCGTCGTCGTCGTCGTTAGAGTTTAAAGGAGGTACTGTGGTCTGTGACGTCTTTACTATCGGTGTTGTAAGAGATACTTCACGATGTACAACCGTCAACTAGACCTCGACCTTAATATTCACGGAGAGTCCTGTTAGACTACAGGATGGTGACACCTGGTACTACACACATGTTTCCTGTTCTAAGTAGAATTTAAGACCGGATCTCCGAATGTTCACTCGTACATTGTCAGACAGGACTTTGCACACGATCTCTAACTCAACATACGAGAGTTGTAAGTGTACAACTTCAGAATGGGGAGTTCCCCAAATATAAACTTCTGTCCTAAAATTCCTCTTTTAATTCCAATATACTCCAGTATTCCTATAATGACTAAGTACTATGTTACCGTGACACACACACAAGTGTCTCCTTTCCGGTCCATTCCTGTGTCTCGTTCTTCTGACAAGAAACGTTCGGTCCTTTTTCCCAGAGTGGTTTGTGACTCCCGTGGAACTAAAATCCGAAGATCGTAGGCCTCAACACTCTTTTGTTCAAAGACAACAATTGTGGTGGGCAGATACCATAAAACAACATCATCTTCCATTACCTTAAGGTCAACTCGATAAAGTTTAGGACTTTCTACTACGACACTTTCACGACGCGAGTTATACGGTTGTTTAAACCTTGTGAGTCGTCACCGGTGTCCTGACCTTTTCCAGTCAAAAGTAAGGTTAGGGTTTCTTTCCGTTACGGTTTCTTACGAGTTTGATGACGTGTTAATGTGAGTAGAGTGTACGATCATTTCATTACGAGTTTTAAGAGGTTCGGTCCGAAGTCGTTATACACTTGGCACTTGAAGGACTAGAAGTTCGACCAAAATCTTTTCCGTCTCTTTGGTCTCTAGTTTAACGGTTGTAGACGACCTAGTACCTTTTTCGTTCTCTCAAGGTCTTTTTGTAGATAAAGACGAAATAACTGATACGGATTCGGAAACTGATACACCTAGTGTTATTTGACTTTTTAAGACTTTCTCTACCCTTATGGTCTGGTGGACTTGACGGAGAACTCTTTAGACATACGTCCAGTCCTTCGTTGTCAATCTTGACCTATACCTTGTTGTCTGACCAAGGTTTATCCTTTTCCACATGCAGTTCCGACATATAACAGTGGGACGAATAAATTGAATATACGTCTCATGTAGTACTCTTTGCGACCTGACCTTCTTTGTGTTCGACCTTAGTTCTAACGACCCTCTTTATAGTTATTGGAGTCTATACGTCTACTGTGGTGGGAATACCGTCTTTCACTTCTCCTCGATTTTTTTTGGAGAACTACTTTCACTTTCTCCTCTCACTTTTTCAACCGTATTTCGAGTTGTAAGTCTTTTACTTCTAGTACCGTAGGTCAGGGTAGTGAAGTACCCTTTATCTGTCCCTTTGTCACCTTTGTCACAATCTAAAATGAAAAAACCCGAGATTTTAGTGGCGTCTACCACTGACGTCGGTACTTTAATTTTCTACGAATGAGGAACCTTCTTTTCAATACTGGTTGGATCTGTCGTATAAGTTTTCGTCCCTGCAATGAAACGACTGATTCCAGGCAGATCAGTTCCGATACCAAAAAGGACACCAGTACATACCTACACTCTCACCCTGACACTTCTTCCGACTCGCGACTTCTTAA
>SJYO01041852.1:8168186-8362932 GCA_006410555.1 Capra ibex | reverse complement strand
GGAAACTGACACACCTAGTGTTATTTGACACCTTTTAAGACTTTCTCTACCCTTATGGTCTGGTGGACTGGACGGAGAACTCTTTAGACATACGTCCAGTCCTTCGTTGTCAATCTTGACCTATACCTTGTTGTCTGACCAAGGTTTATCCTTTTCCACATGCAGTTCCGACATATAACAGTGGGACGAATAAATTGAATATACGTCTCATGTAGTACTCTTTGCGACCTGACCTTCTTTGTGTTCGACCTTAGTTCTAACGACCCTCTTTATAGTTATTGGAGTCTATACGTCTACTGTGGTGGAAATACCGTCTTTCACTTCTCCTCGATTTTTTTTGGAGAACTACTTTCACTTTGTCCTCTCACTTTTTCAACCGTATTTCGAGTTGTAAGTCTTTTACTTCTAGTACCGTAGGTCAGGGTAGTGAAGTACCCTTTATCTGTCCCTTTGTCACCTTTGTCACAATCTAAAATGAAAAAACCCGAGATTTTAGTGGCGTCTACCACTGACGTCGGTACTTTAATTTTCTACGAATGAGGAACCTTCTTTTCAATACTGGTTGGATCTGTCGTATAAGTTTTCGTCCCTGCAATGAAACGACTGATTCCAGGCAGATCAGTTCCGATACCAAAAAGGACACCAGTACATACCTACACTCTCAACCTGACACTTCTTCCGACTCGCGACTTCTTAACTACGAAAACTTGACACCACAATCTCCTGACAACTCTCAGGGAACCGACGTTCCTCTAGGTTGGTCAGGTAAGACTTCCTCTAGTTTGGACCCTAAAGAAACCTCCCTTACTACGACTTCGACTTTGAGGTCATGAAACCGGTGGAGTACACTTCTCAACTGAGTAACCTTTTCTGAGACTACGACCCTCCCTAACCCCCGTCCTCCTCTTCCCCTGCTGTCTCCTACTCTACCCACCTACCGTAGTGTCTGAACTACCTGTACTCAGACTCACTTGAGGCCCTCAACCACTACGTGTCCCTCCGGACCGTACGACGCTAAGTACCCCAGCGTTTCTCAGCCTGTGCTGACTTACTGACTTGACTTGACTTGACTCGACTCCTCTTATTCAGTTACGTGATGGGTTTAATGTTCCACTCATATAATAGTTCACCTTTTAGCCTTTGTGATTCTTAGTCCTGTGACAAATAGTCGTACTGCCTTTAATCTATTTGTTAACGAATTGATAAACTGTTTTTGTACAGTATCAGAGCTAAAGGTACAAACGATATATAACACGTGTGTTAAAAGGTCACGTTTTATTATTCAAAATGTACTTTATACTGATATTTATTTCAAGTCAAATTGGAGAGAGAACCCACTTTTAAATCAACATAGTCACAGAAGGGGTAGGTGTAAACACCAACGATAAAGAAAGGGGAGTCCCCCAAAACTCGAGAGACCCCACCGAATATCTCACAGAACCGTAAACTGACCCCCTCAGTCACTAAAACAGAACCTCCCAAAGAACAGTGTGGTGGTAGACGACTTCACAGGTGACAGGATGGACTCTCTTCGGTATGTTAGCTTTGATTCCCATTGTGTCCACGAGAAGAGAGGTTTAATTTTCTGATGAAAGTCAGTTCTACGTAACCGAAATAACTCGACTATGTGTCTAGACTGAGAGTCCAAGTCCTTTTGGTCCACGAAAGGGACCTGTACACTCCGATACCCTTTTGATTACCCCAGGGAGTCTGAGGAGACGTGGTCGGGGTAACCCGTCAGGAGGGAGAGGGTGTAGTGCCGTCGCTCCGAGTACAGGTTGGTATTTCTTCGAGGAGAGGAAGACGTGACGGTGACGAGGTACACGGATTGGATGTGACCCTACTCTGAAGAGTTTCAAATGTGCGTGTGTGTAATGGGTTCCTGTACTGTTTTAGCTCTACTGTCAAATTATACCGACCCTCCCCCTAGCTAGTGAAACCCTGACGTTTGTTGGATCTTTGATGATCTCTTAAAGAATATCTACTACCAGTAATTATCGAGTATCTCCAGTTTTTATGTTCCCATTCTCAGATATAGGAACTAATATACTTAATTAGTGGTGAGGAGACTATTGGACAGAACTAAATTTCATAAACTTAAATTGACCCCTCATTTATAGTCTGTTGTTGAATAAAATTTTTTTTAACAATTTGATGAGGTCATAGGAACGGACCTTTTAGGGTCCTTGTTTACTCTGATCGTCCGATGTCAGGTACACCAGTGTCCCTCTGTACTGAATCACTGGAATGGTGGTGTTTATGTACGAATAGTATAATAAATCGTCGGTTCGAGAAGCCATAAATGGGTCTCCTCAACTTTGTATATGGACACATTATCAGATATGTACTTATAAATATCGTCCAGATAAAGATTAATCTTTTTATATCTTTGTTCTACAGGGGAGTCAACCATCCACTTGTTTAACACCATATAGGTCTGTTAACTCATAATAAAATCCCTATTCTTCACTACTCGATAGTCCGGTACTTTTCTGTATCCCATTTGAATTTACATATATTGATTCACTTTAGTCCGTTAGACCTTTACAATGAATGACATACTATGGTTGATATACTGTAAGACCTTTTCCGTTTTGCTACGTCTGTTATCTTTCCAACCACCAACAGTCATCGCCCCATCCTCTCGTGTTTTCAAACCCCCCCAGTCACTTTTATAAGACATTCTTTGACATTACTTAAAATAGACAATATGTCTCTTACAGATGTTGGTCCTCATTTTGTATTACCTTTGGTGGCTGAAACCCACTAACACTGTTACTTGTAAAAAGGAACCATTTTTTTTTTTTTTTTTTTTCACGGTAAACCGTTCACTACGACTATTGTCCCAACATTCCCTGATTATGTCCAAACTAGGGACCCAACCCTTCTACGGGACCCCGTCCTTTACTGTTGGATGAGGTCATAAGAACGGACACCTTAGGGTACCCGTCTCCTCGGACCGTCCAATGTCAGGTATTCTAGTGTTTCTCGGTCTGTGTTGACTTCACTAAATCGTGAGTGTATATGTTCCCTGATTATATACACGTCTTCTGTCCTTATACCTTGTAGAGACATGGAAGTGTTAAACGACATTTGGATTTTGACGAGATTTTTGTTCTTAGGAATTTTTAATTTATTTTGTTACTACTACAACCGTACTTAGAATGAAAACAAGAGAAAAATTGCATTGAAAATTACTATAAAGGACTAGGAAATGTTAGGAGATACTGATATATACGAGTAATAGTTCAGGACTCTAGGACCGTTATGTCCGTTGTCTTGTAGACCGTATAAAGAGGGAAAAGTTGAATAAAGTGTGAAAAAGGTACTTGAAACTTTCAAGTAAACGTATCATGTTACCGTAACGAATTTTATTTAATAAGTTTAATGAAATTATCTCCGATCGTATAATATGATTTATTCGACAGTATTTAAACTAGTTTACACAGAAGATAGAAGGTTAAATTTTCGATTTGGTCTCATTATTAACGTATTTATTTTTCACCAAAAAAAGGGTTTTAATTAATTTTGAATGTTGACTTGGAAAAACTATAAGTCTAGTTATTATGAGTTCTGTACTTTTACTTTTCTTTTCGAGTACCATAAACAAAAATTCATGAATATTTATAATACGTATATTCTGGGTAGCAAAACAACAACAACAACAACCGGTAAGAAGATTATTCTGGTCTCCGTGTTTATACAATGTAGACGGTATATAATTCTCTACTCTTGTGTTTTCTCTTTAGTGACATACAAAACTACCACACTTGTTGTTTGTTTTGTGGTACTAAAGTCAATAGTTCTCCTTCAGAACTATCTAAAGTATCACCAGTATCTAAAGTATCACGAATTTAGTATCTAAAGTATCACCAGTTTAGAATAGGTTTCATAAAATTTTTATTTCTGTTTTATGAAATATATAATTAAAGAATAAAGTAACGACGACAACGAAACTCGGGAATTTTCCGAAATATTCTCGGAATGGATGTTTCCTAGAAAATGAATTTATAAACTATAAATTCACAGTACATTTTAATGATTCCTATCACTGATGTCAGTACTTTAAATTTTTGCGGACAAGGAACCTTCCTTTCTATACTGTTTGGATCTGTCACACAATTTTTCATTTCTGTAGTGACATGGTTGTTTCCAGGTGTATCAGTTTCGATACCAAAAAGGTCATCAGTACATACCTACACTCTCTACCTGATATTTCTTCCGACTCGTGTTTTCTTAACTACAAAAACTTGACACCACAACCTCTTCTGAACACTCTCAGGGAACCTGACGTTCCTGTAGTTTGGTCAGTTAGGATTTCCTTCAGTTGGAACTTATAAGTAGTCTTCCTACCTACGATTTCGACTTCAAGGATATGAAACCGGTGTATTACGTTTCTTGGTTGAGTGACCTTTTCTGAGACTACTACCCTTTCTAACTCTTGTCCTCCTCTTCACCCATTGTCTCCCAATCTACCAACCTATCCTAGTGGATGAGTTACCCATACTTAAACTCGTTTGAGGTCCTCTACCATTTCCTGTTCCTTCGGACCGCAAGAGGTCGGGCACCCCAGTGTTTCTTAGTCTATACTGAATCCCTGACTTGTCGTTATAGTTCTTTTTCATCCAATATAAAGATCAAAAAAAATGGAATATATATAATCGATTTTTTTTTTAGTACGTCGTATATTCTCTTTATACTTCGAAAACAGTTTAATGCTGACATGGTACCCTGGGACGTTTGACTCTGTTCCCGACCATTTAAACGTATTCCGGAGGTGTAGTGGAGTTACAAAAGACTTATACTTTCGTATACAGTCCTAACAAGATCAAAACGTACATTTCTCGAACCTTCAACGATGAGGTAGGATTGTTTACTTTTATACTTGTTTCAGTTTTTTCTTTTATTAGTTGAGAATATCCTCTAGTCAGGACCCACAAGTAACCTTCCTGACTACGACTTCGACTTTGAGGTTATGAAACCGGTGGACTACGCTTCTCGACTGAGTAAATTTTTCTGGGACTACGACCCTTTCTGACTCCCGTCCTCCTCTTACCCTACTGTCTTTAACTCTACCAACCTACCGTAGTGGCTGAGTTACCTGTACTCAAACTCATCCGGGGTCCTCAACCACTACCTGTCCCTCCAGACCGCACGACGTCAAGTACCCCAGAGTTTCTCAACCTGTGCTACCTCACTCACTTGACTTTCTTGGGTATTCTGTCCCTTCTTCTGTCCCCTTTTGGTGACCGGAGTACTAACCTCTCTGTCTGTCTGTTTGGTTATATCCCTTATTTTTGAGTAGTCTCTTCTGTACATCCCCTCCTTCGTCGGAGACCTTGGTCTCGGTCCCATCCTTTGGGTTTGACACTAACTGTTTAACGGTCCTCGAGTCACGTCGTTGAGACTTTAGATTTTCAGACCCACCCTCATGAAGGAACCGTCGAACCACCATCTCTTAAACGGACGGTTACGTCCTTTGTACCCAAGTTGGGGATTAACCCTTTTAGGGTGTACGGTATCCTGTTGATTCTCACGTGGTGTCGATGACGCGGACACGAGATCTCGGACCCTCGGTGTTGATGACTTCGGGTACCAGGATCTCGGACACAAGATGTTCTCTTTGGTGACGTTACCCTTCAGGTGTGTGGTGTTGATCTCTCATCGGGGGTAAACGGGTGTGTCTCTTTCGGGTGTATTATTACTTCTGAGTCGTGTCAGGTTTTATTTACAAATTTATTTTAACTTTTATTTATTTTTAGGGTCCCCTATGTCAGTATCCCTTTAGGGACGACATAATGTTCTAAATGAAGGTCCTTGAGTTGGTCTAAGGGTACGTTTATAGTGTCTTTTTTTAGGGGAGACTGAACACCATCTCTTTCCCATTTACCTTGGTGAAACTTTATGTGTTCTCGTGTCATAAGAGGAATTGTTTCAGACGGAAGCCCTATTTGTTCGGTTCCAGGTTACACGACCCTTTAGTAGTGTCGGATTGACTGGAGCCCTTCCCATTTAAAGTTGAAGTCGGGTGAGATCGGTAGGGTAGGGTGAATAATTCCTCCCACCTTTTTTGACTTGAAGTGTTCACAAGGAATGTCTGGTGTCTAGTCTGAGTTATTTTTGACTTTGGATTAGTGTTTCCTGGTATCTCCTAAGGGAAGGGGGGTGTGGAGTGATGGAGTCATTTTTTCTAGATAAACGTCGTCAGGGAAAGTAAACCATGTAGTACCGGTGGATAGTTCTTATGTGACGTTTCATAAAGTTTTCTATTATTTGTTTTAAACTTCTCTGTCTCGTTCGTAGTCTTGGTCTGTACCGTCCTTTCAACCCTAATAGTATGGTCCTTAAATTTTGTTCCCGAAGGGACCTCAAAGTCATCATTTCTTATGGGGACGGTTTCGTCCTCTGTATTCAAGTTAAGGATCCACCACTTCTACTTCTCCTCTTTTACTGTTAGATGAGGTCATAGAACGGACCCGTTAGGGTACCCGTCTCCTTGCACCATCCAATGTCAGATACCCCAGTGTTTTTTACAGTCTGTACTGAATCACTAATATGTTGTTGTATTGTTGTTTAAATTTTGTTCACACTAATTATATGAGATTGTACGAGCAGTCATACGTTCTTGGGTTCCCGTTATGTTCATTTATTACTTTTATGATTCTTTCTTCGTTTTTCTTTACGATGTTTATTTTTTGTGAAAGTGTTACTTCTTACTGAAACTACCCAAATTCTCATGTGAAACCTATGTCAACTCCTCTCTTAGAGACTCAAACTTCTATGTAGTCATCTTTGGAGGTTATTACTTTTCACTTCTCTTGTCAATTACCCCTTTTTTGTTTTGTTTTTGTTTTGGTCTTGTCTTAAAGATTACTGATTCTTTTGTTGATATTTTCAATAACAACAACGACAAGCCAGAGGTTCATTACTTACAGGTTGAGAAACACTGGGGTACCTGATGTCGTACGGTCCGAAGGGACAGGAAGTAATAGAGGACCTCAATTCAATGTCGTATACACATTACCCTTATAGTCTTCCTCATCTTTTTCTTTTATTGTTTTCTTTATAAACTTTTTTATTAATAACTCTTAAAGGGGTTAAATTCAAGTCTGTGTATTACTGTCCACTTCCTGCCAATGTCTTTTGGTTCGTTGTATTTACGGGTTCTTTAATATGGAGTTATATAGTAAAAGACCTCTTCCTTTACCGTTGGGTGATGTTATAAGAACGGACCTCTTAGGACACCTGTCTCCTGGGACCACCCGACGACAGGTACCCCAACGTGTCTCAGTCTATGTTGACTTCGTTGAATCGTACGTACGTACGTAACTTCTTCTTTTACCGTTGGGTGAGATCATAAGAACGGACCTCTTAGGGTCCCTGTCTCCTCGGACCGCCCGACGGCAGTGTGTCTTAGTCTGTACTGCCTACACTGAATCGTCGTCGTCGTATAGTAAAAGATTTATATCTGTTAGTTTCTATTTTTTTTAGAACTTTTGTCGGTCTCCTATTTTTTCGAGGAGATATGAGATATTCGTATATCTCCTTACTTCTACTCTTGACGTAGGTTGAAGAGAAGTCTTTGGTACGTTCTTTATTCTCTCTTTTCACTTGGTGAAATTTACCAGTCTTTTTCTGGTGATTGGATTTTACGACATGGGATACTTAAATAGGAAGTTTACACTTCCCTCTTTTTCTGAAAAGGTTGTTTTTGACTTAAACAACGGTCATCTGGACAGTACGTTCTTTACACTTTTCGTCGAGAAATTTCTCTTACGTGACAATCCATATTTTATTCGATGTTCCTATGTAATATGTCGTGTCCCTTATATCGGTTATTAAACATTATTGATTCCAGACAGATCAGTTCCGATACCAAAAAGGACACCAGTACATACCTACACTCTCAACCTGACACTTCTTCCGACTCGCGGCTTCTTAACTACGCAAACTTGACACCACAACCTCTTCTGAGAACTCTCAGGGAACCGACGTTCCTCTAGGTTGGTCAGGTAAGACTTCCTCTAGTCGGGACCCTAAAGAAACCTTCCTTACTACGATTTCGACTTTCAGGTCATGAAACCGGTGGAGTATGCTTCTCGACTGAGTAACCTTTTCTGAGACTACGACCCTCCCTAACCCCCGTCCTCCTCTTCTCCTGCTGTCTCCTACTCTACAGACCTACCGTAGTGACTGAGCTACCTGCACTCAGACTCACTTGAGGCCCTCAACCACTACCTGTCGCTCCGGACCGTACGACACTAAGTGCCCCAGTGTTTCTCAGCCTGTGCTGACTCGCTGACTTGACTTGACTTGACTACTCACCTCATACGGGAAATTTTAACCCTTAGTGATAGATTTTATGGATATTTCGTACAATTTTTATATACAGTCTTTGAACCTAGATATATTTCTTCACTTCTCGTGACTTCTACTTTACTTTCATATTTAAATAATAAGAATCAACTAGATTGTAGTCGAACGAGTTTTATTATCGTTGTACATGAAATAATACGTATAAATATATATATTAAATGTACGAATACTTACAAATATTTTCACTTTCTTACTGTCGTCATTGGTTTACCTACTCTCTCTCCTTATTCTGACTCAACCAACCATATTCCATGAGCTTCATGGGAAGTTCATCATTTGACATTAAACTTTCACTTGAACCTAAACAACAATTATATAAGACGTTTAAACTCCCATCGGTGATTTAAAAACTATTTTCGTATTGACTATACGATTCTTTCTTCTAATTTACCTTAATGTTTTAAGAGTTAATTCTGGTGTGTTCCTCTTTTTTTAACTTCTGTTTTTATCCTTGTTTCTTGTTACCGTTGTTCTTCTTATATCACTACTTGTACCATCTATAATTAGGTAGAGACAGTTATTAGGGAAACACATAGTTACTAGACTTATATGGTTGATTATCTGTTTCTGACAGTCTCACCTAGTTTTTTTTTTTTNTTTTGCCTTGTAATGATATCTAGGACACCTTTAAATTTCCGATTATTTCCCTACGATATTTGTTGGGATACGGATGTTTAACCTATTGGATCTATTTTACCAGGTAAAGAAATTTCTGTATACGAAGGTCTTAAGTGTCTCCTTTTATTATCCATTAGAATTATCCGAATATACATGGGTGTTTTAACTTAGTTATTAATTACTGGAAAATTTTGTATTTTGTGGACTACGTCAACTTAGGTGGTTATTTAAGATGGTTCGGAAACTGTTCATTAAAATGATTAAGAGACGTTAGAGAAAGTCTATATCTTCGTTTCCTTAATGAAGGATTGAGTAAGACACTCCGGTCGTAATGAGATTACGGTTTTTATCTTTTTATGTAGTTATTTCATTTTGATGTTTCGTTATATAAAGTACTTGTCCCTCTGTTTATAGGAGTTGTTTTATAATAGTTCAACTTAGTTTTTTTTTGTGTTTTATTCATATTTAATACTATACTCTAAATAGGGTCCATACGTTTCGTCCAAATCTTAAACTTTTAATAACATTAGGTAGAATATTGGTCTGGTTTTCTTCTTTTTAGTGTACTAATCTAATAGTCTACATCTTTTTTCGTACTGTTTTTAGGTCGTAAGTACGTACTATTTTTGAGTTATTTGATCCTTATCTGTTCTTGTCGGAGTTGAACTACTTCTTATAGATGAATTTTTTGTATGTGTGGATTGTAAAATCAATTACAACCCTTTGGACTCCAAAAGAGTCATTTGAGTTCTCTGTTCCATTCCTATAGGAAAGAGTCATGTGGAAAAGGTCATAGAATCACCTTCATAATCATCTCGTTTATTTACCCTATTTTATTTTTCATATATCTGACCCTTCTTTCTGTATTTTGACTGAACAACTGTCCCCTAAACTAATAGATACATCTTTTAAACGTCTTTAGTTTGAGGAGCTTTATTAGTCACTAATATCCTTCTAACGTTTTATGTTTCCAATAATGTAGTTTCAGTCGACGTAAGGATATACGATCGTTACTCGTTCACCTTAAACCTTAATTTTTGTATCATAATAAATATGATGGTGGAGGATTCAACTTTATGAACTCATATTTATATTGATATATATATGTTTTAGTTGTACTCCTTTTAATGTTTTGAGACTACTTATTTCAATTTCTTCATTAATATTTATTCTATAAGACATAAACACCTATCTTTTGGACTTATAACAGTTCTACAAACCAGAAGGGTTTAACTGGACATCTAAGTTACGTAAAGTTAGGATAAACTTTGGGGTCTTTCAATAAAAGACCTATAACTGTTTCACTGAAATTTGACATACTCCTTCCTTTTTCTGTGTCTTATTGGTAGTGTTATTTATTCACTTCCTTCTACCAACCTCCATCGTGACAGACCGAACTTCTAATGTTTGTATGTCATTAGTTCTGTCACACCATGGCCAGTTTCATGTCTGATTTATCTTGTCACCTTGATTAAGGTGTCCTTATTTTCTTGTCTGAACCATTCTAAAGTTATGGACATCTAGTACTTTAAAGACGTGAACCAGAATACACAGACCTATACAAAGTCACAGAGGATCAAATATCAGATACCCTTGAACTTATCTTAAACTTTAGATGACGACACACTTTTAACATATTTGGTTATTACAGTTTAACTAAGTATTACGAAAAGTCCGGATAATATAAGAAGATGAAGAGACATGTAAATAAGTTAATTAAAGACTCTCAAACCATAACTTTGAGGTTGATTGTTACATTTAAATAGACGGATTTTGTTTGTTTTATACAAATAACAAATCAGTGAGTCAGTACAGACTGAGAACCGGTAGGGTACCTGACGTCGGACGTTCAAAGGAGACAGGTATCCTAAAGAGTCCGTTCTTATGACTTCACCCCCTAGAGAGGTTGGGTCTCTAGCTTGGACCCAGAGAACGTAGTTGTCCTCCTAAGAAACCCTTTTTATAATTAAATAGTCGAATTTTCTTTGTTGACATTATATATCACCTTGATATACATTAAACGACACATAAAAGGTTCAGAGGACATTGACAATAGTATAAAGTATTAATTTTTTATTTTTCTATTTTTATTTCTTGTTACGTGTCTTATCTCTCGAGTCTTTATCTGAGGGTACTTAAATCAATTAACTAGAGACTACTCACTAGTTTCCGTTCTTTTACCTCGTTCTCTTAGAAGGTTACTTACAACGCCCTTTTTGGTCTGTTGTATGTGTATAGTTTTTTACTTCCGTCTGTGACTGGAATGAGGGAAGTTTTTTAATCTAGTTGTATTTAGTGTCAGGATTTGTGTTTGCAGTTTTGGTATTTTAAGGATTTTCAATCTTTTAGATCCTGATCGTTACCGTAAAATCTGTGTTGTTTCCGTGTCAAGTATTTTCTTTATTAACTATTTGACCTTAATTAACTTTATTTTTAAAGACACGTAGTCTTCAGTTACTGTTCTCTCAGTCTTCCGTACTGTGTTTGACCCACCCCCCTGATAAACGTTTGTTGTGGAGTCTAATTTCTTGACAATCAGTTCTAATGTAAGATCCTTTCCGTTTTGATGTCTCTATCTTTCTTTTTTTTTTTTTAGTTACTAACGGTCCCAGACACTCCCGAGAATTACCCTCCTGTCTCGTAAAAATCCCGTCATTTTAAACGGGCATACTTTACTACCACCACCTGTGTCAAGTGTGATATGTATACAGATTTGGGGATCTTACACGTTATGGTTCTCATTTGTCTTCTTTTGTGTCTAAACCCCGTTAATGTTGCACAGTCACATCCAAGTTGCCAAGATTGTTTGACAATCTGCAAGGTAACACTACCCCTCGTAATTATTACTTCTTACGATACGTTTACATCCCTACCTGTGTGTCCGTATTAAGGAATTAAGACGACACTTTGATTTTGACTGGAGTTCTTTCTTTCAGAATCCCGTAGGACGAGTCCGGAGACGTGTGTCGTTGTGTGACTCCGGAGACACGTCGGTAATCCGTGATCCTTCAGTCCAGACTTCCCGGTCCGGTTCCAAAGATGGGTCCCGTGGGACACTTGTTCTCTTCGACCTGGTTCGTGTTTCCTTTTTCTTCTTTTCCAAATAGAGGTACTTAACCTCTTTTAATGTTTCTTTTCTGAGTCACTAATGTGTTTTAGTAAGGTTCTACTACAAGGGAAAAGTGGTTTTCTCCCTCTATTTCGGGACTCGGAAACCTCACCCTCGTGACTGAGGTTACGGGATCTGATGGTTTCTTGATTGGGATCCCTCATAGTTTATCACTCTTGAGTGTGTTTCCTTTGGTGAACTTACATTCTGGGTCGTAGTCGGTTGGTGGTCATCCTGGGACACGTTCTACGGAGTAGATTTATTGTTTGTTTTGTTTTTATGTTTGGGTTAGTAGTCGTCTGTCCTAACGGTGGAGCGAGTCGGAACGGGTATTCTCCTTTTTGTTTGTTTGTTTTGTTTTTGAGTCGTGTTTATAGTGAGATATGTTTCGAATGTGTTTGGTGACCTGGTTGGTATCCTCCCGTCTTTACTTTTCCTTCTTTCTTAAATTGGAACTCCGGACCTTTTCCTCTGGAGTTTGTATTCTTCAATTTTTTTTTTCTTTTTCTTTTCCGACTCTTTATGATGTGTTTACTTTCTTGTTTGATCTTTATGGTTTCAGGTTTATTTACTTCTTCTTTATCCGTTTGATGGACTTTGTATTAAGTCTTATCACTATCATTTCTAATAGTTTTTGGAACTTTTGTTTCACCTCTTTTACGTTTTTAGTTAATTGTTTCCGGATCTTCTTAATTTCTCTTTCGTATGTCTCTGTTTGTTGTATTAATGACTTTAATTTTTATGAGACCTTCCTTTGTTATCATCTTATAAATTTCGTCTTCTTACTTAGTCACTCGAGCTTCTATTTTACCACCTTTTTGAAGACTTCTTGTCTTATTTCTCTTTTCTTACTTTTCTTGACTCCTATCAGAGTCTCTGGAGACCCTATTACAGTTTGCATGGTTGTAAGTCTAATATCCCCAGTGTTTTCTTCTTCTCTTTTTATTTCCCATACTCTTTTAAAATCTTCTCTAATATCAACTTTTAAAGGGGTGGTGCCTTTTCCTTTATCAGTTAGTTCAGGTTCTTCGTGTTTCTCAGGGTATGTCCTATTTGGGTTTCTCTTTGTACCGTTCTGTGTATGATTATTTTAAATGTTTCTAATTTGTGTTTCTTTCTTATAATTTTCGTTGTTCCCTTTTCGTCGTTCATTATATGTTCCCTTTGTGGTATGGGAATTGTTCGACTAGAAAGTCGTCTTTGAGATGTCCGGTCTTCCTTTACCGTCCTATATAAATTTCATGACTTTCCCTTTTAAGATGTTGGTTCTTATGACATGGGTCGTTCCTGGAGTAAGTTTTAACTACCTCTTTACTTTTCGAAAAGTCTCTTCGTTTTCAATTCTCTTAAGTCATGGTAGTTTAGTTGAAATGTTGTTTACAATCTCCCTGAATATATCCGTTCTTTATGTTCTCTTCTTTTACTAGAGTTTTTAGTTTGGGGTTTGTCAATTCTTTTACCGTTATCCTTGTATATATGGTTATTAATTAACTTTACATTTGTTAATTAGGAGGTTGGATTTCTGTGTCTGATCGACTTACCTATGTTTTTCTTCTGGGTATCTATACGACAGACGTTCTTTGAGAAAAGTCTGTATTTCTGTGTATTTCTGACTTTCACTGTCCTACCTTTTTATATAAGATACGTTTACCTTTCGTTTTCTTTCGACCTCATCGTTAGGAGTATAGTCTTTTTTATTTGGAATATTATTTCTTATAATATTCTCTATTCTTTCCTGTGATGTAAATAGTATCCTAGTTAGGTCCTCCTTCTGTATTGTTAACATTTATAGATACGTTGAATCCTCATGGAGTTATGTATTCTGTTTGTGATTGTCTGTATTTTCCTCTTTGACCGTCATTGTGTTATTATCATCTTCAGAAATTGTGACGTGAGTGTGGTTACCTGTCTAGTAGTGTTGTCTTTTAACTATTCCTTTGTGTTCAGAATTTACTATGTAATCTACTCTACTAGAGTGACTATAGAAGTCCTGTAAGGTAGGTTTACATCTTATGTGGAAAAAAATTGTAAGAGGTCCTATCTGGTGTAGAACCCAGTGTTTAGTTTGTAGTCATTTAAATTCTTTTAACTTTAGTATAGTTCGTAGAAGAGGTTAGTGTTGGGATACTCTGATCTATAGTTAATGTTCTTTTTTTTTTGGACATTTTTTGTATTTGGGTGCCTTTCATTTGTTATTTAAAGATTTATTGGTTGTTCAATGACTTCTTTAGTTTTCCCTTTAGTTTTTTAAAGATCTTTGTTTACTGTTACTCTTGTGATGTCACGTTTTGGATACCATAAGTTGTTTTCGTCAAGATCCTCCCCTCAAATATAGTTATATTAGAATGGAGTTTTTTGTTCTTTTTATAACTTATCTGTTGGATTTAAATGTGAATTTTGTTGACCCTTTTCTTCTCGTTTCTATCGAGGTTTTAATCATCTTACTTTCTTTAGTATTTTTAGGTTCGTCTCTATTTACTTTTTCTTTACTTTCTTTGTTATCATTTCTAATTATTTTGATTTTCGGCCGAGAAACTCTTCTATTTTAACTGTTTGGAAATCGGTCTAAGTAGTTCTTTTTTACTCTCTTCTTAGTTTAGTTGTTTCAATCTTTACTTTTTCCTCGTCAATTGTTGTCTGTTATGTCTTTATGTTTCCTAATATTCTCCATTAATCTAGTACCGTAGACCAGGGTAGTGAAGTACCCTTTATCTGCCCCTTTGTCACTTTTGTCACAGTCTGAAATAAACACCCCCGATGTTTTAGTGACGTCTACCACTAACGTCGGTACTTTAATTTTCTGTGAATGAGGAACCTTCTTTTCAATACTGGTTGGATCTATCGAATAACTTTTCGTCTCTGTAATGAAACGGTTGTTTCAAGGCAGATCAGTTCCGATACCAAAAAAAGTCATCAGTACATACCTACACTCTCAACCTGACACTTCTTTCGACTCATGACTTCTTAACTACGAAAACTTGACACCATAACCTCTTCTGAGAACTCTCAGGGAACCTGACGTTCCTCTAGGTTGTTCAGGTAAGACTTCCTCTAGTCGGGACCCTAAAGAAACCTTCCTTACTACGATTTCGACTTTGAGGTCATGAAACCGGTGGAGTACGTTTCTCAACTGAGTAACCTTTTCTGAGACTACGACCTTCCCTAACCTCCCTTCTCCTCTTCCCCTACTCTCTCCTACTCTACCGACCTACCGTAGTGGCTGAGCTACCTGCACTCAAACTCACTTGAGACCCTCTACCACTACCTGTCCCTCCGGACCGAATGACGCTAAGTACCCCAGCGTTACTCAGCCTGTACTGACTCACTGACTTGCCTTGACTTGACTTACCTCTTCCTCTGTATCTCTTATCTGAATACCTGTATCCTTCTCCCCTCCTCTCCCACTCTATATACTTTTCTCATTGTACCTTTGAATGTAATGGTATACATTTTATCTATTTACTCTTAAACGACATACCGAGTCCTTTGAGTTTGTGTCCGAGACATAGTTGGATCTCCCTACCTTAACCCTCCCTGTACCCTCCCTCAAAGTTTTCCCTCCCTTTATATATGTGGATACCGACTAAGTACGACTCCAAACTGTCTTTTGTTGTTTTGAGACATTTAGTTAATAGGAAGTTAATTTTTTATTTAATTTTTTTTCTTTAAGAATCCTTTTGTGTAACTAAATCTCTTTACGAGGAAAATAAAAGAAATAGAGGAGATCAACTTGTATTTGTTGACTGGTGGGTTAAGAATTGTATACTTCCTCTCCACAGAAGGTGAACATAATTAAACGACGAGATAACAGTAAATCTCCGTTACCAAAAGTACCTGAGCTCCAAAAGGTAGGGATTCTCCTCCCTGACACATTAATTCGTGTAAATTTTATCTTTTTGTATTAAGATAAAACGGAGACCGAAATAAATCGGAGATCAATGACTACGAACAACGTAAAATAATTCGTACTTAATATGAAGACTCATTTAATTTGGAAGAAAGGAGAGGTAGTATGGACATGAGTGGGTTAAATGGTCCATAATTTCAACGTATTTAAACGTTTGGTCGGTCAACCGTAGGACCCGTATGTTCGTTTACTACCTTGTCGAAGGACGTTACGATTTGGGGTCTTCTTAAATTTTCTCAGACACTTAAGTCACGATTCCGAATAAAAGGTCGGTCCTCGGTTTATAGATTTAGTACAAGTCATGACACATGGACAGAAGACTTACGATAAATGTCAACACATATAAATAACCAAAAGGAACCAAATTTCGTTATCCGAAAGGAAAAAGAAATAGAGAGAGGAAAGAAGGTGAGAATTTGTGTGTTTAACGATCGTTTTCAGTTATACCATGTAGTAGTTTTTTACGGTCAATATTTTTAATAATTGACAGGTTAGATATAGGAATGTAGTAACATGGATTTGACATGGAAGACGAGAGACACCGACAAATGATTAAGGAACAGCAATGACTTTAAAAGACTCCTTACATATTGTTAAATTATAGTAAAAGTCACGTATGCGAAATTTTTCAACTGTATATAGATCCATGTGTATTATGGGAGTTAAAGGAAAAATCTAAATTCTGAATGAATTTTGTATATATAAATAATATATATAAAGTAATATAATATATATGTATATGTATGTATATGTATGTGTGTGTGTGTGTGTGTGTGTGTGTGTATATATATATATATATATATATATATACGGAGACGAAGGACGGACATTCCATCTTCAACACTTGACTCATTTACTCTACTATATAGACCTCACCCGTGTTTTGAACGGTGTGTCATTTCAAACATGGAATGACGTTCCAATGTATTGGTAGGTGGTCATTCTTGGGACACAGTTTGGACTACTATGATCATTACTTTGACTAAATTGTTTAGTTTCGATAGTAAGAGAGTGGTAAATAGATTAGAAGACTCTGACCGATACGTAATTCCTAATTTTTTACATAAATATGAGACGTCAGACGTAACAAGAATCTCTGTGGCTAAAAGGTTACGTCATCATCCATAAAGAGACCCTTGTCTTATAATCCCTGAAATAAACACAAAGGATAGTCACTGCAGTTGATACCGGGTTCAAACCCGTTACAGTGAAAGAATGACCGTTTATGTGTTCGAGTGAGTTATGAAAAATAAGGAAGTAACGAATATACTAATATTGAACATATATTTAAATCTGACAGTTTTTATAAATACTGTTATAGCATAGACACTCTTAAGGTTCATGAAAGACAGGGTATAACACACCACTGAAGAGTCTCAGGTTATTCGATGCGTTTTTAACACTTTAAGTCGACGTTTTTATGACTTCTATCATTCACTATATAGGTTAAGTTAGTATCAATTGATAAATTTTTAAAATCTACGTCCGAGAATTTCTTCAAATCCTTCTTGAGTAGGTTTGGTCTTAAAGTATCGACGTGATAAGTGTTATCGGTTCTGTACCTTTGTTGAATTTACAAGTAACTGTCTACTTACCTATTCCTTCTGTACCGTGTATGCGTGTTGCCTTATGACACACACGATTCAGTGAAGTTAGCACATGTTGAGAAACGCTAGGATACTTGACATCGGGTGGTCCGAGGTGACAGGTACCCTAAAAGGTACGTTCTTATGACCTCACCCAACGGTACGGGAGGAGATCCCCTAGAAGGACTGGGTCCTTAACTTGGGAGATAGAGTTTACGGAGGACGTGACCGTCCGTTAAACAAATGGTGATCACGATTGACCCTTCGAGTGTTATTTTATTATGAGCCGGTATTATTTCTTATTATATCACGGTAAACGTCATTATATTTACCTGGATGTTTAATAGTACGATTCACTTAATTCAGTCTTTCTATTTATGGTATATTATAGTGAATACACATTTTAGATTTCATCCTGTGTTTACTTGAATATATACTCCGTCTTTGTCTGAGTGTCTGTATCCTTTGTCTACGCACCAACGGTTCCACCTCTACACGACCCCCTCCTTACCTAATCCTCAAACCCTAATCGTCTACGTTTGATACTATGTGTTTTACCTATTTGTTGTTCCAGAATGACATATTGTGTACTTTGATATAAGTTATAGGACCCTATTTGATATTACCTTTTCTTGTATTTTATACTTACATATGTATACATATTGTTGGTGAAACGACATGTCGTCTGTAATTGTGTAATATTTAGTTAATATAAAGTTCTTTTTATTTTAGTCTTTTTGTAGAGGACAATGTATTCGTGTATAATGAGGAAAAAGAACATGGTCAAGACACAACTTTCAAGGATTATCGAAGAAATATAACTATATTTTTAATAGTCACTTTTTGACTGACTTTATTTCATATAAAATCTCAATACCTAATTAATTCTACAACAGAAACTTGGAAATAACCATCCTTACCCAATACCGTCTAAAGACTGTTATTGTCATCAGAGTTTTTTAAGTGTAATACTGGGACTTCAGGACGTATATAGAGGTATGAGAGATAACGAACGAAAACTTATTTTCGTATCCTCTTGACACCACGATCTCTTCTGAGAATTCTCAACCATCCCTTGTTCCTCTAGTTTGGTCATGTAGGATTTCCTTTAGTTGGGACTTACAAGTAACCTTCCTGACTACGGTTTCGAGGTTATGAAACTGCTGGACTACACTTCTCGACTGAGCAACCTTTTCTTTGACTACGACCCTTTCTAACTTCCGTCTTCCTCTCCTCTTGTTTCCTACTATACCAACTTACCGTACTGATTGAGTTACCTGTCTTCACAATCGTTTGAAACCCTCTATTACTTCCTACCCTTTCGGACCATACGATGTCAGGTACACCAGTGTTTCTCAGTCTGTGCTAAATCGATGACTTGTGTTGTATCTTCTTAATATTCCTGGTATTTCTACAGAAGAAAGAGATGATCCTAAAGTCGGTTATTTCTGTCATCTAAGAAGGGATAAATCACTCCCGACTCAGTGTTGTTTCCCTTCTCGTAAAAAATGTAAACCTACGATCTCATTACGAATAATAGAATCTCCTTGCAAACTGTTAATCACCTATGTCGTATATTTACTTTCATTTTCTAACATCCTATTCCTTGCCTGAATGTCCATATAAAATTTTGCAAAAACTTTTTATAAATAAGATAAACAATCTTCAGGAACACTAATAGTTCACTCTTTAAGCCATGAATAAGGAATCTCTTAACAGAAACTTGTAGTTAAAATGACGGAAGTCAAAAGAATCGATCATGTGGTGTTAACAAAGATATCATAGGGAAGACGAATTTCATAGATGTTCCTAGAAAAATGATAGTCCACAGAGGTCTTATCAGAAGTTGACACTTTTTCACTTTCACTTTCAGTGAGTACACAGGTTGAGAACACTGGGGTACCTGAATGTCAGGTACATTAAGAGGTCCGGTCTTATGACCTCACCCATCGGATAGGGAAGAGGTCCCCTAGAAGGGTTGGGTCCTTAACTTGGTCCAAGAGGACGTAACTTCCGTCTAAAAAAAAAAAAAAAATGAAATAAAATGAAATGTTATGACATAACCAAAACGGTATGTAGACGGTAAAAAAGTTAACTCGATAGTCCCTTCGAGTCGAAACTCTGGTAGTCAACTGAGATCCAGAATTGTAAAACAAGATCCCGTAAAAGTTTTACATGTGATTACTCAACCACTAAGTCGTTACCCTGATGAAAGGTAAGATAAAGAACGAAAGTAAAGTTTCGAAGATAAATATCGATTCCAGTAAGTATTTTCACTCCTTTGTGACTTGAAGGAAATCCTAGAGAACGACACATCACATACAAAATGGATAACGACTTTTGAGGTTCGGAAGTAGTAAAAGGGAGGAGAGTCTTAGTCTTTTTAGGAAAAACCGTCCTTTCCGAAATATTTATTAGAGGGTTTGTCGAACAGTTTCTCGTACCGAAAAGATTTGTAAAGACCAAAAAGTACTTTAATCGAGAAAGAGTTACAGAAAGATGTAACGAAATAGGAAGGTATTGAATGGAAAGTATTGTATTCTTTATTATATCTGTCCACTAACGGATGATAATAAGATTTCAGGAGACTTAACAGGAAGAACGAATTCAAACTTTTAAAAATCTGTTACAGATAACCAAGTATTACTCTGATCTCAAATTTCATACAGAAGATCCGAAAGATTGACTTTCTCTTTGATTCGATTAGTGAAGAAAGATAATTCTTTCTTCCTTCCGTCTCCCATTGCCTTATGACGTTTTATACTTTTATCACTCCAACTTCGGTAATCTGAGTTCAACATTGAACCTCATACGATTTCTTCATATCAAAGTCTACGAAACGTAGAAGTACCCTGAAGCATTTGTTAGAATTCCTTCACTAAGAACTTAGATTTCTAAACTTTATAAGGTTATTTTATATACCAAAAATTTTATGTATACATATAGAGGAAATAATGAGTTTAACAAAAGATTTACTCATACAAAGGATAGTTTTCATCGGGGGTTTATCGGTGACATTAAGATTTACTAGAAATAAATCTTAATGGTTTTATCCAATCTAGTCGGATCTCTTTAACAAACTAAGTTCAGTTCCCAGAACTCAGACCTCACCACTCTTCTTCCGGTACTGACATAGAATGACCTTAGAGGTCCAAACGATTGTCGACACAGGAGTTTTGTACGTGACCTTAGCATACAACTGATTTATTCAGATTTACATGTCTTGGTTGTCTTGAGGTGATACTGTCAGAAGTATCTTGGAGTCTTCCCTCTCCTGTGTTACGACGACGACGACGACGACGACGATTCAGTGAAGTCAGCACAGGCTGAGACACACTGGGGTATCTTCCGTCGGGTGGTCCGAGGGGGCAGGGACGCTAAGAGGTCCGTTCTTGTGAATTCACCCAACGGTAAAGGAAAAGGTTACGTACTTTCACTTTTCACTTTCACTTCAGCGAGTCAGCACAGGCTGAGAATCGCTGGGGTACCTGACATCGGGTGGTCCGAGGAGACAGGTACCCTAAGAAGTCCGTTCTTATGACCTCACCCCACAGTAACGGAAGAGGTCTGTGTTACGATAAATATATCAAAATACTAAACCTATGTTCAACAAAATCCGTCCACAAGTAAAGGGGAAAACATGAAAAACTTGATAACTCCTTCATTTATAAAGTGAATAAAGGATGTGGATAGAATTCAATACGGAGAGGACGACGACGATTCTGTGAAGTCATCACAGGCTGAGACGCTGCGGTACCTACCGTCGGGTGGTCCGAGGAGGCAGGTACCCCAAAAGGTCCGTTCTCATGACCTCACCCCACGGTAACGGAAGAGACTTCAATACGGAGATCCGAGTATATTTAGATGTAAACATTATAAAACTGAATCAGAGTACGGTTAAACGTATAACTGGATTACATACTTCAAAATAATTTAGTCATGGATATATTTATTTTTGTCGTTTTTTAGATTTTACGGTACTTATTTGTCTATATAATATGAACGTATGTATATCAGAGATTATTGATTAAGTGTCCTTTTACGTGTTTTGACCTTTTCAAGAAATTTAAGAGTTTATACCATCGAATTTATCATTATTGGATCTTATAAAAATTTCAACTTCAATATTTCTAGTTCTTATATCGGATAATTCAAGACTTTGTAATTTAAGTCCTCTAGATTGAAACTACCACAACTAATATTTCAGCTCCTGTACTGGTCTATTGTAATAAACAATATAATTCAGTTAACCAGGTTCAGTTTATCACTACGTGTCTTTATATCTCATTACGCGTCTTCATTATAATGGGAGATCTTTTCATTCACATCATGAAAATGTGTAAGTTTAGAAGTCAGGTTATAGTTGTCGATATGATAAGTGGGAACACGTCATAAAACTTGTTCCCTTCAATTATTTTGTATAAAGTATAGTCTTATGAAAAGTATATAAAATAACGATTAATAAAACTAAAAGATTAGATATGTACTTTGACTACTTGGCTACTTCTCATCCATGTTCGAAGATTACGTCGGTAAAAAAAAGATTATCAATCATTATTACTCCGTAAAGGAAACTATCGTTTATGACATTATTATGAAAACTTCACTTCACTTCACTTCAGCGAGTCAGCACAGACTGAGAAACTCTGGGGCACCTGACATCGGGTGGTCCGAGGAGACAGGTACCCTAAGAGGTACGTTCTTATGACCTCACCCAACAGTAAAGGAAGGGGTATGAAAATTGTAGGTAATTTAGGTAATTGGACGATAACAGAAACCACATTACTTACTACAAATAAACGTACTGTAGAAACGAAAAGAACACTAGTGTTAGAATTCTCACCCATTGTTCTCTCGGTACTCGAATTTAAGTTTCATATAGTTTTGACATATAAATAGGTATAAATAGATGTGATTTCTATACTGTTTGAAGCCGTCACACAATTTTTCGTCTCTTTAGTGAAACGACTGTTTCTAGGTATCTCAGTTTCGATACCAAAGAGGTCATCAGTACATATTTACTTTCCCAACCTGGTATTTCTTCTGACTCGTGGTTTCTTAACTACGAAAGCTTAACACCACGACCTCTTCTAAGAACTCTCAGGGAACCTGTCGTTCCTCTAGTTTGGTCAGTAAGAATTTCCTTTAGTTGGTCTTACTAGTCAACTTCGACTACGAGGTTATGAAACCGATGGACTACGTTTCTCGGTTAAGTGACCTTTTCTAGGACTATGACCCTTTCTGACTTCCGTCCTCTCTTCCCCTGTTCTCTCCTACTCTACCAACCTACCGTAGAAACTGAGTTACCTGTACTCAAATTCGTTTGAGGTCCTCTAACACTTTATGTACCTTCGGACCGTAAGACGTCAGGTACCCTAGTGTTTCTCAACCTGTGCTGAATCACTGATTTGTTATTTTTGATAGATGTGGTTCCCTACGACTTTCTCTTACGTTAAAATATTGGATCTTACTTCTTATTTTATTGTTTTGTGTATCAAAAAAAAAAAACGAAAGAAAATGTATTTGGTATATTATGTATGTATAGAGGTTCAAAGACTCTATTTTATGACCTCTTCACGAAAAGACTTTGTGACGATTTTGTTCATTTGAAGTGTCTAGGACGATACGTGAAACCACGATGTCCTCTGTTCACAAACTTTATGGGTCTTGTGATTATAGTCACGGACTCTGAGTTATGTTTTCCACTTGATTACTGACCTCTACCATCTTGTTTCATATAAACAAAACTCATCAAATACACCATATGGTTTCAGAGAGTCGATCTCCGTACACAAGGGTTCTGTGAGAAACGGTAAAAAGGTAGAGACTGTACTTCTTGTTAGACCATAAAGAAATAAACCAGTTATACCCGTTAGAGTCTTTTTCACTTTAGGTTTCATTTCCTCTCACTCTCTACTTTTGACTCCGAACACCTCTTTTACTTTTCTAATTCTGTGTCTGTAAAAATTTTGACATTTTGGATGATGTGGACTAAAAAGATTTTTTTTTTTTTTTTCTTTAATCTTTCAAGTCAATGATTTCCGTCTTTTTTTTTCAATTAAGGGATAGGATCAATTAAATGAAAAACTCATTTAACTTGTGTTTTTAAATTAAAAATGTACTCATTGTGATTTATTGGAATCGTATGATATCTTTCTTTCTAAAGGACTATCCAATATATATTTTAATAATAAGTATGAAAATTCTATACTCATATATTTTGAAGTAATACGTCAAGTGTACGTCATTAATCTGACTATTGATGTTTTATACACCTTTATCCTTTATATTATAATCATTTATATCGATATTTCTTAGTAATTTTATCTTCAAATTCTCTTATACATTGTAACCGTTACAAATAATGTTTACATTTCCCTTTTTGTTACGCATCTATTTTATAAGGACCAAAATAGTTTTAGATTAATCTATACGTAAAAGGATCGATTAATACATATGTTTGTGTTAATTCTATTTTACTTAAAATATTATTTTTACATTTTATTATAACTGAGTTTTATATAATCATATAAAGTTCATCTACTAAAGTAGATCTTTAGATATCTACAAAACTTAAAAATACAAAGACTTCATAAATATTTACATAATTACAAAACAGTTATAGTTCGTCTTTTAAAAATGAGAAAGAAATTGTCTCAGTTAAATTAAAACTAATGTAATGTCATTTTATATTTCCTAATCTTCTCAGGGATTATAATTAAAGAGTCATTCAATTGATGATAATAATTATAACAGATAATAATAAGTGTATGAGGTACTTATAAATATACGGGTGTTGTCGAAATCCAACATTGTTACACCTTTTCTTTGTTTTTAGAACATAAATATTTCGAACATAGGATTAATCTCCTGTTTTTGTGTTATCCGTGTATTAAACGAATCTTTGACTCTTTACGATTCCTCTTTTTTACTTTGACGTTAACATTTATTATTAGACTTTTACCAGTGATCTTCTATTCAAGATTATTCCATTTCCTTCGGTGTTCCCATATACCGTCCTAATAATGATTTTCTGTATTTGCAAGTCCTTGTTCACTGAGAGTGTTCGGGGACACTTCATGTTCTCGAGGTTCAAGAGTAAAAGAGTTAATATATTTGTTTTTTGGAATCTTAAATTCAGATAATGTTTATTGTACATCTAAAACTTTAATTCGAGTTCTAAGGTTAAGGGAATAAAATAAGAGGGTCCCGTCCCTTATACTCTTTCTCTAGAGTTATCTTGAGAGATCATTGAGATAGGGTCTTGTTTAGGTGTTCATTTGTTTATGTATTTTGTGTTATTGATGTTATTCGTAAAATTGTGGAGTAAAAGTGCAAGCTCTTCTCCTAACCAGTAATGGTCTATCAACTCATTCCTTGATTATCTCTTTTTTTTTACGGATTGTCTTATTTTGTTTACCTGTCGATATAAAGTCTTACACGTAAAACGATAACAACTAGGTATCACCTAGTTGTGGATATCTACAATTGACATAGACTGACTTACTACCACAACTCACGTTAGTACAGGAATATCTGAGAGACGGACGACTTAGATTAAGACTCTCTCGTTACAACTTCAGGGGTCAGATAATTATGTGAATAGAGAAAGAGGGACGTCAAAATTGTCAAAAACTGAGTACATCAATCTGAGAAAAATCCATATTTGAGTAATTCTTAACAAAACACAGGGTCCTCTTTACATGGGAAACCGATTACACTATAAAAAGAAAAAAAAAAAAAAGTAAATCTATCAGTGTAAATGACCTGTATTTTTACACGATTCGTGGAACCCTTTAATCCTTTCCTTCTGCCTCCAGAATAGGACCTCATATTTATTTATGTCAACAGAGGTCCGAACACAACATCTGAAACCGGGTAGAATCAGAGAACCTAACATTCAATGAACCCTTCGAAAAGAAGATAGAGGTGGTCGTGAATGGGACACGAGAAACCTTACGTAAAAAGGGGTCTTTCAGTTCGATAGGTAAGAAAGAAGTAACATCCCATCGTCGTCTATACAAAGAGGGGTAAAACGACTATCGTTTTTACTTCAATTAATTTTACATTTCCAGTGACGTCTATTTAAGTAGACTGACACTTTAAAATTCTAAAACGACGTCCTTCCTTTTCCAAATATTTTACAGTGCACGTTCCACACAAGGTATAATCCAAGAGAGAACAGTGCTTGTTACGAAGGACTCTCTCACAACGTTTACAAGACTTACCACAAAGTGACTTCAATCCCTTTTCTTTACAATTTCTTTAACCACTCGGGTGTGTAGCGAGGACACTGTTTTCTCTCGGGGGTCTGAATAACTTGACACAAAATTTTTCAGTACGTACCTGATAGAACTTGCACTTTAAGTGAGTCAACACAGACTAAGACGATGGGGTACCTGTAGGTACCTTAAAAGATACGGTCTTATGATCTCACCCATCGGAAAGGGAAGAAGTCCCCTAGAAGTTTTGGGTCCCTAACTTGGGTCCAGAGAACGTAACGTACCTAAGAAATGGTCGACTCGGTGGTCCCTTCGGTTTCTTATGACCTCACCCATCGAATAAGGAAGAGGTCGCCTTGAAGACCCGGGTCCTTAGTTTGGAAGGGGAAGAGGTCCCCTAGAAGGGTCGGGTCCCTAGCTTGGGTCTAGAAGGTGTAACGTCCACCTAAGAAAAAATAGTAATAAAAAACAAAATAAAAATGAATTGTTATGACATAACCAAAACGGTATGTAACTGTACTTAGGTGGTGCCCACATGTACTCAAGGGTTAGGACTTGGGGCGAAGGTGGGGGGAGGGGTATAGTAGAGAGACCCAGTAGGTTCACGTGGTCGGGGTTCGTATTTGAAAGAATGAAACTTCAGCCAAGACAGACTTTATATCGATCAGTCTAAAAGAAAGTTAATCACAATTGTTCCATACAAAAGATGTAGGTAAACGACAATTAAAGTTCATGGTAATACAAATTTCATTCGAAGAACGTCTGTTGTATATTGACTAAACAAAAAACCAAGTGAGACTATAGTAAAATTTTCACTATCCATATTAACCTAATGATGGTTGGTATAAAAAAAAAAAAAAATGACAAAAGACAAACAACGGTAACAAGAGAACCCTATCACATATTAAAAGAAACAAAATAGATCGGTGTCGTTTTTAAACTTCACCACCCGGTCAAATTTACCGTCTGGTCACGATGTCGAACCAATGTGAGTCAAAATAAACCGTTCGTTTCCTTTTATGTAGGACCTCCGTACTCCCGTCCGGCTGGGTTTTCTTCGTTTCTCTCTCCGAGTTAAAAAAAAAAAAAAGGAGGAAGGGGACTCGGACGGAATACATTTGACCCGATCGGTCCTCCCGATAAACAAAATGGACTCCATGGACTTCATGGAGTCAGGAGTCTGGAAGGAAACAAGACAAACGTGCCCGAAAAAGGAAAGAAACAGAAAATCGGTAGTGATAGCACCTGAGGAAAAAGGATAACATTGAGGGATTGTAAGGGGGGAGATCTCTACCCTCCGGGTTAATAAACCTTTATCCCCGTAACTCCAGAGAGACTGATGAAGGACGACTCGACTATACCACTCCCCGTGACCCGGAGGGGAAGAACGATCAGAGTCCGGAGTCTCAGGAATATGACCAGATTCTCAGGAATATGAGTGGACTTCTACTCACCATAAAAGGTACCAGTCCACATCAACGTATATAGAAGTAACTTGACCGTGACGTACAACATCAAACAACTGGAGTCGGTCAAGTCAGGGAGTCAGCACAGACTGCGAAACAATGGGGTACCTGACGTCGTGTAGTCCCGTCTCTGTTTTGTCCAACCTGATGACTATTATGTACCCCGTTGGTATCCGTCGTAGTTATACCACTATTATCCCTAATCATCCCTGTAATCGGTTGAGGTTTAAGGGGGGAACGGTCCTCTTCCTAAGGGGTTTTCTCTCTAATATCGGTGGGGTTCTTGAGTTGAGTAAGAAACTCTAGGACATCCTAGACTTACAAAAAGAACTCCTGACACTCTGAAAAAAATTGAATCACCCTCCATATATGGGTCTTTGTGCAGAGTAAGTTCTACCAAGTTCAGAGAGGGACAAGTCCATAATCCTCTAGATAGAGGACAGATAAAACCTCATGTTGGAGACGGTTCGACACAACCAAGAAATGTCGATAGGACTCTTTAGACTAGGGGTCTTTGAATTAAAACCCCTACAAATAATCTTACCGTGAGTAAACATTAGGACTTATCCATAGACTCTAGAGGGTCCTCGAGTGTCCACATAACCCACAGGAAAAGACAAAAGAAAATACCGAACTGAGGACTCATCACTTAGGTCCTTAGCACAGGACCATGGAACTGACGACACCCCCAACTTTCATAATATCCTATCACCGGGAAGGTACACCCGACCTCAACTCGGAAACCCCTGGGTAGAAAGGTCTAAAATTAATTCTGAACACAGGGACCTCGTATGTCACAACATACATAAGAAATACGATGTAAGAAATCTTAGACGACCCGGGACCAACTGTGGGGTGTTCACATATAGAACAACCATAACGGGTTCCCGGTACCATATTCTGGTCTCCCAGACTCGGAGACCTCAATCCTTCTCCAGTAACTGTATTTGTTTTCTAGAGGGTATATCGTAGAGTATTTCTGTTTCTGGTTGGACAAGGAATCCACGTTATGCCCACATTTCGTCTCGATAACCATTTCGGAGGAAGGTGAGGTCCCTCCAAAGGACCAATAGAAAAAATAACGACTAAAATTCTTAACTAACCGAGAAAGATGAAAAGGACTTCTGACTCCGACGTCACCAATTATCAGTCGACGGACAATGAGACCGATTCGGCACTCTTTAGTGGTACCCTTTTTCTTATTTACGGTTTATATCGTTATGTCATATTGGGTTTATTTTCACGTAACCAAACTAATCAACCCCAGTAGTATAGGACGATTCGATTCCTAGAATCGTATCACACCTAGAACCTTGTGGTCCAGTCGCGTTCAAGTCTTACGACGAACACGTGTGGGATTCTACAAAAGGGTTCCGTATACACCTAGATACTGGAAGTCGATACACAATCAGGAACATGTTCTTTTATTGTTTTTATTAGTTATTTTACCCTCTGCACTGGTCCCTGTCTCTTCCTACTGAAGTAGCTTCGTGTTCTCTATGAAAGACGAACGGTTCTGAGATTTATTCACTACACCGAGGCTCCTTGTCCCGAGAACTAGGTTCTCCAGAACTCACGGGGTCAGGGTATAAATTTCGAAGAGAGAGATCAAAGAAAAAGGGTTTGACATGCAGTTGGTGAAAGCTAGGGATGGACGACGTTACGACGTCGTACTCCGGAGGTCCGTGTTACGCCCATTATTCATTACGGGTTACGAAATCTCTGGAGAACCCACTGGAATCTTCATTTACTACAGGGTAACAGTGAAACGTTACTGGACTCCTCTGGTTTAGAGCCTCACTAAAGTACCTGGTCAAAAAAAAATAAAAAAATGGTGGAAGAGTCGGAAGAGTCACACCCACTCTTTCGGAAGTTAGGTAGGACATTTACATAGATAGTACTGATTATCCATAAATATGGGAACTCTTTGACCGTAGACCCACTACAGGTAGACGTTCAGGAGAGAACCCATCCGGGGTACAGTAACCTGTCCGACACGGTCGACCCCAGAAGCTCGAGGAACTCCAACAATTTAACTGTTCACCCTGTTCTTCTCTGGTGAACGGAATATCAGCAAACCTTCGGACAAGGAGACTTCCTTGAAAGATCATTAGAAACCTCTCGGAAAAGGGGATTTACTCACCACCGTACATTACTCAATTGGTTGAAGGTAACCTCCAAGAGTCCGTCTTTTTCCTCAGGGAGGAAAAAAAAAAAAAAAAAAATTAAAATTTTAGAAATTAAGAATGTACGCAAGGGTTTGTACTTTGGGGGAGGGTGGAGGGAGGGGTGTTGTAGAGAGACCCAGTACCTTGGTGGGATATACTAGAAGAACTTTCGGGAGTGTGAATCGAAATTCTCAGAGTGGAAGTCATATACTTCCTCAAAGACCGTTTAGTCAAACACCTTGATTCCACCGTTGGGGATAATCCAGTGACAAGACATTACGACGAGAGAATTGACGGACTAGTAGAAGAACCAAGGGAACACGGTGAAGGCACGAAGGAAAAACCACAGGAAATGTCACCCTCTGACTTTGGAGTCACCCGTCTACCTGATGTAGGTTCTTAGATTCTTAAACTAGTGGTATAAACTAACCCATGGGAGTTCACCAGTTCACCGGAGTAAGAAAGGTTTATCGTCCTACACTTACATCGTGGTCTTTCCGTATGTACCTCAGTCACATTTACCGATGAGAAAGGAAACGGGTCGAGATTGTGAGTTCAGATCAGTTCCGACACCAAAAAAGACACCAGTACATACCTACACTCTCAACCTGACACTTCTTCCGACTCACGGTTTCTTAACTACGAAAACTTGACACCACAACCTCTTCTGAGAATTCTCAGGGAACCTGACGTTCCTCTAGGTCGGTCAGGTAAGACTTCCTCTGGTTGGGACCCTAAAGAAACCTTCCTTACTATGATTTCGACTTTGAGGTCATGAAACCGGTCGAGTACACCTCTCAACTGAGTAACCCTTTCTGAAACTACGACCCTCCCTAACCCCCGTCCTCCTCTTCCCCTGCTGGCTCCTACTCTACCGACTTACCGTAGTGCCTGAACTACCTGTACTCAGACTCACTTGAGACCCTCTACCACTACCTGTCCTTCCGGACCGCACGACGCTAAGTACCTCAGCGTTTCTCAGTCTGTGATGACTCACTGACTTGACTTGACTTGACTTGTGAGTCCAGTCCCAATACTCAAGTCAATTAACCCGACTTCATGGACCACCGTTTCCAAATCGGAGATACAAGAGTTTTAACCTCCGATAACATATAGACCGAGAAGAAAAAGATAGGTTCTGTTTTGACGAAGGTAGTCACATGGCCTAAAGGAGTCCTAACCAGTCTCCTAGAAGACTGTTAGGGAGAGTCCCAAAACAGGTCACCAGGTTCCAATGATCCGTTCTCACTTACCCTTCTCTCGGGAGTCCCCATCCGTCCTCACACCGACCCAATTCTTGGAGTGTTCCCCTATATCAGTCCGGACCTAAAAGATAGTCGTGATGGACTATAGACTCCTAAGAAACTAGTCTGTTGGTATTTACCGGAGAGGGTAAGTCCTCAATAAAGTCAACCACCGACCATTTTAACCAATCAAATGGTGGTTTTCTCTCAAAATTTCGTAGAAGATAGTCCTGACGTTATCGACGTTCTAAACATTCCGTCCCTTTCTAGAGAACGGTTATTCCCTCATCCTATGAGTCCTTGATTGACTTTGACCACCCTTTGTAAACAGGTAGGGTCTTTGTTTCTTCACGAACCCACTTAGAAAAATATTAACAAAAATGACGTCGTGGGTTTTACCATGTCCAATCCCTCCTCTTCCGAGACCTCATTCTCCAGTCCTGTTTCATCCGTGACACAGTTGGTTCTTTAAGAACCTGGATGAACGGTGTAGTTCAAAGTGGGAAAAGAGGTCTGGGTACTACCATTAGACACTGTCCACCCGACCGACCTCACCCGACAAAGTCAAGACAACTGGGTATCACTCCCTTCCAAACCGTGAACTGGACCTCCGAGAATGCAGGACTCCAGTCTCACGACGTGTCACAGGGTTGACTACCGTAAACATCATTCGGTAAAATCCTCTGAACAGTACCAAACCTGTGCGAAACCGGGTTACGGGGTAGACAGATGTCTAATCCGTAAACGGAATACGGATCAGGAAGTTCCTGAGCCCCTAACGGTATCCCGAAGGGACCTCTCGTCGATCCTAGATCCGTACGGAACAGAGAAAGGAAAAGAGGGAAAGGACCCGGAACCGGAGGAAGAGGACAAGAGACAATATTTTTCATAACCACCAACAGATCTAGCAGAACAGATTTCTCCGTCATCCTAGGACGACGACATCAACAATCGAAATAGGACTACAGACTACGTATAATCCTGTCCTTAAACAGGAAATTTTAGTGGTCAGGGAGTATTCTCAGATTCCGGTCTAACCATTTGAAAACCTCCCGGAGAAAATCGGAAAGGTCTTTCAGTTACCCCAAGAGTAATCCGAGGACTCAATAACGACTCTGGGCCCGTGTCAGAGTGTTCATTATCCAAAGGAAGATAAAACACTCGTCCGAAGTAATCCCCACTCAGAAAGACTTCACATAGGATGGGTCATGACAATGTTAGACTCTCGACCCTTAGGGTCCCAGTCCCACTTCTAGGGGTCCGTCCGACTCCGTACTGTCGGAGAACCTCTAGTCTAGTGGACGAGTCCCTAGATGTCGGGTCCCAGGGTCCTCCAACTGGACGGAGGTGGACGGATCTTAGACCAGGAACCCTCCAACAGTAGGGAATTAGACGATCCCCTAGACGGTCAGGGTCCCAGGGTTCTCCAGTTGTACGGACTTGGAGGAGTTCCTAGGTTAAGAACCTTCCGTGCGGTCCTGAGGGACAGGTAGTGGTTGAGGGTCTCAAGTAAGTTTGAGTACAGGTAACTCAACCACTACGGTAGGTCGGGAGAGTAGGAGACAGCAGGGGGAGAGGAGGACGGGGGTTAGGGAGGGTCGTAGTCTCAGAAAAGGTTACTCATTTGAGGATCACACTCCACCGGTTTCATAATCTCAAAGTCGAAATCGTAGTCAGGAAGGTTACTTCTGGGTCCTGACTCAAGGAAATGTTACCTGACCAACCTAGAGAAACGTCAGGTTCCCTGAGAGTTCTGAGAAGAGGTTGTGGTGTCAAGTTTTCGTAGTTAAGAAGTCACGAGTCGAAAGAAGTGTCAGATTGAGAGTGTAGGTATGTACCGGGGACCTTTTTAGTGTTGGAACTGATCTGCGTTGAAACAACCGTTTCGTTACAGAGACGAAAAATTATACGATAGATACAACAAGTAACCTCTTCCGTTACCGTGGGGTGAGGTCATGAGAACGGATCTTTTAGGGTACTTACCTCCTCGGACCATCCGACGTCAGGTACCCCAGCGATTCTCAGCCCGTGCTGACTCGTTGAAGTGATAGCGAAAAGTGAAAGTACGTAACCTCTTCCTTTACCTTTGGGTAAGGTCATAAGAACGGACCTCTTAGGGTCTCTGTCTCCTCGGACCACCCGACAACAGATACCCCAACGTGTCTCAACCTGTACTGACTTCACTGAATCGTCGTCGTCGTCGTACGACAAGTATTGAAAGGAAGGTTCCTCATTCGCAGAAAATTAAGGTACCGACGTCAGTGGTAGACGTCACTAAAACCTCGGGGGGTTTTATTTCAGACTGTGACAAAGATGACAAAGGGGTAGATAAAGGGTATTTCACTACCCTGGTTGACGGTTCTAGAAGCAAAAGACTTACAACTCGAAATTCGGTTGAAAAAGTGAGAGGAGAAAGTGAAAGTAGTTCTCCGAAAAGTCAAGGAGAAGTGNGTGGTAGACGTCACTAAAACCTCGGGGGGTTTTATTTCAGACTGTGACAAAGATGACAAAGGGGTAGCTAAAGGGTATTTCACTACCCTGGTTGACGGTTCTAGAAGCAAAAGACTTACAACTCGAAATTCGGTTGAAAAAGTGAGAGGAGAAAGTGAAAGTAGTTCTCCGAAAAGTCAAGGAGAAGTGAAAAACGGTATTCCCACCACA
Organism: Capra ibex; assembly: GCA_006410555.1. NCBI lineage: Eukaryota > Metazoa > Chordata > Mammalia > Artiodactyla > Bovidae > Capra > Capra ibex. The sequence continues at coordinate 8,329,575 of SJYO01041852.1, read as the reverse complement.
GTAGACGTATAGACTCCAATAACTGTAAAGAGGGTCGTTAGAACTAAGGTCGAACATGAAGAAGGTCGGGTCGTAAAGAGTACTACATGAGACGTATCTTCAATTTATTCGTCCCACTGTTATATATCGGAACTCCATGAGGAAAAGGATAAACCTTGATCAGACAACAAGATACAGGTCAAGATTGACAACGAAGGACTGGACGTATGTCCAAAGAGTTCTTCGGTCAATCCATCAGACCATAAGGGTAGAGAAAGTCTTAAAAGGTGTCAAATAACACTAGGTGTGTCAATTTCCGTATCAGTTATTTCGTCTTTTTCTACAAAAAGACTTTGAGAGAACGAAAAAGGTACTAGGTGGCTTACAGCCGTTAAACTAGAGACCAAGGAGACGGAAAAGATTTTGGTCGAACTTGTAGTCCTTTAAGTGCCAAGTACATAACGACTTCGGACTGGACCTCTTAAAACTCGTAATGAAATGATCGTACACTCTACTCACGTTAACACGCCATCAAACTCGTAAGAAACCGTAACGGAAAGAAACCCTAACCTTACTTTTGACTGGAAAAGGTCAGGACGCCGGTGACGACTCAAAAGGTACAAAGGACCGTATGACTCACCTCGTGAACGTGTCGTAGTAGAAAGTCCAAAACTTTATCGAGTTGATCTAAGGTAGTGCAGATGATCGAAACAAGTATCACTACGAAAGATTCCGANCCTTACTTTTGACTGGAAAAGGTCAGGACACCGGTGACGACTCAAAAGGTACAAAGGACCGTATGACTCACCTCGTGAACGTGTCGTAGTAGAAAGTCCAAAACTTTATCGAGTTGATCTAAGGTAGTGTAGATGATCGAAACAAGTATCACTACGAAAGATTCCGAGGGTGAAGTGAAGTGTAAGGTCCTACAGACCGAGAACCACTCACTAGTGTGGTAGTACTAATAGAACTAGTACTTCTAGAAAAAATATGTCAAGACGACACATAAGAACGGTGGAGAAGAATTATAGAAGACGAAGACAATCCAGGTATGGTAATGACAGGAAATAGCTCGGGTAGAAACGTACTTTACAAGGGAACCATAGAGATTAAAAGAACTTCTATAGAGATCAGAAAGGGTAAGACAAGAAAAGGAAATAAAGAAACGTAACTAGTGACTCCTTCAGAAAGAATAGAGAGGAACGATAAGAAACCTTGACACGTAAGTCTACGAATATAGAAAGGAAAAGAGGAAACGAAAAATAAAGAGAAGAAAAGTGTCGATAAACATTCCGGAGGGGTCTGTCGGTAAAACGAAAAAAAGTAAAGAAAATGTATCCCTAACAGAAGTAGGTACAGAGGACATGTTACAGAGCTTGGAGGTAGGTATCAAGTAGTCCGTAACATAGATAGTCTAATCAGGGAATTTAACTAAAGAGTGAAGGTGACATATTAGTATTCCCTAAACTAAATCCAGTATGGACGTACCAGATCACCAAAAGGGGTGAAAGACGTTAAATTCAAACTTAAACCGTTATTCCTGAAGTACTAGACTCGGTGTCAGTCGAGGACCGGATCAAAAACGACTGACATATCTCGAAGAGGTAGAAACCGTCGTCTCTTATATTAGTTAGACTAAAGTCACAACTGGTAGACCACTACAGGTACACATCTCGGAAGAGAACACAACAACCTTCTCCCACAAACGATACTGGTCACACAAGAGAACCGTTTTGAGATAATCAGAAACGGAACGAAGTAAGTATGAGGTTCCGGTTTAAACGGACAATACGGTCCACAAAGAACTGAAGGATGAAAACGTAAGGTCAGGGGATATTACTTTTCCCATAGAAAAAACCCACATCAAGATTTTCCAGNACTGGTCACACAAGAGAACCGTTTTGAGATATTCAGAAAATGAACGAAGTAAGGTATAAGGTTCGGGTTTAAACGGACAATGAGGTCCACAAAAAACTGAAGGATGAAAACGTAAGGTCAGGGGATATTACTTTTCCCATAGAAAAAACCCACATCAAGATTTTCCAGAACATCCAGAAGTATCTTGGCAAGTTGAAGTCGAAGAAGTCGTAATGACCAACCCTGTATCCGAACCTAATGACACTATAACTTACCAAACGGAACCTTTACTTGTCTCTAGTAAGACAACAAAAACTCTACTGTAGGTTCATGACGTAAAGTCTTAAAAAACAACTGATACTACCGATGAGGTAAAAAAAGATTCCCTAAGAACGTGTGTCATCATCTATATTACCAGTAGACTCAATTTCAGTGGGTAAGGTCAGGTAAAAACAAGTGACTAAGAATCTTACAGTTACAAGTGAGAACGGTATAGGAAAATCTAACGAAGGAACTAAGTACCTGGATTGCAAGGTCCAAGAATACGTTATAACGAGAAATGTCGTAGTCTGGAACGAAGACAGTGGTCAGTGTAGGTGTTTACCCATAACAAAAACGAAACCAAGGAAGGGAAGTAAGAAAGACCTCAGTAAAGAGGTGATTAGAGGTCATCGTAAACCCGTGGATGGTTGGGTCCCTCAAGGAGAAAGTCATAGGATAGTTAAACGGAAAAGTATGATAAGTACCCCAAGAGTTCCGTTCTTATGACTTCACCAAACGGTAAGGGAAGAGGTCACCTGGTGTAAGACAGTCTGGAAAGGAGGTACTGGGCGGGTAGAACCCAAACGGGTGTGTCGTACCGAATCAAAGTGACTCAATCTGTTCCGACACCAGGCACACTAGTCTAACTGATCAAAAGACACCAATACCAAAGTCGCACAGACGGGAGACTACGAGATAACGTTGTGGATGGTAGAATGAACCCAAAGAGAATGGAACCCGTACCCCATAGAGAAGTACCGACGAAGTCGTTTCCCGTTGGCGACGAGGAATGGAACCTACTTCCGATAGAAGAGTACCGACGGGGAGGATTGGAACTTGCACCTCATCGAGGAGAACCGGGAGGACACGGACACGTCGGCGACGAGGAACCTGGACCGAAGAGAGATTTTACTTGTTTAGGTGGAGAATGGATATAGACACAGAGAGTGACTTAAAAAAACGTTACTCTATAGTTCTCGAACTCGAAGTAATTAAGGATTCTGGACCCTGAGACCCAAAACTGGTCCAAGTTCAGGGTCAGTTTATGTTGACTCACTGATTCGTATCGTGTCTCATGGACGGTACATTCAAACTCAGGGTTAGAATACATTTATCAAAGAAAAAAAAAAAAAAATCAAAAAATAAATTTTAAAAAAAAATTTAGAAATTAAGAAAGTACGCAAGGGTTTGTACTTGGGGGGAGGGTGTAGGGAGGGGTATTGTAGAGAGACCCAGTAGGGGTACGTGGTCGGGGTTCGTACGATATAGGACGCAGTCTGTATCTGACCACTAAGTTAAGAATGTACTATCATATGTACAATCTTACGGTAAGAGGGTTTAGTAGGGTGGGAGAGGGAGAGGGAGACTCAGGTTTTCAGGCAATATGTGTAGACACAGAAAAAAGGACAGAACGTATGTTCCAGCAGTAACGGTAGAAGGATTTAAGGTATATATACACAATCATATGACAAAGTTTGTGTTGAAACTCTTTACCTTTCTACTACTGGATGAGTTATGTAACATTCGTCACCGAATCCAGCTCTCTCCTCGACTTCCTGTCTTCTTTTTTCTCACCCTTTTTTTACGGTTCCTTAGGGGAAGTAATGGACGACCTTTTAGACGATCTATGGACTGGACACGAATGTCAAAAGTAACCGGACTAGGAACCGTGTTTCTTCTAATTCCTGTCTTCTTGGTAGTGGGTGAACCCGTTGTCGATCATTCCGTGTCGTCTATCCTCTTGGAAACCCTGTGTGACCCCTCATCGAGGACGGTCTCAGGGAGTTAACGTGGACGACGACGAACGGACAAGAGTCCCCCAAGCTCCTTTGTTCTGTACTCTCTAACATTTCCTTAATTCTGAAAATCGGTATACAGGAAGGTCGGTATCCCCACTCCTGGAGGATGGAATTGCCCTCCAGAATACCTTAGATTCTGACTCGACGTTCTCGAAAGACGGTTCAAAAAAAAAATCGACAGGGTCAAAAGTCGTATGACCCGAAGAACAGTGAAGGTGACGTGACCCAAAAGAAGTACAAGTCGAAGGTGACACCCAGGAAAGTGGTTCAACCCGGAGACTACACAAACCGGAGGGGGAGCACCCCCGGTTCGGTTCTGACAAAGTCGACCCAATTTTGGTTCTTTATTATGGTCTCTACAGCCTATTCACACATTAAAGGAGCCAAGACAGAGTGACGTCGTTTTTAACTTCACGACCTGGTCACAATTTCGAGACAATGTCGAGACAAAGTTACGTCTGGTCACAATACCGAACCAATGTCGAGTCAAATTTGCAACCTGGTTACAAGGTCGAGTCAATGTCGAGTCAAAATAAACCGTTCGTTTCCTTTTATGTAGGAGTTCCGTACTCCCAACCGACTGAGTTTTCTTCGTTTCTCTTCTCTCCGAGTTAAAAACCGAGGAGAAATATATAAAAAACAGAGGAGGGGGACTCGAACAGGATACATATAAACCGATCGGTCCTTCCGACAAACAAAGTGGACTCCAAGAGTGAGACCAAGAACCTGGAACAAGACGAGATAAAAGTACCCGAAAAAGGAAAGAAACAGTAAATCGGTGTGATAGAACCTGAGAAAAAAAAAAAAAAAGAGGATAAGATTGATGAATGGATAATAAACATAAACTGTAATAAGAAAGAAGGAAAACACCGAAATTTATAAAGTACTAAGGTAAGAAATAAAGAAACATATAGTCAGTAAATTTTTCTTTTCGTTTTCTGTGAAAAAAAATCACCAACGGGAACTCAAACGATATATGTGAATGTTGATTACGTTAAGTTTAATATCCTATGATTAAGTCCTCATCACTCTTATAGAAAGTCACTATTTATTAGGATTAAGGAGAAAGGTAGGAGATCTATTAAATAAGGTATATATTTTTTTACACTAATTTATAGTCAGAAAATAACTCTGAGACGGAGACCTGAGACTCGGTATTCATAAAAAAAGGGAGAGAGAACAGTTGATGTTTAACCGTAAACGTTTGATGGAGATGTTCCTAATTTATTTAGTACGTGACTAATTTATTTAGTCGACAACTAAAAGTTGTGAAAGACTTTACTCAAGTCTCACCTCTCGTCTTCACACCGTGAGACACGAGTCTCCTCCACCCTTTTGACTGTCTTGTCCAGAGGTATATTCAATCAAAGTCCTCGACTAAAATACTCCGGTTAATAATATGGAGGGGTAATGATCTTCTTATGATTTTATATAGTACCACTGTTGACAAGGAACACTGATCGTTTTCGAAGTGTTCTGTTGGTCTTTGGACCTTTTTATACACGAACTAACGTACATAAAGGAGGAGTGGTTTAAGAGTATATATGACTGGAAGGGGGTTTTAATAAACCTCATCAAAGAGTCTCGATAGACTCCACGTCGGAGGACCCGACGTCAGGAGTAAAACGGGGTTTATTTTGAATTGAACTTTGAGAGCACAACACTTAGAAAATAAATAAATAAAATTAAAAATAAAAATGAAATAAGACGAAATGTTATGACATAACCAAAACGGTATATAACTGTACTTAGGTGGTACCCACATGTACTCAAGGGTTAGGACTTGGGGGGAGGGTGGAGGGTGGGGTATAGTAGAGAGACCTAGTAGGCGCACGTGGTCGGGGTTCGTAGGACATAGGACATAGTTTGTATCTGACCGCTAAGCAAAGAATGTACTATCATGTGTACAAAGTTACGGTAAGAGGGATTAATAGGGTGGGAGAGGGTTAGGGTGTCTCAGGTTTTCAGGCAAGATATGTAGACACAGAGAAAACGACAGAGCGTATTTCCCAATAGTAATGGTAGAAAGATTTAAGGTATATGTACACAATCATATGACATAACCACAAAGAGAAAGACCGAATGAAGTGAGACATATTAGTCGAGGTCAAAGTAGGTAGAGTAATCTTGACTAAGTTTACATAAGAGAAATTACCGACTCATTATGAGGTAACACATATACATGGTGTCGAAAGAATAGGTAAGTAGACGACTACCTGTAGATCCAACAAAGGTACAGTACCGATAATATTTGTCACGACTCTACTTGTGACCCCATTTATACAGAGAAAGTTAAGACCAAAGGAACCACACATACGGGTCGTCACCCTAACGACCCAGTATTCCGTCAAGATAAACGTTAAAAAATTCCTTAGAGGTGTCCCAAGAGGTATCACCGACATGATCAAACGTAAGGATGGTTGTCACATNACCGATAATATTTGTCACGACTCTACTTGTGACCCCATTTACACAGAGAAAGTTAAGACCAAAGGAACCACACATACGGGTCGTCACCCTAACGACCCAGTATTCCGTCAAGATAAACGTTAAAAAATTCCTTAGAGGTGTCCCAAGAGGTATCACCGACATGATCAAACGTAAGGATGGTTGTCACATTCTCTCAAGGGAAAAGAGGTGTGGGAGAGGTCGTAAATAACGAACGTCTGAAAACCTATCGTCGGTAAGACTGACCACACTTTACCATGGAGTAACATCAAAACTAAACGTAAAGAGATTATTACTCACTACAACTCGTATAATGTCCACAAACAATCGGTAGGTATACAGAAGAAACCTCTTTACAGATAAATCAAGAAACCGGGTAAAAGACTAACCCAGCAAATAAAAAGACCTTAACTCGACGTATACAACGAACATATAAAAACTCTAATCAACAAACAGTCAACGAAGTAAACGATAATAAAAGAGGGTAAGTCTTCCGACGGAAAAGTGGAACGAATTTAAAAGGAAACAACACGTCTTCGAAAATTAAAATTAATCCAGGGTAAACAAATAAAAACGAGAATAAAGGTCATAAGACCCTTCACCTAGTATGTCCTAGGACGACACTAAATACAGCCTCTCACAAAACGGATACAAGAGGAGATCCTAAAAATATCAAAGACAAGAATGTAAATCTAGAAATTAGGTAAAACTCAAATAAAAACACATAGTTTGACCAAAATCTTTTCCGTCTCCTTGGTCTCTAGTTTAACGGTTGTAGGCGATCTAGTACCTTTTTCGTTCTCTCAAGGTTTTTCGTAGATAAAGACGCAATACTGATACGGTTTGGGAAACTGACACACCTAGTGTTATTTGACACCTTTTAAGACTTTCTCTACCCTTATGGTCTAGTGGAGTGGACGGAGAACTCTTTAGACATACGTCCAGTCCTTCGTTGTCAATCTTGAGCTGTACCTTGTTGTCTGGCCAAGTTTTGTCCTTTTTCTCATGCAGTTCCGAGATATAACAGTGGTACGAATAAATTGAATATACGTCTCATGTAGTACTCTTTGCGACCCAACCTTCTTTGTGTTCGACCGTAGTTCTAACGACCCTCTTTATAGTTATTGGAGTCTATACGTCTACTGTGGTGGGAATACCGTCTTCACTTCTCCTCGATTTTTCGGAGAAATACTTTCACTTTCTCCTCTCGCTTTTTCAACCGAATTTCGAATTGTAAGTCTTTTGTTTCTAGTACTGTAGGTCAGGGTAGTGAAGTACCCTTCATCTACTCCTCTGTCATCTTTGTCACAGTCTGATAAAAAAACCCGAGGTTTTAGTGACGTCTACCACTGACGTCGGTACTTTAATTTTCTGCGAATGAGGAACCTTCTTTTCAATACTGGTTAGATCTATCATTTAAGTTTTCGTCTCTGTAATGAAACGACTGATTCTAGGCAGATCAGTTCCGATGCCAAAAAGGACACCAGTACATACCTACAGTCTCAACCTGTCACTTCTTCCGACTCGTGGCTTCTTAACGACGAAAACTTGACACCCACAACCTCTTCTGAGAACTCTCAGGGAACCTGACGTTCCTCTAGGTTGGTCAGGTAAGACTTCCTTTAGTTGGGAGCCTAAAGAAACCTTCCTTACTACGATTTCGACTTCGAGGTCATGGAACCGGTGGAGTACACTTCTCAACTGAGTAACCTTTTCTGAGACTACGATCCTCCCTAACCCCCGTCCTCCTCTTCCCCTGCTGCCTCCTACTCTACCGACCTACCGTAGTGACTGATTTACCAGCACTCAGACTCACTTGAGGCCCTCTACCACTACCTGTCCCTCCGGACCGGACGACGCTAAGTACCCCAGCGTTTCTCAGCCTGTACTGACTCGCTGACTTGACTTGACTACTATAATCTTTCACTAGATCAAAGTAAGAAAATGTTCACCAACTGGTCAAAAGGGTCGTGGTGAACAATTTGTCTAACAGAAACTAGGTAATATATAAGAACGGAGGAAACAGTTTATATTCCACAGGTATCCACACACCTAAATAGAGACCCACGAGATAAAACAAGGTGACTAGATATAAAGACAGAATCACGGTCATGGTATGACAGAACTACTGACACCGAAACATCATGTCGGACTTCAATCCGTGTGACTAAGGAGGTCAAGGTAAGAAGAAAGAGTTCTAACGAAACCGATAAGCTCCAAAAAACATAAAGGTATGTCTAGAACTTTAATGAACAAGATCAAGACATTTTTTTATGACGACCATCGAACTATCCCTAACGGAACTTAGACATCTAACGAAACCCATCATATGAGTAAAAGTGATATAACTAAGAGACTAGGTACTTGTACCATATAAAGAGGTAGATAATGACAGGAGAAACTAAAGAAAGTAGTCACAAAATATCAAAAGATACATATCCAGAAATAAAGGAAATCCATCTATATAAGGATTCATAAAATAAGAAAAGTAACGTTACCACTTACCTTAACAAAGGAATTAAAGAAAAAACTGAAAGAGTAATAATCACATATCCTTATGTTCCCTAAAGACACACAACTAAAATATAAGACGTTGAAATGATATAAGTAACTAATCGAGATCATTAAAAGACCACCTCAGAACTCCCAAAAGATACATCTCCCAGTACAGTAGACATTTGTCACTCTCAAAATGAAAAGGTTAAACCCAAGGAAAATAAAGAAAAAGACGAGACTAACGACACCGGTTTTGAAGGTCTTGATACAACTTATCATCGTCACTTTTACCCGTGGGAACAGAACAAGGACTGAAATCCCCTTTACGAAAGTTAAAAAGTGGTAACTCCTATTACAAACGACACCCAAACAGTATATATCGAAAATAATATAATTCCATACAAGGAAGATAAGGACGAAAAAAACTCTCAAAAATATTATTTACCTACAACTTAAAACAGTGTCCGGAACAGACGTAGATAACTCTATTAGTATACCGAAAATAAAAAGTTAAACAATTACACCACTTAATGTAACTAACTAAACGCCTATAACTTCTTAGGAACGTGGGGACTCTCTTTCGGGTGAACCAGTACCACATACTAGAAAAATTACACAACAACCTAAGACTAACGATCTTAAAACAATTCCTAAAAACGTAGATACAAGTAGTCACTATAACCGGACATCAAGAAAAAAACACCGTAGAAACAGTCCAAAACCATAATCCCACTACCACCGGAGTATCTTACTCAAACCTTCAAATGTAAGGAGACGTTAAAAGACCTTCTTAAACTCATCATATCCACAATCGAGAAGAGATTTAAAAACAATCTTAAGTCGACACTGCGGTAGGCCTGGACCCGAAAACAAACGACCTTGTAAAGACTAATGTCAAAGTTGAAGGTACGAACACTACTCAGACAATTCTAAAAGATAAAGAAGGACCAAGTCAAAACCTTTCAACATGAAAAGATGCTTAAACAGTTAAAGAAGGTGCAACAGGTAAAATAACCGTATATTAACGACTATCATCAGAAAATACTAGGAAACATAAAGACACAACAGACAACGCTAGAGAGGTAAAAGTAAAGATTAAAATAACTAAACTAAAAAGGGGGAAACAAAGAACTACTCAGACCGATTACCTACAGTTAAAATAAATAGTAAAGTTTCTTGGTCGAAAACCGAAACAACTAAAAACGATACCAGAGAAAACAAAGAACCTATGTTTTTGTTCTGGGGATATATACGACGGATGTTCTCTGGGTGGAGTTTTGTTCCCTGTGTATGTCTGACTTTCACTTCCCGACCTTTTTCTATAAGGTGTGTTTATCTCTGGTTTTCTTTCGTCCTCATCATTATGAGTATAAGTTATTTTATCTGAAATTTTGTTTCCGACACTTTTCTCTGTTTCTTCCGGTGATGTATTACTAATTTCCTAGTTAGGTTCTTCTTCTATATTGTTAATATTTATATATACGTGGGTTATATCCTCGTGGTGTTATACATTCTGTTTACGNTTATCTCTGGTTTTCTTTCGTCCTCATCATTATGAGTATAGGTTATTTTATCTGAAATTTTGTTTCCGACACTTTTCTCTGTTTCTTCCGGTGATGTATTACTAATTTCCTAGTTAGGTTCTTCTTCTATATTGTTAATATTTATATATACGTGGGTTGTATCCTCGTGGTGTTATACATTCTGTTTACGATTGTTAATACTTTCCCCTTTAATTGTTATTGTGTTATTATCACCCTCTGAAATCATGGGGTGAGTGTAGATACCTGTCTAGTTGATTTGTCTTTTAATTGTTTCTTTGCGTTTGAAATTTACTATGTTATCTGGTCAATCTAGATTAACTATAGATATCCTGCAAAGTGGGTTTTTGTTACTTAAAGTGGAAAAAGAGTTCACGAGTGCCTTGGAAGAGGTCCTATCTAGTGTAGGACCCGGTATTTAGATTCGAATTATTTAAATTTTTTTTTAACTTTGGTAAGGTTCGTAGAAAAGACTGGTATTACGTAATTCTAATCTAGAGTTAATGGCCTCTTTTTGACAATTTTTAAGGTCGTATGCCTCCGACTTGTTTTGCGACGACTTATTGGTTGTTTAATGTCTTCTTTAGTTTTTTCTTTAGTTTTATACGTATCTTTGCTTACTTTTACTTTCGTGTTTTTGGGTTTTGGACACCCTGTGATATTTTCGTCACGATTCTCCTTTTAAGTATCGTTATGTCCGTATGGAGTTCTTAGTTCTTTTTTCAGTTTATTTATTGAATTGAGATGTGGATTTCGTTGATCTTTTCCTTCTTTACCTCTTGGGGTCTCAATCATCTTCCTTTATTTAGAATTTTTAATCCCGTCTTTATTTACGTTTTCTTTGTTTTCGCTGGTATCGTTTTTAGTTGTTTCGGTTTTCGACTAAGAAACACGTAGAAAATAATTCAGTTGTGAGGAATTTACCCTGTCGTACCTATGTCACCCGACCCCAACCCATTAAAGGAAAGGGGTCTAGTCAATCTGAAACTATGATGGGTTCTTCCAATTAGAGACCATTCAATTGAAAACTCCCGTCCAGAACGATTCCTCTGGTCTCACAAGATCACATAAAGTTTTATCTCAGAAACTATAAGACGATCTTCATGTTCCCCTGAAAAGAGGTTACAAATAAAACTCTCAGATAAGGAGGATCGTGATCCCATCGCGACGACGACGACGACGACGACGACGACTCAGCGACGTCAGCACAGACTGAGACACGTTGGGGTATCTACCGTCGGGTGGTCCGAGGGGGAAGGGACCCTAAGAAGTCCGTTCTTGTGACCTCACCCAACGGTAAAGGAAGAGGTTACGTACTTTTACTTTTCACTTTCATTTAAACGAGTCAGCACAGGGTGAGAGTCGCTGGGGTACCTGACGTCGGGTGGTCCGAGGAGGCAGGTACCCTCAAAGGTCCGTTCTCATGACCTCACCCCACGGTGACGGAAGAGGTCCCATCGTGATCCCATTCCTTTCGGTCTTACCCTTATCTGTTTACGCCGACCGGTCGTACCCTCTAAACCTCAATTTTTGCTGTTCCCATGGGTCAATGACCCTCGGAGGGTGCTGAAACTCCCTGGATGGAAGTACTCGAGGTGGTCCAAGAGTGTCACTTGAAATGTCTTATAGACGACTCGAATGTCGCCCATCGACTCTTTTCCGTACCAAAACTTTGGTCTTGTGAGACAAGAGGGGTCTTTCCGGAGAGGGTCCTTTTTGATTGGTCTTATTTCAGATATGTGACATAAATTTTAGTGTAAAAGTAATACGAAAAGGGAAATACACTAGGACAATACTACTGGATATGACGGTCTACTAAAGTCAATTTCATATGTTACAAGAGATTTAACAAAAGTGCTATAAAAATTTTGGACAAGTCTGTTCTATATACACGGTTGAAGAGTCCTCTCGTTAACCATATGGTTGAGACAAGTAAATGAGACTCATTGTCTTTGTAGAAGACATTAACTTGAGTTCATGGAGAAAGTATATACTATCACTCCTAACTGAATCTATACATAACAAAGATCACTGTCTCATAAAAAGTGGACCTTCACACAACCCTTAGACTATCTTTAGTTGATCGAAGTAAAGATATGTATATAAACATTTTTCAACTAAGATTTATAAAGTCTAAAATTTCTCCGTTACTCAAAAATTTCAAAGTGAAATTATTTTCTTATTCATCAGATTAAAAGACTGAAGTTCTGAAAAAGTACATTCATTTTTTCTATTTATACTCCCAATTATAATTTATGTCCTTTTAACGAACAGTAAATTAATATTAATTCTAAAATTATAGAATTATAAAAATATTGACCGTCCTTACCTTGATTCAAATTTTTATTAAGAAAATGTATCCATATGGTAAATTAAAATGTAAAAGTATAAAAAATCTTGACAAGTAGTTTTCATTATTTTTTATGTAATTGAAGTCCAACGACAACACGAGGGGAACAAATGGCTTTACTGGAATGACGGGTTTCTTTAAATTAATGGGTAGGTAGACTTATTCAATTAGTCTCTTATCTTGACTCAATCAGTTTACTTGTCGCCGTATCATGATAGATTTTTGTTATACGAATCTACGTCTCAACGAAAACTTTTTCTTTCATTAATTTTGGTTTATGAAGATTCACTGACTTTCTTGTTCCTTCTTGTTTTATTAGACTCGTCTTCAAGTGAGTGGCACCTCTTCCCGAGACATAAAGTTTGTAAAAGTCAGAATGTGTCGTTACATTATAGTCCTCTCTTTGAAATGGGAGTAAAAACACAAAAGAAAGGCTGGAACGTTATACCAAACCACTTTATTCACGAGTCGTAACGGCTTTCACCTTATGTCTGTGTTTCTAAGATAAAAATAATGACATAAGTAAGTTGTTACCCACGTCAGAAGGGAACATCGTCACCCATTTCTTAGACGGATGTTTCGTCCTCTGAACCCAAGTCAGGGACCCAGCCCTTCTAGGGACCTCTTCCTTTACCGTTTGGTGAGATCATAAGAACGGACCTCTTAGGGTACCTGTCTCCTCGGACCACCCGACGTCAGGTCCCCCAGGGTTTGTCAGTCTGTGTTGAATCGCTGATTTGGTGGTAGTTGTTTGAAATGTATCTAAACACTCTTTTGGTCATAAATCAAGACGTATTAGGTATGATAATTTTGTAAAATTTACGTTTCCTTATAAATATTAATCGTGTATACAACATTCGAGGATCAAATCAAGACTTCAATTTTGTGAATTGTTTTTTTGGAACTCTTCACCGATATATCTATACATTTTACTCTCTGGAGTAGACAACAATTCTAATCAAGAAAATTAAATTACGAGTTACCGTAAAAGTAAAGTTAAATTATCCATTTTCTCTCATCAAACGAAGGTGATATAGGTACTTCTTTTAAATTTTTTTTTTCGACTTGACATACTTAATACTTACTGAGGTAAGAAAATCATGTTCTTCTTTAATAAAAAGGACCGACTGAGACTTGAAAGAGTACGAAAGTCGATAAAGAATATAATTTCACTAGAACTGACAATATAAGAGAGGACTTAAGGTTTCGGTTTTTACCTGATGTGTTAACGTTGAATTTAAGCTGACCGTATTCACTTTTTAATTTTCTACGAATGAGGAACCTTCTTTTCAATACTGGTTGTATCTATCGTATAAGTTTTCGTCTCTGCAATGAAACGACTGATTCCAGGTAGATCAGTTCTGATACCAAAAAGGTCATCAGTACATACCTACACTCCCAACCTGACACTTCTTCCGACTCGTGGCTTCTTAACTACGAAAACTTGACACCACGACCTCTTCTGAGAACTCTCAGGGAACCTGGAGTTCCTCTAGGTTGGTCAGGTAAGACTTCCTCTAGTCGGGACCCTAAAGAAACCTTCCTTACTACGATTTCGACTTTGAGGTCATGAAACCGGTGGAGTACTCTTCTCAACTGAGTAACCTTTTCTGAAACTACGACCCTCCCTCACTCCCGTCCTCTTCTTCCCCTGCTGGCTACTACTCTACCGACCTACCGTAGTAACTGAGCTACCTACGCTCAGACTCATTTGAGGCCCTCAACCACTACCTGTCCCTCCGGACCGCACGACGCTAAGTACCCCAACGTTTCTCAGCCTGTGCTGACTCGCTGATTTGACTTGACTTGACTTCTCGAAGTGATACTAATATCGGGTAAAGTGATAAGAAAAAAAAAAAAAAAATTTCTTAGTTTGTTTTGTATTTATAGATCATTTGATGTCATTTTTAGACCTTCAAAGAGCCAATTTCAGAGACGTTGTTAAAACATCGATCCTGGCATACGTTTTTGACCTCTTTGGAAGTGGGTTTTCCACCAAACTTACAACTCCGTCTACTATGTGTGTGTGTGTGGTTCTTTCATACTTTTCTAAATGTTGAATGTATTACCCCCAGAGACCTTATTCGTCTCGTCAGTGGTTGTCCGGTCTCTTCCGACCTCCCTCGGTCCTTTCACCCGACCCAACTCCGGAAATAACACCCCCGTCCCGACCCTCCGTCCTCTAGTCGACTGAACTTAGAAGATAATCACGATTTCTCCCTTGTGGACCCGAAGGAAAAGTATCCCAGGTCCACTCTCCGTAACCTTTTCAGACCAGTCCTCGACCAAAAAAAAACAAAAAAGTCAACTTTGCCACCTGTTCGGGGGCACAGGAACAGAAAACTCCATTTTATGACTGAGGTCTCAATTACTGACCCTTTACAGTTCTACATCTTTGTTTCTTATCGACAACCCGACCCTTGACCCTTGTTAAATCTGATATTAAGACGGTGTACCGTCTTAGTGGTTTGAGGGTCAAGGGACTTTCTATGTTTATTTCCGGACTGAGGACTTGACAACAACAACAACAAAAAAAAAGGTCCTTCTTCTGGGGACGACTGTCGTTCTTGTATTTTACATCTGACCAACTTTGGTCCTCCAACTACTACGAACTTTTAAATTGGAACTACGGTTGGTTAGGTGCTTAACAGGTCCTCGACTAGTGTGGGGCGAGCAACTTCTGATATTTTTAGGAGTGATGGGTAAAGTCCCACCCAGTGTGTCAGAGCTCCCGTAATTGGAGGACACCGGGGGAAACGGACCGTTTCGTTATTGTCGATGAGAAAAGATGAAGTGGGTTTTAAGACAGAGGTATAAAGATAATCTGTGGTCACTTGTCTCCGGCTTAAAGTCGTTGTCTCAGTTTGTAGTTTCATAATGTTTATAGTAAGTATTTTGGTAGTTTTACCAGAAGGTTACACTGGGGGTTTTAAAAAGACGAAAAGAAGTGAGACGTGAGGACGATGTGGAGAAAATCCAAATTCTACAATGTAGAAACAGACTTGGAGAGACTAACCTACAGTCGAATAGTATAATGATATTAGAACATAAGTTTAAGATAAGAAGTATACATACTAAAGATCTTGTGTCGTTTTTAACGTGAATGGAAGGGTGTCGTAAGAGACGATGAAGTTATTATGATTTCATATAAAAATGATACTGTGTACGTTATATGACTAGACAAATAAAACATAGATTGGTAGTTAGGTAGAGGAAGTTATTCGGGAAATTTAACCTCAGTACAGATGATTAATAACATAGTACAATTAGTGGACGTCTCTTCCGTTACCGTGGGGTGAAGTCATGAGAACGGACCTTTTAGGGTCCGTGCCTCCTCGGACCATCGGACGTCAGGTACCCCAGTGATTCTCAGCCTGTGCTGACTCGTTGAAGTGAAAGTGAAAAGTGAAAGTACGTAACCTCTTCCTTTACCGTTGGGTGAGGTCACAAGAACGGACCTCTTAGAGTCCCTGCCACCTCGGACCATCCGACATCAGGTACCCCAGCGTGTCTCAGTCTGTGCTGACTTCACTGAATCATCATCATCATCATCATTAGTGGACACAGACCGTGTACCGTACCGTTACTGTTGACGACTTTTAAAGTTGAAAATCCGGGTTCTAACACTTCTAGGGTTGGTAGTGACCTTCGAGGGATAGGTGTCTTAATCAAAAACCTCAATGTCAGTTTCTATGCACTAAATCTTAATCTAGTTTAAGAATCTAAATAAAGTTGATTATTTTAATCAATTGTTAATCTATTTTAGAGTTCATAAAGTTTTGTATAGAAAACATTAGAAATACATTAAAGTTCGTATGGAGAGATGTATAACTATTCGTCCATTATTTCAATATGGTCGAGTCAAGGAGGTCTCACACAGACCATCGGAAAATCGTGACGTGTGAGAATCCTTTCTTAAAGTTCTCGTTTTTTCGGGTAAAACATAAACGTATTTTTATTTTATTTTGACGGAAACGTATCTTTGAGTAATTACCGGTTCTATGACATAATATTTTAAAATCGTTTATTGTCGTATACTTACTTTTTACAATTGAAAAGTTGTGTTATCATACTTTACCAGTAAACCCCGTCCCCTTTGATATATATAAGAAAAAAGGTCGTGTATTATGTAAACTTAGAAAAGAAGTCGACGTATACGTCATGACCTAAAAAAATTTATTGATTTGTTTTAGAACTTATATTCAAGTAATAATAAAAGACAATACAATTTCCCCTCTCTGACTTTATAATGTCTCATAAACCTTAAAAAAAAAGTCAGAAGCGTGTGAACCCACCATTGTAAAAATCGCATAAGAGTTATATAAATTGTTTTATTAAGTGTAGTGACTATAAACCCTCTATAAAGTATGGATCTGTTTTTTTACGTATAAATCGTTCTATATTAAAACGAGGAGTTAAACTATGAAGTCAAGTCAAGTCAGTGAGTCAGTGCAGGCTGAGAAACGTTGGGGTACTTGACGTCGTATGGTCCGAAGGGACAGGTAGTGGTCGAAGGTTTCAAACGAGTTTGAATACAGGTAACTCAGTTAAACTAGGAACTATAAGAGGTTTTAACTGTTTCGGTATGTCTTATTTCTAATCCTGAGTTTATAGAGACGGACGAAAACACTCATTAGTCACATATCTTATTTTGTCCATTCTAGTGAGTCACTAAACTTATATTTGTTTATTGACATCGACAATATACAAATTACAATAATAATTATTAAACAATAGTTATTATTTGATGTTTAGTAATATGTTGTTTTATGTAATTTTATGATTTGTAGAAAATTTTAATAAACAAACGTACGTCAAAATGTACTACTCTCTATTTTACATTAAATTTGTGTCGTGTTACCAGGAGTACACATGGAAGTACTTACACATGGCAGTATTTACGAAGTATTTACACCTTTGATTTAAATTTAGAAGTACGAATGTACACATCTTTCCACGAAACACACGTATAGAGACGGATGGATTCTATTAAAAGTCTCAAGTTTTTCTTTCTTTTTTTTTTGTGTCTTTATTTGTCGTATTAACTGAATGGGTTTTAAGACTTAAACGGTATACGTGTTTAAAATTAAGTATTTTTGATACATGTATTAATAATAGTTCCACATGACTAGAACTAAAGTATTAATTCAACTAATCTGGTCATTGTACTAATTATCATCAAAGAAGTTTCCGTGAAGAATTTTTACTACAGGTAAAACATTAACACCTACGTACGTCTTTTGCCAAAATTTTAGTCCTATGTGATATACGAAACTATGACGGAAATAAAAAAGTGTTAAGTGCCTCTCTATATACTAGAATCTAACTCGACTCCGTCTCTTTAATTCAGTGTAACCTTGATAACTCCATTGTTTGTGGATGGGATTGTACTAACCACTAGTTTCAACAAAGGAGACAAGGAAGTTTCTAGTAGTTATAACTGTTACTTGGATAGGTTTTTAACAGTCTATGAAGGGACTTTCCCTCCTCTACTGTAGATACTTTTACAAGAAAAGGTTGGTTTTTAGTTTAACGACCGTTTTTGTTTTTGTTTTTGTTTTCGTTTTTTTTGGAGTGACTTAAAATTTCGGGTTTCACACTCTATCATCGTTTGTTCTATGAAAAGCTCTACCCTCTCTTCCTCAAAGACACAAAACCCCTTTATGATAAATAAGTAATGAAGTACTAAGCTATTACTAAGTAGATTCTTTTCGAAAAAGGTCAGTTAAGTTCATTTCATCATAGTGGTGTGTATCTTCTAAAACAGTGTTACTCGTCGTCTCTTTCTCTTATTTGTAGACGATGTCCTTCTACAGACATTCACCTTTTTCCCTTTGGAAAGTTGTCATTCGAGACCATTCAGAAACAGTAACCACAACACCTGAGGTTATTACCAATAAATTCTATAGAAACAGGGTTCCTAAGTTTAAATGTACATAAGTCTACTACGGTATTTATGACTTTAGGTATAAATACATCTATTAAAAAGTAACAGTCTTCGAGGGGGAAAAGGTCTCGGTACAATTAACTATTACTTTAGATTAACTAAAGTTTTGGTTTCAAAACTGAACTTTTTTTTCTACTTTAGTTCGACAGGTGTTTATGAGTCTTTGACTCCAGAGAGTAATTCCTTTGTTATCAGAGATATTCCACTGTTTTTAGTGGTGTCGGTTGTACATTTCGGTAGAGTCTCTTAAAGTACACACTCAATGGCTCCACATATTTAAATTTGGCTTTTTAGTATATTTTTACAATAGTAAACCGTCCCAACCCCGGTGACTTATATCGTCATGTACATACTCCAGAAAACTTCTTCCAGTGGTAATAGAAGTAATGGAGGTGGTATCAAACCACGGTGAGTTGTACGGTCGTTTAAACCTTTTGAGTCATCACCGGTGTCCTGACCTTTTCCAGTCAAAAGTAAGGTTAGGGTTTCTTTCCGTTACCGTTTCTTACGAGTTTGATAAAGTGTTAACGTGAGTTGAGTGTACGATCATAGGGTGAGGTCATGAGAACGGACCTTTTAGGCTACCTGTCTCCTCGGACCGTCCGACGTCAGGTACTCCAACGATTCTCAGCCTGTGCTGACTCACTGAAGTGAAAGTGAAAAGTGAAAGTACGCAACCTCTTTCTTTACCGTCGGGTGAGGTCATAAGAACGGATCTCTTAGGGTCCCTGTCCCCTCGGACCACCCGACGGCAGATACCCCAGCGTGTCTCAGCCTGTACTGACTTCGCTGAATGGTCGTCGTGTACGATCATTTCATTACTAGTTTTAAGAGGTTCGGTCCGAAGTCGTCATACACTTGGTAATTGAAGGTCTACAAGGTCGACCAAAATCTTTTCCGTCTCCTTGGTCTCTAGTTTAACGGTTGTAGGCGATCTAGTAGTTTTTTCGTTCTCAAGGTCTTTTTTTGTAGATAAAGACAAAATAACTGATACGATTTCGGAAACTGACACACCTAGTGTTATTTGACACCTTTTAAGACTTTCTCTATCCTTATGGTCTGGTGGACTGGACGGAGGACTCTTTGGATATACGTCCAGTCCTTCGTTGTCAATCTTGACCTGTACCTTGTTGTCTGACCAAGGTTTATCCTTTTCCTCATGCAGTTCCGACATATAACAGTGGGACGAATGAATTGAAAATACGTCCCATGTAGTACTCTTTTACGATCCGACCTTCTTCGTGTTCGACCTGAGTTCTAACGACCCTCTTTATAGTTATTGGAGTCTATACGTCTACTGTGGTGAGCATACCGTCTTTCACTTCTTCTTGATTTTTCGGAGAACTATTTTCACTTTCTCCTGTCACTTTTTCAACCGAATCTTGAGTTGTAAGTCTTTTGATTCTAGTACCGTAGGTCAGGGTTGTGAAGTACTGTTTATCTACCTCTTTGTCACCGTCTGCAATAAAACCCCCCGAGGTTTTAGTGACGTCTACCACTGACGTCTGTACTTTAATTATCTGTGAATGAGAAACCTTCTTTTCAATACTGATTGGATCTGTCGTATAATTATTCATCTCTACAATGAAACGGTTGTTTATAGGTAGATCAGTTCCGATACGAAAAAGGTCATCAGCACATACCTACACTCTTTACCTGATATTTCTTTCGACTCGTGGTTTCTTAACTACGAAAACTTGACACCACAACCTCTTCTGAGAACTCTCAGGGAACCTGACGTTCCTCTAGGTTGGTCACGTAGGATTTCCTCTAGTCAGGATTTATATGTAACCTTCCTGACTCCAACTTCGACTTTGAGGTAATGAAACCGGTGAACTACGTTTTTCGGTTGAGTATACTTTTCTGGGTTTACGACCCTTTCTAACTTCTGTCCTTCTCTTCCCCTACTGTCTCTTACTCTATCAACCTACTGTAGTGGCAGAGCTACCTGTACCCAAACCCACCTGAGGTCATGAACCACTACCTGTCCTTCCGGAACTCACGACACAAAGTGCCCCAACGTCTCAGACTGGGTTCAATCACTGTCTTGACTTGACTGACTAATAATGGTAAGGTTCTCACCGGTCCTGAGTCCATTTCACATAATCCTTGTCAACGATAAATCAGTGATTCAGTACAGGCCGAGAAACGTTGGGGTACCTAACATCTGGAGATCCGAGGACAGGGTCCCTGTCCCCTCGAACCACCCGAAGGTAGATACCCCAGCGTGTCTCAGCCTGTACTGACTTCACTGAATCGTCGTCGTCGTCGTCGTCGTCGTCGTCCGAGGACAGGTACCCTAAAGGGTCCGGTCTCATGACCTCACCCAACAGTAAAAGAAGAGGTCCCCTAGAAGGACTGACTCCGTAGTTTGCGTGTAGAGGACGTACCGTCCGTTCAAGAAATGGTGACTCGGTGGTCCCTTCAATAAGATTGTCATCTTACACGAATATCTCTAAGTCAGAAATTATGAATCAGGAATTGGAAGTCTTCACCGTCTGATAGTCTTACCATATTACGAAAACCACTCATCCTTTTACGAAAGGAAGAAGCAGACCTGTATCTGTAACTTCCTCCATCTTCCTCTTGTACAAACCATTCAGACAGCTTTGTGTTTTTGACTTGTCTCACCTCTGGACGGGGAACAACTCACAGAGTTAGAGGTGATGAATTTTCTGAATCTTAACTGGATGTTCCTCAAAGGAAGTAGAGTTGTTCGTCTCACGGTTTAAGACATTGATTATGTCTCTACATAGACATGTTATATAGAGGTAAAATAATAGATCCATCCGTAGTACATTACGAATCGATTCGATAAATATGGATTAATACATGTGGTCTTGTCAGGTCTTTCAAATCTTTATAAAGTGATTCACGGGAGTGAATTTTTTTATTAAAAAAAAGGGTTTTTCAATTACGTGTTATATAAAAAAATAAGTCATGTAAATGTAAACTTAAGTAATCTCGTTGTTTGAACACCAGTCGAACGTTTATCACAAGATCTTAGATTAAATAACAAAATCTTTACACTTATGTATGGAAATACAAGAAAACGTACTTCTATAAGAAACACTAACACTCTTTAATTTGTAAAGGACCCTGTTTTATTTGAGACCTATGTCTTGTGTTCCAACCATCCATAGTAATTAATTTATATATAACCATCTTAGTAACAGATATTATAAGAGACTTTAGGGAAAGTTCAAAATCACTGAAAATTTTTGATTCCCTTCAAATATTGTTCATTCATTAAACTAGGAATAATTTCCTTTTTTATAATCTTAGAACGTACATAAATTATCACTTAGAGATACAGTAGTTCACAAATACCTGGTAGATGACACAATCGGTACCTTCATCTAGAGGATAGAAGTTAATGTACTTCGTTTTACTGGACTGTCGGGGTCGTCGATTCGAGACGCTCCATGTTGGAACAAACGAACCCCCGGCATAAGGGGTGTCCGACGGGGGTCGGTCATTGATGTGTTCCGTCTCTGTCATTCCACCCTGTAAGAACCCTCTGAACACCCAGAAGACTATTACTAAAACCAAATTCCCGTTGACTCCTAAGGAGTATCGAAACAACTGGAAAAGAATCATACCGTGGTTTCGAAGAAGGTTGTTTGCCAAAGGAAAAAGGGAGAGAGGAAATGGGACCCAGTCTGGACGTATCACCAACCTACCCAGAGAAGTAAGAAGAGTAGAGGGAACGGGTTAAAAGTGAATGACCAAAAAGGGGATAAAGTACTTGTTAAATTAGGGTAAAACTAAAGACGGATAGATTCCGGGTTTACCTGTATGATAAACGATCCGTGAAAGATTTTACGTGACATTTCATATTGCTGAAATAAATAAAAAAATAAAATTTTTTTAAAAATAAAAATGAAATAAAATGAAATGTTATGACAAAACCAAAACGGTATGTAACTGTACTTAGGTGGTGCCCACATGTACGCAAGGGTTTGTACTTGGGGGGAGGGTGTAGGGAGGGGTATTGTAGAGAGACCCAGTAGTGGCACGTGGTCGGGGTTCGTACGACATAGGACGCAGCCTGTATCTGACCGATAAGCTAAGAATGTACTATCATATGTACAATGTTACGGTAAGAGGGTTTAGTAGGGTGGGAGAGGGAGAGGGAGACTCAGGTTTTCAGGCAATATGTGTAGACACAGAAAAAACGACAGAACGTATGTCCCAGCAGTAACGGTCGAAAGATTTAATGTATATATACACAATCATATGACATAGCTGAAATTTAGTCCTAGTAGCTGGGTAGAGACGGAGGAGTACGGAAATAAGACATGGAAGTAAACATTTGCCCACCCTTCACTACTTTTGTAAAGGTCCTTCGGAAACCGGGGGTTTGAGACGACTCAAAGTGAATATCTTAACAGTCACTTCTAATGCCACCATTTAATTTCTACGAGTGTGTAAAGAAACGGTAAAGGGATCAGTTCCTCATTACATTAATTTCGACCGGACTATAGACGAATTTGATATCCTCCACCTCCTTCACTGTGACGTACAAGACCGATGTGGAATTCTTCCCACCCGTCGACGGTACAAGGTACATTCGTAAATCGACAGGATGACCTCTTTTGTGAGTCTCTGGAGGACACCCCTCCTCTGCGAGACTTCTACTGTCTCTCTTCCTCGTCGAGTCGTCTGGGGAACTGGGTCAGCGTCCGGGTAGACTGACGTCGATGTACTCTGAGTCACTCTGGGCCTTCTCTTCATGAGTCACCTGGAGTCAATTAGTTGTCTTTGGTATTCTCTATAACTTTACCAGAACGGATTCAGTGATTCCAAAACTTAACAAACAATATTCTCGTTATCTATTGACTTTGTTTATTTTACAGAGTTATAGAGTTACTTGTACTAATATAATAAATGAAAATTTACTATATAAAGTTAACTGAATGACTTATAAATTACATATATAAATTACGTGAATTGTGTACAAATGTGCCTGTATCTGTGTATATATGTACACACATATGTATACATGTACTATATGTTCCTAAATAGATACTTATACATATATACATACACACACACGTACATACACACGTACGTCGGTAAATTAAGATATTTCGTAAAAGTCAGTGTTTCGTTTCCGTTGCTACCTTCTCTTTTTGTTGACAGTACCCTATTCTCTTCTTTCTCTAGTGACATTGGTCTCGTCAATCATACTACAAGGTCTTTCTCTCTTCTGAATCTCTCTTAGACCTTCCTCCTATGTTAAATCTATGGTTTTGTCTTTTACGCCCCTTACCTATCTTACATACACTCCCTGTGACGATACAGTGTCGAGATATATATGGACTGATACACATTAAATTCCTTTATATTTATTGGGTTCCATTCACTTATAGTTTAACTTTAACTTCAAGAAGTATACTTATCATGAATTGTCATAACGTGTAAATTATAATATATTGAACAATGTCATTTTAGTATCCAATATTAACGTCCCATATAGTGTGTAGACAGATACGAATATAATGGTGACATCGAAAAAAGTACAGATACACTTCACAGAAAAGTGACTTATATTTTACATAACGTTGTGAAGTGTAAAATCTACGGTAGTAAAGTCAAGTATAGAATTACAGTCTTCACTTTCCGTTCAGTGACCATCTAATAGACACTAATACTTCTTTACGTAAAAGAGAGTTGTATGCACTTACTATGATCCTTTGGTGACTCCCATAAGAAGGAAAATCTTCTACGTTTCTGTGCCTTAGTACATATTCGAAAAATTAATCGTAGGGTGTAGATAAAGACAGTCGTTTCTATTGTGTTACCATTTGACCTCCAATTCTTTTTATTAATACTTATATTACAACTATCTTTATTAAGGGTAGTAAAGATTTTAAGTGTAAGTCACTGATGTCTAACCATCTGACCTTATGGTTCCACCCTTATAAATGTGACATCTCGAACCACTTACAAAGTCTGACCCAAAAATAAAAACAAAAAAACAAACGAACAAATAAACGAACAAACAAAAGAATTCTCATCCATCAATTTGTGAAAGATCATTTTGACTTTCCTTCCAAACCATGTTACTTAAATTTATTTGTGTAATTTCTAAGTGGATTTTAGTCTGAAATATATTAATGAAATAAGTTGACGTGGGACGACACCGGGTCAAATCAGAAACTACATCTGACGGACTTTTGACACACGGATAACTCTGGACCAGGACGTTATCGATGAAGAGTAAAGACGACAGGGAAATCGAGACTTTTGAAGTGACATCTAAATAGTCAACGACAGTGAAGAAGGTTTCTGCTACCATGACATCGTCCATCCAGAACCGGTTGGTACTCGGGAAGTGTCTACGTTGGAATAATCCTCTCGTCCATACACACTTTTTGATGTGAGGAGGTGCGTTAAGGGGACACTTTGGAGACTGGAAGTTTTGAACAATTCTGGGTATTGAGTTTCAGAAAAGTATAAAGGAAACATAAAAGGGGTGTTAATAGTATAACATGAACGAATGAACTTAAGGAATGGGACAGAATATCCCGTAAAACGAGGCGGGAGTTGAGTATAGAGTTTTACTAATACTAATACACTACATGGGAGACATTCAAGGACCGTTCCTCCAGGAAAAAGTCAAGAAGATCACTCAGGTAGAGAAGACGGAGTCCTACGATAGTGTCGGTCGAGGAAACAGATCGTACAAGATGTGGTGAAAAAAACCGAAATAGAAGAGTTAGGAGACTGAAATTCAAATTTTACAAAGACAGAGTCTTTTAGAAGGGACTAATGGGTCTAGGTAGTGAAAAGGGACAATGACATGTATGGGCGGTTAGTTCACAATGAAAAGGAGACATCGTACATAAAGTCGGTATCAACTAATGGACACACTAATAGACACATGACACCTTTCGAAAAGATTCTTCAGTGGAGGTGGAGAGATCCGAGAATTTATTATTTACTGTTTTTGTTATACAGTCCCGTACTGTATTGACTCAAAACATACTGCCGTCGGTCACTTGAAGACTATACATTCACTTGTCTCAGTAGTGATTTTAGGTGTTTATCCTCAAGTCGGTGATCCCATAAAAATTCAGTTTGACTAAAGTTGCTTACCTACGAAAAGGTAGTTAGTGTAAGTAAATTTTGAAGTCACCATTATAGTTGTGACACCTACCATGACTGATGGTCTTGGTGGTATACAGTCCGAATAAGTCTATATATTACGTGGGAAGTACGTTAGAGTGAACTCATAGATTTAGAGGGTAAGACCTCAAAGATCTTTATATATATATGTATATGTATGTATGTATGTATATATAAATGACTGAATAATGTATTACGTATTTGAAAAAGAAGAGGTAGGAGTTCTGAACTTGTTGTTCTTTTTAATCGAAAAAAATTTCGACAAATTTTTTGGATCAATAATTAATAAAAGACCTTCGTGTCGGTTTAGTGTATGTGTCTTTATTTTGGGTTAAGTATATCGTGTTTCATATAAGACGTTTCAAAACGTTTCATAACTAACGATCGAAACGTTTTAGTCGTTCCCCTACGTGTATAAAGAGTCACATTAGATAAAACCAAGGAGGTTACGGACTTTGATATGGAACACTTTTTTTTTTTTTAGTGTTCATTTCGTTTTAGTAGGAGTTCAACTAACTTATTTGTTACACTTTCGTTTTTCTTATGGTAGACCTTATACAAATAATCCTTGATTTATTGTAGTCCACGAAAGGTTATTAATTTTAGATAATTAATCAAGAACTGTTTATAGATAGAAAGTGTTTTAATTGATATTTAAATTTTTCAAATAAAAATGTATTTTAACGACTTTTATTAATTGTAATCTTAGGTCATCTCTTATACCAAAAGAACCTCTTTTTTTATACACTTTACACACTTTAACGTAGTTCAATTAATTGAGACGACGCCATCCGTTCATCCTTCGTTCAAACAGACGTCATGTTGTTTCTTTTGAGGGTGAAGATCTTAGAAAATTCTGTCTCCCATCCTTTTTACGTGAGACTCTGTAACAGATCTGATCCATGTAATTTATCTTATACTAAAGGGTAAAGTTATTTGGGACGTACGTACGAGTCAACGAGTCAGATCAAAGAGTCTGACAATCAATGGTATAAATGACATCGGCCGGTCCGAGAAGACAGGTACCTTAAGAGGACCGTTTCTTATGACCTCACCCAACGGTAAAGAAAGAGGCCCCCTAGTAGACCTGGGTCCCTAGTTTAGGTGCAAAGGACGTAACCGTCCACCTAAGGAATCGTGACGTGGTGGGCCCTTCGGGGGTCACGTTGGATGAAACATAAATAATCGCAAATTCAAATATAAAGCCTCTTCCGTTACCGTGGTGTGAGGTCATGAGAACGGACCTTTTAGGGTACCTACCTCCTCGGACCACCAGATTGTCAGGTACGCCAGCGATTCTCAACCTGTGCTGACTCGTTGAAGTGGAAGTGAAAAGTGAAAGTACGTAACCTCTTCCTTTACCGTTGGGTGAGGTCACAAGAACGGAACTCTTAGGGTCCCTGCGCTCTCGAACCACGAGACGGCAGATACCCCAGTGTGTCTTAGCCTGTGTTGACTTCGCTGAATCGTTGTTGTCGTCGTCGTACAAATATAAATATAAATAGACACAAATAAAACATAACTAAACATAAATCTTTGATCCTTCTTTACTCCTTAACGGAACACCAGGTCACCAATTCTTAGGTGGACGGTCACGCACAGTGTACCTAAGTTAGGTACAGGTCTTCTAAGGTGTACGTCGTCTCGGGGATTCGGGGACACGGTGTCCGACAAGTACCGTTGTTCTCTTTCAGGTGACGTCGTTACTTCTGAATCACGTCGATATTTATTTATTTAAGTAAAGAGTTTATGATCCTTCTTTACTTTTGAAAAGTATAACAGATGAGTTGGTGAGTTCCTTTTTAATTAATGGTTAACTAACGTTAGAATGTGTCAAAATTCCTTTTCTAGGAGAATATTTTCTTGTCCGAAATTTTTAGTTTCGTCGTTTAAAGAAAAAAAAGGTTTTTTGGATGAATTTTCAAAAATAACGTAGATTATCTTTTTTTAATCTACGGTAGACTTAGGACTTACTAAAACTGATTGAAATTCTCTTTTATCTCAACTAAAAAAAGAGAAAATTTTCAAAGACGTAAATTCTAATTCAGTAATAATCACAGCCTCTTCTGTGACCGCTGGGTGAGGTCATGAGAACGAACCTTTGAGGGTACCTGACTCCTCGGACCATCCGACGTCAGCCTAGTGACTCAGCCTGTACTGAAGTGAAAGTGAAAAGTGAAAGTACGGAACCTCTTCCTTTACCGTTGGGTGAGGTCACAAGAACGGACCTCTTAGGGTCCCTGCCCCCTCGGACCACCCGACGGCAGATATCCCAGTGTGTCTCAACCTGTGCTGACTGCACTAAATCGTTGTCGTCGTCGTCGTCGTAATAATCACATACTGCGTATATTTGTTAATGTGAATTAGCCTTATTTCTGCTTTCTCGAACTTATTTCAAAATTCTTTGTCCTATACGTAACGGTATAGTTGAGGGTAGTCGAATCCTATTTCCGAAGTGACACCACTGGACGTGGTCGGGACCGTCCGTGTAAGGATAATAACCTTTGGAGTAGTATAATCGGTAGTTTTCCGACAGTTGGACGATTTCAAGGCCTTTCACAGTGTAAAGATTTCCTAGGTGACCTATGTTGATATCTTTCTGTCTTCACCTTTTATTATCGTGAAGGGTTTCGTCATCGGTTCAACACTACGCGGAAACTCCTTTTTTTTTTTTTTTGTTGTTGTTTGAGAAGAGTACAGTTGGTAGACCGATCGTTTTATAGTTGTCCAATTATTTGTCCGTGTACATTTATTGTCGTCCTTCGTGTTTGAAAGGCCTAATATGAATTTTGAGATATCAGTGGTTTTTGAGAACAAAACAACGAACAGTTAAATAAATTTTGGCCTCTGCTTTTCGACCAATTTATTTTACTCATGCAAAGTCTCGATGAAAAGTTTCGCGTTCTTTGAACAAGACTGACACGCGCGGCGGAGACCTCAGGCGCTAGGTTCACAGGCCCCCGCCCACAGGCCCGCTCCTGGCGAGCCGGGGACCACTAAGGGAGCCCGACGCCCGCAGGCGCCCTAGAAGGCAGGTCCCAGGAGCCGGAGGCGCCGAGGAGCGCTAGCGGATCGGCAGGCCCGCCGCGAACCCCCGGTGCGCCCCGGCCCTAGGCCCGCCCCCGCTGCGCGCCCGCCGGGCAGGNCGTGTTTGAAAGGCCTAATATGAATTTTGAGATATCAGTGGTTTTAGAGAACAAAACAACGAATTCAGTTAAATGAATTTTGGCCTCTGCTTTTCGACCAATTTATTTTACTCATGCAAAGTCTCGATGAAAAGTTTCGCGTTCTTTGAACAAGACACGCGCGGCGGAGACCTCAGGCGCTAGGTACACAGGCCCCCGCCCACAGGCCCGCTCCTGGCGAGCCGGGGACCACTAAGGGAGCCCGACGCCCGCAGGCGCCCTAGAAGGCAGGTCCCAGGAGCCGGAGGCGCCGAGGAGCGCTAGCGGATCGCCAGGCCCGCCGCGAACCCCCGGTGCGCCCCGGCCCTAGACCCGCCCCCGCTGCGCGCCCGCCGGGCAGGGCAGCGCGCGGGAACACGGGCGCCGGTGACGACGGACCGCGGAGCCCCTAGGCCCGGGCGCCCGTGGCCGGGCGGGACCCTTCCCCTCCTCCGCCCTCGGCGCCCCGATCCCCGCGGAGGTAGACGACTCTCAGGCACTTCGTCACAGTTCTCCCGTCGTCAAGTTTCACGGGGTTTCAATCCCGCGTTTAGGTCCGAGAATGTGGGGGGTGAGGGTCGTGCCACTCACCCTTCTCTGGGTAATGAGTGATACATTTGAATTTTACTGACGGCGAACTGGACTGACTTAATCCTCTCTAACGGAAAGAGGAACTGAAAACCACCAAAGAGTCGTACTCAGGAGTCCCAGTGTTCAAGGGTTGAGAGATTCGGTGTCTGGCTGACTGTCGAGGGATGTCTTCTCCGACTCGACAACGAAGATTCAAGAGTCTTAGGTCGTTACACGGACTCGTATCTTCCATGTGCCGTCCTCTCAGAACCTACTCTTCTTCCTTGACTATGTTCCTCCTTTCGACTCACAAAAGGAGATAATCTGTTCAAAGATTTACTGGTAAAGAGGGTCCGAGATCGTTTGTTCCCGTGTGGTCTTTGACTTTATTACAACAAAATAAGAGGTTGTAGCCACAGACTAATTCCCCGAATCGATAGGGGGGTAGGGAGTGGAGTAAAACCTAGATTGTCGTGTTTTGTGTCTTCCCGACTAGTAGGAAGGGAGGAAGTGACGTCTACTAAGTTTCACGAACGGGACTGTCGTCCCTGTACCGTCATCTGAACAGTGACTACAGTAATGTCGGTGGATTACTATCCATAACAGAGTTTAGGAGATCTCCGTCTGTTCGTCGGTACGAATAATTGTTTAATGTAAGTACACCCTACCTGTCCTCAAAATTAAGTGTGAGATGTGACTACAATTGAGAAAGTAGAAAAATTTTGATAGAACAGTGTACAATATCATCTTAGACTTTTTCAGGTTTCGTTGTCCTGTAGGGCGTCTTACCGTATCACAAGGCATATTATTGGTCTGACTCAGACGTTCTTCACTGATCACAGAACCTCCGGAACTATTTTGTTCGCCTGAGGCTTTCCCCATGTTTCTATCTATATATTGAAAGTCCCCGGGATACCAGTCCCTGTACGATTCTATCGGGAAGGTTTCGTTTCCTACTTCGTTAGGTAGAAAGGGGAGGGTCTCGACTATGCCTTCAACACCATACGAACCATACGGACCATGCGAAAAGACTTAAGAATTTCGTTGTAAAAGGTACGAACCCTTATGACGAAATTGGGTATACCGTCATTCGTTACTTCCGGTGATCGACACACCTCTTTTCTCGTTCTTTTGTCAGACTTCATCCAGACCCGACGCCACGTTCGTCCGAACGACAAATTAGTCCCTTTTAGAACACTTTAATCTCGATAGGTACCACTCTTCTCTACGGTCCTCAATACATTCAGGGTCCGACACCCAGAATTACAGTTTTAAATAAGACTTTTTGTTTTTAATAAGTCCAGGAAAAGGAGTACACTTTGAGTTAGTAATTCAGAATAAAAAATGTATTTTAGATACTAAAAGTAATTATAAAATTCTCCGACTATTTTTAATACCGTTGTGTTTAAAGATGAAAGAATCGAATTAGATAAATTTCCAACTTTAAACAATTCAGTATGACACTCTCCATCGAATAATTTTAAGTATCTTTTAGATTTACGATGGAAAAGATGTCCTCAAGTAACTGGGGAGTCGAGGACGTCCCTGACAGGGGACCAAATTTTGTCTGGAGACACTAGGGGTAAGAAAACAGAGATCAGTATCGTATAGGACAGATTTGATTACTAAGAGTTTGAAACGTGGTGAATCTTAGTGGATTCCTCTAAAATTTGTCGGACGACATTTCCGGTGCGAGATATGGTTCAATTAGTCTTAGAGAGACCACCTTAAGTCTGCAGTCATAAAAAAAAAAAAAATTGAGACAACCTCTAAGGTTAATCTTCGGTTCGAACTATTGGTCACCATATGAGAAAATTTTACCGTAATGTGTGAACGACAAAGGAATGTACGAACGCACGTGCGATTCAGTGAAGTCAGTACAGACTGAGACACACTGGAGTACCTGAATATCGGGGGGTCAAAGGAGATAGGTACCCTAAGAGGTCCGTTTTTATGACCTCACCAAACGGTACGGGAAGAGGTCCCCTAGAAGGGTTGGGTCCCTATCTTTGGTGTAGAGAATACAGAGGACGTAACCGTCTACCCAAGAAATGGTGATTGCGGTGGACCGGTGGGGTTGTTTGTATTAAAAGGACTCGTTTACCTGAAGGGACACGATAGTGAGTAAATGGGTTGAAATATATCTCTCTAAATAATACACAAAACAATCAACTACTTTTGTCCGAAAAGTCATAAAATTTGAAGTAATTATAAAGACCCGTAAACCTAGACGGTGTATCTCACAGTGCGCTCACATACAAGGAGTCAAGAAACAGAGTAGTGTTGTTTCTAAACCTCTCTGCCTGTAACTTCGGGGGAACCGCACAGTGTCGAGAGTCCAGAACCTATCTGGCATAATATCGAGAGTCCAGAGCT
Organism: Capra ibex; assembly: GCA_006410555.1. NCBI lineage: Eukaryota > Metazoa > Chordata > Mammalia > Artiodactyla > Bovidae > Capra > Capra ibex. Next base: position 8,297,653 of record SJYO01041852.1, on the reverse strand, counting down.
TATCTGATACAATATTGAGAATCTGTTTAGTCACAATGTCGAGTTAAAATAAAGTTTCTATCGTCCTTTTAGGTAGAAGCTCCGCACTCCCGTGCAGCTAGGTTTCTGTCCTCCTCTTCTCACGGCGTCGCACGATCTCTCTCTCGCTCTCTCTCTCTCTCTCTCTCTCTCTCTCTCTCGTTCGCTCGTTCGCTCGAAACCGAGGAGATAAAGATACAAATAGAGAGGGACCCGGACAGGATACATTTAACCCGGTCGGTCCTCACAACAAACAAATGGACTCCAGGAGTGAGACCAAGGACCTGGAAGAAAGCGGTCGAAAAGGGAAAGAACAGAAAATCGGTGACGGTAAAACCTGAATGGATGGATTGTTATCTTTTATAAAATAATAGACTTATAGATTGTTAAGATCTTATAGACTTTTAGGATTTCAAAGAGAATTTACCTTAGAGGATTTAGAAGCGTAAGGGTTATTCCTATTTTATTAAGATTTACACCTCTTAAAGTGATCATGATGTTTTTAAGTAAGAGATTTTCGTCTTTAATTTGTGTGTGTTTTTCACCTTTAAATCGATGGAAAATGTAGGGTTTACCGTAATCGGAAACTTTTGTTAATAAGTGTACCTTTGAAACCCAACGAAATAAATAAATGGTTTACAGATAAGAGTCGTCATCCTAAAGTCTTACAACTGGAGACACAAAAGAACGTCAATAGTAAATATGAAATTTTCAGGAATATATATTAACTAGTAGAAGAGGTTGGATTGAGATTCAGAAATGACGTAAGACTTACGAAAGAGTTTCAACAGTAAGAAAAGTAGTGGTGGAAATGAAACGATAGACTAGTGAAGATCCGTACGGTCAATTGAGTTACTGTATTAGTGAATGTTATTTAACGGTGTACACGGTTTGTTAATGACATTTTTCCTTCTGAGTTTTTATTTGTCGACCCACTGAGGAGAACAGACAGTTGACTCAAACGGAAGGAAAACGTAAAGGGAAAAAGTCAGTTAAGGTGTAAGATCGGACCTTACTAAGAAAGGTTTTGGAGTGAAATTAATCCAGTGAAAGAAACGAGTTTCGAATTCTACGTTGAATAATGGATCTTAAAATATATATTTAAAAGAAGTTTATAAGATTTGAAACAAATCCTGTAAAGAGTTAATTCAAATCCCGTAAAGATAAAAGAGATAACTTTAATACCTTTTAAATACACAGTTAACACGAAATTGGTCAGTCAGAAAATCCGTGAAAAAAGGGAAAAAACTGAAGCTTCGTTCAGGAAAAAGTTTATATCTTTCTAATATAGACCTTTCAAATTAAAAAGAAAAATTTATATGTACCCATAGGGGGGAGTAAAAAGATTCGTTGTCTGGACAAAAAGAACCGTCCTCCCTTAAATAAAAGGTGTCTTTTCAACACGTATCTCAAGAATAGAAGGACCGAAGGGGGGGGGGGGGGGGGGGGGGTCCTCCGGTTTTATGACCACCCTAATTAATACACCGACTCCCCTCTGGTCCCTCTCGTGATAGGACTCCTACCTTCTCTTTCTCACTTTTTCTGTCCCCATCGGGTGCTCACCCTCTTCTTTCTCTGCCCGACCACCGGGTAATGGTCTTTATGATAGTCCTGTCCCTATTTCCAGAGTTTTTTGTTGCCGAACTAAAGATCCTGTGGACCGTTCCTCTCTGAAACCCACAGCACAAAGGTCGTGTTGGTTTCTCAGAGGTCAGGTTGAACCGTATCTTATCGTCGTAAGTTCACTGAAATCAGAACTTGGTGTAAATTAGACTTATGTTATTAAAACGTAAAAACGTGTAGGTTTTTACCTCTTATTGTATAACGTAGATGGAAGTGTCTATGGTAGATAGGAAGTTCTGACTGAAATTTTATACGGGAATGAGATTCTTAAAAGAATTTATGAACACCGAATTAAGTAAGGAAAAAGACATATAGTTAAAGTAAACCACTAATATAAAGAGAAGTGAAAAACTACGAATTTTTATAAAAATTTATTAATGAATATTCTCTTACCACTCGGACGTTTATCACAAGTACTAAAGTTGGTTGGGTAATGTTCAAAGGATGTAGAGAATCGTAAAAGTAACGTGGTCCTAACGAAGGACTTGTCCAAACGATTGATTGTAATCATTAACAAATAATGGAAACATTAAATCGAAAATTTTTTTTTATACTCCGTTCAAGTCTTATTCATACTTTATGTATTGGATGTTAGACTTTTCCTTTATTTACGAGACCGTCAGTCGACTATAAGAATACCTTTACGAGATGGAAGGACCAATTCAAAGGAACCAATTTGTATAAAATCTAGTGTAATCTTAACTTTTCTGAAGTTTTTTCTTTTATAATTCAGGGTAATTTGAAATGTTATTAAAAATTTTACGTTTTAAGATAAAGTGAATATATAACGTTTATGTTCAGTTCTAGACGTACGATATAACTAAAGACACTATATCGTTAGAAAGAATTAGGGCCGAGGACCTACGGGTTAGATATGTCGACCTTTGAAATTTAGAGGCACAGGTCCAACTCGTCACGGACTCCAAGACTCTATTTAGTACGGGAATCAAGTCCTACGTCTGGAGGAAATGTCGACCGACCGAGGTTGGGTTCCGTCCATTAATCTAAAAATAGATCGAGGATTGTTGTTAGTAAGGGAACTCCTGTAACCAGCAAAGACGGACCAGGAAATCAGAAAGACGATAGGTTTGTTATACGATCTACAAAGTGTGTATCAAGAAGTAAATTTTGTCCCCTCCCGTACCTTACCAAAGTCTTATTTAATAAATTTATATTGTCATTTTAATGTACAAAGTTTTCTCATTTGTAAAAATCTTAACAGTGTCGAAAAAGAAATCGTATACAATATTTTCGACGACGACGACGACGATTCGACGAAGTCAATACAGGCTGACACACTCTGCGGTATCTACCGTCGGGTGGTCCGAGGAGGTTGGGACCCTAAGAGGTCCGTTCCTATAACGTCACCCAACGGTAAAGGAAGAGGTTACGTACGTACGTACGATTCGACGAAGTCGGCACAGGCTGACATACTCTGGGATACCTGTCGTCGGGGGTCCGAAGAGACAGGTGCCCTAAGAGATCCGTTCTTATGACCTCACCCAACGGTAAAGGAAGAGGTATATTTTCATTATCCACTATTTATTTATAGTATAACACCGAAAGTCTAACAAAACTTGTTATGGGTAAGATGAAAAGTTTGTCGTGTGACTAAAATATATAAGAGTCCGGTTTATTATACAATTCGAAGACGTGTTATAGGATATCTTCTTGTCATTCAATGTGTGAATAGCCCTTTCCCCATGTAGTTCCGACATATAACAGTGGGACAACTAAATTGAATATACGTCTCATGTAGTACTCTTTACGACCCGACCTACTTCGTGTTCGACTTTAGTTCTGACGACTCTCTTTATAGTTATTGGAATCTATACGTCTACTGGGGTGGGAATACCGTCTTCACTTCTCCTTGATTTCTGGGAGAACTACTTTCACTTTCTCCTCTCACTTTTTCAACCGAATTTCGAGTTGTAAGTCTTTTGCTTCTAGTACCGTAGACCAGGGTAGTGAAGTACCCTTTATCTATCCCTTTGTCACCTTTGTCACAGTTTGAAATAAAAACCCCCGAGGTTTCAGTGACGTCTACCACTGACGTCGGTGTTTTAATTTTCTGTAAACGAGGAACCTTCTTTTCGATACTGGTTGGATTTGTCGTATAATTTTTCGTCTCTGTAATGAAACAGTTGTTTGCAGGTAGATCAGGTCGTCAGTACATACCTACACTCTCGACCTGATATTTCTTTCGACTCGTTGTTTCTTAACTACGAAAATTTAACACACAACTTCTTCTGAGAACTTTCAGGTAACCTAACGTTTCTCCAGTTTGGTCAGTTGTCTCTCTCTTCAGCGAGTCAACACAGGCTGAGAAACACTAGGGTACCTGTCATTGGATGGTCCGAGGAGGTAGGTGCTCTAAAAGGTCCGTTCTCATGACCTAACCCAACGGTAAAGGAAGAAGTCCCCTAGAAGGACTGGGTCCCTAGCTTGGGTGCAGTGAACGTAACGTCCGTCTGCGAAATGACAGACTCGGTAGTCCCTTAGGATATCTTTTTGTCAGTTAGGATATCTTTTAGTCAGTACTTATAAGTGACCTTCTTGACTACGACTGGACTTTGAGGTTATAAAGCCGGTGGTCTACGTTTCTTACCCAAGTAACCTTTTCTGTGACTATGACCCTTTCTAACTTCCGTCCTCCTCTTCCCCTACTGTCTCCTACTCGACCAACCTATCGTAGTGGCTGAACTACCTGTACTCAAAAGGGTTTGACGTCCTCAACCACTACCTGTCCCTTCGGACCGTACGAGGTAAGGTTCCTCAGTGTTTCTCAGTCTGTACTGACTCACTGACTTGACTTGACTTCAAGTATGTGTGTGTTTGTGTCTCGTGTGTGTATGTGTTTTGTTTTCATAAAGTCTTTTATAAATGATAAGTATTTTATTATCTGTTTATGTCCATGAGGGTAATTCACACTAAGTTCTAGGAGACCTCTTCTCTATCCGATGGGTGAGGTCATAAGAACACGAAGGGAACACCGAGTCGACCATTTCTTAGGTGGACTTTACTTCCTCTGGACCAAAGCTAGGGACCATCTCTGGAGGACCTTTTCCCTTTCCGATGGGTGAGGTGAGAAGGTCGGACCTCTTAGGGTACCTGATATGGCAGGTACCCCAACGTTTCTTAACTTGTACTGACTCGCTGAGAGTGAGTGAATGACAGTATTGAAGGATAAACAAGATAATATCTTATAATGAAAATTTACCATATCTTTTAACTATATGACTAAAATATCGAGTGATTATTTCTGTATAGACACAAGACTTTTTACAAGAAGTTCCTTCATCCTAGTCGGTGGTTCATACCAAGAGACAGGACCGCATGACACTAAGTACCCCAACGTTCTTCAACCTGTACTGACTCGCTTACTTGACTTGACTTGACTTGACTACCAAGAGAATGGTAGTCATTACTACTTAAATTCCTATTCGTATATGGTGTCGATTAAATCCTCTACTTTACTTTGAAAATGTCCCCATAGTCTACTATTTCTTAGACGGACGTTACGTCCTCTGGACCCAAGTTAGGGACCCAGTCTTTCTAGGGGACCTCCTCCCTTATCGTTGGGTGATGTCATAAGAACGGACCTCTTAAGATACCTGTCTCCTTGGACCACCCAATATCAGGGGTCCCCAAACGTTTCTAAGTCTGTGTTGACTCGCTAATGGTGAGTCGTATGTCTGACCTCTGAAATAGACACACTTTGAATTCTCAGTGTGTAAATGATGTTTGTTTCTCACATCTGGATCTTCCTTTAAACCAGAAACCAGTGTAATAAACACCATGACATAGTTCGAAACAGACTTTAGTCAGTAGAAGTCTAAGAGTCACTATATATGGTTACTTAAGGGAAATGACAACTTCACTGACAGTGACAGTTAAAAATTTCTTAAAAAATACGTTCATAGGTGTTTTTAACTGGAATAGTTCACTTTATACTTAACGTAAAATTTTGAAATAGTTGATCTATATTAAATTAATAAATTCTGAGATTCTGTACTAACACTCGATAAGTGTCCGTCATCCTACGTTATCGTATAAAAATTAAGTAGTGAACGGAGTTACTTTCGACTCAGTTTTACGTGACTAAACAATAACTGTTGAATTCAAGGACTCCTCATTAAATAAGGGTTTACCAAATATTGCCGTTCAGTATTTATAAGATAAGGACTCTTTTTTATAGGTCGACAAACTTTACTTTTACCGTAAATACAATAAGTGTGAACTTATGAAGGGTCTATAAATAGACACAAAGATAACCTTCTATAGAGCCTTTATTGGTTAATACTAGAATATCGAGGAAATATTACACCCCTATCTTTCTTATGTCGACACGGTCCTATCCGATGACTTTGTTAGGGACCCGACCCACTCGTGACCCCATTATTCCCTCAATCGTAGGAAAAGTCCGAATTCTGCGATCCTTCAAAGTTTCTTGTTACTTCGAGTTCAAGATCACAAACCTCTGGTTAACCTCTTCTTTTCAAAAATTGGTGACACCTTATTAAATAGTAAAATCTCTACTACTATATTTTATACATCGAATGTGTCCCCAGTGACACTCTGTGGTCTGTCTTGTATGTGTCATGACTGAAGACAGTTTTTCCTGTAAATTTATTTGGTGAGTCTAGGTATACAATATGCTCATTGTACCGTATTGAAAAATTCAGAAAGGTCATCTTTTTCGTCCTTTTTTATTCCTTATGTACAACCTAGGACAAAAATGGTAAATTACACAAACACCAACAATTCCTCAGAAGTATAAAGGTAGTACTTTCTATTTCTTTTATGGATTTTAATAAAAGTTATTAAAGTATTCCATTATACTATTAACGTCAACTTTATACTTTTTACTTCAACTTTTTATAAGACTCTAGACAATTCGTAATACACTTAACTTCAATATAAAAAAGACCTAAATATACTTCTTTTTATCATGAAGTGAACTACTTAAGACTGTGATAATTTTTTATTTCATATTTCAAATTCACAAAGGAAAGTGAGGATGAGGATGAGACATATAAGAAACACCACATTGAGAGTCAGACCATAACTTTAAAACCCTAATTATAAGATTAAAGGAATAAAAAACTACGATTAAATCTAAATAAAATTCTCTTAGAGAAATTGAAAGTTGGGATTTTAATCCAGAAAAATTTTTAGGTAGATATAATAAAAATTAAAGATTCTTGAGAAATAATAATGTAATAATTTTTACAGACATGAAAAAGAAAACCGTAAAATAATATGACGGACATAGGAGAGTTAAATGAACCACAAAGATAAAATTACTAAACTAAACAACGTTATAAAGTACCACTTCTCAAAAGAGTCTACAAAGTATAAGTGGAAACCAGACAAAAATAAATTATGATACCCCAAAGGGACCACAGAGTCTACCATTTCTTAAACGGACGTTTCGTCCTCTCGGCCCAAGTTAGGGACCCAGTCCTTCTAGGGGACTGGGTCCTTCTAGGTCCTCCTTAGAACGAACCTCTTAAGGTACCTGTCTCCTTAGACCTCCCGATGTCAGGTACCAAACGTTTCTCAGTCTGTACTGACTCATTGATTGTGTACAAATTATTATTCCACTAATGTTCTAGTAACTACGAGAGATACGTACTCGCCTAGAACCTTTGACCACACAAACTGAATCATGAAAAAACTCGTTCGACATTTATAATTATTGGAGTATAGAAAGAAGACCTCAACAAGTTAAAGGAATATCCTTTTTTTAGAAGATTAGGGTACCACTTTTCATTTGAGAATAAATTGTCATTAGAAAGTCGATTCAAGGTCTCCCGTGGTCGTTAACTCAGAGTGATAAGTTGTACCTTTCAAGTATATGAGTACAAAACCGTACCAACGGATCAAGTGTAGAACGTGGAACGAGACAATTTGCGAGGGACCTGACCTCATAGAGAACGAGTCATAGAAGTCTCCCTTTGGAATAATAGGAGGGTTTAAATCCCTATCTACTTGTCTACGGATGAACCTAACCTATACACCCCTCTGGTACCACAGATTAACCAGATTGACATGAAGGACTCGAAACTTTGTTAAAGAGAAAAAAAAAAAAACCATGTGGGAAACCGAAGTCCTTGAAAATAATTTATATAGTGTGGACGGAAACCTTGATTTTGTTATAATTCTAACTACTGTATTAAAAAGTAAATTAGAAGAGGATTCTGACTTCTATCTTCCATATAAAAACTAATCATTAATAGATAAATAGATTATCTATTTTGAGACGATTTATTCTCAAATGAAAAGTTGTAATCTAATCTCCTAAAAAAAAGGATATTCCTTTAACTTGTTGAGGGCTTCTTTCAATACTTCAATAATTATAAATGTCGAACGAGTTTTTTCATGACGACGACGACGACGACGACGATTCAACGAAGTCAGCACAGGTTGAGACACGCTGGGGTATCTGTCGTCGGGTAGTCCGAAGGAGCAGGGACCCTAAGAGGTCCGTTCTTGTGACTTCACCCAACGGTAAATGAAGATCCTTTGTGATTTAACACATTTTTTAATGAAATACTGGTTCATCCTGAATAGGGTCATTACCAAATTGTAAGGTTTTATTAGTCATATTAAGTGGTATAAGTCTTTGAATTGGTATATTAGTAGAGTTAGTTGAGTTATTAATAAATTGTTATAGACTTTATAAAATTTTTATTAGAAATTTTCAATCCATATGCTCCTTTGAAGAGTTTTGAGTGACTCTCGTATATGTTTTTGGTTGTGGATTATAGTGAGCTACCACTTTTTGATTTACAAAAGAGGATTTTAATCCTTATTCATTTTTATAGAGGAAAGTTATGAATTCATGACCACCAAAATCGGTCTTGTCATTCCATTCTTAATCCTATTTTTGGACTTTTTATAAAAATACCTTTGATTTTCTTTCAGAATTTTAAGTATACCATGGTGTTTTCTAGGGTTTATCGATTTTGTTATGACTCTTTTTTTCTTTCGACCTTAATGGTGTGACGTACTGAAGTTTTATATGTTGTTTCCATATCATTAGTTTCGTTATACCATGACCGTATTTCTGCCTGTACAATCTGGTTACTTCTTCGGTTCTTATTTGGATACGTAAATTTCCGTTGCCAAGAACCTGTTCTTTCGGTCCTAATGTCACCCCATAAGAACCAATAATCGATTTTTTGTTACCCCCTTCCTATTAGAGAAGTTGTTTACCACGACCTTTTTGTTGTCGATGTCCGCTTTCTCACTTAAAACTGGGAAAGGAATGTGGGATATGTTAATTGAGTTTTATCTAATTTCTGTTTGTATTCTAAACTTTGACTTTTTGAGAATCTTCTTTTGTATCCACTATTTTAACAACTGTGACCAGAACACTTACTCAACAACTTATACTGTGATTTTCCTGTTGTTTTCGTTTGTGATTGTTAATCCTGATGTCTTTGATTTTACGAAGACGTGTTGTTCTTTTATTTAGTTGTTTTACTTTTCCGTTGGAAATCTTACTCTTATGTCATAGACGTTTGGGGTTTAGACAATCCTTAATTATGGATTTTACATATTGTTTAAGGATGTTGAGTCATCGTCTTTTGGTTCAATTTTTTACCAGTCACCTGAGTTTATTTATAAAGAGATCTCTTTTTTTGTTTACTGGTTGTGTATATACTTTTCCACCAGTTACAGTTTTTAGTAGTCCCTTTGTGTAAATGTCAATCATGTTTTATTATCGATAAAAAGGGACACGACATGGTAGATAGATAGATAGATAGATAGATAGATAGATAGATAGATAGACGAAGGGAACACCGAGTCCCTTCGTAGACGGATGTGACGTCCTCTGGGCCCAAGCTCGGGACTCAACCCTTCTAGGAGACCTCTTCCTTTACCGTTGGATGAGGTCATGAGAACGGACCTTTTAGGGTACCTACCTCCTCGGACCTTCCGACGTCAGGTACTCCAGTGACTCCCAGCCTGTGCTGACTCACTGAAGTGAAAGTGAAAAGTGAAAGTACGTAACCTCCTGTACCGTGGGGTGAGATCATGAGAACGGACCTTTTGGGGTACCTGTCTCCTCGGACCATCCGACGTCAGGTTCCCCACCGATCCTCAGTCTGTCCTGACTCGCTGAAGTGAAAGCGAAAAGTGAAAGTACGGAACCTCTTCCTTTACCGTTGGGTGAGGTCACAAGAACGGACCTCTTAGGGTCCCTGCCTCGTCGGACCACCCGACGGCAGATACCCCAGCGCGTCTCAGCCTGTTCTGACTTCACTGAATCGTCAAACAAAAGATATAGACACTCAGTCAAAGACAAAATAATATATGTAAGTAAACAAAATATCAAATCTAAGACACATATTCACTATGTATAAATCGTAAACAGAAAGAGACTGAATAAAGTGATTCAAATCATAAGAGATCAGACAGATTCAATTGACGTTTACCTTTATAAAGTAAGAAAAAATACCAACTTATTATAATGTAACACACCTCTATGTGTGTGTGTGTGTGTGTGTATATATATATATGTGTATATATATATATATATATGTGGTATAGGAGGAATAGGTAAGTACACAGTTGTCCTGTGTACTTAAAACGAAGATATAGAACCGGTAACATTTTTAACGACGATACTTATAAACCCATATAAATAGAAAAACTTAATTACAAAAGTAAAATAAGTATATATATGGATCGTCAACTTAATGATCTGGTATACTAACAGGATGAAAATCGAAAAACCCTTCGGGTAAGACAAAAGGTATCACCGACGTGGTTAAATGTAAGGGGGGTTGTCATATGTTCTCAAGGAAAAATTTTTTGAATTTTTCAGTAGGTTTAACCCTTTTTTTCTTCATATACAAAATAAACAATTGTTATACTAAAAAATGTATCTTTTGAACTACCTTTTATGTAGTTTCAATGGATTTGATTGTTCACTAAAAATGTTCAAACGTTCTATCTTTTAGTTACATGTTTTACGATAAATCAAAATATATATCATCGATGTTTGATATTCTATAAATTAAATTTTGGTCCTGGTAGAGATATTGTAACTTTACATTTTTATGATTTATATTGTTTTCAAAAGGTTCTTGATGTGTGATTTTTGATCATATGTAATGACTAAAATTTTTTTTCGGATTTGTCTCTCTATGTTGAACAAGTATCCAGATTCCCGGGTGATAACAATTTGTAGAGAAAGAGGTTTTAACTAGATATCTTAGTTATGTTAGAGTGAATCAGGATCATCTGAAAGTATCTTTAAGTTCACATAAGTTGTAGAGTTTTACTTTACGTCATACATTTTATCAGTCTTTGTTGTGAACTTCCTTTAGGAGGAAAGTAACTTAGAGAGAGAACGTTTTCTCGTCCTCGACCCCTCATCTCCAAACTTGTTTAACGAAACCCTTTTCAAATATAGTTTTGGAAAGAGTTGGTTCCAAAGGGACGAAGGGACTACTATGAGAAGATCTGTAGGATATGTGTCGACAAACTCGCAACCGTGCTCAAAGGGGTCTTATCAGTAAAGGGTTCCGTTGTTGTTCCTCTTGATTCTCGACGAAAAGTCGACGGAATGATAAAAAAATTACGTGGGGGACGGACTCCGTCGTCACGGGACGTCGGGTTGTGTCTTGTGAAGTTTGTTGTAAATCAAGAAGGAATCCGACGGAGTGTCGAAGGAGATTAAACAAGAGACATCAAGGAGTTTACATCTAGTACATCCTCCCTTAGACGAATTTAAGTCGTAGAACATTCCTTGTATTTACCTATAATACTTCCTATAAAAAGGGGTCTCTATAAATATTGGAACCTTCCTACGATGAGGGTTCGACAGGTCTGGTGAAACGGACTGACGCAATTCATTAGGACAAACGTATTCTTGACTTACCCTTACCGTTGTCGTCATTGTAGCGACCATGTAATTCCAACACACACATACACGTACTCACACACGGACGGAGAGACGCATATAGATAGACACAGACATACATAGACACACACGTGTATACTCTCTCTCTCTCTCTCCCTCCCTCCCTCCCTCTCTTTTTTCAGTTGTCGTACAAACACTTGGACCTACAATACGGACTTAGTAGGGGTCTGAAGGGTCAATTCCTGTCTCATTTGAAGGAGGGGAAAACGAACGACCAAACTCAACACTAAGACTAGGACCGGTACTTTGTGGAAACAAATCTTCCGTTCTATAAAGACCTACCCTAGTCATAATCACACGACAAACACTGTGAAAAGTTTGAGATTCACACTCTATTGGTAGTTGAGACGGAGAGATATCCGGACAAAGACGGACTCTAATTTTACTGTTTGACACTTTTAATGACTTCCAATGTATGATGTGAGAACTCATAGGGGACCTGTGGTTCCTCTAGTTTGGTCAGTTAGGATTTTCTTTAGTTGTGACTTACAAGGGACCTTCCTGACTACGACTTCGACTTCGAGGTTATGAAACCGATGGACTACGCTTCTAGACTGAGTAATCTTTTCTGGGACTATGATCCTTTATAACTTCCGTTCGACGTGTCCCTCGTCGGCTTCTATTCTACCAACCTACCGTAGTGACCAAATTACCTGTACTCAGACTCGTTAAAGACCCTCTGTGACTTCCCGTCCCTTCGGACCACACGACGTAAGGAACCTCGACGTTTCTCAACCTGTTCTGACTCGTTGACTTGTTGTTATTGTTGTATGATGTGATGGAGTTCCCGGAGACTTTTGTGACTCGATTACTAAATACTGAGATTAATTCTTAATCCTATCTAAGGTACTAACAGAAATGATCGTACGTTTTTTCACCATGATAATAAAGAATCCGTAATCTAAAGAAAGAAAAAAAAAAAAGACTGATATATTTGATACAATTTCGTTAACTCTTGTTGAACCCGTTCATCGTAATATGAAATCAAAGGATTTATTCCTTTGTTAGAAGGTCACACAACCTGTGGTTATAATTGGACTCTCCGTCAACAAAAACAAATACTGAGATCAGTCATTGATCCAGACTTCTAGTTAAAACTAAAAAGGGTCTTACATGTCTTGTGAAGTGAATTGATTAGGGTGATATAGGTAAGGGGAGACGAGTATCGACTCGATACTTGGGTGTAAAGTTACTACCGTCGGTGTTCTTGACTTCTTTTATTCCCCACCACCTCTGTCGTCCCCACTAGGACTCAGAGACAGGGAACACAATTATTCTGAAGTCCCACTCATCTCCTTTCTCCATGAGGTGACCTCAGGTAAAGACTTTCTGACAGTATATTCTATTCGTCCGGTCGGTGTGACCAGTCTCGAACTTCCCGACGACACGAAACCTCGGACTGGAATTGAACAATACAGTCGAAGGAACCCCTTCGAAGTCCGAGGACAGTGTTGTAAGTGTTTGGACGGTCAGAGGACGGGATAGGGACTCCGTATATTACCACATATATCGTTCCCGTCAAAGACCCAGGAGGTCTTGGACCTACTCTGTAGGAACCATAAAACACTTATCGAAGAGTCCACCGAGTCACCATTTCTTGGGTGGACGGTTACGTCCTCTTCGTCCAAGATAGGGACGTAGCCCTTCAAAGGGACTTCTTCCTTTACCTTAGGGTGAGGTCATAAGAACGGACCCTTTAGGTACCTGTTTCCTAGGACCACCCGATGTCAAGTACCTCAACGTTTCTCAACCTATATTGAATCGTTGATTTGTTTAAAACACTTACGGGTGTAAGGGTCTCTCGATCCTCTTATTTCTCGTGGATGGGATTCAAGTCAAGTCAAGTCAGTGAGTCAGTACAGGCTGAGAAACGTTGGGGTACTTAGTGTCGTACGGTCCGGAGGAACGGGTAGTGGTTGTGGGTCTCAAATGGGTTTGAGTGTAGGTAGCTCAGTCACTACGGTAAGTCGGAAAAGTAGGAGATAGCAGAGGAAGAGGAGGACAGGGGTTAGGGAGGGTCGTAGTTTCAGAAAAGGTTACTCAGTTGAGAAGCGTACTCCACCGGTTTCATGACCTCAAAGTCGAAATCGTAGTAAGGAAGGTTTCTTTAGGGTCCCGACTAGAGGAAATCTTACCTGACCTACCTAGAGGAATGTCAGGTTCCCTGAGAGATCTCAGAAGAGGTTGTTGTGTCAAGTTTTCGTAGTTAAGAAACCGTGAGTCGGAAGAAGTGTCATGTTGAGAGTGTAGGTATGTACTTGTGACCTTTTTGGTATCGGAACTGATCTGCCTGGAATCAACCGTTTCATTGTAGAGACGAAAACTTATACGACTGATTCCAGGTAGATCAGTTCCGATACCAAAAAGGTCATCAGTATCGGAACTGATCACAAATTCACGGGTGTCCATAACATATGGTGTCATCTCCTTATTCAGTACTCATTAACAAGGACTACGATTAGACGTACGATACTCGTACACCCCAGTGTGACACGTCACTATAACTAATATTGGGTTCGACTCCTTCGACCTATGTGTATAAATGAATCAATAATTTACTCCATTTACTACATCGTGTTATAAACCGAATACTACCGATGAATTATTTGTCATCTTTAGTGTCAATAATGATAATAATTATGATGATTGTGACGATGATGTCAAAATGGAGTCAGTCTGAGACTCTCGTAAAATACCGTTATTTTTGCACATTAGAAATCTAACTGATCCGTCAAATCAAGAAGGTAAAATGTCTCTTGACGCGGTCGTACCATAGGATGTCATATGTCGTACCACGGTATAAGGTATCCTGTAAAAATTGTAAAAGTAATTTACTTACTTACCCACAGATCAAAACTTTTTTGATGAGAGTTTATACATGACGTGTACCGACACTTAAGTACCGTAGACAGGAGTGTTTGCTTTTTTCGTCTCTCGATAGGATCGATCACTTTAAAATTAATTTGAAACCTAAACGGGTACTGGACTGAAGACTTACGGTCGAAAGAAAAAAAAAAAAAAAAAAAACTGAGACAAGAATGTCTACTTTGAAACTGATATAGGGTCCTTTATAATCCTACCTTCAATGTCTACGAGAGTCAGACACCCCTAAGTTCGTAGTGGTAGGTGAGTTCCACTGAGAGTTGTTTCCCTTTCGACAACTTTGTGTGTTCACAACGGTGTTCGTTTTACGACAGGGGTGTGACGTGGAGGAAGTGAAATGTTGTAAAACCGCGGTCGTCGAACCTTGTGTTACAGAAAATTTCGACCCAAATGTCAAGTCAGTTTCACCTTTTGAATCGTGTACTATTTGAAAATATCAAAGAAATGTACCACACTGACTAACTCTTTGTTTTAAATGTCACATAAGAAAAAGAGAACGAGATAAAAGAAACTTGAGTCCTAGTGTATTTTGAATGATATATTCGGTTCAAAACCGTATTCAAAAAGTATAGTCTAATGATGACAAAAACGCGAAAAATTTTACTTTCAATGTCTTGAAAGGGTGACCATGGTGTATAGGGGAACCTGACACAGACTTGTCTTTGTCGTTCGAAAAAAGTCTATTATTAAACTTTACATTCCACATATTAACGAAATGTCTCAACACAATCAGAGATGACATGTTACTTCACATAGTCGGTGTACATGTGTGTATAAGGAAGGGAAACCTGGAGGGAGGATGGGACAGGGGTGGGTCGGGAGACGTAGTAGTGTCTTGTGGTCTGACTCGAAGGACTTAAAATATCTCCAAGGGTAGTCGATAGAAAAAGTGTGTGCCACCACATATGTACAGTTAGGATCAAAGGTTAAGTAGGGTAGGAGGGGAAAGGTGTGATACAGGTGTACAAGTAAGAGAGGTTATTTTCTTCCTGATCGACGACTCAAATTGGGACGACAATACTTACATTTACCTTCCGTCTATACATTCACTATAAGAGAGTGACATGAACCCTTCTTAAAGGTAATTTGAGAAATGATGAGACTTTCTTAGATGTTGTCTGTATGGTTAACATATGCTCTACTAAGGGTTGAAGGTGAATTTTCGAATGTGACAATAAACGGACGAAGTATTAACTAAAGTCTGTCAAATCGTTATCGTGGTTCATGTGTGTGTTGTTATCGCATCTGATTGTTTGGTTTAAAACGTTTTTGGAGTTATTATACAATCCTTCTTACCGACTATAACGTCATATTCTAAGGGACCACGGAGTCTCCTATTTCGCAGACGGACGTTACACCCTCTGGGTCCAAGCTAGGGACCCAACCCTTCTAGGGGACTTCTTCCTTTCCCGTTGGGTGAGGTTATAAGAACGGACCTCTTAGGGTACCTGTCTCCTCGGACCGTCCGATGTCAGGTACCCCAGCGTTTCCCAACCTGTGCTGACTCGCTGAAGTGAAGTGAAGTGTCATATTCTTCTGAATCACACAATTAAATACGTCCCGTTTCTGTAACCATTATTTTGTGAGAGAGGTGATCATATATTCGAATCAAATTTCGATAATATAATCTATTGTTCTTTATGATTTAACTAAAAGAACTTTGTCACGACTATAATTAAAAAACAAATTTTAGGTTCAAAAAGTACAATGAAATTGTTGTCACCAACCTACTGACTATAGCTCCAAGAGTAAAGGTACGTTAGTGGGTTGAACAATCAGTTTAAGGAATACAAAAGAAATCCTATGGGTAAAAACAACTCGGTTTTTACGAAACGACTGTTACGAGACTCTCGTAGAGGAAAGATACGGAACGGAAAGTTGACATTATTTATCTAGACCACCAGTTCCAATCGTTTTAAAACTAGATTAGACATTTGTAAACCACTTGTCACCGATACCAATACACCGTTCTTGACCTCTCACGTTCTATGTTTCTTTCACACCGAACATCACGACGTCACACCGTTTTTTTATGACGTACTAAAACGTAACCACTGAAAGTCATTTACGATGAGTCATTACTTTTGTAACGGAACTCACGTCCCCCTAAAACGGGAATATATTCGACATAACGTACACACGTACGATTCAATGAAGTCAACGTAGACTGAGACACACTGGGACACCTGTCCGAGGAGTCAAGTACTCCAAGAGGTCCGTTCGTATGACCTCACCCAACGGTACGGGAGGAGGTCCCGTAGAAGGACTAGGTCCCTATCTTAGACACAGAGACTACAGAGGACATGACCGTTAGTCAAAGAAATGGTGATCGGGGTGGACTCTTCGGGTATTAGATATAAGTCAAGTCAAGTCAAGTCAACGAGTCAACATAGACTGAGAAACGCTGGGGTACTTGACTTCGTGTGGTGTGAAGGGACAGGTAGTGGTTGAAGGTCTCAGGTGGGTTTGGGTACAGGTAGCTCAACCACTACGGTAAGTTGGTAGAGTAGGAGATAGTAGGGGAAGAGGAGGACCGGGACTAGTAACGGTCGTAGTCCCAGAAAAGTTTACTCAGTCGAGGAGCGTACTCCACCAGTTTCATAACCTCAAAGTCGAAGTTGTAGTGAGGAAGATTACTTGTGGGTCCTGACTAGAGGAAATCCTACCTGACCAACCTAGAGGAACGTCAGGTTCCCTGAAATTTATCAGAAGAGCTTGTGGTGTCCAGTTTTCATAGTTAAGAAACCACAAGTCGAAAGAAATATCAGGTTTAGAGTATAGGTATGTACTGGTGACCCTTTTGGCATCGGAACTGATCTACCTGGAAAGAACCGTTTCATTACAGAGACGAAAAATTATACGACAGATCCAACCAGTATTGAAAGGAAGGTTCCTCATTCGTAGAAAATTAAAGTACCACCGTTAGTGGTAGATCTCACTAAAACCTCGGGTCTTTTTATTTCAGTCGGTGACGAAGGTGACAAAGGGGTAGATAAACGGTATTTCACTACCCCGGTCTACAGTACTAGAATCAAAAGACTTACAACTCGAAATTCGGTTTAAAAAGTGGAGGAGAAAGTGAAAGTAGTTCTCCGAGAAATCAAGAAGAAGTGAAAGACGGTATTCCCACCACAGTAGACGTATAGACTCCAATAACTATTAAGAGGGTCGTTAGAACTAAAGTCGAGCACGAAGTAGGTCGGGTCGTAAAGAGTACTATATGAGACGTATATTAAATTTATTCGTCCCACTGTTACATGTCGGAACTCCATGAGGAAAAGGATAAACCTTGATCTGACAACTAAGTACAGGTCAAGATTGCTAACGAAGGACTGGACATATGTGCAAAGAGTTCTCCGTCCAGTCCACCAGACCATAAGGGTAGAGATAGTCTTAAAATATGTGAAACAACACTAGGTGTATCATTTTCCGAAACCATATCAGTTATTTTGTCTTTATCTACAAAAAGACCTTGAGAGAACCAAAAAGTTACTAGGTCTTCTACAACCGTTAATCGAGAAGTTAAGGAGACGGAAAAGATTTTGGTCGAACTTGTAGTCCTTCAAGTCTCAAGTGAATAACAACTTCGGACCGAACCTCTTAAAACTCGTAATGCAATGATCGCACACTTTACTCACGTTAACACGTCATCAAACTCGTAAGAAACCGTAACGGAAAGAAACCCTAACCTTACTTTTGACTAGAAAAGGTCAGGACACCGGTGACGACTCAAAAGGTTTACACGACCGTATAACTCACGTCGTGAAAGTGTCGTAGTAGAAAGTCCTAAACTTTATCGAGTTGACCTTAAGGTAGTGGAGGTGATCGAAACAAGTATCTCTACGAAGGATTCCGGGTAAACTGAAGTGTAAGATCCTACAGACCGAGATTCACTCACTAGTATGGTTGTACAAATAGAGCTAGTACTTCTATAAAAAACATATCAAGACACATAAGAACGGTGGAGAAGAATTATAGAAGACGAAGAAAATCCAAGTATGGTAAAGACAGGAAATAACACGGGTAGAAACGTTCTTGAAAAGGGAACCATAAAGATTAAAAGAACTTCTCTAGAGATCAGAAAAGGTAAGATAACAAAAGGAGATAAAGAAACATAACTAGTGACTCCTTCCGCAAGAATAAATAGGAACGAGAAGATACCTTTAGACGTAAGTTAAACCAAATAGAAAGGAAAAGAGGAAACGAAGAACGAAGAGAAGAAAAGTGTCGATAAACATTCCGGAGGAGTCTGTCGGTAAAGTGAGAAAACGTAAAGAAAAAGAACCGCTACCAGAACTAAGGACAGAGGACATGTTACACTGCTTGGAGATTGGTATTAGATATAAGTCAAGTCAAGTCAAGTCAGTTCAAGTCAAGTCAGCTAGTCAGCACAGGTTGAGAAACGCTGGAGTACTTAGCGTCGTACGACCCGGAGGGACAGGTAATGGTTGAGGGTCTCAAGTGAGTTTGAATACAGGTAACTCAGCCACTACGGTAAGTCGGTAGAGTAGGAGACATCAGGGGAAAAAGATGACGGGGGTTAGGGAGTGTCGTAGTCTCAGAAAAGGTTACTCAGTTGAGAAGTGTACTCCACCGGTTTCTTGACCTCAAAGTCGAAATCGTAGTAAGGGAGGTTTCTTGTGGGTTCCGACTAGAGAAAGTCTTACCTGACCAACCTAGAGGAACGTCAGGTTCCCTGAGAGTTCTCAGAAGAGGTTGTGGTGTCAAGTTTTCGTAGTTAAGAAGCCGTGAGTCGGAAGAAGTGTCAGGTTGAGAGTGTAGGTATGTACTGGTCATCTTTTTGGTATCGGAACTGATCTACCTGGAAACAACCGTTTCATTACAGAGACGAAAAGTTATACGACAGATCCAACCAGTATTGAAAGGAAGATTCCTCATTCGCAGAAAATTAAAGAACCGACGTTAGTGGTAGACGTCGCTAAAACCTCGGGGTTTTTTATTTCAGACTGTGACAAAGATGACAAAGGGGTAGATAAAGGGTACTTCACTACCCTGGTCTACGGTACTAGAAACAAAAGACTTACAACTCGAAATTCGGTTCAAAAAGTGAGAGGAGAAAGTGAAAGTAGTTCTCCGAAAAAACAAGAAGAGGGGAAAGACGGTATTCCCACCACAGTAGACGTATAGACTCCAATAACTATAAAGAGGACCGTTAGAACTAAGGTAGACCACGAAGAAGGTCGGGTCACAAAGAGTACTACATGAGACGTTTATTCAATTTATTCGTCCACTGTTTTATGTCGGAACTGCATGAGGAAAAGGAAAAACCTTGGTCAGACAACAAGGTACAGGTCAAGATTGACAACGAAGGACTGGACGTATGTCTAAAGAGTTCTCCGTCCAGTCCACCAGACCATAAGGGTAGAGAAAGTCTTAAAAGGTGTCAAACAACACTAGATGTGTCAGTTTCCGAAACCATATCAGTTATTTCGTCTTTATCTGTAAAGACCTTGAAAGAAGCAAAAAACTACCAGGTCGCCTACAAACGTTAAACTAGAGACCAAGGAGACGGAAAAGATTTTGGTAGAACTTGTAGACCTTCAAACGTCAAGTGCATAACGATTTCGGACCGAACCTCTTAAAAGTCGTAATGAAATGATCGCACACTCTACTCACGTTAACACGTCATCAGACTCGTAAGAAACCGTAGCGGAAAGAAACCCTAACCTTACTTTTGACTGGAAAAGGTCAGGACGCCGGTGACGACTCAAAAGGTTTAAACGACCGTATAACTCATGTAGTGAAAGTGACATAGTAGAAAGTCCTAAACTTTGTCGAGTGGACCTTAAGGTAGTGGAGGTACCATCCACAACGTTCTCCCGGAGTCTCCCATCTGTGAGACTGGGTGTTAGTGTCTTTTGATGTCAGTTAGATTAGTGTACTGGTGTCGGAACAGATTGAGTTAGTTTAATTCGGTACGGGACACCCCGGTGGGTTCTCAAAACGGTTCTCTTCCGTGACCAGTATCGTTTGTGGGAGAAGGTTGTTATGTTCTGTTTTTAGATGTGTACCTGTAGTGGTCTACCAGTTTTGGTTTTAGTCCAACTAATAAAAGAAACGTCGGTCTTTACTTCGTCGAGATATGTCTGTTGCTTTTGTTTTGGCCCTCGACTGACACCGAGTCTAGTACTTGAGGAATAGCGGTTTAAGTATCAATTTAACTTATTTTATCCCTTTTGGTGATCTGGTAAGTCCATACTGGATTTAGTTTAGGGAATACTAATACGTTACCTTTACTCTTTATCTAAATTCCCTGATCTAAACTATCTCACGAACTACTTGATCCCATAAAGAACTGTAACATGTCCTCTGTTCCTAATTCTTTTAGGTGTACCTTTTCTTTACGTTTTTTCGTTTTACCGAGAGACTCCTCTGGAATGTTTATCGACACTTTTCTTCTCTTAACTTTTAGTTTCCTCTTTTCCTTTCTATATACATACACTTATGTCTCAAGGTTTGTTATCGTTCCTCTCTATTCTTTCGGAAGGAGTCGCTAGTTACGTTTCTTTATCTCCTTTTGTTATCTTACCCTTTCTGATCTCTAGAGAAGTTCTTTTCATCTCTATGGTTCCCTTTAAAATTATGTTTCTATACAAGTTATTTACAGTCTTTACTATACCTGGATTGTCTTCGTCTTCTATAATTCTTCTCCACCGTTCTTATGTGTCTTGACATGTTTTTTCTAGAAGTACTGGGTCTATTAGTGTTACGACACTAGTGAGTGGAGCTCGGTCTATAGGACCTTACCCTTCAGTTTACCCGGAATCCTTCGTAGTGATACTTGTTTCGATCACCTCCACTACCTTAAGGTCAACTCGATAAAGTTTAGGACAATCTACTGGGACACTTTTACGACGTGAGTTATACGGTCGTGTAAACCTTTTGAGTCGTCACCGGTGTCCTGACCTTTTCCAGTCAAAAGTAAGATTAGGGTTTCTTTCCGTTACGGTTTTTTACAAGTTTGATGATGTGTCAACGTGAGTGAAGTGTGCGATCATTGCATTACGAGTTTTAAGAGGTTCGGTCCGAAGTCGTTATGCACTTGGCACTTGAAGGACTACAAGTTCGACCAAAATATTTTCCGTCTTCTTCGTCTCCAGTTTAACCGTTGTAGAGAACCTAGTATCATTTTCGTTCTCTCAAAGTCTTTCTTTAGATAAAGACGAAATAACCTGATGAGGTTTCGGAAAATTTTTCGTTCTCTCAAAGTATTTTTGTATGTGAAAACGAAATAACAAATGCGGTTTCGGAGACTGACACACCTAGTGTTGTTCGACCTTTTAAAAAGTTCTTTACCCTTGTGGTCTGGTGGACTAGACTGAGGACTCTTTGGACATACGTCCAGTTCTTCGTTGGTAATCTTAGTCTGTACCTTTTTACCTGACTAAGGTTTAACCCTCACCTCATGCAGTTCCGACATATAACAGTAGCACGAATAAATTTAATATACGTCTTAAGTAGAACGTTTTAAAATCGGAGCTACTTCGTGTTCGACCTTAGTCCTAACGGTCTTCTTTATTGTTATTAGAGTCTATACGTCTACTGTGGTGGGAATACCGTCATTCACTCCTCCTTGACTTCTCGGAGAACCACTTTCACTTTCTCCTATCACTTTTTCGACCGAATTTTAAGTTGTAAGTTTTTTGCTTCTAATACCGTAGAACAGGGTAGTGAAGTACCGATTATGTACCCCTTTGTTACCTTTGTCACTCTCTGAAAAAAAAAAAAACCAGAGTTTTAGTGTCGTCTACCACTGACGTTGGTGTTTTAATTTTCTGTAAATGAGGATACTTCTTTTCGATACTGGTTGTATCTATCTTAATATTTTTTCTCTCTATATTGAAACACCTGTTTCCAGACAGATCAGTTTCGATACCAAAAAGACCATCAGTACATATCAACACTCTCGACTTGATATTTCTATCGACTAGTGACTTCTTAACTACGAAAACTTGACACCACAACCTCTTCTGAGAACTCTCAGGGAACCTGACATTCCTCTAGTTTGGTTAGTTAGGATTTCTTTTAGTCAGGACTCAAAAGTAAACTTCCTGACTACGACTTCGACTTCGACTTCGAGGTGAAGAAACCGATAGACTACATTTCTTACTTGAGTGACCTTTTCCGGGACTACGACCCTTCCTAACTTCCGTCCTCGTCTTCCCCTACTGTTTATTACTCCATCAACCTGTAGTAGTGACTGACTTGTCTGTACTCAAACTCGTTCGATGTCCTCAACTACTACCTGTCCCTACGGACCACAGGACGTCAGGTACCCCAGTGTTTCTCAACCTATGTTGACCTCTGACTTGACTTGACTTCTAGATACAACAACATCCCCTTCCTTTCTTACCGATCTTCGTAAAATCAACTTAACTCAGGGGGTACTTTCGATACAACCTTTGGACTGGGAGTCATCAAGTCTAACCTTGGAATAAACCTTTATCCCAGAAACGTTCTAATTGATCTGATTCTACTCAAGTGTTCTCAACCAGGATTAGGTTATATTGACCACAGGAATATTTTTCCTCTTGAAACCCACGTTTATATCTCCTTTCTGTTACACTTCTGTATGATCTTCTCATAGAACACTTCTTCCTCCTAACCTTACTTCCTACATTTTCAGTTTCCTATAGACTCCAAGAGTCCTCAATCATTACCCTAAACCTTGTCAGAAGGAATCACCGAAGTCTCCCTCGTACCGGGAAGACATTGGAAGTACGACCTGAGACCGGAGACTTTAATTCTCTGCTCTTTAAGGACTACGAAATTCAATGGGTCAGACACTATGAAACAATGTCGTTGAGTTCCAGAAATGACCGGTTCTCTGGTGATCCCACAATTGAAAGAGTAGAAAGATCTGAAAAGAAAAAGAATGTAAAACTCAGGTATAGTTCTTGTTGTCTCTGACTTTCGTGACAAAGGACCTCTTGAGGGACTCAATACCACCTCCTGATCCTTATTATCACGACGGGTCACACGAGTTTTCTATCGTACCTCATTTTGGAATTTCTCAAGTAAGAGTAGTGATGTGAAGAAACTTCAAACTTCTCATACGAAAACCCTGGGAACTCTCGATTATAAGTACCACTAAAATGTACCATGCATGGTAGTCCTTACCGTCGTCACTTTATGTGAGGTCATATAAGTATTCTTCTTCTATGACGTTTCCCCTTCGACCTTGTCCTCTCTCCCATTCTCATCTTCACAGTTCCATTTACATTTCTTTCAACTCTCGGGTTCACCCGGTAAGGGACCTTACTGACTCTTTATGAACCCGTGTCTGTGACCTCCTCCGACCTATTAAAGGGGTCTACATACCCCTATTCTCGTTCAATAAATATCTGTACCTGCGTCGGATTTACAGTTGTCTCCTGACCTATTTCTTCTACACTATGAAAGCGTGTTACCTTATAATGAGTCGGTATTTCATGAATGTGTTTCTAGAACTATCACTCAAGAATGTTTAATAACACAAATATATCATACAGTAATTTATAGATAAAGACACTTCTCCAACTAACTTTCGTCGTTTTAATTTATGTATACTTTGTTTATGATATAGGTCGGGAACTTATACGTTATGAAATAAAGTTGAAATTAGTTTTCAAATGTACTTAACGACGAAAGAAATAAAATATCTACTTCAATGATTGTGAACCTCTTCAATTTTCAACACCGGACTTAACACGTTCTATATTTCCGACCTCATCATCACCACAATCAGCGACAGCACAGGATGAGAAACACTGGGGTGCTTGACATCGGGGGTCCGAGGAGACAGGTACCCTAAGAGGTCCGTTCGTATAACCTCACCTAACGGTAAGGGAAGAGGTCCCCTAAGGGAGTTGGGTCCCTAGTTTGGGTCCAGAGGACGTAACGTCCGTCTAAGAAAGGACAAACGTGATGTCCCTTGTGGATTCCCGACCTCGGATCTTAGTTTAGATTTAAGAGGACTGACTTTTCGGTATAAGAAAGGTCTGATGTCGTGACTCTTTACACTTTCAATCATCGTGGTAACTCATTTAATTTACAATAAAAGGGTCTAGTTCGTTTAAAATTACGACCTTAAAGATTTTGTAAAGGTTTTATCCATAAACTTACTAAAGTGGATTTTATACTCATTCAGTTATAGAATCCGTTGATAAAATAAAAGTCCGATTCCTACCTGACTAAACGTTAAATTGAGGAATGACCACGGTGTTTGACTAATCTATGAATTTTTGACGACTTTATTACCCACCCCATTTTAAAGGAATAAATAAATAAATAAAAAAAAATTAATCTCTCTCGTCACATTACAAAAATGTAAGACCAGAGACTCTGGGTCAGTATACTACCTAAGAAAAAAAAGAGGGAAGACCGTTTCCAAATTTAATTTTCGGTGACAGAGTAGTTCATGAGTGAAAGTGAATCCCACTTCTATTTGAAGAGACCACCGAATCTACCATTTCTACGACGGACGTTATGTCTTTTGGGTCCAAGCTAGGGGTCCGTCTGCGGACCTCTTCTTTACCGTTGGGTAGGGTCATAAGAACGGACCTGTAAGGTACCTACCTCCTCGGACCGTCCGATGTCAGGTACCCCAGTGTTCCTCAACCTGTGCTGACTCGCTGATTATGTGTGTTGGATAAACTAGAAATACACACAAAAGGGACTTGTTTTAATAACTAGGTAGAGAGAACAGGAGTAAACAGTTTAAACAGAGATAACAAGGTAGGAACGTCGTGTTTATTCTTAGTATTATGTCTTAGTGACTATATAATTAAACTATTTACTAAATTATTAATAACTCAATGTTACTACAATTACTTAATCTTCAACTCTTTGATATGTGTCCTAATCTATATTTATATATCCTGATCCATATTTGGTACCTTTAGAAAAATAGTGGATGAGTAAAAGTTCAGTTTTATAAAATGAATACAAGGAGATTTCGAATCATTGAAAACTATAATACTACTTTTATCATACACGGAATGAGTCATCTTTAAAAGACTAATTAACGAAGTAATTTGAGACTTCTTAGTATCCGAAAAGACAAAGGGATTGAATTGTCGTCAGAAAAGGGTGATCTTCAGGAAAACATCACTATCTCTCCGAGTCATTCAAGATATCTATTGTGTCCTGATTTGTTCTCACCTTCATGTTGTTTACCACATACTCCTAGTAGGCGGCAGCCGTTCGTCACGGAACCGTCGTCAAAGTAACGAAAAGAGCACCAGAACTGTTCGTAGTTCGAGGGACTACCACTTCGATTATCCGAAACCGTCGCCGACGTTTTCGTCGAAACCTACTAATTTAGAATCACAAAGACAGCCGTTCTTTGACAGACACTACAAACGAGTGCTGATGTAACAGAGTAATGTTTAAAGAAATAAAGAGGTATCTGGATCCGTAATGGATAACTTTCACAAGTATCTACTACAAAATAACAAGTTCCGTATACGGAAATATTCAATCCACCGTTATAAAAGAGGTACGAGTAATTTTTCTTCGATTTTTCCATCTTATATATAAAGAAACTTTGACTTAGAAACTATACGAGAACTTAAAATTTGAGTGTTCGTAAAAAAAAATTAGTTTTATTGTAGTAAAATAATAAAGAAATGACCTATATTTCACAAGTCGTGAAACTTCTATATTAGGGAATTGAAGACGAAAGGTATCAAAGACTACTCTTCAGTCAGTTTTTATAATAGTTCAATAAAACATGTTTTACTTAACGAATAGGGATCGAAGAAAGTTTTGAAAAAGAAATGGAAAGAGAAGACCGTGAAAATGACCCCACACAGATCCATATCTAGAGAACCACAAGCAGGATGAACCTGAAATAACTTGAAGAAGTACACGTCCAATTACTAAAATAATTTAAACATTTCAAAAGTCGGTAGTTAAAAAAAAAAGAGAAAGAGGAAAAGACCATCCGAGTAAGAAACATACAACTTTGTACATTACAACCGGGTGTAAAGAGACTCCTAAATAGGAAAAAATAGGTGAGGAAAAAGTAACAGAACTAATGTATTAGAAAAAACTGGATAGAAGTTTAAGTGACTAAGAAAAGAAGTTGGTTAAATTTAAATAACGACACATATGGAGATAACTTGAAAGGTAAAGTTAATAAAATTTAAAATTGATGACTTAAAATCAAACTAAGTAAATATATTAAATATGTAGAAAGAACTATAAGAGGTGCCCTACTCTCTAATAGTAATATGAAAGGAAATGTAACAGTTTCGTATCAAAATAAATAAGTACCTTATAAATATTACCGAGTAAACTTCAGAAACTGATAATTCAGACTGTAAACCCGAGAGAGTTTTTCCGGTATATTCAAAAACGTAAGAAACGACAACGACAAGCAAACAGAATTACCGCTTGGAAGTCCAAAGGTTACAGTAATAATGTCTTAGTGTGTACCGAGAAAACTTTGTTTAATTAAGTCCTTCTAATTGACTCAGTTCACCCCTCCCCATCGATCTTACTGAAAGATCTCGTATAATATTTTATTTATACATAAATATGTGAATTTAGGAGGTATTAGTATGGTTTAAAATTTGTCTTTTTTTTTTTCATCGTTGAAAGATGGACAAACACACAAACACAGTAGACGTCAAAGAAAGTGGTCATAAAACATCAAGAACCTCATGTTCAGAAAACAGAGTAATCCATCCAAATAAGAATCCTAGAAACAAACAAAGGAAACAAAATCAAAAAACCAAAAACTACGTTATCATTTATCCTAACAAAGGAATTAAAGAGAAATCCAATAAAGTAATGATCACATATCTTTACATCGTCTAAAGACATATAATTAAGACATAGGACATTGAAATATATTAAGTGACTACTCCAAATCATAAAAAGACCATCACAGAAATCCTAAAAGATACAGTAGACTTTTGTTACTGTCACAATGAAGAAAAAGTTAAACTTAAGGAAATTAAAAAAAAAAAAGAAAAAGACTAACGATTCCGATCCTAAAGGTTTTGATTCAACTTATTTTCACTACTCTCACCTGTAGGAACAGAATTGGAGTAGAAACTACTTCACTAAAGTTGAAAAGTGGTAATTCATCCTATATTTGACACTTAGACAATATATGGTAATAAGACAACTCCACACAAGGAAGATACGGGTGAAAGACCTCCAAAAATAGTCTTTACCTGCAACTTGAAAATAGTTTTCGGAAAAAACGTAGATGACTCCAGTAGTCTATCAAAAATAAGAAGTTAAACTATTACACCGTATAGTGTGATTGATTAAACGTCTATACCTTTTTTAAACGTAGAGACATTACTGAGGTGAACTAGTGCCGTATATTCGAAAAATTACATAGTAACCTCAACCAAACGAGGTATGTAAGAGTATGACACAACTCTTTAAAACGTAGATACAAGTAGTCACTGTCACCGGACACACCATAGATAGACAAAAACCATTTTATAGTCCCATTACCACCGGAGTACCTTACTCAAACCTTCACAAGGAAGGTGAGGTTAAAAATCCACACCAAATTCTTTCTATTCACAATTAAAATGAGATTTACAAACCATCTTACGAGGGGATTTCAGTGACCAAGACCTGAAGACGAACAACTTTTAAATTTTTATAACTAAGTTAAAATCATGACCATGAACCAGACGAGTATAAACATAAAGAAGGAACTAGTTACAACCCTCTAACATGGAAAGATACTTTCTATATGACATAAGAACTCAACCTTCTTAGTCCGGGTAATTTTACTGAAATTTTGAGTTCCGTTAGATGTCTAAGTTTCGTGAGAGATAGTTTAATGGTTTCGGTAAAAGGTATCTTGATCCTGTGTTAAAAAATTTTTACACACACTTGTGTATTTTCCGGGGTCTATCGGTTTCTTAAAAACTCTTTCTTCTTATCTCGACCTCTTTAGTCAGAGGTACTCAAGTCTGATTTTTGTTTTGATGTCATATCTTTTCTCATATCACTTTTACTTTCAACGAGTCAACATAGACTGAGAAACACTAAGGTACCTGGTATGTCAGGTACTTTAAGAGGTCCGGTCTTATGACCTCACCCATCGGAAAAGGAAGAGGTCCTCTAGAAGGGTTGGGTCCCTAGTTTGGGTCCAGAGGACGTAACGTCCATCTGAGAAATGGTCGACTCGATGTTTTCTCATGCCATGACCATTTTTTTTTTTTTTTTTTTTTCTTTTCTTTTTTAATTTTTCTTTTTTTCTATGTATCTAGTTATGTTGTTCTGTCTTTTACGTCTTTATTTAGGTGTAAGAATACTAGTTAATTAGATGATGTTTCTTCTTTTCTTATATTTTACGTCGAAGAAAAGTTGTTTACGATAACCCTTTTGAACTGTCAATGTACATTTTCTCACTTTAATTCTCTAAGAGATTGGTGTAGGTTTTGTTTACGTTTTACCTAATTTCTGGATTTACATTCCGATTATGATATTTTACGGATATCCTTTCGTGTCCGTCTTGTGAGAAACCGTATTTAGACTCGTTAAAAAAAAAATTACAGAGGATCTTATTATTTTTATTTTTGTTTTTATTTGTTTATCCTGAATAATTTTGATAACGTACCGTTTTCTTTAGTATTCGTTTTGCGTTTCTGTTGGATGTCTTATCCTTTTTTTTTTAACTTTTACTATAGTGGTTGTTTCCTAATTAAAGGTTTTTTATGTTAGTCAAGTATATCAAGTTGGTTTTTTATTTTTTGTTTTTATTTTTTGCTTCTTGGGTTTGTTTTTTTACCCGTATTATGGATTTACCTGTGAAGAAATTCCTCTTTTATGTCTACCAATTTTCATTTTACTTTGCTCCTAGTTGTAATGATTAACAACAATGACAACAACAAGTCAGTGAGTCACTACGGACTGAGAAACGTCGGGGTACCTGACGTCGCACGGTCCGAAAGGATAGGAAGTGGTAGAGGACCTCGAACGAGTTTGAGTACAGATAACTCAACCACTACGGTAGGTTGGTAGAGTAGGAAACGGTAGGGGAAGAGGAGGACGGAAGTTAGAAAGTAGTCCTAGAAAAAATTACTCAACCGAGAAGTGTATTCCACCGGTTTCATAACCTCGAAGTCGAAGTCGTTGTCAGGAAGGTCACGTATGAGTGACAACTAAAGGAAATCTTAACTGACCAAACTAGAGGAACGTCAGGTTCCTTTGAGAGTTCCCAGAAGAAGTCGTACTGTTAAGTTTTTGTAGTCAAGAAGTCACGAGTCGGAAGAAATAGGTCAAGATGACCTGCTTACCTTTTTGTTATCGAAACTGTTATACCTGGAAACAGTCTTTCAACTACAGAAACAAAATTTATACGACAGATCCAAACAGTATCGAAAAGAAAGTTCCTTGTTCACAGAAAAGTAAATTACCTACGTCAGTGACAGAAGTCACTAAAACCTCCGGTTCTTCTATTTTAGAAAGTGACGAAGGTGAAAAAGGGAAAGATAAACGGTACTGATCTAGACCATCCGTCTTACCGACTTCTTGATGCCTACTTTCAATCGTTGTTATATGCCCTCCACCACTACTTTTGGTAGGGGTTCTCTTTCCTTAAGTTCTTCCCTTTATCAACAGATTTCTCCGGAAGGCTTATCGACTCTTTTCTTCACGTTCCGTTTCCTCTTTCTCATTCTATGTGAGTGACTTACGTCCCAAGGTCTCTTATCGTTCCTTTCTATTCTTTCGGAAGAATTCACTTGTTACGTTTCTTTATCTCCTTTTGTTATCTTACCCTTTCTGATCTCTAAAGAAGTTCTTTTGAACTCTATGATACCCTTATAAAGATCGTTTGTGTCTGTGTTAATTCCCGACTTTACCGTTCCTGGATTGTCTTCGTCTTCTCTAATTCTTTTCCACCGTTCTTATGTATCTTTGTGATACTTTTTCCAGAATTACTGGACCTATTGGTACTACCACACCAGTGAATGGATCTCGGTCTGTAGGACCTCACACTTCAGTTCACCCGGAATTCTTCGTAACGATACTTGTTTTGATCACCTCCACTACCTTAAGGTCCACTCGATAAAGTTTAGGATTTTTGACTACGATAACTTCGTAAAGTGAGTCGTACGGTCCTTTAAACCTTTTGAGTTGTTACCGGTATCCTGACCATTTCTCGTCAAAAGTAAGGTTAGGGTTTCTTTCCGTTTGGGTTTCTTACAAGTTTGATGGTATGTTAACGTGATTAAAGTGTACGATCGTTCCAGTACGAGTTTTAGGAAATTTGATCCGAAGTTGACAAACACTTTGATACTGAATCTACTTGTTCGACCTAAATTTCTTCCGTCTCTTAGTCTTTAGTTTGACGGTTGTAGAAGACCTAGTGTTTTTTTCATTCTTTCAAAGTCTTTTGTAGATAAAGACGAAGTAACTGATATGATTTTGGAAACTAACACACCCAGAGTTGTTTGACACCTTTTAAGAATTTGTCTACCTTGTACTCTGGTGGAATGGATGGAAGACTCTTTGGACATATGTCCAGTTCTTCGTTGTCAATGTTGGTTTGTACTTTGTTCTCTAACCAAGGTTTGACCGTTTCCTCTCTCATGTAGTCCCGACACACGATAGTGGGACGAATAAATTGAATATGAGTTTCATTCCATTCCACTTCAGAGAGTCAGCACAGGCTGAGAAACGTTGTAGTACCTGACATCGGATGGTCCGAGAAGACAGGTACGCTAAAAGGTCCGTTCTCATGACCTCACCCAACGGTAAAGGGGTACTATATGAATCTCATGTAGTACTCTTTGCGACCCGACCTACTTCGTGTTCGACCTTAATTCTAGTGACTCTCTTTATAGTTATTGGAATCTATACGTCTACTGTAGTGGGAATACCGGCTTTCACTTCTTCATTTGTCGGAGAACTACTTTCACTTTCTTCTCTCACTTTTTCAACCACATTTCGAGTTGTAAGTCTTTTGATTCTAGTACCGTAGGTCAGGGTAGTGAAGTACCCTTTATCTACCTCCTTGTTACCTTTGTCACAGTCTGAAATAAAAAACCCCGAGGTTTTAGTGACGTCTACCATTAATGTCGGTACTTTAATTTTCTGTGAACGAGGAACTTTCCTTTCAATATTGGTTTGATCTGTCGTATAACTTTTCGTCTCTATAATGAAACGGTTGTTTCCACGTAGATCAGTTCCGATACCAAAAAGCTCACCAGTACATACCTACACTCTCAACCTGACATTCCTTTCGACTCGTCACTCCTTAACTACTAAACTTGACACCACAACCTCTTCTGAGAACTCTCAGGGGACTTAACGTTCCTCTAAGTTGGTCAGATAGGATTTCCTCTAGTCAGGACCCACAAGTAACCTTTCTGACTACGACTTCGACTTTGAGGTTATGAAACCGGTGGACTGCACTTCTCGACTGAGTAAACTTTCCTGGGACTACGACCCTTTCTAACTTTCGTCCTTTTCCCTTACTGTCTCCTACTCTACCAACCTACTATAGTGGTCCAGTTACCTGTACTCAGACTCATTTGAAGACTCAACCACTACCTGTCCCTCCGGACCGTACGACATCAGGTATTACAGTGTTTCTCGACCTGTACTGACCCCCTGAATTGACTTCACTTAAGACGTATATTCAATTTGTTCGTACTACCGTTATATATCGGAACAGTTTGAGGACAGGCTTAAAATTTGATTAGTAAACAAAGTACAGGTCACGATGTTACTCCATGACGGAGTGTAGTTAGTCTTACTGGTAGTAGTTTTACAGATTTTTATTATTTACGACCTCTCCCAAACGTCCTTTCCGTTGAGAGAACGAGACAATCACTCTTACATTTAACCACGTCCGTGATACCTCTTGTCATGTCTTGAAGGAATTACCGATTTTTATCCATGGTATACTAAGACGTTAGGATGACGACTCCCTTGTAGGTCTTTTCTATTTTTGGGATTAAACTTTTCCTTGTACGTGAGGTCACTCGTATTGTTACAATAAATCTTATTGGTTCTATACCTTTGTTAGATTTATAGATAGCTGTCTCTTTACCTATTTCTTTTATAACACAAACATCTATTTGTGTGTGTGCATGTACGTGTATACACGACACGAATAAATGAGTCAGTACAGACTGAGAAACGCTGGTGTACCTGGTATCGGGTGTTCCGAGGAGACAAGTACCTTAAGAGGTCCGTTCTTATCACGTCACCCAACGGTACGGGAGGAGGTCCCCTAGAAGGGTTGGGTCCTTAGTTCGGTCGTAGAGAATTCAGAGACCCAAGAAATGGTGATCATAGTGGACCCTTAGGGACACGATATTGGAATTAAGGACGTAATTTTTTTTTACAAGGTAATTATAGGAGTAAGAGGGACAGTTTCTTTTGTGTAAATTTTTAGTATTTATCATGATTTGAGACCCTTTTATCTACGTGAGAAATTTCACGTTCTGAGAGATATCTTTAAATAAATAGAGAAGGACACTATATAGTCCAAGTTTTTCTTATTAAAATTTTACACTTTACCTTACTCTTCTTCGAAATTACCTACAAATCTATGTAACACTAAAACGTTTCTCTTTGATTTCAAGTCAAGTCAAATCAAGTCAACGAGTCAGTACAGGTTGAGAAACTCTGGGGTACTTAACGTCGTAGACTCAGGAGAGACAGGCAGTAGTTGTGGGCCTCAAGTGGGTTTTAGAACAGGTAGCTCAAAAACTACGGTAGGTCGGTAGAGTAGGACAGTAGGGGAAGAGGAGGACGGGGGTTAGGGTGGGTCGTAGTCTCAGAAAGGGTCACTAAGTTGTGAAATGTACTCCACCGGTTTCATAACCTCAAAGTCGTAATCATAGTCAGGAAGGTGTCTTGTGGGTCCCAACTAGAGGGAGTCTTACCTGACCAACCTACAGGAACGTCATGTTCCCTGAGAGTTCTCAGAAGAGGTTGTGGTGTCAAGTTTTCGTCGTTAATAAGCCGTGAGTCGAAAGAAGTGTCAGGTTGAGAGTGTAGGTATGTACTGGTGTACTTTTGGTATCGGAACTGATCTGCGTGGAAACAACCGTTTCATTACAGAGACGAAAACTTATACGACAGATCCAACCAGTATTGAAAGGAAGGTTCCTCATTCGTAGAAAATTAAAGTACCGACTTTAGTGATAGACGTCACTAAAGTCTCGGTAGGTTTTATCAGACTGTGACAAAGGTGACAAAGGGGTAGATAAAGGGTACTTCACTACCTTGGTCTACGGTACCAGAATCAGAAGACTTACAAATCGAAATTCGGTTGAAAAAGTGAGAGTAGAAAGTGAAAATAGTTCTCGAAAAATCAAGGAGAAGTGAAAGACAGTATTCCCACCACAGTCGACGTATAGACTCCAATGACTATAAAGAGGACCGTCAGAACTAAGGTCGAACACGAAGAAGGTCGGGTCACAAAGAGTACTACATGAGACGTATTTTCAATTTATTCGTCACACTGTTATATCTCAGAACTGTATGAGGAAAAGGATAAACCTTGGTCAGACAACAAGGTACAGGTCAAGATTGACAACGAAGGACCGGACGTATGCCTAAAGAGTTCTTCGTGCAGTCCACCAGACCATAAGGGTAGAGAAAGTCTTAAAAGGTGTCAAATAACACTAGGTGTGTCAGTTTGGATACCGTAGTAGTTATTTCGTCTTTATTTACAAAAAGACCTTGAGAGAACGAAAAAACTACTAGGTCTTCTACAACCGTTAAACTATAGACCAAGGAGACGGAAAACATTTTGGTCCAACTTGTAGACCTGTAAGTACCAAGGACATAACGACTTCGGACCGAACCTCTTAAAACTCGTAATGAAATGATCGCACACACTACTCACGTCAACATACCATCAAACTCGTAAGAAACCGTAACGGAAAGAAATACTAACGATACTTTTGACTGGAAAAGGTCAGGACACCGGGGTCGACTCAAAAGGTCTAAACGACCGTATAACTCACGTCGTGAAAGTGTCGTAGTAGAAGGTCCTATCTCACGGACTACTTGATACCTACCTCCAAGCACTGTAACATGTCCTCTGTCCCTAGTTCTGGTAGGAGTACCTTCTTTTTACGTTTTTTCGTTTTACCGATAGACCCCCCGGAATGTTTATCGACACTTCTCTTCTCTTCGCTTTTCGTTTCCTCTTTTCCTTTCTATATTCGTAGACTTACGTCTCAAGGTTTCATTGTCCCTCCCTATTCTTTCGGAAGGAGTCTCTAGTTACATTTCTTTATCTCCTTTTGTCGTCTTACCGTTTCTGATCTCTAGAGAAGTTCTTCTAATCTTTATGGTTCCCTTGTGAAGTACGTTTCTACCCGAAGTCTTCTATAATTCTTCTCCACCGTTTTTATGTGTCTTCTTAACATGTATTTCTAGAAGTACTGGGTCTGCTAGTGCTACCACACTAGTAAGTGGAATTTCCGTAGGACCTTACACTTCACTTCACCCGGAATCTTTCGTAGTGATACTTGTTTCGATCACCTTCACTACCTTAAGGTCAACTCGACAAAGTTTAGGACCTTCTACTACGACACTTTCACGACCTTAATCTAGATCTTGTAATATGAACTACAGTCGATAAGTTCTTATACACTTCAGTCACCTAAGAAAAGAGTTTGAAGACTACTATGACCTCATCCTATATTTTACGATCATTATCTTTATTATGTGTTTTCCGATTTTGATCTGATATGACTGATTTTAATGTAAATAGAAATAAACAAATGTCGAATCCTTCTTACACTTTTTATGTGGAAACACAAAACAGGTTATTTTACAGTAGTAAAATCTTTTCGTCTAAATTAATTAAGTCATCTGGCCGTGTCACTATAACAAAACTAAAAAATCAACCCGTATAACGAAAATATTTAGAATAAAACAAATTTTTTTCTTTTTTTTCTAAAAATCTCTTTGAAGTTCCGACATCAAAAGTAAATCGTTTGTTCTATAAAAAGTTACACGTTATTTAATAATATCTTTTTACATAAATCAATTAGAAATAGATACAAATGTGTGGTCGTGATAACCAAATATATGTTGTTAAATATTTGTAGGGACCTTTTAGAAACATCTATAAACTATAGTTCTTGTCTAAATACTTAAACATATAATAAAAAAAGATTCCATAAGTTTAGAAATTCACTGACGGTTCCCTATGGTTAACACGAATCACTCTCCCTAACAACAAGAAATTAATTAATTTGTTCTAAATTACAAATGTACAGTTTAAAACGAAAGAAAGGGACCCATTTCATTTTTAACCGTTTTTCATTAGTCACTGGGAAAAAAAAACAATTTAGAGAAAATTGAAATGGTGTGAACAATGAATATACAGTTTTGGTGAGAAATGATACTCTCCATTATGGAAAAAAACCAAACAAAAAACATACACTGTGATTTCAAAAGTTGTTATAAATTATTTATAAATTTAACACTGCCGTTACTAAATTTTAGAATTCAACGTCGAAGGAAGATTCTTTGACTCGGAACTTCATCCTATTCTTATGGAGGAAGAGAAACTATTGAAATCTGATGAAGAGTGTAGTTCGATACCCGTCTATCTGATACCAAAAAATGTCACTTCTGTCCTGACCAACTCATCAGGACAGAATACAACGAGTAGAATATCAATGGAGAAACATTCTACCTCGATTTTTATTAAGAAATATTTTATCTACTACATATTTTATACAGAGTCGTTATTGTCTTAATTACAGGTTCTATCGACCCTACCCTTCTTATACAATGTGATGACTTGACTAAAATATCTATAAAGTGTCGAAGTCTGTGAAATTCTTTACTAGGGTACTGAAGACCTTTTTCGTCTTCTGTCCGTTCGAAATATAGATCTCTCTTGGAATAGTACATTTAAAAGAATTTCATCTTTGAGAATTACTGTGATGTCTTCATTTGAGTTATACAAGGGAATTTTGTGTTATACGAAATCAAATAACACCCCTTTTTCAAATTCCACCTAGACTCTCATACTCACGTCTCTATTTTGAGAGAGACTAAAAGGAACGTGATGTTACGTTATCCACCGAGTCTTCTGTTTCTTAGACGGACGTTGTTACTCTGGACCTAAGTTAGGGATCCAGTCCTTCTACGGGACCTCTTGACTTACCGTTGGGTAAGGTCATAAGAACGGACCTCTTAGGGAACCGCTCTCCTCGGACCTCTCGATGTCAGGTACCTCAACGTTTGTCAAGTCGTGATACTTCGATAAGAAAACAGAAAACATTTAATAATTCTTACCTAATAAATATCTTTGTATGTTCACCTGTTTAGGACAGGATTAAAAGTATTTCCTTTTTTTTTGACACTTCACTTTTTATGTCTAATCTTTTAAAAGTCTAAAGATCTTATATAATAAACCGATTATGTCTATTGGTTGTAGACAAGAGTGAACTACATCATCCTTGTTGAATACACTTTTCAATTTCTACACTCGTTTTGTGACTTTAAAATTTTAAGTTTTTACTTTAAAGTAAGAGTATATCGTGATTTCTGATTTTCATCATATTTTCTTCATCTTTCGTGGTAATTTTAAACTACAAAGAGTATAAGATACTTAAGTGTAGTCAAGTCAAGTCGGAGAGTCAACACGGACCGACGTTGAGATACCTGACGTCGTACGGTCCGAAGGTACAGGTTGTGGTTTAGAGTTCGAACGAGTTTGAGTACAAATAACACAGCCACTACGGTAGGTTTGCAGAGTAGGAGACATCAGGGGAAGAAGAGGACGGAAGTTAGTAAGGGTCGTAGTCCTAGAAAAGGTTTCTCAGTCGAGAAGTTTAGCCCACCGGTTTCATGACCTCAAAGTCGAAGTCAGAAGGTTACTTATAGGTACTGACTAAAGGAAAACCTACCTGACCAAGCTGGAGGAACGTCATGTTTCCTGAGAGTTCTCAGAAGAGGTTGTGGTGTCAACTTTACGTACTTAAGAAGCCACGAGTCGAAAGATATGTCAGGTTAAGAGTGGAGGTATGTACTGATGACCTTTTTGGTATCGAAACTGATCTGGAAACAACCGTTTCATTACAGAGATAAAAAATTATACGACAGATCCAACCAGTATCGAAAAGAAGGTTCCTCGTTCACCGAAAATTGAAGTACCGACGTCAGTGGTAGACGTCACTAAAACACCAGCTTCTTTTATTTCAGACAGTGACAAAAGTAACAAAGGGGTAGGTAAACGGTACTTCACTACCCTGGTCTACGGTACTGAAATCAAAGAACTTACAACTCAAAATACCGTTGAAAAATAAGAGGAGAAAGTGAAAGTAGATTTCTGAGAAATCAAGAAATGAAAGATGGTATTCCCACCACAGTAGACGTATAGACTCCAATAACTATAAAGAGGGCCGTCAGAGCTAAGGTCGAACGCGAAGTAGGTTGGGTCGTAAAGTGTACTACATGAGACGTATATATAATTTATTCCTCCCACTGTTATATGTCGGAACTGTATGAGGAAAGGTCAAACCTTGGTCAGACAACAAAGTACAGGTCAAGATTGACAACGAAGGATTGGACGTATGTTTAAAGGGTCCTCCGTCCAGTCCACCAGACCATAAGGGTATATAAATTCTTAAAAGGTGTCAAACAACACTAGGTGTACCAGTTTCCAAAACCGTACCAGTTGTTTCGTCTTCATCTATACAAAGACCTCGAGAGAACGAAAAAAGATACTAGACTACTTTCAACCGTTAAATTAGAGACCAAGGAGACGGAAAAGATTTAGGTCGAACTTGTAGACTTTTAAGTCCCAAGTACATGCCAACTTTGGACCGAACCTCTTATACTTATACTGAAACGATCGTACACTCTACTCACGTTAACACCCCATCAACTTATTAGAAACTGTAACGGAAAGAAACCCTAACCTTAAGTGTAGTCAAGTTTAATTTTCTGAATAGAGAACTCTGATCTTTCGACACATAACAAGTGTACAAAGGAGTGAAAGAGAACGAAAGGACGAAAGAAAAGAAGAAAGTTGAGTAAAATTTAGATTAAGTGTATACATATTTGTCTTCCCTCATACTAATGACGGAATTTTTTAAAAGAAGATTCATAAAAATAGACTCGTAATTCAGTATTTGGGATTTGAGTTTGGGAGTTACGGATGATAAAGGCACATAATATGTAAGTTTAAACGAGTGTAAAAATTAGAGGTCCTATCTGAATACTCAGTACTTTCAAGTTTCATGTTTTAGATATACTACTAAGGATTAGTGACGAGATACGAGGTCACAATATAAAGGTGGAGGGTGGTCTTGTACACAAGATATCAAATATTATAGATTTAAAAATGGTGAAACACATTAATTCTTATTCTTGTTTTTTAATAATTATAATAACATCCTATGACTCAAAACCGTCACACAAAGAAACCCAGATAACAAAACCTAAGTTGGAAAGTCGGTCAGAGGGGTGGACGTATTGTTCTTTTTACTACGGACTGAATTACACTTTACCAACAAAATTCATTATTATATGTAAACGAACATTTGACTTTATTATGTTCCTTTGGGATCTTATATATTGACTTCGTTGTGTGTGAGATAAGTTCTCCGTCTTATATACGATCTTTCAGATGTTAATTATGATTAAAGGTGAAAATTTTACCATAAGTTAAACAAGTATTAACTACTCTTGGTATGTAATTGAACGATCCGACAATTTTATAGACTTTATACTTTAAGTTTAAGGTACATTTCATCTTTATAACGGAAAAGAAATTAACATGAAAGTATGGACAAAGTTTATATAATACTGGATACACTTGTCTTTTGACTGATACATACTTTCATATCTATTGGATCCGAATATATATATGTGAAGGAACCACCGAGTCCGTCATTTCTTAGACGGACGTCACGTCCTCTACACCCAAGTTAGGGACCCAACCATTCTAGAGGAACTCTTCCCTTACCGTTGGGTGAGGTCATAAGAACGGACCTCTTAAGGTACCAGTGTCCGGGGACCGTACGATGTTCAAGCACCCCAGTGTTACTCCGTCTGTGTTGACTTGTTGATTGTGAAAGTGAAATATATATATATATTTAATATATAAATTAATTAATT
The DNA here is from genome assembly GCA_006410555.1 of Capra ibex. Classification (NCBI taxonomy): domain Eukaryota; kingdom Metazoa; phylum Chordata; class Mammalia; order Artiodactyla; family Bovidae; genus Capra; species Capra ibex. The sequence continues at coordinate 8,258,094 of SJYO01041852.1, read as the reverse complement.
AATATAATATATATATATAAACACAGGAAGCAAAAGACCCATTGAATCTACAAATTTAATGACTGTTTTGTATAGCGATCTATATCTATATATAGTATGTTTACTCAAATCGACTACTCTAAACTTTGCCTGAATTTTAGACGAAGAACTTTACGACTGTTGGAAAGATTCAGTTAAATCAAAACTAATCTCTTATAAATAAAAACCACGGTTTACAACTTTTATGTTCTTTGATTCAACTCGAAAATTTTGTAAATCTTTAGTTAACTCCATGTATACCCTTCAGTAGTACTGTAAAAGTCGTAAGGTGACACACCACATTATCTCAAACTGATGTAAACACATTTCCATCATTAAACTCCCCCTTTTCCACCCATGTCTAAACGTATTTTTGTGTTTGAATTGTTACTTTTCTTCCAAAACTAAGAGACCTCTCCAATTCTAAGGAAATAACGTCTTCAAATCGACCTACTTTGAATGACTCTAGTCTGTGTCTATATTAAACCCACAAAGAATTACTACGAGACACCTGTACTAATTTATTTTCCCTCAAATGTAGACGACACAAATACAGACGAGTTTGTGACATAATAATATGACGTTATTGATCTACTAAATAGTAAAAATAAATTAGTTCTATTTTAAAATTTCTAAATCTCTTTTGATTCATTCTGTGGAAAGAGGATGGAAGTAAGGTTTATCAGTCGAAAATGTCTTCTTCCTTTCTTAGTGACAAAGAAGTGGTTCGACTGTACTTAGACAAACACGGACCTCCAAAAGTACCCGGTTCGGACTTAGTGACCACCCCTACACAGTCTCAGTACAGTCTTACTCAGAGATCACTCCCAAACCGTCCCTAGAAGGATGAGAAGTGAACTTTACTTTCATCCATTTACAAGAACTTGTTTACCTAAAAGGTGGAAACGAAAGGATATCAGTTTGTCCTCCGTTTCCACCCTAAGAAAGTAAATCTTATCCTCAGAAATTTAGAATCAAGGAGTATTTTCTTAAAGACAAAGAATTCTTAAGGTTACAACTTATTTTACCTAAATAAGATTCTTTTATTTGGTTTCATCCTCTTTTCGTCATTTATTCAGTCGAAGTAAGAAAATAGCCGTAGAACCACAAAATGTCTGATTTATTGTCTAAGTCTACCTTTAAACATTAATGAGTCTGATATTTATTTTTAACCAAGGAATAAACGATTCTATACGACCTATCTTGTTCTAATCTTTGACACTATCAAATATTGAGTGTTTTTGTGAACGAAAAAGAAAAAGAAAAAAAAAAACAAAACAACAATCAATAATAAAAAAATAAAAAATAAAAAAATTTAAAATTTTAGAAATTAAGAATGTACGCAAGGGTTTGTACTTGGGGGGAGGGTGGAGGGAGTTTGTGAATGAAAAATTTATCGACAAGGATGAAAGGGATACTGGTCATCCATACAGGTTGTAATTTTTTTTTTTTTTTTTTATCTCCCAAATGGAGAAAACAAAGACATTTAAGTTCCATGACCTACTTTTTTTATGTGTTACTCAACAATGAAAAGGTTTCGGACAAAAAAAGACAAAACGTATTACTTATCTTGAGAAAAGAGAGATAAAACCTCTACTTTAAAACTTTTCTATCATTTAATTTTGTTACGTGTGTGTCTCTTCACAACCACACGTCTATTATTCTTCCGTTATACTGTAAATCCTGTTATTACCGACTATCTGACTATTTAAAGTCCGTCAATTTTTATCGACTAATACAAATTATCTAGGATTATGTATTTACTCTATTTTGAGTTCAAATACTGTCGGTCGTAAAGGAGGCTAAAAGAAATTTCTCACACTTCCCTCTCCTTATTACAATGTAAAACAATCAATTTAGACTGTGTCAACAGTCCACATATAATCAAGTCGAAGGGAGGGGATCCTTCGTCCTTCTACACAACTAAAAACGAAGAGGTGTGTAAATGACTGAAAGACACAACTCTGTCTGTTCACCGGAGTCGAATCATTCACTGGAAGTCGACTCGTCTTCTCGTTGTGAATTATAGGTCCATGTTTATAACGACCTGGTTCATCAAATATGTATGTAAGGATCAACGACACACTACGGACTGGGGGTGGGTTCTCGGTGACAGACCCCAGAGTCTTTGGTCGTCATAGACTCAAGGATTTACTGGGGTCGAAGTCTACGGTAAACGAGAATCCATGTTGTAAAAACTTATAGTCCTCAGTGTCACATCACTTCTTTTGTTTCAATAAAAGTTTTTCATGTTAACTATCTTACGACAAATTACCTTATCTCGACTGTTTCGTAAACCTTCCTTAACAAGTATTTATAAATTTACGTGAGAATTCCGTTATTAATTCTAACTTAATGTAATTACACTGATTAAATCAAAGAAAAAAAAGGGTTAATGTCTTTTAAGGTAAATCACTTGTTTTATCGAAACCGAAACAGTCGAAACAAAAAACGTCAGATGAGTAAAATTAAATTGTAAGACACAGATCGGTACGTAAACATTTACGAGGGTTAAGTAGTTGTCTTCCACTTAAGTCAGAGTTATGATTTATTCGATTTCAACTTCGACGAGTAAAGTCCGTAGTTCCTTGAATAATCATTAAAAAAAACATAGTGAAAAAAAGAGACCACCCACACATCCAAGTAAGAAGTACTGTGACTGTATAACTGTCGATTTTTCTTTAATTCCTGTTTATTTCCCGTCAATTGGTTTATATTATTTTAAGTTTCTTATTATTACCTACTAAAGTCTTTATAACTCCTTCCATCAGTCGACTGACGGTGTGTCACCTTTGTGTCCGAATATATAATAAGACCAACGTTAGTATCCATGTCTGGAGACGACAATAAGTTGTCAACCTAATTCAAAAAGAAAAAAAGAGAAGGTTTAACAATAGGACGAATTCTTTTACATTAAATGATATTAAATGATATCATGGATTAAATAAAATGAACTTTAAGTCTCCTTTATGTGTAATTACAAGTTGATAACTCCCAAACAAATCAATAACTATTGACCGAATATCTTCACCTCTTGTGATGTGTTATTAGTTCTTGGGTTGTTAGTTCTCGTTGAAGTTACTTACACCAAAATAGAAACACCCCCTGTACCGTATCACACAAAAACGGAAAATACAATATTGATCCGTTTTTACACAATTATACATCGTTATTATAACACCAAAAAAAATTGAATGACCACTTAGACTACACATAGGAATGTATAAAATAACGTATCGACTACAGATATTTATATGTATTTATATGTTTCGTAGAATTAGCAAGCAAAATCCATCAGTCTCGTAAAATCCAACCTTCAACCTTTCGATTAAAAACCTTCAGATAAAAGAATTAAGTTCAACTTAAATCTACTTTGAAAATCATAAGAGGCTGTTCACACACTTTTGTCAAAAATAACGAAGTTAGTTGTGAAGAAAAAAAAATTGGACTTTTTACATGCGTGTCAAGAAAGAGAAAATAACTTACTAGCCAAAAGACTACCTAATAGAGACCATACTAAAAATTTCATTGAGTGACTTTATACGCCTCTTCCGTTACGGTGAGGTGAGGTCATGAGAACGGACCTTTTAGGGTACCTACCTCCTCGAACCGTCCGACGTCAGGTACCCCAGCGATTCTCACCCTGTGCTGACTCGTTGAGGTGAAAGTGAAAAGTGAAAGTACGTAACCTCTTCCTTTACCGTTGGGTGAGGTCACAAGAACGGACCTCTTAGGGTCCCTACTCCCTCGGACTACCCGACGTCAGATACCCCATCGTGTCTCAACTTGTGTTGACTTCACTGAATCGTCGTCGTCGTAACTTTATACTTACCGTTTATACTTTCCTTCTCCTCTTCCTCCTCCTCCTCTTTAATCTTCTTTCTTACCTTCTCCCCTTCCCTCCCTCCCTCACCCTACCTCTTCTCTTCATCCCTCCTGTTACCTTTTCTTTTAATGACATTCGTTAAGTAGGAGTAGAAACTCAAGACTCAGGGTTTCCATTGAAGAGAGTTTCATCGATAAATAATGTCGTAAATGAAGAAATGACGATTTACTACAAGATTATGACGATGAAAAATTAAAATAAAAAATTTGAAACATTTATTGGACAAATAAAATGTGATACCTTCCATTTTCAATTGGGGTTAGGGGTCGGGAATAGGTGGGTGTCCCAAGGGAAAAGAAGTAGGATTGTCATATAATTTTGTTTTTTTGTTGTTGTCTTTTTTTTTTTGAGACTTTGAGAAGTGGGACTTAAATTTGTGTAGTTTCACTTTCAACGAGTAAGCACGGGTTGTGAAACACTGGGGTACTTGATGTGTCAGGTACCTTAAGAGGTCCGGTCTTATGACCTCACCCATCGTAAAGGGAAGAGACCCCCTAGAAGGTTTGGGCCCCTAGTCTTGGTCCAGAGGGCGTAACGTCCGTCTAAGAAATGGTCAACTCGGTGTTCCCTTCGGGTTCTTATGACCTCACCCATCGGAAAGGAAAGAGGTCACCTAGAAGGACTGGGTCCTTAGGTTGGTCCCGAGGACGAAACGTCCGCTTGAGAAGTGGTTGACTCGGTAGTCCTTTCCTTTAAAAATAAGGTAAGTGAAGAGAAGTTCGACAAAGACAGGACACACTGGAGAGAGATCGGTGTCAGTAGTAGGATGGAAGGAGAGAAGGTAAGAAAGAAAATTAAAGAGGAGGAGGAGGAGAAGGAAAGTATAAACGGTAAGTATAAAGTTACGACGACGACGATTCGGTGACACGTAGAAGACAGGAACAGAAGAGAGAGGACAGATTAGGAGGTCAGGACCTAGGTCCATAGAAAGACAAAGGACACACGATTCAGTACAGACTGAGAGACGCTGGAATACCTAATATCGGGTGATCCGAGGAGACAGGATATCCTAAGAAGTCCTTTCTTATGACCTCACCCTACGGTACGGGAGAAGGTCCCTTAGAAGGACTGGGTCCCTAGTTTGGGTACAGAGGACACAGAGGACGAAACCGTCCACATAAGTAATGGTGACTCGGTGAACCCATCCGGAGACAGAGAATCGGACGAGAGAAAACCTCGGACGAATGGGGTTTTATCTAAGGACCCTTCCCTTTACAGAGAAATTACAAATGTATACACTTTTATCGAACTGTTACCGAAGTTGAGATTAACGATAAACCCATTCCTCAAAACCTAAAATTTAGTTAAACAGAGTTGGAAGACTTCCGGACGTGGTGACATAGGTCTTAAAGTCATAATGATGACTTGTCCGACTACTATAAAAAAACAACATAATATATACTGACCGAATAAAAATAAGGAGTCCTAAAAAAAGACACAGGGATATAAGACTTAGTAACCTACTGACGGGGACCCTTCTAGTAAAAAGGTTGACACTACATCCGGTTAATAACACTAGAAAACTATACCTTAATTTAAAAGAAACTAAGGAAACTCATGTTTCATAAAATATTAAAGAAGGGTAAAAAACAACCAAGTTAAAAAGTAAAAACAATCATCAAATAACCTTTAAAATATATTATAAGATGAGGAGAGAAGGGAAAAGATAGAAACATTAAAAATGAGGAAAGACTTTCTAAAGAAGTTGTAATAGTATTCTAAAGTAGTTGATTAAAAACTGTAAACCGACAACTTACTATTAACTTATTAATTCAGAATTTTTCGAATAACTACTATTTTTTTTTTTTCTGAGGACGAGTATGTACCATGTTACACCTACTTGGTACTTCTGTAGTACGATTCACTTTCTTGGGTCAGTGTTTCTGGTAATTAACATACTAAATTATACTTTACAACTCCTATTTGTTTGGATATCTCTGTCCTTAATCCAATCACTAACGGATCTGGAACTCCACAGTTTCTCTTTACCCGACACTGACAATCGCATTTGTCCTGAAAAAAATCTCACTTCACTTCACTTCAGTGAGTCAGCACAGGCTGAGAAACGTTGGGGCACCTGACATCGGATGGTCCGAGGAGAGAGGTACCCTAAGAGGTCCCTCCTCATGACTTCATCCAACGGTAAAGGAAGAAGTCCCCTAGAAGGGCTGGGTCCCTAGTTTGGGTCCAGAGGACGTAACGTCCGTCTACGAAATTGGAAACTCGGTGGTCCCTTCGGGAAAAATCTCATTACCTTACAAAATTTTACATAACACCACTATCTACGTTGTGACACTTATATGATTTTTTTGTGACTTAAAATGTGAAGTTCGTCCACTTTACAAACTATACACTTAGTGTAGAGTTATTTCGACAGTGTATATAAATTTTTTCGAAAAGACACTTGGAACTTTTGTGATTTGATTTTCTTCGATCAGTATTCAGGTGTATTATATAATAAAGTAAATATACTTTACAGTTCTTGACCGTTTAGATCTCTCTACTTCATCTAATCACTAACGGATCCCGACGACCTTAACCCTATTTTACCCTACACTTTCGATTACTCATCTCAAAGGAAACCCCATTTCTTTTATAAAATTTTCGACTAACACAACTACCAAAGTGTTGAGACACTTACGTGATTTTTAGTGACTTAACATATGACGTTTACCCACTTAAAATACCATACATTTAATATAGAGTTATTCCGTCAATTTTGGGTTGTCTTCCTTTGTGTGTGTGTGTGTGTGTGTTATCTTGTGGGATAACTGTAAGACACACACGAATACATATTGCCCCTGGTCCCTGAACAACTACCTGTCGAAATGAGGTGTCACTTTAAAACACTTTATTCATTTTAATGAACCTAAAGGATTCCAGACACAGAGATCCAAACAAACAAAAGGGAAGTCGAGAAGTCAAAGAAGTCACTATGTAAAAGATAGAGAACGCACCACAATATTACAGGTGTGTTATCATCAACCAATCTGTTGATCCTAGTCTTAGTGTTCAATTTATTAGAGTGGATTAAGGAACCACAGTCCTGTCAAAAAGTGGGAGTGAGAATCCATAGGAACCGTAAGAACATAGAACCAAATAAGATTCAAAAATGTCTTCTATTTAGTAAGTAGAGAACGGATCAGAACTTCTATATAAGTGGACATACAGACCCTATTGCACTTCCGTTTGGACCTGTAAATTGGAGCAGGAATTACGTTTGACCAGTAATCCAGGTGAGGAGTGGGAAGGATGTCACGGAGGTGTAGTCTGTAGAAGGGTGTCCAAGAACGACGTCGTGTCTGTCGAACCAAGTGGAACGGTAGGAGAAGATGTCCATCGACCAAAAGTCGAAACAGATTCAATACAGTGAATCACGAATAGACTGATAAAGGGTATAGAGTTTGATACAAGTGTAGAGTAAAGAGGAGACTACCAGTAGGGATGAGATCAAAATAGATAAAGATCTACCTACTGTCTAATCTGTCTATTACTATCTCCCTACTTACCTGCGTACCTATGTGTCCATTATCTTCCTACTTATCTATATATCTGTCACTGTCTGTCTACTATCTTAACTATCAAAGTCCGGGATTCTTCTCCTCATTTTGTATACATAAGTCAAGAGATAAGTATGGAAAGTAGAATCACTTTAGAAGGAAAGAGTAAACGAAGAGTTGTGTTCACAATAGTTACTGGTTTAGATTACAGGTCAAGAAAAAAAAAAAAAAAAGGAATCACTAACTTAGAATGAACGACAAAAACAAACAAACAAAATGTCTCTGAATCTTCCTTGTAAAAACCGGTACTCACGATATTGAGATACTAGAGTCAAAAGGAGTTTGAAGACAATAAAAATAAACTCAGAGTTAAGTGAAGAGGTAAAACCAAAGATTGACGAAGTATTGAAAAACAATTGTCTCATTCTTACACCTTTAGATCTATTAAAAAACAGATCACAATAATACAAAAAAGACATTTCAAGGTACTACTAAACCGTCACGAGGAAAAGGTCTTCTCGACTTACAAGAATCTCTTCTCTCAATGACGGGATGTCTTTAGGAACTGAGTCGTAGTGGTCTAGTTATACGTTCTATTAACGAAGATTAAGAGAACAAGGAAACTAAGGTTCTTTAAGAGAATATACATCACAAGTGTCTCTCTTTTAACTGATAAAGTCGTTTAAGTAGATTTAAAACTTTACTTTTTTTTTGTCTTACTCTCTAAAAATAAAATAAATTAATTTGTTATTAAGGTTTTACAAAGTCGATCGTTCCTTTTTACGTCCAATAATTTTATAGTACTCTTACTACTATATTGACCTTTATTTGAAATCCCTTATTACTTCCTAAAACTAAAGAACAGTTTAAATTTTAAGAAGTTACACAGTAGTCTTTGTTTTTGTTTTAGAAAAATTCGATAAACGAACTTTTATATGAAAATCAAAGTCTTTTAACTCTCTTGTCCATCCTTCCCATATATTTGAGTTTAAGAAGAATTTATAGTTTATATAGTTCATATACTTAGTTTTAATGAACGTTAAACTGTTAATTAAAAAATAAAATTTTAAAATCCACTTTTAATTATATAGTTGAGATTGAAACAATCAACTAAACACAAGTGTTGTATACTAACAACTATCTGTTATTTATGTGAATTCAAAATAGTAAAGATTAGTATATACGGTTTAAAAATTCAATATTGGTTCAATTAGTCATGGATATTCCTTTACTTAGTAAAGTGTTGTTTACTTACTTGGGATTTTTGAGTTCTCCGACCACTACCACAGACTTATAAAAATGTAAATCCAAGGTGACTCGGTGATTGTGAAAGTGAAAGTGAAAATGGTTGAGTATAGTATGCACGGTCACAACTTTGTAATAAAAGATTTACTACTGTAGACTGAATTCGAGTAAGACTTTATTAAACTTCCCATTCCTATGATAATATTTTAGTGGACAGGATTTATAGAGTAGACAAAGAAGTTTGACTTTATTCTTACCGTAGTTTATTAATCTTCGAAGAGATCGAGTGAAAGGAGGAACCCACCTTGAGAAACCCAGAACTAAGTGGATGAACCTCAAAAAAGGAGTTATCCGTTTAAGGAAATAGAAGTTCAGAGTTAAAATTATAGCGGTGAGTACACTTCGAAAGAAAGAGAGGTTCTATTTCTATGATAAGTATGATACTTAAGTGATGGAAAGACATAAAGACGTTAAGATTATACGACACTTTCACTTTCAGCGAGTCAGCACAGTCTGAGATACACTGGGGTACCTGATATGTCAGACACCTTAAGAGGTCCGGTCATACGATCTCCCCCATCGTAAAGGAAAGAGGTCCCCTAGAAGGGTTGGGTCCCTAGCTTGAGTCCAGAGGGTATAACGTCCGTCTAAGAAATGGTCGACTCGATGGTCCCTTCGGGTTCTTATGACCGCACCCATCGAATAGGGAAGAGGTCACATAGAAGTGTTTGGTCCTTAGCTTGACCCCAGACGACGTAACATCCATCTAAGAAATCGTTGACTCGATAGTCCCCTCGGGTATTATACTACGACGACGACGACGACGACGACGACGACGATTCAGCGAAGTCAGCACAGACTGAGACGCTGGGGTATCTGCCGTCGGGTGGTCCGACGAGGCAGGGACCCTAAGAGGTCCGTTCTTGTGACCTCACCCAACGGTACAGGAAGAGGTTACATACTTTCACTTCTCACTTTCACTTCAGTGATTCAACGCAGGTTGAGAATCGCTGGGGTACCTGACGTTGGATAGTCCGAGGAGGTAAGTACCCTAAAAGGTCCGCTTTCATGACCTCACCCAACGGTAACGGAAGAGGTTTCTTTCTCGATCTACGTCGTAAGACTCACTATACCTAACTTCCGTTTTCTTTTTGTACCAGGATTTACTATTATTAAAGATTACTTCTTCTTTAATATCGTTATCTTAGTGACTTATTGTTTTCGTTCATTTTCTTAGTTCTTATGACAATCGTCAGAGAAAAGATCAGTTCGTACCTTTAGTGATATATAAGTATTACTTACTATTATGGTTTGTATTGGTCTCTGACATTTCTTCTTTTCCGGGACCTGGACCTTAGTCCTCCGGGTCTGAACTCAACAGTGGACGTATGAATTTTTCATATATCAGGTTCTATTCATTTGGAGTTGTTTGTAAAGGAATAAAGAGTAAAAAACAAGTTGATTGTCAACCACTCACAAGTGTTTCTCGGTTTGAGATTCGACGACGACGATTCAGCGAAGTCAGCACAGGCTGAGACACTCTGGGGTATCTGCCGTCGGGTGGTCCGAGGGGGTAGGGACCCTAAGAGGTCCGTTCTTGTGACCTCACCCGACGGTAAAGGAAGAACTATCCAATAAACGTACTCATAGAAGAAGGATCTAAGATTTGAGAAACTCCTATTCCTGATACAGAAAAATAAAAGAAATATAGTTTTCGTAAATCCTTCGAAACACATTATGTTCATGAAATTTATAATATACTGGTACATTTAAATGACAAGTAAGGTTATGTATAAAAACTCTTCAATATACCACGATTCATATTTAAGGACCCTTGTCTACTCTAGGTAAAATTTCGAAAATCATAAAGCATAAATATACTTTATGAATAAATATTCATAAATATTATGTAGAACTAATATATAGTTTGTCGTACAACTGATAAATATACTTCATGAAATCTTGGTATCCAACCTTTTACAACTTAAAGGAACTCTCTTTCCTCTTTTACAATAGCCTTTAATAAAAAGTCTTCTCCCTAATAAACTTGATTTGAATTTCCTGTTTATATTATCGGTAAACTGTATACCCGTGTCTTTAAAGATCCCCTCCCGTATCGAGTACATTTTCATATTTTTACACTTTCTCGCAATCCATAAAACCTTTACTGAGATACCGATCTTACTTCAACTTTTGATTCGACCTCGGTCTGTTGACGTTGCAACATTAAGGAAGGTACTATTCCTTAAAGTGCCGTTGGAAAGATAATGACCCTGACGTACCATCCGTTTTTTCCTCTTGATATATGTGTCAATTTTTCTATATTAAAATCAACGTTATACCTCCCACTTTAACACTTCCACGTACTTCCGTGACGTTCTAGGGACCACCTTTTATTAATATGAAATTAATTTCGTTCCCCTTACCTCTTCTCTCCCATCCTAATTTTATGTAAATATTCCATAAATTGTTGGTACGAATTAGAAAACTACAAAGTGAAAACGAGTCAACCCCTGTAGAAGTGTTAACTGTAAAGTCGACTATGGTACAACAAGTAAGAAAGCAAGTACTTATGTTAACTAATAATAGATAGTGGACGATGTATATCAGTCAGAGATGAGATCAATGACCTCTAAGTCGTCACTTTTTTTAGCTGTGTAAAAGGAAGGTAAAACATAAGTATCAAATAGAAACCCACCTTGTATTCCTTCACCGACCAAATCCTGACCGTAGAACTTCTTCCTTATATAATCCGGACGTATAAGTAAGATTAGTACAGTATAAATCCATTTTGACTACTCGTACTAGTATATTATTGAGCGAGATAAAACGTAAGGAAATAGAGAATTAAAATACATAAAGTTGTTTATGAAAGAAAAAACGAAGTCCTTTAATTTTCTCCCAAGAATACTGATTTGTTTCTATTAAATAAAGAGATTAATTGAAATCTGGATAACTGTCATCTCTTATTCCAAAGAACCATAGATATACGACGACTCTATATTGTATCAAAAAGAAGGAATACCAATTGAAGTCGTATGGAGAATTGTACAAACGACGGTTTAAGACTGTTCGGTCAAATATTCTTTACTGTGATCTGTAACGGTCGTATATTTTCTTTTAATTTAAAGTATGACTCTTTTCATGATTATAGTAAATTCGATTGTCAGTCAACATAGACACGGTCGGTGAAAGTAATTTCCACTAAAAAAAAATAAAAATAAAAATGGTATATAGTAAATTTAAAGAAGACCAGGGTCACGTTTCAATACGTATCTTCAATGATCAACAGAATAAACTGTCAGTGTCGCATTTACCATTCCTACTGTTTACTTTTGTTTTGTTTTGAGATCGACAATCACCTGAGGAACTAAATTCGTTAAATCTTAACGGTTTCACTATAGTAAAGTGACTTTTAAGTTTACATTACCGTCCCTCGTCCATACTGAAAAATCCAGAAGTTATTTTATCAGTAAATTGATCTTCTTCGGTCAGGTCAGTTATAAAAGGAAAAGAAAAGAGAAACTTACTTCAAATTTAAAGTGAAAAGTGTCTTAGATTATAAAAAAAAACGTATTGTTCTGAAGTTTAAAATTGAAACTTGTAGACGTTTGTCTATAGTTTTTTCTAAGAACCTCTGATAAATGATGAACCAGTCAAAGACATGACGTCACTCTACTACACACAAATACGTTTTTTACTGAACCTTACTTTTTCAGTATCACATGGATTAAATCAGTCTAATACGAGTCAAATTTATAGTCGATAAAAGAAGAGCTCCTCATGTTTAATCTTGGAATAACATGAAACATCCAAACAAATAACAAGAAACATGTAATAGAACAGTTTTATTATAACTAATCATGGTTCTTTTCCTGGATAGATGCAATGTTTAAACATAGTTTCTTATGATAGATTCAACAAACCCAAACCTCGTCATCACTACCTTTGTCATGGTAGAAAAACGATACATCAAACGTCAATACACACATACGAATCAGTCACCACAGACTGAGAAACGTTGGGGAACTTGACATCGGGTGGTCCAATGAAACAGGTACCCCTAAGAGGTCCGTTCTTATGACCCTACCCAACGGTACGAGAGGAGGTCCCCTAGAAGGGTTGGGTCCTTAGTTTGGCCCCAGAGGACGTAGTGTCCGCCAAGAAATGGTCGACTCGATTGTTCCTTCGGGTAAAACGTCAATGTTTAGTCGTCTACTTGAATTTCTTTTACATAAGATAGGATGATTCAACTATACGAAAGTCTCTGTTATTTGGCGTAAGGTATATTCGTTAGGATTGGAAACGAGGAGTCAGTGATACACGTCGGTAACCTTTACAACAATTAAACACTTAAAGTGACCTTGGGACATGACCTCTCTTTTCCTGATCTGTTCTCCGGGAACTGTGATTAGTATTTCCTACGACTTCGTACGTTCGTAGCAAACGTCATTATACTGGATCCTCCTTCCCACACAGCACAGCTAATGAAAGGTGAACAGAAAGATTGGTGGTAAGGACGAGTTCAGGATCGACTTGAGGTTACTCACATAAACCCTACGACTGTTCCCGTGTTCAGTGCCACGAGAGTCATAGACTGTGTTACTGGAAAACAAAACTACAGTTTTGTGTTCTCTCCTCCTCTAAGTCAAGGGACTTCGACCTTACGTCAGTGAAGACTCCATCCACAACTACCAATGTCCGAAACGATATGGTCTGAGTACAGAGTCTAGGACTCAATATTTCTTTGGACTTTCACGATCTAATTTACACAGATTACACACACGCACACACACACACACACACACACACACACACACGAACTATACTTCTTGGACATTACATGTGCAGGGTCCATCCCCGAGGAGAAAGGTAATGTCAGAGTGACTGTCCGAAGAAAGGAAGTTTTCGTCGGGAGGGAGGTAGACATAGAGGTAAAGTGTGTCGGGTATCTTCGTTAAGAGACAAAACGGAGGACCAGAACACGAGTCAATTAAGAGATAACTATCAAAAGGTCCCAAAGAGTAAGGAGGAAGATCACGTCAGAAGGAACCTCGGGAACGGGGGAGAGTGGGGAGGTCGTAAGTTTGTTCTTGTCCAAACTTGGTCTGACTCTGTTTCAAATTTAAGACGAAATGTCTCAAAGACATAGGATACGTTTAATTTTATACGGATCTGATTGCAAAGTTCAAAGGGACGTGTTAGACATCAGACACTCTTCAAAGAGTGTAAAAGTGTCGAGATCGGGTGACCCCTCTTTTACGATGACTCTGTATTACTGTTTAAGATGTTTGATGACGTACATGAAAACGAGGGTCTCGGACTCCTTTACAACGGTACACATTGAACTCGTAAAAGAGAGTTTACCTTCTTCTCATCACAATCCATTTTAGTGAACCCATACCACAGAAATCAGGGGTGTAAGTCGTAGTGGTAAAATAAGAGGATTAGTGACGGTGTATATGTTTAAAGTTTCCATACTACATAACGTTTTTAGATACAATTATGCATTAATAGGTGACCGTAATTTTAAACCACCTATAACCAAACGTATCTTCAATCCAATCGGTATGTAAATTCACACGAGTGAAAGTAGGGTGTGAGTGATGTTTTCAGTCGAGTCTACCAAGATCTACTTTGGACAAGTTTGTAAAGTTATACAAAAGGGGAGGTATTAGATTTCTCTTATAAATATCGGTCCCTTTCCTTCTTAATGTAATTGACTCGATTCCAAATTTTCCTCTCCTTTCCATTCTGTACGACAAAATGATTCTCTGATTTGGTGTATAGTCTCCGATGAAAGGTTCGTTAGATTGGGTGTTGTAAATGAGATACGACTTTTCTGTATTTGTAGATAAAAATTTATTATCGAGGAATTTTTCATTACTTTACAAGTTAAGATCTGTTCTATCATATTGATCCTATTCTAAATTGTGTGGTTTAATTTTTTTTTCAGTGTACTTTACATAATTTGTCAACGTCAGGATGGTCCCGGTACTCCTTCTGAGAAGTAACATAAGAGCGACAATCTTGTGACATCCCGAGGATCTCTTTTTAGGGTACTTTGAAGACACCGAAGTGATTTTTGTACCGGTACACAGTCAAAGAACGAAATTACAATCTGGTATGTTTCAGAGGTCGTTCGACAGTCTTAATGAACAAAGACGGATAAGGACCGAGGTCGTTGAAGATGGGGTTCTTTTGTCTAGAGTCAATGACGTAAACCTTCCCTACCAAGCGGACACTGGAGTCAAGAGATATCCATGTCATTTTCAGTAACTAAAAGTCAAACGGGTCTAAAAAGAACAACATCCCTGTTTTTACTACTGAAGGTGTCAAAAAGATACAACCTTGATTTTGTACTTAGTAGTGGTATCAGAATAAAAGATAATAACAAGAGAAAACTCTTTTTAGAGTAAATGACTAATAAAAGAACATAATCTAAAATTATAAGGAAAACTCTCTTTTCAGAGATTTTAATAACGAAGGTTCAATCAATATAAAATGGATGTTCTTTTAGTTCTAAATTTCGAAGTCTCACAGTAGAAATTCTGTAGTCGAAACAACCATTTCGGATTTATAACCCATTTTTTTCTGAGTCTTCTTTCTATTACATCTTACACATAAAGATTTTTGTTTCTCATTGTTGGATCTTTTTACTGTGATTTATAGACGTTGTACCATACCGACGACTACCATACTTTACACCTCAGTCTTACAAGTGACTATTGAAAGTTGAGGTGCAGTGAGTGATCGACACACTGGAACCTGGCCAATAATTTACAAGAAATGGGGTCCAATTCACCTTCCTACTAGTGATATTACAGATGTAGGAACCGTGATGGTAGACGAAAGGAAAGATAGAGACGCCCAAAGGTTGAGTGGACCGATTGTCTGAAAGGAGAAAGGGAGTAAGTGCTCGGAGTGTATAAGGCGGAAGATACGTACGGTCAATGGGTTAAAGAAGTACGACGGCGATTCAGTGAAGTCAGTACCGGCTGAGACACGTTGGGATATCTGCCGTCGGGCGGTCCGAGAGGACAGAGGACAGGGACCTAAGAGGTCCGTTCTTGTGACCTCACCCAACGGTAAAGGAAGAGGTCACGTACTTTCACTTTTCACCTTCACTTAGAGAGTCAGTATAGACTGAGAATCGCTGGGGTACCTGACGTCGGGTGGTCCGAGGAGGTAGGTACCCTAAAAGGTCCGTTCTCACGACCACACCCCACGGTAGCGGAAGAGGTGTTAAAGAAGTATACATGGACGCATAAAAGACCCAGTACGGAAGGAAATTAAAACCCGACCAACTTAAAATGTTAAAGTTTAATAAAAGGCATAGAAAATACTTACATACTATAAACGATCTGATATATGGTATGAAAAATTTTCATGTAAGGAATATGATATATATTCCTCAATTATGAATATATATCATATATTCGTAACATACGATATATGGTCTCAATGTCATATATGGTCTCATATGTGGTTGAGAGGATACATGGTCTCAATTATGTAACAAATCTGTGTAAACCAAGAAGTTAAGATGTCATACAGACAGTTCGTCTTTACGACTTCAGTTTCTTTGTGATACTATGGGGATCAGAGACGTCTTCGAGTACAAAAGGTGTCGGAAATGACTTCCGTCTGTTGTTTACGGTATAACACCTGAGAAGAGACCTCCGATATTAAAAAAAGTAAGGACTCAAAGTCAAGGAAATCCTATGTACGGAATTTGAGGTCACGTAAATTTCAGGTTGGATTTATAAAAGGAACAATTTTAGTTAGGAAAATAAAGGTCTCAGGTCTTATGTTAAAATTTTTTAACTTTGTAATCATTTATAAAAGTCCTAATAAAATACGATAAAACGGATCCACTGTTTATATATACATCGTGTCTCCATTATAACATTTGACTTTTAGGACTTAAGGTTTTTATCGATATAAATGAAAGGAAGTTCAAATATATACATATAAAAACAAATTTTTTAGTTTCAACAAGTTTGAATCTCTTAAAAACACCTTACACAATTATTTAATAAAAACTAAGATATAAATTGAAAATCAAGGGACCACCGAGTCTGTCATTTCTTAGACGGACTTCATACCCTCTGGGTCCAAGCTAGGGACCCAACCCTCTCGGAGACCTCTTCCTTTACCGTTGGGTAAGGTTATAAGAACAGACCTTTTAGGGTACCCACTTCCTCGGACCACCTGATGTCAGGTGCTCCAACGTTTTTCAGTCTCTGCTGACTCGGTGAAGTGAAAGTGTATACTCACTCGACCTATAAATTATCTTTAGTCTGTTTATTTGGTTGTAGACGAATAAAAATCCACTAAACCGATTACTATGTAAGACACGAGACATCCAGACTTACACTCACCTTTACTTGTATTTATGTATGTAACACAAATCTAAGTCTAACGATGTACGACTACTATGACGTAGATTGTAATAGTGGACTCTATGATCATTTTATGGTAATATTGGAACCACCTGATATTAGTAATATACCAACTATTTCGAACGGTTGTATAAAATCTTCTAATTGAGACAGTTATCGAACACGTTTTCTTATTTGTATAATACTGTACCTATCTAAATCGTTATCCCCTATAATAATAATAACCGAAGATAAAAAAAGAGTCATAATACAACTCTTAGAAAGTATACTGACATAGACGTGACACTCTAAACACTTTCGATGAGGTTACAGGATTTAAACTATTGTGCTTGTCTTATTTTTTACATTTTGATTTCCAAGAATTGTTTACGAAAGACGAATAGCAGTAACGATACCAGAAAGAGTTTATGAAGTATTTTATAGGAGTTCTACCCCTTTGTTTATTCTACCGCATAAGATTTCATTATCTATATATGAGAACCTTTGGTACCTGATGTCGTACGGTCCGAAGGGACAGGAAGTGGTTGAAGACCTCAAATGTGTTTGAGTAGAAGTAACTCAGCCACTATTGTAGGTTGGTAGAGTAGGAGACATAAGGGGAAGAGAAGGACGGAAGTTAGAAAGGGTCATAGTCTCAGAAAAGTTTACTCAGTCAAGAAACGTAGTCCACCGGTTTCATAACCTCAAAGTCGAAGTTTTAGTCAGGAAGGTTACTTGTAAGTAATGACTAAAGGAAATCCTATCTGACCAATCTAGAACGACAGGTTCCCTACGAGTTCTCAGAAGAGGTTGTCGTATCAAGTTTTCGTAATTAAGAAGCCACGAGTCAAAAGAAATATCAGGTTGAGACTGTAGGTGTGTACTGATGTCCCTTTCGACGTCGGAACTAATCTACCTGGAAACAACCGTTTCATTACAGAGACGAAAAATTATACGACAGGTCCTACCAGTATTGAAAGGACGGTTCTTCGTTTACAAAAGAAAAAAGGAAAAAAAAAATTAAAATACCAACGTCTACTGTAGACGTCACTAAAACCTCGGGGGTGCGGTTTTATTTTAGACAGTGACAAAGGTGACAAAGGGGTAGATAAACGGTACTTCACTACCCTGTGTTACGGTACTAGAAGCAAAAGACTTACAACTCAAATTCGGTTGTAAAAATGAGACGAGAAAGTGAAAGTAGTTCTCCGAGAAATCAAGAAGAAGGAAAAGACGATATTCCCACCACAGCAGACGTATAGACTCCAATAACTATAAAGAGGGTCGTTAGAACTAAGATCGAAAACAAAGTAGGTCGAGTCGTAAAGAGTACCACATGAAATGTATATTCAATTTATTCATCCTACTGTTATACGTCGGAACTGTAAGAAGAAAAGGATAAACCTTGGTCAGACAACAAGGTACAGGTCAAGGACCTATGTCTAAAGAATTCTCCGACCAGTCCACCAGGCCATAAGGGTAGAGAAAATCTTAAAAAGTCAAATAACACTAGGTGTGTCGGTTTCCGAAACGGTATCAGTTATTTCGTCTTTCTACAAAAAGACCTTAAGAGAACGAAAAAGCTACTGGGTCACCTACAACCGTTAAATAGAGACGAAGGAGACGGAAAAGATTTAGGTCGAACTAGTAGTCCTTCAAGTACCAACTTCATAAGAACTTCGGAACGAACCTCTTAAAATTGGTAATGAAATAATCGCACACTCTACTTATGTTAACACGCCATCAAACTCGTAAGAAAAGGTAACAGAAATAATCCCTAACCTTACTTTTGACTGGAAAAGGTAAACAAACCAGTGACGACTCAAAAGGTTTAAACGACCCTATGGCTCACATCGTGAAAGTGTCGTAGTAGAAAATCCTAAACTTCATCAAGTTGACCTTAAGGTAGTGGAGGTGATCGAAACAAGTAGCACTATGAAGAATTCAGGCTGAACTACAGTGTAAGGTCCTACAGAATAGACCCAGTACTTCTAGGAAAAACACATCAAGATACATTAGAACGGTGGAGAAGAATTATAGAAGACGAAGACAATCCAGGTATGCTACAGATAGGAAATACACGGGTAGAAACGTACTTTACAAGTGAAGTCAAGTCAAGTCAAGTCAAGTCAGCGAGTCAGCACAGGCTGAGAAACGCTGGGGTACTTAGGGTCGTACAGTCCGGAGGGACAGGTAGTGGTTGAGGGTCTCAAGTGAGTCTGAGTGCAGGTAGCTCAGGCACTACGGTAGGTGGGTAGAGTCGGACACAGCAGGGGAAGAGGTGGACGGGGGTTAGAGAGGGTCGTAGTCTCAGAAAAGGTTACTCAGTTGAGAAGCGTACTCCACCAGTTTCATGACCTCGAAGTCGAAATCGTAGTAAGGAAGGTTTCTTTAGGGTCCCAACTAGAAGTCTTACCTGACCAACCTAGAGGTACGTCAGGTTCCCTGAGAGTTCTTAGAAGAGGTTGTGGTGTCAAGTTTTCGTAGTTAAGAAGCCACGAGTCGGAAGAAGTTTCAGGTTGAGAGTGTAGGTATGTACTGGTGTCCTTTTTGGTATCGGAACTGATCTACCTGGAATCAGCCGTTTCATTACAGAGACAAAAACTTATTTGATAGATCCAACCAGTATTGAAAAGAAGGTTCCTCATTCGCAGAAGATTAAAGTACCGACGTCAGTGGTAGACGTCACTAAAACCTCGGGGTTTTTTATTTCAGACTGTGACAAAAGTGACAAAGGGGTAGATAAAGGGTACCTCACTACCCTGGTCTACGGTACTAGAAGCAAAAGACTTACGACTCGAAATTCGGTTGAAAAAGTGAGAGGAGAAAGTGAAAGTAGTTCTCCGAAAAAAAAAGGGAGGAGTGAAAGACGGTATTCCCACCACAGTAGACGTATAGACTCCAATAACTATAAAGAGGACCGTTAGAACTAAGGTCGAACACAAAGAAGGTCAGGTCGCAAAGAGTACTACATAAGACGTATAATCAATTTATTAGTCCCACTGTTATATGTCGGAACTACATGAGGAAAAGGATAAACCTTGGTCAGACAACAAGGTACAGGTTAAGATTGACAACGAAGGACTGGACGTATGTCTAAAGAGTTCTCCTTCCAGTCCACCAGAGCATAAGGGTAGAGAGAGTCTTAAAAGGTGTCAAATAACACTAGGTGGGTCAGTTTCCGAAACCGTATCAGTTATTTCGTCTTTATCTACAAAAAGACCTTGAGAGAACGAAAAAGATACTAGGTCGCCTACAACCGTTAAACTAGAGACCAAGGAGACGGAAAAGATTTTGGTCGAACTAATCTCTTCACACTCATACTTTTGCAAAATGATCAATGAGTTTATGAATGTATATACAATACAAAATTTTAAATCTTAGAATCAAAACTTGGTTCTACCCTTGATTACACACTCCTCAAAAGATATTCCACTTACGATAAATCGAGTCTTTAATTTCTGTGATTAGATTAATTTTATACTTGAAACTTATACATGTGGGTACCTAACGAAGTTCAACTACATACCGTTTCTGGTAGTATTATGAAATTTCATTAATAGGAGGTTAATTTTACTTAATTAATATTTTATTAAATGGAAAAGTGATGTTATATAAAATTGAATGTGTATACAAAATGGGAAGAGTACAAGTATCAAAAGGAAAAATTAAGATAAAGTAACTCATGAACGACTTCACGACAACACTTGGTTGTAATAAGAACGAGAGTGTATATGTGTGTTTTTTTAGGAATATTTTCCAGAGCATCCTTTCTCCGAGTATCTTTATATTCCGAATTGTACAAATATCACTCCTCACTCTTTTCCTGTTTACAGTTTCTATCAATACTCCTAAGGTATTTAAAAGACTAGTCTGACTGTTGAGACTGGTATGTAAACGTATTCTAAGAAATGTCTAATGAATTGTTAATCAACCTTTCAGGAAAACGTCTAGATATAAACGACCACCACAGTTTCGAACCCTTCTGTACTACTCTTTTGACTCAACTGAGATACTTATCTATTTAGAAGTTTGTCACTGACGCTCGGATCCTTCAATCCTCGGACATTAAGAAGATATTCATTCATAGTTCAGATAAGAGATACTCTGATAATTCTTGTGTAATTAAGTTGTGAAGTTTTCTATAAACGAGAAGTTAATAATGATCATTTATTTAAAGAAGTGACAGAACGAAAGATATAACCTTTCAGATTTTAATAATATAAAAGTTACTTAGTAATCATTGATACTCTTTTTAGACTTTTTTATTTAATATATTCGTATGTTCAGTATTATTTGTTCTTTCACACCACTTTCTGTACAAAGTCTTTTTGTCTAAACATCTAAAGTTTTGTAACCTTCTTACGGATAAAGAAGTTAGAAGTGGACAGTAATTTGAACGAGTAAAATAGGAGAAGAAAAAGGATTCCATACTTTTGAGTTCATCCAGTATATATCCTATTACTTTTCAAAATAGGTATTGTGAAAAACTGACGTAACAAGAAAGTAGGTATTACGTTAGGAAATACCCGGAGACTAGATAGAGTTACCGACAGTCTTACTGACTACTTCGACAACGAACTTTTTATAAATCCTCGAATCCAGGTACACAAACACGTGTTCTCTTGTTACTTTTCAGGATACTTGTCCCGATGTGATTTAAGGACCACTAAGTTTTTCTGATCTTAAATATTTTTCATAAATAATTTGTTTTGCAACCAGTTTTCATTAAAAATTGTTTTTAATGATTCAAAACTTAACCGTAACCGAATTGTTAAAATACTATCCATATCGACTTAGTAAAAGTAAACGAGTTAGGTCTTTAAAAATTTCTAGTGTTTTTCTAAAGTAGTTCCTGGTTACAATAAGAACATTAGATTCACAAGACATGAACGATATTTCAATCTAAATTTAAATTTATTTGGAGTCAAATAGTACATGTACATTATCACACGTAGATTTATTCTATGACCAAAAAGAGTTTGATTGGATAGGTAACAGTCTAACCTCCTTCTTTTAGTTAGACCGATACCTCTGTTTATTTCTTTCCAAGTTTAAAAGTAAGGTTGTATATTGACCACTCTGAAGTAAAGTAATAAAAATTTGTCCCGATTATTAAAAATACAGGGGATTAATGATATTCATAAAGTCACGTTATTAAGTACTTCGTCTTTTTCACTTACACAATCAGTGAGTCAGTACAGGCTGAGAAACGTAGGGGTACCTGATGTTGGTAGATCCGAAGAGACAGTACCTTAACAGGTCCGTTCTTATGACCTCAACCATCAGTAAGGGAAGAGGTCCCCTAGAACTCACTAACTTAGGGACAGAGGACGTAACGTCGGTCTAAGAAATGTTGGACTCTGTGGTCCCCTCGAGGTAATACGTCTAGTTGTCCTGAATTTTTAAGATCAACCCAACATCACAAATTAAAAGTAAGTAAAGATACTTATAAAACTAAAGAAAAAAAATAAAAAAGACACTAAACAACCAATAAGTCTTCGCACAACAAGTCGAAAGTATACAACCTTAAAAATTGTCAAAAAGAGGACATTAATTCTAGATCTGTATGTCTTCCGATTGTTTGTGTACTTTTCCACGAGTTGTAGTGAGTAGTAGTCTCTTTACGTTTAGTTCTGGTGCTACTTTATGGTAAAGTGTGGTCAGTCCTACCGACGCTAGGTTTTCAGATGTTCGTTATTTACGTCCTCTCCCACACCTCTTTTCCCTTGGGAAAATCTGACAATCACCCTTACGTTTGATCATGTCGGTGATACCTCTTGTCACACCTCTAAGGAATTTTTTTTTGACCTTTATCTTGACGGTAGTTAAGTCAAGTCAAGTCAAGTCAGTGAGTCAGCACAGGTTGAGAAACACTGGGGTACTTAACGTCGTACGGTCCGGAGGGACTGGTAGTGGTTGAGGGCCTCAAGTGGGTCTGAGTGCAGGTAACTCAGGCACTACGGTAGGTCGGTAGAGTAGGAGACAGCAGAGGAAGAGGAGGACGGGGGTTAGGGAGGGTCGTAGTCTCAGAAAAGGTTACTCAGTTGTGAAGCGTACTCCACCGGTTTCATGACCTCGAGGTCGAAGTCGTAGTAAGGAAGGTTTCTTTAGGGTCCCGACTAGAGGAAATCTTACCTGACCTACCTAGAGGAATGTCAGGTTCCCTGAGAGTTCTCAGAAGAGGTTGTGGTGTCAAGTTCTCGTAGTTAAGAAGCCGCGAGACGGAAGAAGTGTCAGGTTGAGAGTGTAGGTATGTACTGGTGTCCTTTTTGGTTTCGGAACTGATCTGTCTGGAATCAGCCGTTTCATTACAGAGACGAAAACTTATACGATAGATCCAACCAGTATTGAAGAAGGTTCCTCATTTACAGAAAACTAAAGTACCGACGTTAGTGGTAGACGTCACTAAAACCTCGGGTTTTTTTATTTCAGACTGTGACAAAGGTGACAAAGGGGTAGATAAAGGGTACTTCACTACCCTGGTCTACGGTACTAGAAGCAAAAGACTTAAAACTCGAAATTCGGTTGAAAAAGTGAGAGGAGAAAATGAAAGTAGTTCTCCGAAAAATCAAGGAGAAGTGAAAGACAGTATTCCCACCACAGTAGACGTATAGACTCCAATATATCTTGACGGTATGCTGGGTCGTTAGAGTGACGATCCGTATGTGTATCTCCTTTGGTCTTAACTTTCTCTATGTACATGGGGTTACAAGTAGCGTTGTGACAAATATTATCGGTCCTGTACCTTTGTTGGATCTACGGGTAGTCGTCCGCTTCCCTATTTTTTCGTCACCATGTATATGTGTTACCTCATAATGAGTCGGTAATTTTTCTTACGTAAACTTAGTCAAGATTACTCTACCCACTTTGACCTCGGATAATATGTCTCACTTCATTCGGTCTTTCTTTTTGTGGTTATGTCATATGATTGTGTATATATACCTTAAATCTTTCTACCATTACTACTGGGACGTACACTCTGTCTTTTTCTCTGTGTCTACATATCTTGTCTGAAAACCTGAGACACACTCTCCCTCTCCCACCCTACTAATCCCTCTTACCGTGACTTTGTACATATTATAGTACATTCTTTACTTAGTGGTCAGATCCAAGCTACGTCCTATGTCCTACGAACCCCGACCACGTGACCCTACTTGGTCTCCCTACCATACCCCTCCCTCCTCCCTCCTCCCAAGTCCTAACACTTGAGTACATGTGGGAACCGTCTAAGTACAACTACATACCGTTTTGGTTATGTCATAACATTTCATTTTATTTCATTTTAAATCTTTTTTTATTTTTTATTTTAATTTTATTTTTTTAAGATCAACCAAAGATAAAGTAAAATTATAGTTTGTTTTTATATTATTTACACTTCCTTTTAAGTTTACTATGAAAAAAAAAGAAAGAAGTGCTTATATAAAGAAAAAAAAAATTAAAATTTTAGAAATTAAGAATGTACACAAGGGTTTGTACGTGGGGGGAGGATGGAGGGAGGGGTATTGTAGAGACACCCAGTAGGGGTACGTGGTCGGGGTTCGTACGACATAGGACGCAGTCTGTATCTGACCGCTAAGTTAAGAATGTACTATCATATGTACAATCTTACGGTAAGAGGGTTTAGTAGGGTGGGAGAGGGAGAGGGAGACTCAGGTTTTCAGGCATCTAGTTACCTTGTTTTATCTTTCGGGTCTCTATTTAGGTGTGTGTATACCTGTGGAATAGAAACTGTTTCCTCCGTTCTTATATGTTACCTCATTTCTGTTAGAGAAATTGTTCACCACGACCCTTTTGACCAGTTGGTGAACATTTTCTTACTTTGATCTAGTGAAAGATTGTGGCGTGTGTTTTTATGTGAGTTTTACCTAATTTCTAGATTTACATTCTGGTCTTTGATATTTTTAGGGTCTCCTCTTGTATCCGTTTTGTGAGAGTCTGTATTTAGTGTCGTCCTAGGAGATACTAGGTGGAGGGTCTTAAGACCTTTATTTTCGTTTTTATTTGTTTACCCTAGATTAATTTTAATTTTCGAAGACGTGTTGTTTCCTTTTATATTCGTTCCACTTTTCTGTCGGAAGACTTACCCTCTTTTATTATCGTTTACTTCGTTGACTGTTTGTTGATTAGAGTTTTTATATGTTCATTGAATACGTTGAGTTAAGGTCTTTTTATTTGCTGGGTTAGTTTTTTACCCGGTTTCTTGATTTATTTGT
The DNA here is from genome assembly GCA_006410555.1 of Capra ibex. Classification (NCBI taxonomy): domain Eukaryota; kingdom Metazoa; phylum Chordata; class Mammalia; order Artiodactyla; family Bovidae; genus Capra; species Capra ibex. Next base: position 8,232,845 of record SJYO01041852.1, on the reverse strand, counting down.
AAAGAGGTTTACTATGAAAACAACCGATGAAACAAATTTGTTTAAAAGTCGATTATATCTAACAGTTTTGTTAGAAAATTTCGGTATTAGTAATATATTTAAATATGATTAGTACCGGTTAACACGTCTTTTGTCTATCCTTATCCCTACTATTAGATTAGTTTTCTTCTGTTTTACTCAAGATTCTTCACTTGTTATTCAAATTTTTCATCTAGGACCTATACTCTCACCGTGTCTTTATTTAGTCATTTAGTTTTGGGTAGGTTAGATGGAAGTACAGTTAACATCACTTAATGACTAAATCTTTAGATTTTTTTTGACAGTACATCACGTACTATATAGTGGTGTGAAATTTAGATATTATCAAACGGGAAAATGTAAAAGAACAGTAAGTACACCTTATTAACAGATGTAACGACGATATTAGGTCGTTGATGGTCTTATATTTGACATTCTGTCCCTGAAAACAGAGAAACAAGTGATGAAATAGGGTTTCCGGACCTAGTCACTCCTATTTATACTCTCAAAGTTTTTTATGTAAAAGTTACTTGGTAACATCTTTGAACATTCGTTTGTTTAATTGTTCTTTTAATCTATAACAGATTGTTATTAATCATGAAATTTCAGATAATTTGTAGTTTATGTACAGTTAACATGTCTTCCTCTATAACAATGATTGGAAAGTGTCTCCTTTGGTTTAGTGTTTAAAATTTTAATTTTCAGTTTCGTAAGAATTCTTTTTTTTTTCGACTTACGTAGTGTGAAGGATCAAAGTTTGATATAATTTTTCGATATCATTAGTTTTGTCATACCCAAACTGTATTTTTGTCTGTGTATGTAGTTACTTTGATTTACTTCTGGGATCTTTATTCGAATATGTATAGACTAACTAATTAAAAGTTGTTTCCCTAGTTCTTACATGTTTCTTTCGTGTCAGAGGGTTATTTACCGCAACCCTTATATGAGTATTCGTTTCTTACTTTGATCTGAGGGTGAAGTGTGGTATGTGTTTTTAGTTGAGGTTTTATAAATTATTGAATGAACTTACACTCGGGATTTTGGTATTTTAAGGATTCACTCCTGTATCACCTATTGGAGAAACTGTGACCAAAACCATTAATAATCTTAATCAAAAAAACCTAAACTGTGGTATTCGTTTCCGTTGTTGTCGTTTTATTTATTCACCCCAGTGTAACGGGATTTTATGAAAATATATCGTTTCCATTGGTAGTTGTTTTACTTTTCCGTTGGATACCTTACTGTCATTTACAAACGTCTGATATATAGAGTGTTCCCCAATTATAGATTGTATATTTTTACTCAAGTATTTTGAGTTACCGTTTATTGTCTTATTGAGTTAACTTTTTTTTACCCGTTTCTTAGATTAGTCGGTTAAAAGGTTTATTCTATATATTTACTGGTAGTCCGTGTACTTTTCTACGAGTTGTAATGATTATTAGTCCTTTTACGTTTAGTTTTAGTGTCACTCTATAATGGTGTGTGAACAATACTACGGATAATAGTTCATCTGTCTTCTTTTGTTTACGACAACTCCTACACCTCTTTTCCCTTTAGAACATATTACAACCACCCTTACATTTGACCATATCGGTGATACACTTTGTCATACTTTACAAGAATTCTTCAATTTTTTTATCTTAATGATATACTAGGTCGTTAGAGTGAAACCCCATATTTCTAGCGGATCTCATCCTTTACCGTTGGGTGAGGTCTTAAGAAACGACCTCTTAAGGCACTCATCTCCTCGGACCACTCGATGTCAGGTATCTCAACATTTCTCAGTCTGTCCTGACTTGTTGATTGTGAAGTTGAAAGTGAAAACGTACGTTTTGTTTGTTTTAGTTATAGATTATCTATATCGAGATCAGAATACAAAGAACATCGTAAAAAACGTTATCGTTTCTGGTTTTTTTTTTTTTTTCAGGTAATTGTTAACTTACCTAAGTCTTTTGTACATTACCTTGTAATAAGTAGGATATTTTTCTTCCTTTAGGACGATCAAAACTGTAGTCACTTGACTTTTATTAGTAATAACATTTACTTTATTCTGTCTGTTTCTTTCTGTTTATGAAATATAAACAGATATAGTATAATATAATGTCGATAGATACATGGATAGACTTTCTTGTTAATTAATTAGTTAGTTTACGTACCTTCGTTTTTCATCTTATATTAAACGGTACTAGACCACCCATCGTCTTTATACTTTACCAACTATTTTACATGTTATGTTTGAAAATCAATATTCTACTAACAGACTAATAAGTTACATATTATATTGTACTACTGATATCGACTATTATGACATAAATATCAACTTTGAACGACTTTTATCTTGTATTTACAAGAATGGAGGTTTTCAAGGTCAACAGTGCATACCTACACTCTCGACCTGGTATTTCTTTCGACTCACGGCTTCTTAACTACGGAAACTTGACGCCACAACCTCTTCTGAGAACTCTCAGGAAACCTGACGTCCCTCTAGTTTGGTCAGTTAGGATTTACTTTAGTTAGTACTTATAAGTAACCTTCCTGACTCCAATTTCGACTTCAAGGTTATGAACTATACTACTTGACTGAGTGACCTTTTCTGGGACTACGACCCTTCCTCTTCTTCCCCTACTGTCTCCTACTCTACCAACCTACCGTAGTGTTTTAGTTACCTGTACTCAAACTCGTTCCAGACCTTCAACCACTTCCTGTCCCTTCGGACACACGACCCAGGTACCCCAGTGTTTCTTAACGTGTGGTGACTCACTGACTTGACTTAGGTGTTTTCGATATAAAAACTCACTTTACACTGTGTGTTGACAATGTCATAGGTTCTCTTTCTAATAAATCTAAATGTTTGTCGTTGTAGAGTCTCTCGGTACTATACTTGTTAATTTTTATTTATTCAATTAAAATTATACCGAATCATCGAGACTATCTAGAAGGTCTCGAAAACAACTGTTATGTAATTCTTAGTTAAATTCTAGATCAACTTTCGTTTCAAATATTAGGAGCATATTACCTAAAACTACGGAATCCGTTATGTCACTACATTTTTACTAAATTTTTTAGTAAGAACACATTAGTTATCTTGGAGAGAGATTTTATCCAATCGAAGTTTTATAAACTGACATGAGATTAATATCTTAAGGTTGACTTAGATTGTAATAATAAAATATATGTCCAAGTAATCTGTAGTGTAGGACGTCGAATAATCGTGACTACAGTGGGTTAGATCAGTTTTCCAGTAGGTAATTATTATCTAGTTTGGATTGACATAAAGTTTTAGGATGACCGTCGTATTGTTTTATTTCCCAGCCTTTACTGACCTTTTATACGTTTATACATGTCAAGTATATTATTGTCGTAAGATATTACTGAATAAAAATTTATCCATTTACTTAGTTGACAATCTCATTTATACTCTTATTTTTAGGCGTAATAGATATAATAAATTTTTGTTAAGGGAAGTTTATGATACTATAATTTAATATCCAAAATAAAAGTTTCTTAAAGTTTAAAATCCAAAATAAAAGTTTTGATTGAAAGTCGTAAATAATTATTAAGGGAAATTCATAACTACTTAGTAAATATATGTGTAAATGTGTAATATGTTACTTTGAAAGACTTGAGAAAGTACTAAAAAATTAAATATAAGTCAAAAACAGTGTTAAATATTTAACACCATATACTATATACAATATTAAATTAATGTATGTTTACTTATATCTAGTATTCAACGTACGGTCGAGAGATGGATTTTACAAAGCATGGAAGTTCCTTTAAAACACTAAATACATCATTTCGTTCAAACCTCGAATTGAAAGTAGGAATTTTCATCAAAGTAACTTTAATAGTGACAACCACTTAAAAGTGGAATATATTACTCAAATTATTCGTTATATGTATACAAGATCCTTATACGATCAGTATCATGAGATAGAGTATTCAATATGATGAATGATAGTAGAGTAAGTTTATTTATTATGAAGTTAGAAAATATACAAACACGGGACGGTGAATTGAGAAAAGGATAAAAAAGAATAATATTTGTGATTTTATTTGTCTCAATTTACTGATGATGTAATAAAAGTACCATATAACGTATACATACTCACACTTTACACAACGACCTTAAATTACGTTAAAATCAATACAAAGAGTTTATCTAACTATTTATAATTGACGATTCAATTACTTATATGTTCGTGGACAAGACACACGTGAACCTCAAATAACGTGTTACAAAAGTTTTAAGAAAAAAAATAAAGATAAAAAATTATAATTACATAAATAAAATTAACCTCCGATTAATGAAATGTTATAACATAACCAAAACGGTATGTATTTGTACATAGGTGGTACTCGTATGTGTTCAAGGGGTAGGACTTTGGGAGAGGGTGGAAGGAGGAATACGGTAGGGAGACCAAGTAGGGTCACGTGGTCGGGGCTCGTAGGATATAGTACATAACTTGGACCTGACCGTTAAACAAAGCGTATACTATAATATGTACAAAGTTACAGTAAGAGGGTTTAGTAGGGTGGTACAGGAGAGGGTGTCTCAGTTTTTCTGACAAAATATGTAGACACAGAGAAAACGATGGAGTGTATATCCCAATAGTAATGGTAGAAAGATTTAAGGTATATATGTGTAATCATATGACATAACCACAAAAAGAAAGACCAAATGAAGTGAGACATATTATCCGAGGTCAAAGTAGGTGGAATAATCTTGACTAAGTTAACATAAGAAAAATTACCGACTCATTATGAGGTAACACATATACATGGTGACGAAAGAATAGGGAAGCAGACGACTACCTGTAGATCCAACGAAGGTACAGGACCGATAATATTTGTTACGACGCTACTTGTAACCCCATGTGTACAGAGAAAGTTAAGACCAAGTTACGGGTCGTCACCCTAACGACCCAGTATTCCGTCAATATAAAGGTTAAAAAATTCCTTAGAGGTGTTACAAGAGGTATCACCGACATGATCAAACGTAAGGGTGTTTGTCACATTCTCTCACAAGGGAAAAGAAGTGTGGGAGAGGTCGTAAATAACGAACATCTGAAAACCTATCGACGGTAAGACTAACCGCACTTTAGGTGTTAAGAATTTGTCTTTTTCTCTTTTACGAAGAAAGTTTAATATTATGATACTATTGAGACTAACGAAGTCTAAACGATACTTGATTGATAACTCAGGAGTGATATGTTTCTTGAAATGTCTTAGTGTAAATTTGTGATGTTGTTAGGACACGTTCCACGATAACAAGGGTAAAATATCTACTTCTTTAACTCCTTGAGTCTCATTCGTTTGACACGTTCTTTTGTGCCAATCTTTTATCAGTTTGGGTTCTACGGTGGTCTCCCCCAACTAAAACCGTAAAACTATAAATTTTTTTACGTGGGTCAACGGACTATGATACGTCTTCTGGTGTCTTCTGTTCCTCTGTTTACCTTTTAGAATCTTAGGATATCAGTGATTCTTATTAAATTAAAGCATTTTCTCGTCGTTATAACTTAACCGACATTTGTGTGGACACTGAGAAACAACCACCGGTATTTGTGAAGGATTTAGTCCAAGAAATAAAGATGAAAAGAAAGTGAGAGTATGGGGAAGGTAAAAGAATATAAAAGTTTCACACTACCGAAGACCTTTCGGAAACGGAGATAAACTCCGATATACCATACACTTCAAGTAATAATCTCATAAAGTTGATCATATGCAAAATTGTACGTTAAGTTTCATTGACTCCAATCGTACAATCTTTTGAAGTTAGAATATTGTTGACGCTTACTTCAAATGTAATTATTTTCATAAAGGAGAACCTATTTCGTTAAACTAAAGTACGTAGTCAAGTCAGCGAGTCAGCACAGGTTGAGAAACGCTGGGGTACTTAACGTCGTGTGGTCCGGAGGGCCAGGTGGTGGTTGAGGGTCTCAAATGAGTCTGAGTGCAGGTAGCTCAGACACTACGGTAGGTCGGTAGAGTAGGAGACAGTAGGGGAAGAGGAGGACGGCGGTTAGGGAAGGTCGTAGTCTCAGAAAAGGTTACTCAGTTGAGAAGCGTACTCCCCGTATGTTCATGGGTGATCTTATAAACAAACAGAAATAAAAGTAAAACAACAAGATTAAAAAAAAAAGTCTAAAAAAAATTAAAATGAAATGTTATGACACAACCAAAACGGTATGTAGTTGTACTTAGACGGTGCCCGTATGTACACAATGGTTAAAACTTGGGGGGAGGGTGGAGGGAGGGGTATGGTAGAGAGACCCAGTAGGGTCATCACGTGGTCGGGGTTCGTAGGACATAGGACGTAGGTTAGATCTGACCGCTAAGTAAAGAATATACTATAATATGTACCTGGTATGTTAGTTATTACTAAACTTTTTTTTCTATTAAATCTTAACACTACTTATACTCCTTAATTAAGAGGGAAAGAAGTGGGAAATAAGTAAAACGGAAGAATAGGACCTTTCCATTTTTCAATTTTGAGTATCAATGGTCTGAGGATAGTCTTCTAAACAACAACGACAAATCAACCATTCAGTACAAACTGAGAAAACGCTGGGATATCTGATATCGGTCGGTCCGAGGACACAGGTGCCCTAAAAGGATCCGTTCTTATGACCTCCCACAACGGTAAAGGAAGAGGTTCCCTAGATGGGTTGGGTCCAGAGGACATAACCGTCCACTCAAGAAATGGTGACTCAGTGGTTCCTTCGGGAATAGTCCTCTAACCAAAGACGGTTAAATCTAAACCTTCCGTCTTTACTAAAACCGAACCAACAAAAAAACCGTCGTTATGTTGACACACTTTAACACCTCAAGAGAAGGGAGGGAAAGAGAACTATCACAACCTTCGACGTCAGGGAGACGATTTCGTAGAAAGTCAGTAAGGACATCTGGAGCTGATTTCTGTTAAGGAGATCGGACAGATAATTATCGTATTTGTGAATGTAATAATAACTAAAAAAAATTGAATTTTATAAAATTTATCTAAGAAATAGGACGTTATCTTGCGACTACTATATTTTTGGTTACCGTTTCGTTATCCTTATTTTTGTTTTGATTTATTTACCCTGGATTAGTTTGAATGTTCGTAAAAGTGTCGTTTACATTGGTGTGTGTGTATGAGTTTTTCTCTCCGTACCCTCTTTTATAAACGTTTTCTATTACTGTCTGTTCCCAATTAGAGATTTGTATGTGTATCGAGTGTGTTGAGTTGTTGTTTTTGTTTTTTTGTTCGTTAATGTAGTTTTTAAACCATCTTCTGGAATTATCTGTAAAATGGTCACTTCTGTATCCTTACCGGTCATCCGTATACTTTTCTACGAGTTGTAGTGATTAATAACCTCTTTACTTTTAGTTTTGAAATCACTTCATGGTTGAGTGTACTTAGTCCACCGGCAGTAATTTTTCAGATGTTTATTGTTTACGATCTTTCACACACATCAGTGATACTTTTTGTTACACCTCCAAGGAGTCTTTAAATTTTTATCTTCTGATATAATAACTGTTTAGAGTAAGGACCCTTACATGGACCTGTCTTGAGAGTAAAATTTTCTACGTACGTGGAAAGTGTCGTTATTATAAATGTTATCGGTTCTGTACCTTTGTTGGATTAACAGGTGACTGTCTAATTCCCTATTCCTTCTACACGATGTATGTCTGTTACCTTATAATGAGTCGATAGTTTTTCCTACTTTATTACGGGTAAACGTCGTTGTACCTAGTTTACTCTCTAATAGGATGATTCACTATTCAGTCTTTAAGTATACCTTTTTATGGTACATTATAGTGTATGGACACATTAGATAAGATTTTATATCGTGTTTACTTGGATAGATGTTTTGTCTTTGTCTGAGTGTCTGTCTTTCTTGTCTGAACACCAACAGTCACCCCTTTCCTCATACCCTCCCTTCCTGACCCTCACACCCTAATTGTCTACGTTTGATAATATATATCTTACCTATTCGTTGTTCCAGGATGATACCATATCGTATCCCTTGATATAAGTTATTGGACACTATTTGTCATTACTTTTTCTTATATATTATTTTTTTACACACGTATTGACTTAGTGAAATGACATATCGTCTCTAACCGTGTTGTGACATTTAGTTAGTATAAAGTTAAATTTTTTTTTGATTTTTTTCTTCGTTACCACTTACAATTCGACAGTATCTTTTACTTTTGTTTTATAACATATGGTTTTATATATTTGTATCACAAACAAAATGACGAACATAATTGTTTTATTATATTGAATTGTGTCACACAAGTAATCTATTTCTGAATTCACAATCAACGAGACAGTACGGACTGAGAAACACTGAGGTACCTGACTTCGGGTGGTCCGAGGAGACAGGTACTCTAAAAGGTCGGCTCCTATGACATCACCGAACGGTAAAGGAAGAGGTCCCCTAGAAGGGTTGGGTCCCTAGTTTGGGACCAGAGGACGTGAAGTCCATCTAATAAATGGTTGACTCGATGTTTCTGAAATATCAATCGTAAATTATATTTTGTTTGTAAATCTTTATTAACGACGTCGATTAAATTGTTAGACTTTTATAGACAAATTTATTAACCAAAGTAACCCATCGTCTTAGAGAATGTTTATTTATTTACCTATTAGAGATTTAAATTAGAAAAAAGTTTAAAGGAGGTTGTGTTATCTGTTTATGGGTGTCATATGACTATCAACAGTTTACTGACCACTTAGAATTTAGTACTCCTTTTATATCCACTCTGAACCCTCTAGTACTTTTGTTCTACAATCATAAACCTTGTCTACCATCCAACTGTGTGGGTCGATAATATGTGTAAAATCCATCTTAAACCTCTTCTGACAACTCTCAAGGAGCCTGACGTTCCCCTAGTTTGGTCAGTTAGTAGTCCCTTTAGTTAGGACTTATATGTGACCTTCCTGACTACGACTTCGACTACGAGGTTATGAAACCGGTGGACTACGTTTCTCTACTGAGAACTTTTTCTGGGACTACGACCCTTTCTATATTCCGTCCTTCTCCTCTTCTATTGTCTTCTACTTTACCAACCTACCGTAGTGGCTAAGTTGTCTGTACTCGAACTCGTTCGAGGTCCTCTACCACTTCCTGTCCCTCCGGTCCGTACGACGTCAGGTACCCGAGTGTTCCTCCTCCTGTCTTGACTCGATGACTTATTGTTTCCATCTTAAATAAACGGAATAATATTAGATGAGTAAAGGATGAGTTTACTGACTTATTAACTGACTTTGATTATTTACACTGAGTCCAAAGATTGTTTACGTTAAGACATTATTTAGAATTTTAAAATGTTCTTAGGTTACCACACAGGGTATTTTAGAAATCCGTATCTATCGACTACATAAACCTGAACGGGAAAATATAGATTTGTATATTGATTTGTTAACATAATAATAAAAAGTAAAATTTTCTTCATCATATCTCTTTTTCAGAAATAACTTTGTTCGTTCTTACTTAATTTTACAAAACAACAGTGTTCCAGTTAAAAACTTGAAAAGATTCAATAGACGATTTTTAGTCTTTTACTAGGAACCATGACACTGTCACCAATTCTTAGACGAAACGTTACGTCCCATGTACCTAAGTTAGGGACCAGTCCCCTGATTCTAGGGTGTACCGTTCCCCGTTGATTCGGTGGTGTTGATGACCTCGGGTGTACGGTGTTGATTCTGGGTTGTTACCGTTTGTTTAGTTATATATTTATAACTGAGTGTGTGTGTGTGTGTGTGTGTGTGTGTGTGTGTATATTTTACTAGGAAGGAATTTCTACTAAGAATTATTAATAGATAGTTAACTCTTATATCAATAAAAAACACAGTTTTATAGTAGATATAAATATATAAATGTCGACTAAGTAAACGTCGTCTTTGATTGTGTAGTAACATTTAGTTAATAGGAGGTTAAATTTTTCAATTTTTGTCTGTTTATTTTTATAATTTACACAATTTAAACACGAGTGTAAAAAGTTCGTACAATACGTAAAGTGTCTACTTTGTACATACTTGGAACGGGCATTTCTCACAAATCAAATCATCCTTTCGGATCACCGTTTCTGTTCCTTATTTTGTATGTGTGAATCCTTTTGTTGTTCAGAGTTCTCTACAAATCTATGCCTTAAGGATACCATAAGAAACAGAAGTTCAATACTTTTTCTCAGTGGGTTTAGTATAATATCTTTGTACTTTTCTTTATAAATATTATAGTTTCCCTTAGAACGTTTAGTTTCGTTATTTCTTTTTTGGAATCTACTTTTGAATAGTTCCGTATTTAAACGTTAACCGTCTTCTTTGAGTCGATCGATTGTTCTTTTTCCCCCATGTATGAATAACGAATATAATCTTTATCATTGATTTTGTCGTTACCCTACGACAAACATGAGTTATCCGACCCTTTCAAACTTTCAATCTGTTGTAGTTTATAACCATTATTAGACCCCTTTATTTTTATGAATATATTACAGAAATATTGTTCCCTAAAGGTTCTCACTCCAAACCCAGTTGTAGTGGTCCCCTTAAGATTTTAAACCATTGAAGATATAAACCATTGTAGATTAAACCATTGATAGATATAAAAGAATTATGAGTGTCTTAAGTCCTTAGAGTTTAACATTCACTGATGTTTATTGAATATGTAGGTACCTCCCGACTTTTAGTAAGAGAAATTGGTGTCCATTTGTATAGGGGTATTTACATATATTTATATATAATTGGTTATATATTTGTACATTGTATCTTTGGTCATTGTTACTTTGGTCCTTTCCTTTTACTTTACGACTGACGTATTAAAATTTTTTCATCTTTGACTTTATAAATTTTATCTTTTATTATTACGGATTATTACGAGTTAAGAAATTATGAGAAGAGTCAGTGATAAGAGGATAAAACATTAAGACTCAACACACTTAGATGAAAGATCAATCATACCGTAAACGGAAATTAGTATATGTAGAAGTTTTATAAAAGTAGGTAGCAACAAGAACGAGTCATCGAGTCCACACAGGCTGAAAAACACTGGGGGTACCTGACGTCGTGTGGTCCGAAGGGACAGGAAGTGGTAGAGGACCTAGAATGAGTATAGGCACAGATTACTCAACCACTACGGTAGGGTGGTAGAGTAGGAGACGACAGGGGAAGAGGAGGACGGAAGTTTGAAAGGGTCGTAGTCCCAGAAAAAATTACTTAACCGAAAAGGGTAGTCCACCGGTTTTATGACCTCGTAGTCGAAGTCGTAGTCAGAAAAGTTACTTATAAATCCTAACTAAAGGAAATCCTAACTGACCAAACTAGAAAAACGTCAGGTTCCCTGAGAGTTATTAGAAGAGGTTACGGTGTCAAGTTTTTGTAGTTAAGAAACCTCGAGTCGGAAGAAATACCAGGTTGAGAGTGTAGGTATATACTGATGATCTTTTTGGTATTGAAACTGATATACCTGGAAACAACCGTTTCATCACAGAGACGAAGAATTATACGACAGATCCAAAGAGTATCGAAAGTAGGTAGAATTATAAGTTTTACAGATTATTAAAATAAATTTAGACTTATAAAAGTAGGTATCAGAAATTATAATAAACGTTGTTACTTAGACTTTAGTATAGTAACGAGTGTGTGTATATATAGTATATATATAGTATATATATAGTATGTATATATAGTATATATAGTATGTATATATAGTATATATAGTATGTATATATAGTATATATATAGTATGTATATATATATATATTAAACGACGGAGGTTTGTGTTAATTACGAAATTATGTTATTTTGATAAGTATGTCTTACTTCTATTTTTTACTACTTTAGATCGGGCAGTTTTATCTTCCAGAACTATAGACGAAAGAGATTATAGGTGCTAGAACAATTACACTTCGGTTAAAGTCAAGATCGACTAAGTTCTTTACTAAAAGAAAGATGAGTAAATAAAAACGACTATAAAGTCTATGTTTTCTTGAAAATAAAGGTTTAAAAGTGCCAATCATGAAACCTTAATAAAGTGACCTATATACGAAAACTTAAGATGAAATACATCATTCTACAAGTAAAAAACACGGTTGTCTTATTTAAAATCGTAAATTTCTTAAGATGAAGACCATTCTACAAGGTTGTTACGTGTACAAATCTAAATAATAAATTGACATAATAACATGGTCGCTCCTCAGGACTTTACGGATTTTAAAATACCTTCTATTTTCAGTTCCTCTTGTGTTTTTATCTAGAATTGTTTATTTGACAGAAGATCGTCGGAACTAAAAAGAAAAAAACTTTATCGAACATTCTGCAAAAGCACGGGACCCGTGACACGAAAATGTCTTTGGTATTAGTTATTCATTGAGTTTTTCAAATGTTGAGTTGACTGAAACGAAGGACAAAAGAACGGGAACATGAAGTGACTTGACAAATTCTCTGGTATATAAAAGACGAGGGGTGGGTGTAAGGTATATACTGGTTAAACTCTCGGTAAAATAACAGTAAAAACAACAACTTCTTCTTTTTACCAACCCTACCATCTTTTCATCACGTTACTACCTACTATATTCCCCGAATTTGAGTCTGTGTCCAAAACTTTAACAACAAATTATAGTTACATTGAAACCATTTGTGACGAAAAGTGTTGAGACCAAAAGACGTATCGTTTCAATTGTATATCTAGTGTCTAACTTATGTATTTTATTATTACATAGTATAATTGAGAGTCAAGTCAAGTCAAGTCAGCGAGTCAGTACAGACTGAGAAACGTTGGGGTACTTAACGTCGTGCGGTCCGGAGGGACAGGTAGTGGTTGAGGACCTCAAATGGGTTTGAGTACAGGTAACTCAGCCACTACGGTAGGTCGACAGAGTAAGAGACAGCAGGGGAAGAGGAGGACGGGGGTTAGCGAGGGTCGTAGTCTGAGAAAAGGTTACTCAGTTAGGAAGCGTACTCCACCGGTTTCATAACCTCAAAATCGGAGTCGTAGTCAGGAAGGTTACTTGTGGGTCCTGACTAGAGGAAATCTTACCTGACCAACCTAGAGGAACGTCAGGTTCCCTAAGAGTTCTCAGAAGAGGTTGGGAGTTCATCACAAGCTTATATTCCATAATTCTTTGGATCTTCAGTCGTCATTACTCAGAAGTAAAAGTCAGTCATGGATGAAGGCAGGTAGATCCTCAGGAGCAAGAAGTTGTCGTCGAGGGTGAGGGTTAACTAGAGTTTGGCGTGTGTACGGGAGGAGGGAAGGTGACAAGGGTGGAATCGACCTGGGGGTATTGACCATGGATCTGAGAATGTTATCGGAGGTTTATCCGAAGATGTAGATTAGGATTTTATAAGAGGTGACTTTAGGTCTAACTAAAAACCTTTACATCCAGTCCAGTAATGTATTTAAACAAACTTTAGTAAAGTACAATCTTATACTAAGGTTATATAAAAATAATTAAATAAATAAAACATAACTACCTATTAACGAAATGTCTTAAAACGACAAAAGATATTTTGGAGTTGTACTTAGTCGGTGACCATATGTATATAAAAGAGGGTAGATAAATACCATTACATTCAAAGGTACAGTGAGAAAGGTATGTAGAGTGGGAGAGGAGGGGAGGTATAGGTATTCAGATAAGAGATACAGACAAAGAGGTGACGACGGGACATTCATTTAAGAAGTCATGGTAAAAAGGTCTAAGGTATATATACACAATCTTATACCATAGAAAGAGAAAGACTGAGTGAAGTGAGGTATGTTATCCAAGATCCAAGTAGTTGGAGTAATCTTGACTGAGTTTACGTAAAGAAAAATACCAACTCATTATAAGGTATCATATATACATGGTGATGAAGAAATAGGTAAGTAGACAGCTACCTGTGGATCCAACGAAGGTACAAGATCAATAACATTTATCCCTACGTTTCTTGTTACACTATGTACATAGAGAAAGTTAAAATCAAAGGAGTCCCATATTCGGATCCTCACCCTAACGACCCAGTATACAAGGAAAATAAGGATAAAAAATTCCTGAGAGACATGGTAGAAGGTATCACCGACACAGTTAAATGTAAGGGTGGTTGTCACGTTCTCACAAGGAAAAAGAGGTTTGGGAAAGGTCATAAATAACAATCAACTGCAAAACTACTCCCGGTAAGACTACCCACACACCACTATAGAGTAACACCAAAACTAAAACCTGGTGCTACATCCAGAAGTGAGGGGAAACGAGGGGAACCGTGTTCAAGTGATTACGAAATAATCAAAGGTTATAGAAGTAAATCAAGTCAAGTCAAGTCAAGTCAACGAGTCAGCACAGGCTGAGAAACGCTGGGGTACTTAGCGTCGTGCGGTCCGGAGAGACAGGTAGTGGTTGAGGATCTTAAGTAAGTCTGAGTACAGGTAGCTCAGTCATTACGGTAGGTCTGTAGAGTAGGAGAAAGTAGGGGAAAAGGAGGACGGAGGTCAGGGAGGGTCGTAGTCTCAGAAAAGGTTACTTAGTTGAGAAACGTACTCCACCGGTTTCATGACCTCAAAGTCGAAATCGTAGTAAGGAAGGTTTCTTTAGGGCCCCGACTAGAGGAAGTCTTACCTGACCAACCTAGAGAACGTCAGGTTCCCTGAGAGTTCTCAGAAGAGGTTGTGGTGTCAAGTTTTCGTAGTTAAGAAACCACGAGTCGAAAGAAGTGTCAGGTTGAGAGTGTAGGTATGTACTGGTGTCCTTTTTGGTATCGGAACGGATCTGCCTGGAAACAACCGTTTCATTACAGAGATGAAAAGTTGTACGATAGATCCAACCAGTATTGAAAAGAAGGTTCCTTATTCATAGAAAATTAAAGTACCGACGTCAGTGGTAGACGTCACTAAAACCTTACTTTTATAGAAGTAATGAAAGATCGTTTCTTCTTAGTCTCTCAGAAGTACTTACCAAAAGGAGAAATCTGGACTTTATGTAAGTTTGTCATCCACATAGACAACGATGACTAAACCTTAATATCGATCTGTTTAAGTCGATTATTTCGGTTTTTTGCTTTACATAAAACACATAATTCATATATATCTATTATATAACTTATATACAATACATAATTTATATATACCGTAAGAGTTAACTATAATTAATATCTAATACTTATCAGTCAATATATGAACATATTTAAGACAGTGTAATATGTACAACCAACGATTTTTCTCATTAATTTATACACATAATAAGATACTTTACATACATCAAAATATTATAATATTGAGTAGTTACATCGAAGTGAGTCATTTGGTGACTTTTCTTAAAATTCGAAAATAACGTCTAGATAAATGGGAGTCTAATGTAATAAAATTTTTACATGTTAGTTGTAAGTAATAGATTTTATTGAACTTTTTTATAAAATTACACTAAAAGAACTACATAAAAAAAGTCAAAAATCCTTAACGTACAAGGAAAATTTAAAAAATATAAATTTAGTAGGTATTTACAAGTTTC
Organism: Capra ibex; assembly: GCA_006410555.1. Lineage (NCBI taxonomy): Eukaryota > Metazoa > Chordata > Mammalia > Artiodactyla > Bovidae > Capra > Capra ibex. Next base: position 8,217,353 of record SJYO01041852.1, on the reverse strand, counting down.
GATTTTGACATACTATATCACTAGAAAATGTAAAGAAAAAGACCGACGTATCATATGGTTCACTGATATGGTATCGAAGAAGTTTATCGGGAAGGAAAAGTAAAAGGAGTTTCTATTTTATCTTATAGATACGATTAATAGGGTATTATAAACCCCCTTATAAGGTACCTCATATTAATAATTCTCGAAATCTATGTCTTTAACCCGTTGAAGATACATACAAATAACTTATTCAATTTTTACAAAGTTAATTAGGGTTAGTAAAATATTTGAATATACATTCCGGACTGTAAATTTTTACTGTAAATTTTTGTGTCTTGTTGACATTTATTGTAAGATTAACTAAACAAAGGATCGATTCAACACATATCACTCCGTTAACGATTTACGGATGGTGTAACTTATGTACCCGTCTCCTTATTTGATTTTAAAAGTAGACATTTTTATATTCTTCCGATCTCTCCTATACTTGAAGGGACCACTGAGTCTGTCATTTTCGTAGACGAACGTTACGTCCTCTGGGTCCAAGTTAGGGACCCACTCCTTCTAGGGGACCCCTTCCTTTAACGTTGGGTGAGGTCATGAGAACGGACCTTTTAAGGTACATACCTCCTCGGAGTATCCGATGTCAGGTACCCCAGTGTTTCTCAGCCCGTGCCGACTTACTGAAGTGAAAGTGAAAAGTCTCACATAACTTGAGACAATATGAAATAATTCGAATGATATTAAAAGACTATTATTCTCAACGTTATCCAATAACTTCAAACAACAATGAGTCAGTGATTTCAATACCGACAGAGAAACGTTGACGTACCTGACTTCGTATCGTCCGAAGGGACAGGAAGTGACAGAGGACCTCAAACGAGTTTAAGAACAGGTGAATCAGTCACTACGGTAGATTCATAGAATAGGAGGTAGTGGGGGAAGAGGAGGGTTGAATTTAGAAAGAATCGTTGTCCTAGAAAAGGTTACTCAGTCGAGAAGTGTAGTCCACCGGTTTCATAAACTCGAAGTCGAAGTCGTAGTCAGAAAGGTTACTTATAAGTCCCAACTAAAAGAAATCCTAACTGACAAAAGTGCAGGAACAACAAGTTTTCCGAGAGTGTTCAGAAGAGATCGTGGTGTCTCTTCGAAGTTAAGAAACCGTGAGTCGAAAGAAATACCAGGTTGAGAGTGTTGGTATGTACTGTTGACCTTTTTAGTGTCGAAACTGATATACCTAAAAATAACCGTTTCACTACAGAGACGAAAAATTATGTGACTGATGAAAACAGTATCCAAAGAAAGGTTCCTCTTACGTAGAAAATTAAAGTACCGACGTCAGTGGTAGGAGTCGTTAAAATCTAGGGTCCTTTTATTTTAGGTAGTGACGAAGATGAAAGAGGGGTAGATAAACAGTACTTCACTACCGTGGTCTGAGGTACTAGAATCAAAAAAATTACAACACGAAATTCGGTGAAAAAGTTGAGAGGAGAAAGTGGGAGTAGTTCTCCGACAAATTAAGGAGAAATGAAAGAAGGTAATCTCACCATAGACTCTAACAACTATAAAGAGGGTCGTTAGACTCTAATCCCTCACAGTAAGGTCTTTTAAAAACACTCAAAAAAAAAATTTACTAAAGTATAAATGGACTACATATAACTGTTTGTAAGTAGAAAAGAAGTAGTAAGACGAGGTACATAGTGTTAATATGAAGAGAGATTGTTCAAAGTAGGAGTTACAGCCATGTATCGTTTACAATTTGCAGATGATGTAAATAGGAATCACTGGATCTCCTTTACCCGTATTAAAAATTATCCTCGTTAGACCTAAACTATATTTCTTTTTTTTTGAAGTACTTATGCATACCATGGTCTATTCTAATGTCTTAGGACAAACAATTCGTAAAAGTTCTTATCTTTTCAGTCAAATCCCGTTAAATTTTATTTTTGAGTCACTACCAAGAAACTAACAGTAAGTAGTCGTTCCTTTTTTATTACGCTTATTTTGATGATTATTCCATGAGATAATATTGATGTGATGATTACTTTATTATTGTTTATTCACAATTCGTTGTCCCTCATCCTGTACCATTTTCTAGGTCGTCTAATAGTCAAATTGCTCACTCTTTTAGATGTATTTTAAGAAATTTTATCCTAAGGAACCCTTTCATAAATCTGTTCTTCTTTTCTTTGGTAAGTAAAACTGTTCCTGGTATTAACGGAGGAATCTCTTTTGGCGACATATAAAACTTACCAAAGAAGTAATAACCAGATAGCTCACATTAAAGGACATACTAAGGTGAATGGTAATAACAAGACAGTAGAGTAGGTATCGTCTAGGGTGTATATGGAGTCGAAGGGGTGTTGGTTTCACGATATCAGGCGTGTCGACAAGTAGAGGACTAGGAGAATGATGACTCAAACCAAGGGACAGACCACACTTGATAAAGTCAGACTTTTCTACCGTCACTTTAGACTTCATAATCGTAAAGAGATTCGTCCTCACTTAGTAGTCAAATCAACATAAACCAAGAGGACGTGTACTATTTTCTAGGTGGGTGTGTATCTCTTAGGTTTGGGACTTCGAAGTAAATACCTTTTTTCTTTTACGTGACGAAAATAACGACAACAGTTTGAAACGGGAATCGTGTCCTCTGCTTTTCGTTAGTTTTACTTGATTAAGTATAGGTGTTCAACGGTAAAAATTTCTAAACTAAGTTTAAAACGTAGTAGTGGTCTTTTTTCTGTAACAGTGTATCTATTTGAAACTCAAAATATTATTGTTTTACAGATGGTTATAAAGTATGTGTAAAGACTCGTTTATCACTTTTTGATTTACCACCTCACCGGTTCCACCGTCTCGTTCTTCTGGGACTCAAGTGGAGGAGGGTGCCTTTACGGTTGTAAAGGTGATAAATGTCGGTTTGGTGACTACTCTTTTTGGTATTCTGTCCTCTTTTCCAGAATATGTTGATTCCTACGTTTCTTCTTTAGTGTTGTTCTTGTTACCTTCCTTACTTCTACGACGTGTCACTTCTAATGGTGGGAGTCCGTTCATTGTGTGTTTACCCTCCTATTACTGTAAACGTCTCCAAAAAGGGTTCATCACTTACCAGACTCGGGGTGTAGACCTAGGGGTCAGACTCCCAGGGTGTCACATACTAAAGTGAATATACACTTTAGATCTTTCGTTTTGTTTACTTCTTGTTGTTGTTGTTTTTTTTGGTTTTTTGGTCTTTGTCCCAGTATCTAAACCTCTTGTTAGACCACCAACTGTCTTCCCTACCCCTACTCCCCCACTTTTCTTTAACTCCTTCTACTTCTACATGTTTGAAGGTCAACCTTTCATTTACTCAGTGTGTATACTTTACACACCCCTTATGTCAATTGATTCATTATAAAAACATACCACTGTATAGTATTGATCTGGCTAACACCACTACTCAACTTTACTTATCTTTTTAGTGATACAATATCTTGTTCTTGATTGTCTCACAATATCCAGTTAATGTGAAGTTTTTGTTTGTTCGTATGTTTGTTTGAGTATCATTTTCTCTAATCCAGAAACTAATGGTTCCCGTCCCCCATCACCCTCCCCTATGACCTACTTCCACCAGTTTTGATGTATGAAGGTCACTATCCTATTTATTCGTGGTCCCTACACGATATGTTGTACCATTTATGTTAATTGTGACGACATGTAGTATATACTTTCAACAATTCTTTTATTTAGGTTCTCATCAAATCTCATGCTTTCATTTGTACATTTGAACCATTAACAGGATTCTTAAAGTCGGGACACTTGTTCTTCCGTTCATTCTCCAAAAATAGAAATCGTTCAGTCCTCTGACGTTCGGACCTTTATGATGGATGATTTTTGTTCTGTTATAAAGTTCTTTTAAGAAGGTCAATCGTGTTAAACGTGTATATAATGATTTATTCTAAAATTTAAGAGGAATAGATTATATCTAATATAATCGTAAGGTTATGGATAGTCGGTGGGGTAGGAGGTAAGGAAAGTGAAACCTAGATCAGATCTTTAGATACCCTAACTCGATATAGAGTATCCCTATGTAGGGTATCCCCCTTTCTTTTAGTTCCTTTATAGACCAAACCCCCCACTGGACAAACCGTCGATGTTATGTTATTATACGTATCGTCTTATAGTCTCACTCTTCAGTTGAGTTCTCCAATGGTAAAAGTTTGAATGATGGGTGAGACTTCTTCCTTTACCGTTGGGTGAGGTCATAAGAGCGGACCCTTTAGAGTACCTGTCTCCTCAGACCGTCCGATGTCAGACCCCAACGTTCTCAGCCTGCGCTGAAACTCTGATTTGGTGGTGGTGGTGGTGTGTGAGAGAGTTGAGGACATAACGGTGTCAAGGATGATGTTTTATATTTAGATAGGAGATCCGTCCACCCTCTCTCCGAGTTCTCCCTTCCTCGTTCTCTCTCCAAATTCTCCCTTTCCTGTATAAGGATACCGACTAAGTACAACTATATACAGTTTTTGGTTTTGTTATTATTATATTTCACTAATAGGAGGTTAATTTTTATTTGTTTTTTTAACGGGGGGTTTCATTGTGTAAAACCTCCGATATAATTCTTCGATTGTACAAACCTCGTGGAAAGTATACGGTTTACTACTACTACTACCATTACTACGACTACTAGAGTCGATTGTGTCTCAAGAACGACGATTCAGCGAAGTCAGCACAGGTTGAGACACACTGGGGTATATGCCGTCGGGTTGTCCGAGGGGGCAGGGACCCTAAGAGGTCCGTTCTTGTTACCTCACCCCACGGTAACGGAAGAGGCGTCTCAAGAATGTACGATGATTTATGAAAGGTATTGAACAAATTAAGAATGTTTTTTATAAAACACACACTAAAAAATTTTTAAAGTAATCCTCAAGTCTAATAGATCTATTCGGAACTCATATAAAGTGAAAACTTTGTTATATAAAGGAATAACTTATAAAGGTTAAGGATCTGGAGTCTCGTCTTACTAGACCACTTCTTTTCGCCCACTACAGAGGTCCAGTGGGACTCCAAGAGCTGAACTCCATTTCAGTCTGTTGGAATACTGGCCATAAAATTCCGTACGTGTATAAAATTGTGGTAAAATGTTTCCTCTTTTACGATCATCCTCAAGCTCAATCCTAACCATAATTGTGGTAGATCAAGGTGTTAGACATGAGGAGAAGTGAGGAGAGATTGAAGGGAATCCAAGTCGAGATCCGTGAATGTATTGATTCGGTATAGTGGGTTCGGTAGCCTGGATGATCTCTGGTGACACTTCATCACTTGTTTTTTCTACCAATCTTATTGTTTTAGTTATAAACTCTAAACTTTCACATTACTGAAAAATAGAAAGAACAGGAGTCAAAGTGGGAAATATTTACAGGTGAAACGTAACAAAGTAAATTCAACATTCTCTTATCATTTTAGTAATTACATTTTTCTGAGTCTTATTCAGTCTTTCTCTTTTGGTATAGTATAAAATTATGTATATACACCTTAGATCTTTTCACCCTGACTAATTGGATAAACGTTCCGTATTTATCTCTGTCCTTAAAATCTGTCGGCTGAACACCTGTGTTACTCCCTTCCTCTCCCACCCTACTTGATTCTCCTGGTAACTGTATATATACACATGACGGTACAATTTTCTCTATCAATCACCCTTCAACGACATATTGTGTCCCTCGGGTCGGACCACGAGACCCTACTGGATCTCCTCAGACTACCACCCACCAACTCTCCTTCCGAGTTTCCCTCTCTTATGTACACATGCATCGTGGTTATGTGACACAACACGTTGAAATATTTCGTTAACATGAGAAAAAAAAAAAAATCTGTGACTTCAACATTTCCTAATGTTGGTAAATTCTGTGTAAAAAGTATGTCATGTCAAGTGACCTTATCAAAATCGGTAACCTTACAAAGAGACTTGTCTTAAAACGGAGAGATTACAGTACAAGGGTGATTTAATAAAGGAAAAACCATTATTTGCAAGTTTAGGTAGTTGTGTAAAAAGGTCTAGAAATTATAAGGAGAACTAGTCAAATCTAAACTTGTGACAAGGTCGAAGAAATAAAAAAGGGGTTTAAAATGTATAAGGAGATCTATTCGAAGTCAAACTTTTTCACGGGGTTTCATTTGGATCCATACTGGTCACGTCTGTAGAAAAAAAAACAAAAAAAGGAAGACCTCTTAGAGTGATAAAGGAGTCAACAAGACGATATATGTGAGTGGCGATATCGGAAAGTAAAAATGAATTTTTTTTTTTTTTTGACCGGAGGTATAGAGTAACTAAGACTTAAGACTTACACAAGTAAATTTAGAGATCTAGAAACGGTATTAGATCTTTATGAAAACTATGATGCGTCCACCACGATCACCATTTCTTAGGTGGACGGTTACGTCCTCTGAATTCTCTGCACCCAAACTAGGTACCTATTCCTTCTAGGGGACGTCTTGTCGCAACGTTGGGTGAGGTCATAAGAACGGACCTCTTAGGTACCTGTCTCCTCGGACCACCCGATGTCAGGTACCCCAGTGTTTCTCACCTTGTGTTGTCTTTGTTAAACCGTATTTGTATTCTATTTAAATTTATCTTCAATGTGAGGATAGTTTCCAATTAAGTGACACCTAAACCTCTATTTCTCTTCCTTTACATTTTTGAAGGTTTAAACACGGTCGTGGACACACGTAGACACCCATACACATATATCCTTATATACACGGGTATTCAATGTCAAAATTTAAACCTGGGTGATTATATTAGATAATCAACTAGATGTTTAGTTAACTTTATAGGGAAACGTAGTTGAAATCGATTTTAGTAACGAAGATTTAGTCGTAGAAAAGGAAGTCGATTAGAATGTCATTGTTATAAATATAAGTCTTAAAAGGTGACTGAATTTTTTTCGAGAAATTCTTGTACCCGTCATTTTTTGTATTATGTACAAGTAAACTTTTTTTTAATTGTATATTACTTATTTAAAATTTTTGTAGGTCCATTCTTTAGTAAGACATGTTTGATTGATATACAATAGTATGATAATCGGTTGACCTTCCACTTGTTCCTCATTAACACACACATACAAACATAAAACCTTTTTAAATAGAGAAATTGAGTTCCCCCCTGAAACGGGTAACTGATTCTCTTTGTAATATGACGATTATATTAGGGGAAAATAGAAAGAATCACGACAGGTAGTGTATATTAGGAATGTCTGTTAGAACGAAGGATGCCATAATAAAATAAGAATGAAATCGATAAGAATAGTAATACGTCTCTTTATCGTGTTAAAAAAGAGGTAGAAGAACAGGAACACCCGGTACGTACTTGAAACCGTCGACGAATGAGGACATCAAGTACCTCGTTTTTCTGTGACGTTATTCAGGACTCTCACCAAAATTCTAGTCCTTATACTACTCCTCCAGAATCCCTTGTGTAAATTCAGTTCTAAGATCTAAGTTACAGTTATCGAAGTCTGTGAAAACTGTTACTTGTTCCTAGAACTGTAAAAGAAGAACCGGTATATTCACGAGAGACAGTAGCTTCTTTAATTAGTAAGGTTTCCGTCCACCACATTTCGTCTCTAACGTTTCAAAGGAAAAACCTTGTCTAGAGTTACTCTTTTCAGTTCTGGTTTATAAAAGTTTGATTTTTCAGTAAGTATATATTTATAAATACTTCTATTACTTATATCCAACTTGTTTGTATATACTTCTACTTAAAACATCTTTATTTGTCATGATCTTTCTTTTAATACCTCCCCTAGGGTTGTAAGTTCATTTCATTTACGAAATATTTTAGAGTCGAAGTATGTAATTACTTAAATAAGTAATTAAGTACAATTGTATTTATTAAAACTCTACTTTTAAGTCACGATCTCCTACTAAAAGTCTGATAATTTGAGTGAAACGTTTGAACCTACGGTCAAGGTGTTAACTAACCAATGTATTTATACCTACAGATAGTATTTCAGGATCACGAAGGTAAAGTAATACACATCTAACTCTTATTGTCACGATCGAAGTTAATAAAACTATATATCTCTTTTAGGTATATTCCTCAAATCTTTTATGAACGGAGGACTCACGAGTCATGATTAATGATTAATCCCTTTATATAACATGTGTAAATACTAGGATTAGTACCACGGTTACCAAATATTTTTAAGTTTTAAACGTTAAAAACTCACAATCTTCGAGCTTACCATACTGAGATACTGTTAAAACTATTCCAGACACTACAATTCTTAAAATCTGGATTTGAGAGGTTTATATGTTCAAATGTTTTATATGTCAAGTCAAGCCAAGTTAACGAGTCAGTACAGACTGTGAAACGTTGGGGTACCTGACTTCGTGTGGTCCGGAGAGACAGGTAGTGGTTAAGGACCTCAAATGAGTTTGAGTACAGGTAACTCAGCCACTACGGTTGGTTGGTAGAATAAGAGAAAACAGGGGAAGAGGAGGACGGAAGTTAGAAAGGGTCGTAGTCTCAGAAAAGTTTACTCAGTCAAGGAGTGTAGACCACCAGTTTATAACCTTAAAGGGAGGTTACTTGTGAGTCCTGACTGGAGGAAATCATACCTGACCAACCTAGAGGTACGTCAGGTTCCCTGAGAGTTCTTAGGAGAGGTTGTAGTGTCAAGTTTACATAGTTGAGAAACCGATAGTCGAAAGAAATATCAGGTTATAAGTGTAGGTATATACCGATAACCTTTTTTGTATCGGAACTGATCTACCTGTAAACAACCGTTTCATTGTAGAGACGAAAAATTGTACGACAGATACAACCAGTATTGAAAAGAAGGTTCCTCATTCGTAGAAAATCAAAGTACCGACGTTAGTGGTAGACGTCACTAAAACCTCGTGTTTTTTTATTTCAGACTGTGACAAAGGTGACAAAGGGGTAGATAAACGGTACTTCACTACCCTAGTCTACGGTACTAGAATCAAAAGACTTGCAACTTGAAATCCGGTTGAAAAAGTGAGAGGAGTTGAAAAAGTGAAAGTAGTTCTCCGAGAAATCAAGGAACGAAAGACAGTATTCCAAGTACAGTAGACGGATAGACTCCGATAACTATAAAGAGGGCCGTTAGAACGAAGGTCGAACACGAAGTAGGTCGGGTCCTAAAGAGTACTACATGAGACGTATATTCAATTTACTCGTCCCACTGTTATATGTCGGAACTACATGAGAAAAGTGATAGACCTTGCTCAGACAACAAGGTACAGGTCAAGATTGACAACGAAGGACTGGACGTATATACAATGAGTTCTCCGTCCAGTCCACCAGACCATAGGGGAAGAGACATTCTTAAAAGGTGTCAAACAACACTAGGTGTGTTAGTTTCCGAAACCGTATCCGTTATTTCGTCTTCATCAACAAAAAGACCTTGAGAGAACGAAAAAAATTACTAGGTTGTCTACAACCGTTAAACTAGAGACCAAGGAGACGGAAAAGATTTAGGTAGAACTTGTAGACCTTTAAATGACAAGTGTATGATAACTTCGGACCGAACCTCTTAAAACTCGTAATGGATGATCGCACACTCTATTTACGTTAACACGCTATCAAACTCGTAAGAAAACTTGACGTAAAGAAACTCTAACCTTACTTTGACTTGAAAAAGTCCTTTCCTTAGATCTAACAATCCAAGTACTTAGTTCCGTCTAGCCTTCACCAGTTTGTCCTCTACCGTTCTCACTTACAGCTGTAAATTCCATAATCCCTTGATTTCCTGACCTTATCTACTTAAATTGAGTCTACTAGTAATATAGATGATGACACCCGTTCTCATCACTAGTATCATTTTCTCAGACTTTACATCATAAACCTATGTTAAAGTTTTTACTGTCTTACTAGATACAAGAAAAGGTTCCGTCTGGTAAGTTATAGTGTCATTAGGTTCAGATACGGGGTTGTTCATTACGACTTTTTCCACTTCAACTTACCAAGACACTTCTGGATGTTCTGGAAGATCTTGATTGTGGGGGGGTTTCACATTTATAGGAAAAATAATATCCGCTGACCTTACGTTTTCATCCTTCAGTTCTTTGTGGACCGTATGGTACGTTTAAACCGGAATCTCATGGTTTTCATGTTCAATATACTTTATTTTGTACTCACTTCTAGATAACCTAAAAGTTCGTCCCCTATGTAAAAGTGTCGAAATCCCTTGTCTTTTTCCTTCTTTTCAAAGAGTTATATACATGGTAGGATAAGGTAGGAACATTATGAAATTCTCCGTCTCTCTCTACTTCCGTTCTGTCCTCCTCGAGACATCCCTGTTAAAACAGGAAAGTTTTGTCCATGTGATACTTTAATTTCCAAATTTTCTTCACCCTTGAACAACCTATAGTGTCCCTCGACAAACTACGAAACATTACTAGACTTCCAAGTCCTAGTCACACCCCTCTTACCCTTCCGCGGAGTTCTCCCTCCTCTATATACATGTGAATAGCTACTAATTGCCACAACATGTCGTCTTTGATTGTGTAGTAACAATTCGTTCATAGGAAGTTAATTTTTTTTTTTTTCTGAAAAGAAGGAACACAAAGTGATATTTTTTCATTGTATTGTAACAGGTTCTTTCTTACCTCCGAACTTTGTCTGAGTGTCTGTCTCTCTTGTCTAAACACCAACGGTTCCACCTCCTCTCCAACCTCTTTCTGACCTCAGAATCAAATTCTAATCGTCTATGTTTGATCATATATATCTTGTCAGTCTGTTATTACGGAATAACATGTCGTGTCCCTTAATATGACTTATAGGACTTTAGTTATTATAACCTTTATAAAATTCTTTTCTTATCTCCGATTTTGAATCTGTTTACTTACTAGAATATCCGAGTTTAAGGTATTTATCCTGTGAGACAATTTTCTTTGTTTTTCTTCAAAGTATGGTTGTCTATGGTTTAACTTCGTCTAAGTCAGTTCGTTTCTATGTGGTCTACTCAAACGTCTAGGGAAACCCACAGTGAACTCTCTCATAGACGTGACATAAGACGAAGAGAAACTTCTAAAAGAGTATCCGTTCTCGGTCTACCTAACACGTAACCTTCTCCAAACAGACCTCGTAAAGGTCTACAGTAGTACATCCATAAAAAGAACACTCAAAAATGACGTTGTTAGATCCAACTTAGGGACTACGTTCGACCCGCTCCTACAAAATAATGAAGAGGTTCACTTTATTTCATTTTACACTTATACAACAAGGACCTTCCACTCGAAAAAAAAAAAAAAAAAAAAAAAAAATCGAGAAAGTTTATTGGATAAACCATGTAACAACATTTTATTTATAAGTTATCCTATCATAGGTGAATATCGACTTTCTTTAATAGGATCTATTCGTAGTGAACGTTTTATTTAGACATAAATGACGGATCTTTCACTGTTTCGATTTACCGTAACCAAGATCGTCTTACATACTATCCAGGTAGATAATCCCTGGATTGCGTCTCAAGTTAAATGAGAAACGGATCTCTTACACTTCCCTAAGGGACCTAAAACTGTGTTCGAGAGATCTGATGACTACACTAACCTCTTGTTAGTTTTCGACAGAATCATCGAAACAAATGGTTATCTCATATACTTCTTATAATATTTTATCATATTTTCTTATCATATTTTTATCCTATATTAATATGTATTTTACAAGGAATATGTATATTCTTATACATACTTATATCATATTTTATAAATTTGTAGTGTTTTCAGAAAGACAAGTTTAAAACCAGAAATAAAAAGATAAAGGTAAGACCGTTAAGATAACGTCCTGTCAAAACATTTAATGTAGAAAACTCTGAGGGTTGACTCAAATTCGTTTACTATAGATACATGATCGAATTTTGGGTCGTGATCATGTTACGTTGAAAAGAATTTAACAGTTATTTATAAATACTACCTTATAATACACGTCCAACTTTTAATAAAATACTGGAGACGAAACATTTGACCCCTCATAATATACAAAATTTATTAACTGGTGTTAAAACATCTAAACCCCTAACAAACAAAGTTTACGTAGTTTAAACAACTATCTCGTAAAAGAAAGATCTTTTTGATGATAATTCAGATTTAAAGTTATGGTTCTGTTACATTTGGTAATTTTCAAATAAGACTAAATTATTAAAGTACAGGTAATGACATGTGTCACCTTTAGACTCCGTGTGTAACATGAAGGTTATTTCATTTAAGTATACTTTTTGATTTTTTGAAACAAGAAGACTCAGTTTATTTTTGATTTTCGAAATTAATTATTTTAATTTTTAAATTTTCGAAATTAATTAGTAATTTTTAATATTCTTTCGTACGTTACGTACAAAAAGAAGACCTCTCATCTACTCAAACCTATATTAATTTATTCACTGACTTATTTTCGAATACCAAAGGAAAATAGAAAGAAAGGTATACTTGAATCTAAAATGAATTTCTTGTAAGTTTTATACGTATAAACTCCGGATTTTACATTGAACCTTATTTTTATTCTTCCTTTGCATTATTTATATAAATGTGGTAAATCATAGGTTGCTAATATAAACTCTGTTTGATATTTCGTAACTCTAAAAGAAGGTCTTCAGACATATTAATACAATGTCGAAATCTTTGTAAAAGGGTCTAAAATTAAATATAATCACCCATCGGATAACTATAGTTATTTTACGAAGTTTCTTATACTTTAGGAACACACCCTGAAAAGAAGTTTTATCTTGGTATCAATGGTGATTCTTGTTTACGTTACTCTAAAAAAAGTGGTTAATGGTACACCGAAGTGTAGACACTTCGAAGTATCACTTATCGTCAACGATGGGAAACTATTTAATAAATTATCGACCATTCTTTAGACACACACCATATTTGAGACAGGAACTACTGTATGTAACATATCCATGATTTCATGTAAAACACCTTTTGTAAACTTCCTAGAATTTCTGTCTTTTACTTCTGTTGACGAAAGTCTTCGAAATACAACTTACTCTTCTCTTCTGTACAATTATTAATAGTTCTTTAATATTTAGAAGATCACCTTTTATAAAACTTGACAACGTAAAAGTACAGATCCATCTCTGGTAATTGGTTTGATCAACCACTAAGTGATATTATAAAACGTATACCAAATTTCTACGTTTTATGACGACCTAAGTCCTAACCCAAAAACTGTGACTATCGTAACTAACGGTTATTCAGACCCTAACATTTATACATATCTAACACTGTACCAATCTTTTGTCTTAATAGATAAATTGATTATGTTTCTGTTATTAAATTGTATATTTGGAATATACCTACTGGGACAAATTTTTGAATTACGGTTTTTAATATTTTTTTAATTATATACAATTATTTTTACGTTGTTTTGTATCACAAGGATTCAAAGAAACCTTAAAAATTACGGAAAGTTAAACGTTTTTAGCTAACAGTATTCATAGGTAGGTAGGTCAAGAGTCAGCACAGAAACGTTGGGACGTGACATCGGGAGGTAGAAGGAGACAGGTACCCTAAAAGGTCCGACCTTTTAGATGACCTCACCAAAAGGTAAAGGAAGAGGTCCCTAGAAGGACTGGGTCCCTAGTTTGGACGTAGAGGACGTAACGTCCACCTAAGAAGTGGTGAACTAGGTACAACTCGTTTAAAAGTACACAAGTGACTGATGAAAATGTAGAAGAAACCAATTTATAGATAAGTTCAGGAGACAGGTAAAAATTAACCCAACAAAAGACAATAACCACTCAACGTCCTCGAGAAAGATGTAAGAATAGTAATTAAAATACACTATATACTAAATGTTTATATAAGAGTGTAAGACACCCAATGGAAAAGTGAGATAACTGACATAGAAGACTGTGTATAAAACTACATCAGGTTAAATAGGTTAAACGGAAAACAGTGGATGTTTAGAAAATTCTAGGGTTTCTATATAATCAATCATCAGACAGTAGTTAATGATCTTTTTCTATCCATAGTATCCATATTGAGTCATAAAATTTCATTAAAGACTATAAGTCTTTAAGTATCCTTAAAATCAAAAGGTCTCTTTCAATGATACCTTTACGTTAAACCTAGACTTTTATATGTCACGAATACTCTGTTTCAATTTTTTTATCTAGTCTATTTAATTATGTAAATTTTATATTATAATACTTCTCCATTAAGTGAGAAATTTCACGACATTCTTCATTTCTTTTGTACTATAATACATATCTATATATACATATATATATATTACTGTTTGATTCATGTTTTAGAATTTATGTCAGAAATCTTCCTCTTTTTCCTTCTTTAATAACTCTAAATAAAAAGAGAAAACTTCTCTGACTACACCGTTGTCAGTTACATCGACTCGAAGTCAGACTAAGAAAGGGATTCGACAACTCAAGTCCTTAATGGAAGGACTTTGATGGAACAGACAATCGATTTTGACCCCCCTTTCATAACAAACTCCTTGAAGTTTTAGAATTACGGCGACGACGACAACGACGGCGACGACGACAACGACGGCGACGACGACAACGACGGCGACGACGACAACGACGACGACGACGACGACGACGACAACGACGACGACGACGACGACGATTCAGTGAAGTCAACACAGGCTGAGACACGTTGGGGTATCTGCCGTCGAGTTGTCCGAGGAGACAGGGACCCTAAGAGGTGCGTTCTTATGACCTCACCCAACCGCAAAGGAAGAGGTTACGTACTTTCACTTTTCACTTTCACTTCAGCGAGTCAGTACAGGCTGAGTATCGCTGGGGTACCTAACATCGGATGGTCCGAAGAGGCAGGCACCCTAAAAGGTCCGTTCTCATGACCTCACCCAACGGTAACGGAAGAGGTTTTTAGAATTATTCATGGAAGTTTAAAGCTTATTGTAGTCCTCGTTTACATTATCTCTGTAATGAATAAGTTTAAATCTTGCTAGAGTTATTCTAAAACATGACACACTTTGGTTTGTGAGTATTTAACCTAATGACGGGAACAATTTTTTTTTTTTTTTTTAGGATCAATCAAGGACATTAGTAGTGTAATACTGTGTCGAGTGGGATGGAGGATGGGGAGTTTTTTCTTTGTCTGAAAATACTTGGTCCTTCGTCCGAGAGTCCTATGTGACTTAGACAACCATGGAACTAGAATTTCAGTATCGGCGGTCTTTATACTCTTTATGTAAAGACAACAAATATTCAGTGGGTCAGATTCCGCAAGACAATATCGTCGAGTTTTCCTGATTCTATAGTTCATAAATACAATGAGCATAAGATAAAACAAAGTAAAAAAAAATTACACCGTTTAATGGTTGGAGAAAATAGAAGTTCTGAAATGTAAACTTAATAAAAGGAATTTCTTTTTATACTTTGTTACTTTTTAGACTTGAAATGTTAATTCGTATATAAGACTTCTTTCTTATATGTAATTTACTATTTAAACACAGGTAATGAAGACTTTCAAATGGAATATAGTCAAAAATTTTTATTAATAGATCCAACAAGTGTACTTATTTGTCGCGATGAAACTTTCTCGAGAAACCACTCAAAACATCAAAAAAGTTGCACAGAAATAAATAACTTTGATAAAGTATTAAACAAAACCTCAAAGTGAGTGTTGGATGTCGGGTAAGACTTGCAGAAGTGACTACAGAAGAAACTACGATCCACACTCTACACACAAACAGGGACACACAGACATACTGAGGTCCATGAATTATCGGTTTTCAGTAACCGTTTAAGTCACAATGCATCAAAAGTTACAACTAGTTAAAGGAAAAACAAAACAACCGATCGACGAGTCAGAACAGACTAAGAAATACTGGAGTACCTGACGTCGTACAGTCAGAAGGGACAGGTAGTGGTTGAGGGTCTCGAACGAGTTTGAGTACTGGTAGCTCAGTCACTACGGTAAGTTGATAGAGTAGGAGACAGTAGGGGAAGAGGAGGACGGAAGTCAGAAAGGGTCGTAGTCCCAGAAAAGTTTACTCGACCGAGAAGGGTAGTCCACCGGTTTCATAACCTCGACGTCGTAGTCGTAGTCAGGAGGGTTACTTATAAGTCCCAACTAAAGGAAATCCTAACTGTTCAAACTAAAGGAACGTCAGGTTCCCTGAAAGTTCTCAAAAGAGGTTGTGGTGTCTAGTTTTCGTAGTTAAGAAGCCACGGGTTGGAAGAAACACCAGGTTGAGAGTATAGACAGGTACTGATGACCTTTTTGGTATCGAAACTGAAGTGTCTAGAAACAACCGTTTCGTTACAGAGACGAAAAATTATACGGTAGATCCAACTAGTATTGAAAAGAAGGTTCCTCGTTCACGGAAAATTAAAGTACCGACGTCAATGGTTGACGTCACTAAAACCTAAAAAAATTTGTTATTGGTTTTTTACACATTACTCTACTAAACAGAATAACCATATTTATGATAATAAGTGTTAGAATTTAGTGACATTAATATATAGGTAACCTATTTCTTACGTCTGGACATTCGATTGATGATGTTTCACATGTTACTCGTCATTGACGTGTTGAAATCTGTGTAAATGGTATAACAGTGAGAATAATTACTGATATGAAATACACATTAACACAAAAGTCATTTACATACACTAATCAAAGTTCCCCTTATTTATTATATCGATATAGTAATATTTGTTTTAAATATAAGAACAAAACTAAAATGAAGAACATAATAAAACCATAAATACTGTTTTATAACAAACTTTAAACGATAAAATTCTGTTTTCTATGGAAAGATTTATCAGTAAGTGTGTCCATTTCCTTTATTTTGGACCCTACTTGATTGAAAATCAAGGTTTCCGTCTAATTGTAAAAGAGAGAGGTAGATTGGGTATGTATTGAGGTCTCGGGAAAATTAAGACACTTCAATCTTGTTTAGACCAACATTCGATTGACGAGTAAATCAAGTTTTAAAAGGGTTAAAAATCCACTAAACACTCTTTTGACAGTGGAATGTGTCTCAACATAAACAAAGAAAATTTGTTTAGTTAATACCTTTCACATATAAGGACCGGAAATGAGACTATCTGTGTACAATTCAACGTCTTCCTAACATATAGAGGACGTAGTCCTGTGAAAGGATCTCCTTTGTAGGGAGAAATCCTCATAAAAGTATAAAGAAATATTTCAGTTATTCGAAGTCCAAAGTTTACTTACTTGATATCCTTATTAAAGTAGGTTCACGAAGTGAGGTAGTAAAGTCTATCGATTTACCTTTAAGTCTGGGTCTTCCTCTGAACGAGTTTAATTTAGAACAGATTTAAAGAATCGAATTGGTTACCAATTTACTGTCAATAAGAATTTCAATGAATTGTTACAAACTTTCGCCCTTATGACATCTTTTATGATACCGTCACGTTTTAAATTCACCTCTATGAAAATCTTCTTTATCTCACCGGGAGTATCAGTTGTTTTCTCAGGTTCTACATCATGAATACACGTCAGAGTTTTTACTGTCTTACTAGATCCAAGTAAAGGTTCCGTTTGGTAAGTTGTAATGTCATTGGGGTTCAGATACGGGGTTACTGACTACGGCTTCTTCAACTTCAACTGGTCAAGATACTTTTGAATGTTGTGGAATATCTTGATTGTGGTTTTTTTACTATAGGAAAAGTAGTATCCCCTGACCTTACGTTTTGTTCCTTCAGTTGTCTATGGACCTTATTGTTTATTTAAACCGGAACCCCATCTTTTACTTTGTCGTTTCCAATCTTCTCAAAACAGTTCTCTTGTGTGACCAGTATCATTTATGGGAGAAGGTTGTTGTGTTCTCTACTGAGATGTGCACCTGTAGTGGTCTGCCAGTCATGAGTTTAGTCTAACTGATACGAGAAACGTTGGTTTATACCTCTTCGTTTTTCTTCTAGACTTCGACTGACACCGAGTCTAGTACCCGTGAAATAATTCTTTAAGTTCAAATTTAAGTTCTTTCATACCTTTTGGTGATCCAGTAACTCTATAATGGATTTAGTTCAGGGAATAAGAATATGTCACCTCCTCTGTCTAAGTTCCCTAATCTAGACTATCTTACGAAATTATTGATTCCTGTCTCCAAATATTGTAGTATGTCCCCCACTACTAGTTTTGGTAGAGTTTGTTTTTTCTTTACGTTCTTCCGTTTCTCGAACGGACTCCTCGGAAACGTTTATCAACTCTTATCTTCTCTTCACCTTCCGTTCCCTCTTTCCTTTCGATATGGTTTGACTTACGTCTCAAGTCTCTTATCGTTCCTCTTTATTCTTCGGGAAGAAATTACTTGTCACGTTTCTTTATCTCCTGTCGTTATCTTACCCGTTCTGATCTCTAGAGAAGTTCTTTTAATGTCAATAGTTCCCTGATAAAGTGAATTCCTATCCGTGATATTTCCTGTCTTTACCATTATTGGATTATATTCGTCTCCCTAATTCGTCTTCACCGTTCTTATGTGTCTTCTTGATATGTTTTTCCTAGAATTACTGGGTGTGTCAGTTCTACCACATCATTGAGTGGATCTCGACCTGTAGGACCTCATACTTCAGTCTACCCGGAATCCTTCGTAATGATGTTTGTTTCGATAATCTCCACTACCTTAAGGTCGACTCGATAAATTTTATGTCTTCTGCTATGACACTTTCACGACGTGAGTTATACAGTCGTTTAAACCTTTTGAGTCGTCACCAGTGTCCTGACCTTTTCCAGTCAAAAGTAAGGTTAGAGTTTCTTCCCACTACGGTTTCTTGCAAGTTTGATGGTTTGTTAAGGTAAGTAAAGTGTGTAATCGTTCCAATATGAGTCTTAGGAAGTCCGTCACGTACTTGACTCTTGAAGGTGTACATGTTCCACCCAAAACTTCTCCGTCTCCTTGGTCTCTAGTTTAAGAGTTGTAAGTAATCTAGTATTTCTTTGTTCCCTTAAGGTCTTTTTTTTTTAGACGAAGACGAAATAAGGAAACTGACACACCTAGTGTTGTTTGACACCTTTCAATAATTTCTCTACCCTTATAGTCCGGTGAAATGGCCAGAGGACTCTTTGAAAAAACGTCCAGTTCTCCGTTTGCAATATTGACCTATAGCTTGTTAGCTGACCAAGTTTTTTGACCCTTTCCTCATACTGTTCCGACACATAACAGTAAGAATTATAAATTGAAAATACGTCCCATGTAGTAACCGAAGGGTCCACCGTGATCCCCATTTCTTGGACGGACGGTTTCGTCTTCTATATTCTCTACATCAAAACTGGGGACCAAACCCTTTTAGGGACCCAACCCTTCTCCATTCCATTGGGTGAGGTCATAAGAACCGACTTTTTAGGGACCCCTCGATGTCAGGTATCCCAGTGTCTCTCATCCTGTGTTAACTTCGTTGAATCATCCGTACGTAGGTCTTATATAGTGTGTTTTACGACCCTACCTACTTAGTGTTGGACCTTAATTCTACCGACCCTCTTTATAGTTGTTGGAGTATACATCCCTTGTTCCATATTCTTTCCAACTCTTCACGAACGTTTGCTCTGAGAGTTGGTCCCGACTTGTAAGAACGTTTGCTCTACCAGTCGATTCTTGGGACTAACAAGGGCACCCTTTTCTTGTAAAGAACGTGTGTTCCTACAAAGAGACTAAGAAGTTTTCCTTGTCTGGGTCCCTGTGTTGCGTAAGATTCAACTATTCCTTCAAGGGGTTTTGTTTCAGAATCGACGTCATTTATTCAGTTCTATTTCCAATAGAGCGGGACGCGGACGCGTGACATATCAGAGACTTAGTATCACGAACCGTTGAACGGACATCCAACAACACGTTCTCTATATT
This sequence comes from Capra ibex, assembly GCA_006410555.1. Lineage (NCBI taxonomy): Eukaryota > Metazoa > Chordata > Mammalia > Artiodactyla > Bovidae > Capra > Capra ibex. The sequence goes on along the minus strand of SJYO01041852.1, from coordinate 8,197,567 downwards.
TTATTTCGTCGACATTTTTCGTTCACAATTTTATATTTCTAAGTTTGGTGAGACGTCACAACCACAAAGTAAGGCAGCGGTCGTGAGTGTATACGTCTACTATGGTGAGATTAACGACTTTCACTTCTCCTTAATTACTCAGAGAACTACTCCCATTTTCTCCTCTCACTTTCTCGACCGAAAACTTTGAGTTTACCGTAAGATTGTACATATGATAGTACATTCTTAACTTAGCGGTCAGACACAGACTGCGTCCTATGTCGTACGAACCCCGACCACGTACCCCTACTGGGTGTCTCTACAATACCCCTCCCTCCACCCTCCCCCCAAGTACAAACCCTTGTGTACATTCTTAATTTCTAAAATTTTAATTTTTTTATTTTTTTTTTTTTTTTTTTTTTTTTTTCTGAGTTTTCGTGAAGAGGGTTTATTTTTTTTTTTTTTTCTTTGAGTTGTACCCTTTTCGATTCTAGTCTCGTAAGTCAAGGTAATGAGGTGCCGTTCAACTTCCCTTTTTATACCTTCGTCACTGTCTGAAGTGTAAGAACCCGAGGTTTTAGTGACGTCTGTCACTGACGTCGGTACTTTAATTTTATTCGAACGAGGAACCTTCTTTCGATACTGTTTGTTACTGTTTGGATCTGTCACATAATTTTTCGTATCTGTAGTGAAATAACTTTTTTCAGGTATATCAGTTGCGATAGTAAAAGTAGTATCCGTACATTCTTAACCTGGTATTTCTTCCAACTCGTAGTTCCTTAAGTATACGAATTTAACACCATAACCTCTTCTGAGAAATTTCAGGGAACCCGACGTTCCTCTAGTTTGGTCTATAAAGTTTTATTTTAGTTAGGACTTATAAGTAACCTTCCTAACAACGACTTCGACTTTAAGGTTATGAAACCGGTGAACTATGCTTCTCGGTTGAGTAACCTTTTCTGGGAATACGACCCTTTCTATCTCCGTTTTCCTTTTCCCCCGTCGTCTCCTACTCTCCCTATCTATCGTAGTCGTTAAGTTATCTGTACTTATACTTCTTTGAGTCCCACTATGTCTCTTGTCACCTTGGACCCCAGGATGTCAGGTGTTCCAGTGTTTCTCAGTCTGTGTTAAAACACTACGTTGTTATTGTGAAATATCTATCTTACCCTATTCTGTAACATAAAAGGTAAAACGGTTTTTTTTTTTTTTTTTAAGTCAAGTCAATTCAGCGAGTCAGTACAGGTTTAGAAACGCTGGGGTACCTGACGTCGTACCGTCCGGAGGGGTAGGAAGTGGTTGACGACCTCAAACAACGACGACGACGATTCAGTGAAGTCAGTACAGGCTGAGACACGTTGGGGTGTCTGCTGTCGGGTGGTCCGAGGGGGTAGGGACCCTAAGAGGTCCGTTCTTGTGACCTCACCGAACGGTAAAGGAAGAGGTTACGTACTTTCATTTTTCACTTTCACAACAGCGAGTCAGTACAGGCTGAGAATGGCTGGGGTACCTGACGTCGGATGGTCCGAGGAGGCAGATACCCTAAAAGGTCCGTTCTCATGACCTCACTCCACGGTAACGGAAGAGGTAAGACCTCAAATGAGTTTGAGTATGGGTAGTTCACCCACTACGGTAGGTTGGTGGAGTAGGAGACAGTAGGGGAAGATGATGTAAGTTAGAAAGGGTCATAGACGTAAAAAAAGTTTACTCAGTCAAGAAGTGTAGTCTCCCGGTTTCATCACACTCAAAGTCGAAGTTGTAGTCAGGAAGATTACTCATAAGTCGTGATTAAAGGAAATCCTACCTGACCAACCTAGAGGTAACGTCAAGTTCCTTGAGAGTTTTCAGAGGAGGTTGTGGTATCAAGTTTTCGTAGTTGAGAACCTGTGAGTCGAAAGAAATATCAGGTTACGAGTGTAGGTATATACTGATGACCTTTCTGGTATCGAAACTGATCTGTCCGGAAACAACCGATTCATTACAGAGACGAAAAATTATACAACAGATCCAACCAGTATTAAAAAGAAGGTTCCTCTTTCGTAGAAAATTAAAGTATCGACTTCAGTGGTAGACGTCACTAAAACCTCGGGGGGTTTTATTTCAGACAATGGCAAAGGTGAGAAAGGTGTAGATAAACGATACTTCACTAAACTGACCTACGGTACTAGAATCAAAAGACTTACAACTCAAAATTCGGTTGAAAAAGTGAGAGGAGAAAGTGAAAGTAGTTCTCCGAGGAATCAAGAAGAAACGAAAGACGGTTTTCACACCACAGTAGACGTGTAGACTCCGATAACTATGAAGACCGATAGGACTAAGGTCGAACACGAAGTAGGTCGGGTCATAAAGAGTAATACATGAGACGTATATTCAATTTATTTGTCCCACTGTTATATGTCGGAACTACATGAGGAAAGGACTAAACCTTAGTCAGACAACAAGGTACGGGTCAAGAGTGACGACGAAGAACTGGACGTATGTCTAAAGAGTCCTCCGTCCAGTCCACCGGTCGACATGGTCTAAGAAATTCTTAAAAGGTGTCAAACAACACCAGGTGTGTCAGTTTCCGAAACCGTATCAGGTGTTTCGTCTATAAAAGAGATTGAGAGAACGAAACAGTTACTAGCTTGTCTACAACCGTTAAACTAGAGACCAAAGAGACGGAACAGATTTAGGTCGAACTTGTAGACCTTCAAGTATCAAGTACATGACAACTTCGGACCGAACCTCTTAAAAGTAGTAATGAAACGATCACACACTCTACTCATGTTAACACACCATCAAACTAGTGAGAAACCGTAACGGAAAGAAACCCTAATCTTACTTTTGACTGGAAAAGCAGAACACCGGTGACGACTCGAAAGGTTTAAACATTCGTATAACTTACGTCGTGAAAGAAAAAAAAAAAAATTAAAAATAAATAAAAAAATAAAAAAATTAAAATTTTAGAAATTAAGAATGTACGCAAGGGTTTGTACTTGGGGAGAGGGTGGAGGGAGGGGTGTTGTAGGGAGACCCAGTAGGGGTACGGAAAGTATCATAGTAGAAAATCCCAAACTTTATCGAGTTGACCTTAAGGTAGTGGAGGTGATCGAAACAAGCATCACTACGTAGGATTCCGGGTGAACTGAAGGTAAAGTCCTACAGACCGAGATCCACTCACTAGTGTAGTAGCACTAATAGACCCAGTACTTCTATAAAAAACATGTCAAGAAGACACATAAGAACGGTGGAGAAGAATTATAGAAAACGAAGACAATCCAACTATGGTAAAGACAGGAAATAACACGGGTAGAAACGTACTTTATAAGGGAACCATAGAGATTAAAAGAACTTCTCTAGACATCAGAAAGGGAAAGATAACAAAAGGAGATAAAGAATCGTAAAACAAAAGGTAAAACGTTTTTTTTTTTTTTTTTTNTAAAACTTTTTTTTTTTTTTTTTTTTTTTAACATACTTGAAATAACTTCTATGATTTAGTTCACAATCTCATACTTAAGATTCAAGGTCAATTATTAAACAGTATTTTAAGTCCTGAAGAATAATGAACAATAAGTAAGTGACTGAGGGGGTTGTGATCGATTATAATATCTGGTTTTATTAAGACTTTGAACAATTCCTTCTATTCTGTTGGAAATAAATTCCGTTGATGTTATCGTCAGTACTGATAACGTTATCCCTTTTGACACCAGTTTAGACTTATGTCGTTTATATCCACCCTTAAACATAAGTTACTTGTCTCGTTCTTCAAGTCACCTACCTTTTAGTGATTTTCTTATATGAATCCCATTCCATAAGAACAATTCCACCGGATTATGTAAGAACAGTTTCCGTCTGTTTCATAAATATATAGTTTTCACACCCTACCTTGAACTATAGTACTCACTAGTCTATAGTTCCGACACACACCCCCCTCTGTCGTCTTAAGAAACAATTCTGATTTGTCTGTCGAGTTCCTGTCCTGTCCCCGGGTCTGACTTCGGATCAGTTTTTACTTACGAAACTCCTTGTACTAATTTTAAATCGTTTCCTCTCTCAGAAATAGTGGTGGAAGAATTTAAATTCTTAATCACATCAAGAGTAACTGTTTGGATCACTTCACTTTCAGTGAGGTAGTACAGGTTAAGAAACACTGGGGTACCTGATCTTTTGTGTACCTTAAAAGGTCCGGTCTTATGACCTAACCCATCGGAAAGGGAAGAGGTCCCCTAGAGGGGTTGGGACCCTAGTTTGGGTCCAGAGGGCGTAACGTCCGCTGAGAAATGGTCGACTCAGTGTTCTCATCGGACTGTTTGGATCTGGCACATAATTTTTCGTCTCCATAGTGAAACGGCTGTTTTTATATATATCAGTTTCGATACAAAAAAGGTCATCAGTACATGTCTACGCTCTCACCTGGTATTTCTTCCGACTCACGGTTTCTTCACTGAGAAAGTTTAATACCACGACCTCTTCTAAGAACTCCCAAGGAACCTGACGTTCGTCTAGTTTCGTCAGTCAGGATTTCTAGTTAGGACTTATAAGTAACCTTCCCGACCACGACTTCGAGGTTATGAAACCGGTGGACTACGTTTCTCGACTGTAGGACTACGACCTTTTCTAACTCCCGTTCTCATATTCGCTGACTGTCTTCTACTCTACCAACCTACGGTAGTGACTAAGTTACTTGTCCTCAAACTTACTTCAGTCCCTCTATCACTTCCTGTCCCATCGGACCGTACGACGTCAAGTACGATACCGTTTGTCAGTCTGCACTGAACCGTTGGCTTGTTGTTGTCGTCATCAAGAATAATATCAGTATGTAGTCTTATTACTTTAATGTATATACATTTTTTAACGTAGATATAGTAAAATCAGAAACAAAAGATCTAAATTTATTTGTCTATACTTTGGTTGGATGATTATTTCAAATCATATATTAGTTAAAGGAGACTGTGATAAGAGTATACAAATTCAAACGAAATATTAATAAGATATGAAGAGAGTACATATCTATTACGGAAAGAGGTTTATCCTGGTTGAAAGGTAAGAATTTTTTTTCTCATATAAAATTATCTTAAATAAGGTTGTCCGTTTTAATTTATAAAAGAAGTTCGAATTACTGTAGTTCTTTGACAACTCAGATTTCTTTCAAGACTCCAACTATAATTTACTCGTAAACCCTTGAGAATCTTTTTGATTCTATTTTTTAGAATATTGACTCTAAAACGAAATCTATACATTTATACAAGAATCTCGTACATCACATAAATTTACGTTTAAGTTCTTCTACTCCTTCTCTACTTCTCCTCCTTCTCCTTTCCCACCCTCTTTCATTTCGAATAATGTTACCTTCCCTTCTTTACACCAGAAAATCGACCTAATAGATTTACGATTTGAGTTAATTGAAATTTGACAAGTGTAATTTTTTTACATTCTTTTCCAGGAAATTTTAGACAAGTAAAATTGAATGATAGACTATATTATGAAATGTTCGTAGTGTTATGTAATACGAAAAATACTATACTATATGTTTAATAGTGGTCGATCAACGATGTGTTGAAAACCCCAACAGAAATTTTTAAGTTATAATCTCTAGTTTCTTTTTCATCAAATTTCTTATAAAGTTATTTGTATACACAGAGAGGGGACAACCGTGTCACCTCACCTGTGAACCCTGTAAGATAAAAGGGGATAGGTTTCCTTTGATTTGAGAACGATTATTATTTTATATATAAAATGTATTTTATGTTTTATGTAACATAAGTATATTTTACAAGGAAAATTGTAAGAAACATTTCAAAAGGGACAAATTAACACAGACGAGTCAAACGAACAATTTAGACTTATGGTGTTTCCTATAAAACGTCTTTATTACATAATCGACAACAATGATAATAACTGTTATCCTTACGTTTAATGTCCCAATTGTAGTAATTGTTCGTTATAAAAAATTAAACTTTTCACAAAATCGACTTCGTTGGAGACGTCTAAAAATGAATCTTCTATGAAATTCACGGTGTTAAAAAGTAAACCTTTTTTATGTATATAAACAATTAATATATATTTAATATGTGTGTATCTCCGGATGTGTGTGAGTGTTTGTGTCCAACTATGAGAAATATTATCAATGTTTTACAAATAGATATAAACTAGATATAAATTTCTCCGTTAGGTTAATGATCGTACAATGGAATTTTTATCGGAAATATCAGACAATTTGAGACCATTATGATTTCCAGTATATTCAAGAGGTAAACTTTATTGTAACTTGGGTTTTCCTTGATGAAGAACTTATTATATAGGACACACAAAGTGAATCTTACAAAAGATCACGATTCTTTTTTTTTTTTTTTTTCGTTGTTTTGATTTTGAGTGACCGAATTATACCTTTATTGTATTTTAGATCGTCATCAGACTACAAATTCAAAACATAAGACTAACCCGGCTTTTTCTGACACAATCAGCGAGTCAGCACAGTTTGAGAGTCACTGGGGTACCGGTATCGGTCGGTCGAAGAGACAACTGTCCTTAGAGGTCCGTTGTTATGACCTCACCCAACGGTACGGAAGGAGGTCCCTGAGAAGGGATGGGTCCCTACCTTAAACGTAGAGAATTCAGAGGACGTAACCATCGACTCCAGAAATGGCGATGGTGGTGGACCCTTCGGGTGGTTCCGATGTACGAATAAATTAAGATTCCTCATTTGTGACGTTACTTATCGTACTCAACCTAAAGACTTACACAGTCCTCAGGTGTTCTGTTGGGAGTCAAGACTTCTAAGATATCCTGAGTGTCTTTAGTCATCGAGAATTTACTAAACGATGTCACTTTCCCATATTTTCAATTTTAGTCGTTTTTCTTTCTCAAGTACACCGTCTCAGTCCTCTTTTGTCGTGGACAAAGGTCGTTAAGACCTTTATCGAGGGTAGATACAGTGGACCCCCACCCGAATTAAGAGGGTCGTTCACGTGTTTTGTTTTGTTTTGTTGCGACGGTTGAACCCTTCGAGTATGTTCGGTATCGTAGTGTCCCCGTTATGGGGCATACTGACTGGAGTCGATGAGTGTGTGGTAGTGGACGTGGGTACTAGGTAGTATAACAACACTATATGTATAAATGAGTATGTTGTTCCGGAGTCCATTTGGAGAATCTGTCTTATAAGGCTCCTAAGTCCCCAATAGAAGGTCTCTCGACTGGTTTACGGGAAGAGACCTTATACATCCAGCCTCGTTCGGTCAGGACAACTCAATTGACAAAAAATTGTGCCTTGGTTTGTGTCTGTTCTTCTTACCCATAGTACTGACCCTAATTGATCACTTATGGGTGAGGACCTAGACTCCACCAAAAGGTTTTGACCTGAACAACAAGGTACCTAACTCTTTACTTTACCCGTAATTCCGGACAATAATATGTTTTCCACTAAAAGGTATGAATGGAGAGAGATATATTCGGTTTATATTCCATCTTCCTTATCTCTTTGACTAATCCTTTTGTCCAGTTTCTTTTTTATACTGTTTTTAATATTTGTTTTTTAAGGTTCACAGAATTTACGTTTAATTGAAAAGATAAACCCCTTCGATTCGTATGGGATTTTAATCCCATAATAAAAACAAGAAGAATAAGTTTATAACAATACTTTAATCATTTATGTAATATATCTTTCATACCTATAGTTTCTTTTAGATTGAACCTTATATAGTTATTTAGTAAGTAAATACATTAGTTAGTTACTTAAAAACACTTAATATTTATAATGTGATCAACGAACTTCTCATTTCGAAAATAGGGTTTCATGTAACACTAAATACTTTTCATTATCCGTAACTTAGAAAAAAAAAAAAAAGGTAGTTTATGACATACACACTGGAAGTCATCGAATAAATTAGAGAGACCAGGAGTTTAAGTAGAAGGGATTTTAGTATATTAATAAGAATGTGAGTCTTAGACATACTTGTTATTTGTTTTTATATTTATTCCGAGACCGTTCATTACGTCAGAAAAGAGTTTTAGTACGAAACCTACTTATCTTGACCTAATACACAATCCTGCCCATAACTTTTAAGTCTGGGAACTCATTGAATTGCAGTTTTAATTCATGTGTTATGAGTCCTTGGGTCGGTAATTCTGAAAATCCTCGAGGATAGTGGATGAAAACAAGAGAAGACCTTGTCATATAAAAGAGTGAATTAATATACTTTAAATGATTAAGAAACCTGAAGGGACACCGAATCTGTCATTTTTTGGACGGAAGTTACGTCCTCTGGACCCGAGTTATGAACCCAGTCCTTCTAGACCTCTTCTCTTCTCGTTGGGTGAGGTCATAAGAACGGACCTCCTAAGGTACCTGTGTCCTCGGACCGTCCGATGGTAGGTACCCCAGTGTTTCTCAGTCCGAGTTGGTTCACTGATTGTGAAAGTGAAAGTGATTAAGAAATCATAACGTATACTTTCCCAGATTAAATTTGATTTTAGGTCTTATAGTTTATTAAAAATTACAAAGGTGAACAACGCCAAATCAACGATTTAACACAGGTTCAGAAAACACTGAGGTACCTGACATCGGGTGGTTCGAGGAGACAGGTACCCTAAAAGGTCCGTTCTTATGATCTCACCTCCCACCAGGATTCTACCGTCTCCTTATCCTACCCCTCTGGTGAAATAGGGGGTGTTTAGGTAGTTTTCTTGTAAAGTTGCGACTCATTTAAGATGTTTCGTTGAAGACTTACGACCGTCTCCTGTAGTCCGTGGGACTTTTCGTCTAGTAACAGAAGTTTTTGTCCATCCTTTTTTTATTTTATACTTTTTTCTCTGTTTCCTCCATCCCTCCCTCGAGACAGGACCCTTCCCCCAGGACAGGGTCCTTCCCTCAGAATTTTTCTCTCTTCAAAGGTTTTTGGTCCTTTGTGAGAGTGACGTCTCAGACACCGCTCGGAACCTTCGCGTCTCCCGTTGTATTGTCCCTTCTTTTTATTTATTTATTAATTTTGGTTGTCTAATGTTCGGGTTACCATTGAGGGGGTCGCCTCTTCGTTGTGTCTGTGGACGTAGGCGGTGATCGTTCGCTCCCGACCCGTTCCTCCGCGCCCGACGTCACAAAAAATTCTTAGTCCGGCCTTACGACGCTCACATTGGTCTCACATTGAACCCGATCGTATGGTCTGACACCCTATCGATGGTGTGCTTTTTCAGATTATATTCTGTGGCGGTCCTGGTGCGTGTCTTGTTTCCTACCTTGCCTTTGTCGACCGACGTCTAGTAGGGGGAGGTCACTGTCCGTGGGTCTCGACATTCCCGACCTTCCACCGTTAGTGTCGGGACCTCTCTGAAATGGATGGTTTGACGTTCGTCCGAAGAAACGATTCTGAAGACTCCCAGGACCTCTCAGTGGTAGACGGATTGTTCCCCACGGTCACCATGTGGGTCTTTTGACTCGTCGTCCCCGTCCTTTCCGTTATTCAGCGTCGTTGGCACGAGAGGTTTGTGGACTCCATGAACCAGGACCCTTCCCGTGTTTTGTGTCCGGGTTGGCTTAGACGCGGAGACTCCCGATGGACTCTCGGTTCGGACTCGCCGAATCTGGCCCCTCCACTTACGTCGGATCCCGACCGGACTCTGCCAAGGACCGTCTCGTTGTATCTCGGACTCACCACACGCGGCACACGTCCCCGTACAGGTCACACCGACTCTGTGACGTTCGTGTGCGGTCACAATAAACAAACGTCGTAGGGAGGGAAGGGTGTCACACTGACTTGTTCACTCGGATTTTTTTTTTTTTTTTTTCACAGGTGCTGACGGGGGGACATAGTCCCACCTTTAGTCTGTGACTTCTGTGGTCGTTTGTCTTCTTCGATTTGTCTCCCTTGGAGGAACCTTTACTGGGGTGTGACGGGTGTTGTGGTCTCTTGCAGGGTCTATATAGAAAGGATAAAAATTCTAGTAAGAGAGAAAACAACGACAACAACAACAAACTAACAAAAAAGAAAAAAGAAAAAAAAATTGAAAAATTTTAAAAATTCAGGAGATAAAGAGGAAATTAAAATTAAAAATATTGGATGATAATGAAAAGTTTTTTTCTGGGATAAAAATTTCGTTTGTGGTATATATATATATATATAAACACACACCAACAACAACAACAAAAAATTATTAAGAGTACTGAAAAAAAAAAGGAAAAAGAAGAAGAAAAGAAATTATAACATAAAAACTTTTAGGTCTGAGATGAGATCTAAAAATTAGAAACGAAAAACCATAAACAACAGTTAAAACATATAAATTTTTGGGTTAGAAGTCATGGGTTAAAATGGACCCTCGTTCTAATGACCGAACTGGTGAGAGAGGAGGAAACCTGAGAGTAAAAAGAGGTGGTCCAACAGAGACAGAGGAGGGAGGGGGAAGAGAAGAGATGGATTGAGACACTTAGAGACACACAAGGTCTGCTACCTCTTGTGAGTCCCTGGACCAATGACAGACCTAGACAGAGAGAGGAAAAGTAAAGGGAGAAAATAGGAGGACCGGTAGAGACAGATGAAGGAGGGAGAGGAGAAGGGACATATTGAGGTTATTGTAGAGACTCACCAGGTCTGACACCTCGTGTGTATTCCTTCACCAATGACCGATCGAACGAGAGAGGAGAAAACTAAGGTGGAGTAGAGTAAGGTCAGTATAGATTGATGGGGAGGAAGAAACGAAGAGGTACATTGAGTCATTTGGAGAGACCCACAGGGACTTACACCTCTTTGAAAAGTAGAAATTGGATCTACAAAATAGTAACCACGACATATCTAGCTCTTCAGAACTCCGATGACATTTTTATTTTGACTTTTGGTCTTCGTCCTCCGAATTCAGGTTTAGGACTCTTGTAGTCTCTTGAGGACTTAGGTCCCTTGTAATTAGTTATCCTCGAGTAGTTTACGGAGGTATGGATGTGACTTTGGTTCGTGATGGGTTCCCGGTTGTTCAAGGTCTCGTTCTGTATGGTACGTTTAAGAGGTCGTTGTGTCCTTGTGTGGGGACTCGAAGTTATATGTCCGTCGAGTTTCAATGAGGTTTTGGTATTTGTAGAGTATTGAATAATGACCTGTGAAGTAACGTGAGGTCTCTCTTCTTTATGTCGAGGTGGGTGGTCTTGAAGTTGTGTTCGAAGGGATTGGTTCTTTAGAACTGTTCGGTGACTATGTTGGGGTGGGTGTCACTCCTTTGAGATATTATTTCTCTTGAGGTGTTTAAGGGTCTTATTTCTTTCCGGTGGGGTTTACGTCGTTACATTGGTTCTACTTCTCTGTCTCCTTATGAGTCGTCCATTTCCTTCTCCTATTTACGGGTGGTTTGGTTTGGTTTCTCCTTCTCTATCCCTTAGATGGACTCTTTCTTAAGGCTTATTACTATCACTTTTACTAGGTTTTAGAACTTTAGTTTTACCTTAGTGTCTATTTATCGGACCTCTTTAACGTTCTTTCCAAATTGTTCCTCGATCTTCTTTATTTTTTCTCAGTTATATATTACTTATTACGTTATTTACTCTAGTCTTTGTGAGACCTCCGTTGTTTATCATCTTATAACCTCCGTCTTCTATCCTAATCACTTTATCTTCTATCTTACCATCTTTATTTACTTAGTCTCTCCTTTTTTCTTTTTGCTTAATTTTCTTTACTCCTGTTAGAGTCTCTGGAGGTCCTGTTATAATTTGTGAGGTTGTAAGCTTAATATCCTCAGGGTCTTCTTCTTCTGTTTTTCTTTCTGGTACTCTTTTAGGAACTCCTCTATTATCAACTTTTGAAGGGAATTTGTCCCTTCCTTTATTAGTGGGTTCAGGTTCTTTGGGTCTCTCAAGGTTTGTCTTGTTTGGGTTCCGTTTTGTGGGGTTCTGTGTATAATTAGTTTAATTGTTTCTAGTTTGTGTTTCTTGTTTATAATTTTCGTCGTTCCCTTTTTTTTGTTTATTGTGTGTTCCCCTAAGGGTATTCCTATTGTCGACTAGAAAGTTATCTTTGAGAAGTCCGGTCCTCCCTTACCGTTCTGTATGAATTTCACTACTTTCTGTTATTGGATGTCGGGTCTTATGACATGGGTCGTTCCTAGAGTAAGTTTACACTTCCTCTTTAGTTTTCGAAATGTCTGTTCGTTTTTCGACTCTCTTAAGTCGTGGTGGTTTGGTCGAGAGGTTGTTTACGATTTCCTGTAAGAGATCTGTCCTTTGTGTTTTTTCACGTATATTTGGGTTTGGGTTTTGTTATTTCATTCACCGTTGCCCTAGTATGAATAGTTATTAATGGAAATTACATTTACCTAACTTACGGAGTTGGTTTTCCGTTTCTGACCGACTTACCTATGTTTTTGTTCTAGGGATATATACGACGGATGTTCTCTGGGTGGAGTTTTGTTCCCTGTGTATCTCTGACTTTCACTTCCCGACCTTTTTCTATAAAGTGGCTTTATCTCTGGTTTTATTTCGTCCTCATCGTTATGAGTATAGGCTTTTTTAGTTGAAATTTTGTTTCCGACACTTTACTCTGTTTCTTCCAGTGATGAATTACTAATTTCCTAGTTAGGTTCTTCTTCTATATTGTTAATATTTATATATAGTGCGTTGTATCCTCGTGGCGTTATACATTCTGTTTTCGATTGTTCATACTTTCCCCTTTAATTGTTATTGTGTTATTATCACCCTCTGAAATTATGGAGTGAGTGTAGATACCTGTCTAGTTGATTTGTCTTTTAATTATTTCTTTGTGTTTGCAATTTACTATGTTATCTGGTCAATCTGGATTACCTATAGATATCCTGTAAAGTGGGGTTTTGTTACTTAAAGTGGAAAATGAGTTCACGAGTGCCTTACAAGAGGTCCTATTTAGTGTAGGACCCGGTATTTAGATTAGAACTGTTTAAGTTTTTTTAACTTTAGTAAGGTTCGTAGAAAAGACTGGTATTACGTAATTCTAATCTAGAGTTAATGTCTTCTTTTTGATAATTTTTAAGGTTGTATACCTCCGACTTGTTGTACGAAGACTTATTGGTTGTTTAGTGTCCTCTTTAGTTTTTTCTTTAGTTTTATACGTATCTTTACTTACTTTTACTTTTGTGTTGTTGGGGTTTGGACGCCCTGTGATATTTGTGTCACGATTCTCCTTTCAAGTATCGTTATGTCCGTATGGAGTTCTTTGTTCTTTTTTTTCAGTTTATTTCTTCGATTGAGATGTGGATTTCGTTGATCTTTTCCTTCTTTACCTCTTGGGGTCCCAATCATCTTCCTTTCTTTAGAATTTTTAATCCCGTCTTTATTTACGTTTTCTTTGTCTTCTCTGGTATCGTTTTTAGTTGTTTCGTTTTTCGACCAAGAAACTCTCCTATTTATTTGAACTGTTTTGTAATCGGTCTGTGTAGTTCTTTGTTTCCCTCTTTTTAGTTTAGTTATTTTAATCTTTACTTTTACCTCTCTAGTGTTGTCTGTTGTGTCTTTATGTTTCCTAGTACTCTGATGTTAGTCGTTAATATACGGTTATTTTACCTGTTGCACCTTCTTTACCTGTTTAAGAATCTTTTCATGTTGAAAGGTTTTGAGTTGGTCCTTCTTTATCTTTTAGAATTGTCTACGTAGTGTTCGTGCCTTTAACTTTGATATTAGTCTTTAGAAGTCGTTAGTTTTCGGATCCAGATCTGTCGAAGTGTCGACTTAAGACGGTTTTTAAAGTTCTTCTCGATTGTGGATAGGATGACTTTTAGAAGGTCTTTTAACGTCTCCTTCCATTTGAAGGTTTGAGTAAGATACTCCGGTGGTAGTGGGATTATGGTTTTGGACTGTTTCCACGGTTTTTTTTCTTTTGATGTCCGGTTATAGTGACTACTTGTATCTACGTTTTTAGGAGTTGTTTTAAGATCGTTAGTCTTAGGTTGTTGTGTAATTTTTCTAGTATGTGGTACTGGTTCACCCGAAATAGGGTCCCTACGTTCCTAAGAAGTTATAGACGTTTAGTTAGTTACATTAAGTAGTGTAATTCTTTAACTTTTTATTTTCGGTATACTAATAGAGTTATCTACGTCTCTTTCGGAAACTGTTTTAAGTTGTAGGTAAATACTATTTTTTTTTTTTTTTTGAGAAGTCTTTCGTCCTTATCTTCCTTGTATGGAGTTGTATTATTTTCGATATATACTGTTTGGGTATCGTTTGTAATAGGAGTTACCACTTTTTAACTTTCGTAAAGGGGATTTCAGTCCTTGTTCTGTTCCCACAGGTGAAAGTGGCGATGATAAGTTGTATCAAGACCTTCAAAACCGGTGTCGTTAGTCTCGTCTTTTTCTTTATTTTCCTTAGGTTTAACCTTTTCTTCTTCATTTTGAGAGTGACAAACGTCTACTGTACTAGGAGATGTATCTTTTGGGATTTCTGAGGTGGTCTTTTAATGATCTCGATTAGTTACTTATATCATTTCATCGTCCCATATTTTAGTTGTGTCTTTAGGGAAGTAAGGATATGTGATTATTACTCTTTCATCTTTTTCTTTAATTCCTTTGTTAATATAAGTGGTAACGTTACTTTTCTTTTTATGAATCCTTATATAGATGGATTTCTTTGATTTCTGGACATATATCTTTTGATATTTTGTGACTACTTTCTTTAGTTTCTCCTGTGATTNNAGATGATGTTTCGGTGTCAGTAGTTCTGTCATACCATGACCGTGTTTCTGTCTTTATATCTAGTTACCTTGTTTTATCTCTCGGGTCTCTATTTCGCAGACAGATGTTACGCCCTCTGGACCCAAGTTAGGGAGACAACCCTTTTAGGGGACCTCTTCCTTTACCGTTAGGTGAGGTCCTGATAACGGACCTTTTAGGATACCTGTTTCCTCGGACCATCCGATGTCAGGTGTCCCAGCGTTTCTCAGCCTGTGCTGACTCACTGAAGTGAAGTGAAGTGAAGTACCTGTGGAATAGAAGTTGTTTTCTCTGTTCTTATATGTTACCTAATTTCTGTTAGAGAAATTGTTCACCACGACCCTTTTGACCAGTTGGTGAACATTTTCTTACTTTGATCTAGTGAAAGATTGTGGTATGTGTTTTTACTTGAGTTTTACCTAATTTCTAGATTTGCATTCTGGTCTTTGATATTTTGAGGATCTTCTCTTGATCCGTTTTGTGAGAGGTTGTATTTAGTGTCGTCCTAGGAGATACTAAGTGGAGGGTCTTATGACCTTTATTTTCGTTTTCATTTGTTTACCCTGGATTAATTTGAATTTTCGAAGAGGTGTTGTTTCCTTTGAGATTCGTTCCACTTTTCTGTCGGAAGACTTACCCTCTTTTATTATCGTTTACTTCGTTGACTGTTTGTTGATTAGAGTTTTTATATGTTCAATCAGTACGTCGAGTTAAGTTTTTTTTTTTTTTCTGGGTTAGTTTTTTACCCGGTTTCTTGATTTATCTGTAAAGAGGTTTCTTCTGTATACCTACCGATTGTTTGTGTACTTTTCTACGAGTTGTAGTGAGTAATAATCTCTTTACGTTTAGTTTTGGTGTTACTCCATGGTGAAGTGTGGTCAGTCTTACCGACGCTAGGTTTTTAGACGTTCGTTATTTACGACCTCTCCCACACCTCTTTTCCCTTGGGAGGATGTGACAACCACCCTTACGTTTGATCATGTCGGTGATACCTCTTGTCACACCTCTAAGGAATTTTTTAACGTTTATCTTGACGGAATACTGGGTCATTAGGGTGACGACCCGTATGTGTGGTTCCTTTGGTCCTAACTTTCTCTGTGCACATGGGGTTACAAGTAGTGTCGTGACAAATATTCTCGGTCCTGTACCTTCGTTGGATCTACCGGTAGTCGTCTACTTACCTATTCTTTCGACACCATGCATATATGTTACCTCATAATGAGTCAGTAATTTTTCTTATGTATACTTAGTCAAGATTACTCCACCTACTTTGACCTCGGCTAATATCCCTCACTTCATTCGGTCTTTCATTTTGTGGTCATGTCATATGATTACGTATATATACCTTAAATCTTTCTACCACTGTTATTGGGACATACACTCTGTCGTCTTCTTTGTGTCTTCATATCTTACCTGAAAACCTGAGACACCCTCTCCCTCTCCCACCCTACTAAACCCTCTTACTGTGACTTTGAACACATGATAGTACATTCTTTGCTTAGCGGTCAGATACAAGATATGTCCTATGTCCTACGAACCCCGACCACGTACCCCTACTAGGTCTCTCTACTATACCCCACCCTCCACCCTCCCCCCAAGTNAACCATTGAGTACATGTGGGCACCGACTAAGTACAGTTACATACCGTTTTGGTTACGTCATAACATTTCGTTTTATTTCGTTTTTATTTTTATCTTTAATATTATTATTTTAAATTTTTTTCGTATATTGAGTTCTTCTCGGTCTATCTTTTCTACGTGTCTCGTTCCATACCTCGAAGCTGTAACAGAGACTCACGTAGTGAAAGGAATTTAGAGGTGAACAAGTGGTTAACCTTAGAGAGTCTTGGGGTAGGAAAGCCCCAAAATACCTCCGGAATAACATTATTACTAACTTATTTAGTAACCGATAACCGTTAACTAGATCGAGGTCGAGTGATGGACAAGGACCTTCAGTCTTCCCACCCTGACTTCTGACTTTCAAGGTTGGGAGATTAATGTACCAACTGAGACATTGGACGGTCCGTTGTTCGAATCCACGAATGGTTTTCAGTGGAGTAATTTATTGTTTTCTGTGCAAAACAAGAATAGTGACTTCTTTAATATTCCTAAAATCTTAAAGACACAGTCTTTGTCTTTGTTCCTACTACTGGTTTATATATATAAGTAACAATATTTAGTGTTATAGTGTTGGAAATATGTTTTACAATAAATCATGATAAATATATCTTTTGGATCAAAGACTCCTGTTCAACTGAGTACCATAAAAAAAAAGAAAATTAATACACGGAGAGTTGTGAATGTTGTACTAATATTTGATAGTTTTTTATTTTTCCGTATTCTTTAAATTTTTTTTTTTTTCTTATGATCTCACCAAACGGTAATGGAAGAAGTCCTATAGAACGTCAGGGTCTCTAGTTTGGCTATAGAGGACGTAACCGTCCACCTAAGAAATGGTGACTTGGTGACCCTTCGGGTGAACCATAAACAATATATACTTACTCCTTGTATTTACGGGTACTCGTACGATAGGTCATTGTGAAGTTAAATAAATAAAGGAGTCCAATTTCTTTTTATAATCGTAAAAGAGGAGGTCCTAAAAGGAGAGTGGACCTTAAACCCTGGGTTTAACACAAAACTAAAGAAGGAATTACTACACCCCCAAAACAACGACAAGAAAAGTCAAAACAAGGAAGAACGTACTAAGAAATTCATAAATCTGTGTCGAGGATACCACAACCTCTTCTAAGAACTTTCAGAGAACCTGACATTCCTCTAGGTTGGTCAGGTAGGATTTCTTCTAGTCAGGACCCAACTTCGACTTTGAGGTTATGAAACCGGTCGACTACACTTCTCGACTGAGTAAACTTTTCTGGGACTACAACCCTTTCTAACTTCCGTCCTCCTCTTCCCCTACTGTCTCCTACTCTACCAATCTACCGTAGTGGTTGAGATACCTGTACTCAAACCCATTTGAGACCCTCAACCACTACCTGTCCCTACGGTCCGTACGACGTCAGGTACCTTCTCAGTCTGTGCTGACTCACCGACTTGACTTGACTTAACGGAATACTTCTTCATTTTTAAAAGTTCTGAGACGATAGAAATTTTTTTTTTTTTTAGTTTACGAGGGAGGTACTAGACGGAAAAGGATTGTATGACTGGTAGATGTAAAGAGTTACATCTCCCCGGAGTCCTGACCATTACACTCTCTGGTTAGTCTTTATCTTTTTGATATTTTCGTTGTCTGTTTCTCACTGTACTTCTTTTGGAGTCGGGGGTGAAGGACTGTTTGTGTCTCTGTTTTTGCCTTCTTTCAGTAGGCGTTATTTTTTCTAATTCCTTTCTAGTCTACATGTCTTACAGTGTCTTTATACTGTTTCCTATAAAGACGGTACTAAAGACTAATAAAAAGTTTAAAGTGACTTTTTTAAAAGGAAAGAAATATTTATATATTATAAATAAAAAGAAGGAAAAATATATAAGAGTAAAATTCACTATCGTTTTGTACACTATATCAATTATAGTTTGTCTTTAATTGTTTGCTCATAAAAGTCAACATTTTAAAATATGTCTGTATCCCCGATCCTGATCAAAAAGATTCTACTCAAATGGAGAAACTACAGATTATCGAAAACAAGTCTCAAAGATATTTTAATTTTACCCTTTATTTTCGTTATTGTTAAAAGGTCATTCAAGATTACTATGATTATAAATATATCATCTTCGGTACGTACATTTTTATAGAGTTTTCTTTGAATAAAAGATATTATTTATAATCGAACAAGTGTTTGATTAAAGGTGACTACCTTCCCCTTTTTATTGACCATCTAATTTGTACAGTAATAAAGAGGAGGAAAGAAAAGAGTGAGACTCAATAAGCCCCCGTAAAATAAGTTAGTTACATTACAAGTTTGAAAGATACGACAGACAGGGGGACCCCATGAGGCCGTGGGAGGAGGTCGTGGGAGGAGTCAAGGACTACATATACTTTTGTTTCTTTATCAATAAAAAGAAGTTCTTCCCTCGGGTAAGTGAAAAATGTGTAACGGTCACTGGTGGTCGACACGTCGTTTTCAGATGTCTTTATGGTCGTCTTTATCGTCTTCCTTCACAGCCGAGTCTTTCGGTCCCGTGCTCGTCCAAGTACACGTCGTGTACTTTGTAAAATCTCGGAAAACCGAGGGTGACTCGTTCTCTTAGACTTCTCACGACAACGGCCCCGAAAGTAAAGGAGACGAGAAAGACGAGAGGAGAAGACATGGTAGAACGTCAGTCGTCCCTTCATCCTGTTGGTACGTCTAAAAGGACATCGGAAAACAGTGGACGGATAGAGTTATGTGTTTGGTAGGAATACGTCCCACGTGGTCCAGGAATGAGGAGAGACGAGGTTCAGTCAATAGAAGTGTAAGGTCAGAGATCAGGACTGTGGACGAAGGGAAGATCTATTCTTCTTTGATTACACTAGTATGTGACCCAAGAAAGACGACACTCTTAGATATCAGTCTGTGGTTTTATCACCAGGAACATTTTTCTCAAAAGAGTAAGTTGTTCTCGATTTACAGTTTCGATAAACTTTCAATAAAGTCCAAAAAAATTTTATAATTAATAAATTAGGTAACGTTTAAATAAAAGAGACATTCTGAACTCTATTCTAGATCAAAGTATATTAATAAATACCTAACTACCGAAAAGGTTGTTGTATATAATTGATTGGGTAAGAAAGAGTGACTACCTCTATTGTCGATATGACTTATATTTAAAAGGTGTATAGGACTTTAGAGAAAGACTACGAATGAGACGAAGTAAGTAAATGAACAGATATGGATTTAGTACAACTAATGTAATGTTTAAGATATAGTGGACGACACTTTAAACCATTCCATTCAAGTAGAGTATCCGGAAGATAACTGTTATAAGAATCTGTCAGATCATATGACTAATGGGATAATTATAGTTCTAGAGAAAAGGGGGAAAGGATTAATAAGTTTAAGACTTTCCCTTGTACATATTTTTATCAATTTCCATTAAAATAAAGGATACGACAGTTTAGAGGGAGAGATTCTTGTGACATGTGATAAAGTGAATAAGTAGACGTGAAAGTTCTGAAATTGATAATATGATTTAACAATAACAAATCAGTGATTCAGTACAGACTGAGAAACACTGGGGTACCTGACATCGGGCGGTCCGAGGAGGAAAGGTGTGATTTGTATATAAATCAGGAGACGAAACAACGAGTCAACACAGGTTGAGAAACACTAGGGTACCTGACATCATACGATCCGAAGGGACAGGGAGTGGTAGAGGGCCTCAAACAAGTTCAAGTACAGGTAACTTAACCACTACGGTACGGTGGAGAGTAAGAGACAGTGGGAGAAGAGGAAGTAAAAAGGGGTCGTAGTCCCCGAAAAGGACACTCAGTGGATAAGGATAGTCCACCAGTTTTATAACCTCGAAGTCGAAGTCGTAGTCAGGAAGGTTACTCGTAAGACCCAAATAAAGGAAATCTTAACTGACCAAACTAGAAGAGCGTCAGGTTCACTGAGATTTCTCAGAAGAGGTCGTTGTCTCAAACTTTCGTAGTTAAGAAGTCGTGAGACAGAAGAAATGCCCGAAGGGACCATCGAGTCGACCATTTCTTAGGAGAACGTTGCGTCCTCTAGGGTCAAACTAAGGACCCAATCCTTCTAGGGGACCTTTTCTTTATCGATGGGTTAGGTCATTAGAACTCGAAGGGACCACTGAGTCGACCATTTCGTAGACGGATAGTACACGCTTTAGACCCAGTCTAGGGACCCAACTCTTCTAGGGGACCTCTTCCCTTGACGATGGTTGAGATCTTAAGACCGGACCTCTTAAGGTACCTTATATATCAGGTACCCCAGTGTTTCTCAGCCTGTGTTGACTCACTGAAAGTGATGGAAGAGATACCAGGTCGAGAGTGTAGCATGTACTGATGACCTTTTGGTATCGGAACTGATATACCTGAAAATAACCGTTTCATATGATTTTAGTACCAAAATTACAAGTTAGTGCTCCGTCTAGTAAAAAGGAGTTTTGACGTAACTCATCGGAAGTTATACCCCGATGTACTGCCAATTAATATACACAGTCAAACTACCCCGACTTCCTACTGGGTTCTCGACCATCTTGTGAGGATGGTGATAATAAAGGATAGGACTCTTTTACTATTAGTTGACGTGTATCTATAAAAATTAGTAAAAAAAAAGAACATACTCTCGTCACATTATGATTGGTATGTAAGGACCTTTTCACGATGAAAATAAGTTGTTATATAAGAATCTGTAGAAAGTAAAGACTTCATATCAACTCTTAAAATTCTATTAAGGTGTGTTATGGAGTTACTTATTTCTCTTTTTTTTACATTAAAGGAGTCCTCTTAAAAAAAAAAATACTCGGTTTGTATTAAAAGTCCGTCCCGATCGTAACTCTTTGTATCGGATAACATAAATTAAGTTTTACTTTATCAACTTTTTCTCTGACAACTGAGTTTTTACCTATTAATACTTACATTGAGTTTTTACCGTTCAACTAGTTGTTGCTAAAGATCGATGAATGAAAATTATTAATCTTTATAACACGTGTTGTCTCCTCTACACAGTGGAATGATGTGGAAATTCGTAAAAGTGTAAAATTAAATTTAGACCCTTTTTTAAAAGTCTTTGAGGTTCTATCAAAACTTTTGAATGTAATATAAGAGTCGTAGTATCAAAGTAAAAGACACAGATTTATACGGTGAGTCACACTGGCTCTAACGTGTACTAAGGAAGTTTCCGAAATCAGTACTTTCCTCTGTAACATAATGTAATTGATATTTTACTCACCGTCTTTAATATAAATTTTACAATGAACTTTGGATATTTAATCTTTACGTTCCTTTTACCACTTTTATATAAATCTCTCCGTTCTATCGGCGGTAAGGAGTTTATATTTCAAAATTTTATTTTTATGAAGTCTTTTACATTTTTAAGTAAGTTTATTAAAAATTTACAGAATTAGCAGGTAAAAATATTTTCATTTATGAACTTATTAAAGTTTTGTTGGTAACCATCGAAAAATGAGAGTCTGTTAAGTGATTCTCCGTCCTGTTTTAAATTTTACGTACTTTTGTTCATCTTGTTTATATTAACTCACTTTCGATTTATTTTTTATAGTCGTTTTCTCTGTTTTTTGACTTTACCATATTTTGGTAGGGGTACAACGTATGCAAGTGTATACTTTTATTAATCACTGATTTTTATGTAGACGTTGAAGTTGGGGTTAACAAAAACTTAGACGTCACAGACTTATATTTCCAAATTTGACAGAAATGGAGTAAAGATCATTATAAGTTCAGAAGTGGTATAGGTATGTTTACTGACTCGAGTTGACAAGTGTCCTTTTACAACGGTAAAAAACTTTACACTCGTACTTCGTTTCGGTATTCGTTTAAAAACAGTTACCATATACTGAATGTATCATAGAAATTTCTGCAGAATGAATAGTTATCAAATTTGTATTGGGAAATTTTTAATTAGTACTAAGTTTAGGGTTATTTTTTCCGAATAACAGACACATAAGAAATAGGGAGAATAGACTTTAGAGTGACGATATCTTCGTAATAGATATACCCAGAAAATAAGAAAGACTGAAGACTGACGACTGTTATGTAGTAACTTGTGTCTACTCTGTTTGTTACTTTCATGACACTGAATGACAGTTATTCTCTGTGTGATGTTAAGGACCCTACAAAGAGACTTTTTCAATATTGGTAAGTTAAACTCCTCCTTACTTCACAAAGAAATTTTGAAAACTCTCGACATACTTTTTCAGAATGATATTTATAATTATCCAAACTTCAGAAAGATTGACTTACCTTATATTTATAATCCTCAAGTAGTTATTACTTATAGTAGAGAAGTTTTTTGTATAATGAAATTTATGGGGTCTATAAGAAAAATTTTAAAGTGTATAAGAAGTGAAAATTGATTTAGTAGACTGAGTAAGTTTAAAAAGATGAATTCCTTCTGTTGTATCTCTTTCCCGGGGAAATAAAGTCATCGCCTTTGACTGTAAGACTTTATTATATGTTGGTATGATGTCTTTCGAATTCCCTTTAACTCACGAGAGTCAGTCACTTAGAATCTGATCACAAGGGTACGATAATTATTTCGTACAACAAATGGAGGATTTAAGGTCGAACAAGGGGATAAGTAGACTGATAATAATGTCAGTTGAGGGTCCACAAATATTTAGGAGATGGAAAACACTTTTTATATAAAATTTTCCATGAAATCCCAATATTTTCTATATAATCGTGACACTGAAAGGAGACCCAAGTTTTTCCTCTAAAGATTACCTCTTTTCAGACAAAATATTTTTCCTTTGACTTCAATACTTTGTATTTTATACTGACATAGTGTCCCATTTAGATTCTCAGATGTCATCCGAATTACAACTTTTGAAAAAGGACCCTCTAAATATAGATGAAATCTGAATATAGTTAGACCTTCTCTTAAGAGAGTTGTTTTCTTCCTTCTTTCATAAAATCTTAATTTAAATGATAATTAAAAATTGATTTATAAGGACTCAAGGATAAGGATTAAAAACGAATATCTTTTTTTGTATTTTGTATGAATTTTGATAAACCCATTTTAACCACGTCTCGAATACAATCGAAAAGGTAAATAGTTTATGGTACATGGTGTTGACTTCACTAACTCGTGTGTCTGCATACGGGGGAATGGTCGATAAACAACAACGATTCTATACAGGGTGAGACACTGGACATCCGACATCGGACGGTCCAAGGAGACAGGTACCCTAAAGGGTCCGTTCTTATGACCTCACCCAACAGTAAAGGAAGAGGTCCCGTAGAAGGGTTGAGTCCCCAGTTTGGTCACAGAGGACGTAACCTTCCTCCTAAGAAATGACGACTCGGTGGTTCCTTCGAGGTATTTGCTTACTAGTCTTCGAGGTATTTGAACTTGATCCTAAGTAGAGGTATTAGAATTTGAGATTAGATAGAAGAAGACCTATCTTACCTTGAAAGGGTATTTGCACAATTAGGAGACTTCTTTCAGTAATTAGAACATCACCGAAGTTTCTGCAGTATACGGACCATTTTATTGATTAAATGAGTAAAGTGACTCCATGTATTTAATGAATCTTTTTACCGTAGTATAGACGAAAGGTCCGGTCTCAAAGAGTTGGAATAGTGATAGCTGTAACAAAAAATGTAGTCCACTATGAAACAAGACTCTCCCACAGGATACGTTACATCTTTCGACTGATCGTATGACCTGGAAATTGGTGGTCTACGATCATCAGAGTTGAGAGGGTCAGTACTATCAATTTTTACGAAAATTTGATATCTAACACTTGAAAGTCGGACGAAAGTGGAAGGGAAATTTTCTATACGTGAGTATCATTACAATCGAGATAGTTTTAAAACGAAACCATCTCTACAAAGTCCGTACAGAATGTCATCTCACTGCCGTTTTAGTTGGTAATTTGTACTCGGAAGTAAGGTTTATACCTCCGTTAAGGTCTCCTCCCAAAATACAATCCCCTTCCTTCCATGTCATGAAACTTTTGAATTAATACTCCTACTGAGACGACGAAAGTCTTTATTAACCAGTCCTAAGTAAAAGTCCTATCCCTCCTTAACGAAAAAAAATTGGAAAATAAATAAATAAAAATTAATTAAAATTAACCTCATACCAACGAAATGTCACAACACAATTAAAGATATCATGTCGTCTCACCTAGTAGATATACATATGTATATATGTATATACATGTATAGGGGAGAAAACCCCAACATCAATGTATGGGACTCGAGGGACCACCTAGTCTCCCATTTCTTAGACGGACGTTACGTCCTCTGGGTCTAAGTTAGGGACCCAACCCTTCTAGGGGACCTTCTCTCGTACCGTTGGGTGAAGTCATAAGAACTTATCTCTTAAAGTACCTGTCTCCTCCGACCGCCCGATGTAAAGTACCCTAGTGTTTTTCAGACAGTACTGACGGATTGTGTATGTTACCCTCACCTCTAGATACGTATGGGTCTCGGTACCTGTGTAATGTAGGGACCACCTATAGTTATGCCTAAACCTCTTCTCATATCCTGGGAGGCTAATGTTAAACATTCGAGAGGATTTTGGTCCTTTGTTCTAAAACAAATATAAACAGAAAGTTTTGTCTTAAACGTATTTCTGATGTCTGTTTTATAACGTACCACAAAGTAACGTTTTTAGTAGTCGAAGTCTACTCTTAAAAAAAGGTCTTGAAGTTCACAAAGGATTTACTGTATTTTATCCTGTTTAATAGTTTTCCGATTCTTAAAAAGAAAAAGTATATTTCTCTGTTTTCAGTAAGGTGGAAAGACCCTCACTTTAAAGTCCCTCTTTAAATTAACCCGATTTTTATCTCTCTTTTAGGAAAGGAAACTCACTCAAAAGTCACTGGAAAGGGTAGGGAAAAAAGACGGTTTTAAAACCTTTTTATACTATCGGAAGTTCTCTTAAGGTTACTCTTTCTTAGACGAAGGGTAAACTTTGAGACTCTGTTCTCTAAGAACTCTTTTTGTGTGTCACGGTTGTACATCCCTGACGTCCTCTCTACCTTACAACCCAATCTGTCTCTCTTTCGAGTCCTGTTGTGTAGGAGAAGTACAAGAACAATAACAGACGTCCTTCGAACTCACAAGAAATTACGGAATCACCCTCTTTTTCCGAATCCGTTTGACGTATCCGTTACCTAGATTTTTCAAAACCCAAAACCTGTTCTTCTAGAGTTTTGTACCTCTATATTTTTACACCTTGTAAGCCCCACCAATGCATATGACTCTCACCTCTAAGTGTGTATGAGTCTCCGTCTACAGCTGGGTAATATAGGAACTACCTATCGTCATTTCTAAACTATCGTAGTCTCCAGGAAAGGTTAAACATTGGAGGATTTCGATTACCTACTCGTCCTTCTTTCTTTTTTTATATTCTTATCCTTCCACTTCCACTTCAACGAGTCAGTACAGGCTATTTGACCATAAAAAATTTGATGTTATATCCGTCTTAAGACCGTAATTTCCCCCCCCGTTTTTATTAATTCGATTCTACTTTAGATAATGATTTAGTCTTTATATTACTGTTGGAAATATAAAAATTTTTCATTTGTAATTACAAACTCAAAATACGGACATAGACCATAGACCATAAATGGTTATCAATAAAAGATTTCATAAGTTAGTAAATTTCGATTCTTCCTCACTTTTAATAGGTACGGTTATATATGAATAAGTTAATTTATTAATTTATAACTTTATTAATTAACGACCACGGGTGACGAAAGATCCGAGTCCCATCGTCAAGTTGAACCAAATATTGATAGACAATCACAAGACAAGTTCGAAGGAACTAAACATATGTACTCGATGATTGTTAATAATACTCATTGTCATTAAAAATAACGACTTTAACATGTGCCGTTACTAAAAAGTTTATTTTAATGAGGACTTAGTAAAAACATAATTCCGTCGTAAATCCCGACTTAAGTACCCGTACACTGGTCATTTTTACGTTCTTGTATTTCGGGACATGACTCTTCCCGGGATGTTAATTATAAGACATTGACAGAATTATAATGATTATTACAAGACATAGAGTCTTGACGACAAAATGTTCTCTTAGATTCACGTTACCTCAGTCGACACTCGTTTCCTCTATGTGAATTATACACATAGTCTGTAAGGGACAGTAGACTAAACGTATACATGAGTACTCGTATCCTAGAGACACCTGGGTACTTGGTGTCCTTTTCACAATTCGTTCTAAGTTTTGTTCAGGTCCCCTTCACACACACACTCAAGATCCTGACTCATTCGGACCCATGACTGTTGATATTCTTCGGTGCGAAACGTGGACTTTGTCTTGAGTGTTTCTTCCGTTACTGTAAGGTTCTTTGTAGTTGTTAGTTTCTTGGGAGATTCAAGTTGGTGAATCGAACTTTGACTACTGTATCCTCCTTTGTCTTTCTGTCGTATTGTCGTCAGGGAAGGGAAAGTCTAGTAGTGGCAGTCTTAGTCATTCGGTTTCCATCTCACACCACCTATTGACACATACACATTTCTTTGTGGTACTTTCGTGAACTCAGTCAAGACACGTAGTGCAGGCGACAAAGTCGTCCATATGTATACATACATGTGTTACGTTGTATGTTCAGTCCACAACCCCCGGTAAGACGTAAACTCATCTTACAAGATAAACGGAAATTTTGACCGTAATGTACATGGTATAGAAGAATTAAGAAGACAACTACCTGGAAATCCAACGAAGGTACAGACCCGTTAACATTTATTACGACGTTACTTGTAATTTCACGTATACAGAAAAACTTAATACAAAAAGAGACCCATATACGGGTCATCACCCTATCGACCTAGTTTACTATAAATATGAAAAACAAAAAAACTCTTTGATTGTGTTGTAACATTTCGTTGATATGCGGTTATTTTTAATTAATTTTTATTTAGACCGTAACATGTTTTATTTTTACTTACCATTTTGAGTACAATCATTGTAATTTGATTGTAAATTGATTTATTTTTGTAATAAAAAAGAATGAAACTGTTTATCGTTTAACTTTGTGGTACTCTTGAGTCCCTCTTTGGAGTCTCTTTCACGTTTTTGGAGATACACAATCATGGAACTTGTCATGTTAAAAGGACGTAAAACTTGTTCCACAAGGTGTCAAAGTAAAGAGTGACTCGGGGTTTTTGACACATCAACTGGGAC
The DNA here is from genome assembly GCA_006410555.1 of Capra ibex. NCBI lineage: Eukaryota > Metazoa > Chordata > Mammalia > Artiodactyla > Bovidae > Capra > Capra ibex. The sequence goes on along the minus strand of SJYO01041852.1, from coordinate 8,170,164 downwards.
TGTCGTAAGACACAACTATTAGACGACTGGTGATCTAGCAAAACGAGTATGATTATGATGTCAAACGACCATTTCAATCTTAAGACTATTTTCGGTTGAAACTTTTATCTATGGGTCAGAGGTTTCTATAGCAACTTGTTAATTTGTACAGGAACTGAAACCTTTGGTTTAAACAAATTTTATCGAGGGAATTTCGAATAACTTCGTAAACTATAGTTAAGAGGAAGAACCCTAAGGATATAAGATTTTACAAGCTAGATCAGGGTTTATCCGTTTTGTTTCTCTCTCTCTCTCTCTTTGTTTTTTCTGACACGATACAAGACCGGATGTTCATCTTGGGTCGTTTGTGTTCTGTTAAAGAGTAGTTATTATTTTAAAACTTTTAGACCAGATACATTAAGAGTCATCGTTACATTTAAAATTTTAATCTGAAGAGGAAACTGTCTCTTTTTAGGATATCATAATTGAAACCGTACATCAATTGTCACTTCAGAAATTGAAAAATTTACAAAGACTTTTTTTAAACTGGTAATATTTTTAGGAGGTTTTCATAGATATGTAATCAATAACGTCGTGGACCTCTTCGTCAAAGAGTGTATTTACAACACGTCATGTGTACCCGTCTTTTGTGAACGGTTCCCAGTTGTGTTATCTTCTTTCCGTGAAAGGTCTGCAGACAACAAGGACTTCGTCCACTGTCGTTATGGACAAGTCTCTAAGTCTGGACCTCTGATGTAACTGGTCGTTCCTTGTGCTCAAGACCTCGGGTGAACCGAAGTTTCAAAAATCTTCACAACTTAAGTATAGTCATAGAATTATCAGGGTGTTGGACCGCAATCTCCTACCGTGTTTGTATTAGTGTTAGTCTCCGAGGGATGACAATGGTGTCTATGTATAATGTTTCAACCTCCTCTTCTCTATTTATCTTTTAGTACTCACTACTAAAATTTCTTTTCCTGTGTTCTACAAAGACACAAGGTAGACCCCTTTTTTTTCTTGCCATTCTTGTCCGTACGTAATCCGTTCGACGAATTCTGTATGACGTACGTGCAGAACCCACATGTATTCACTCCTCCTCGACGTTACACGACGTTTCGAGACACTGAACCTCTGACAGTAGAGATTCCTCCACCGAGTCCCCTCATTACGGCGACGTATAGTGGACCTCCTTCCGACCTACACCTACTGACGTAAATTGTGTTACGTAACGTAGTCTGCAGTTCAAATACCCGACCGAAGTCTCAGTCACCAAAGGCGAAAATTTAGATCACTATATAATCCATTGAATGTATTTTTACCATTCCAAAGATCTATTTGGACGAGTGGGACGAAAGTATATACGGGAAGACAGAAAAGAAATATCTTATAGATTTCTTGACACGTTTAATGTTTATTAAATCAACCGGAATTGATTAATTATACGACAGATTCATCGGTCTTAAGAGAAGAAAAGGGACGATACAAATATAATATCCAAACAATCCTGTGGTATAGAAAAAAAAAAAAAGACTCGATTTATCGAAGAAAAAAAAAAATTCTAAATTTTACAAAATAAAAAATAAAAAAAATTTAAAATTTTAGAAATTAAGAATGTACGTAAGGGTTTGTACTTGGGGGGAGGGTGGAGGGAGGGGTATTGTAGAGAGACCCAGTAGGGGTACGTGGTCGGGGTTCGTACGACATAGGACGTAGTCTGTATCTGACCGCTAAGTTAAGAATGTACTGTCATATGTACAATCTTACAGTAAGAGGGTTTAGTAGGGTGGGAGAGGGAGAGGGAGACTCAGGTTTTCAGGTAATATGTGTAGACACAGAGAAAGGGACAGAACGTATGTCCCAGCAGTAACGGTAGAAGGATTTAAGGTATATATACACAATCATATGACATAACCACAAAAAGAAAGACCGAATGAAGTGAGACATATTAGCCGAGGTCAAAGTAGGTAGAGTAGTCTTGACTAAGTTTACTTAAGAAAAA